>JAECWO010000031.1:30257500-31457500 GCA_018150735.1 Drosophila sp. 14030-0761.01
TGTTCTAAAATACATTCCTTGTGGAATTTGTGTTTACATGGAGTATTTGCTATCAACTTTGTTGTGGTCATTACCTCGCTACATATGCCGCAAAATGGGTCTTCGATCGCGACTGATGTCAGATTTTCAGTACTATGTGTCAGCGTCATGTTGCCTATGATGTGATATGATTAATCTATACACATGAATTATGAATAAGAAATTTTTAATATGTTTAACTTTATCAACGTTATGTGAACTGTATTCTCATATATTTTCTAAAGTCTGTCTTTCCTTATACTAAACTTATTGGTTATAGGTATCTCATCTCTATTCAGATCAAAAGGTTCTCCCTTCTCTTTTCCTCTATTGTAACTAATGTGCCTATTATTCATTTGGGAATGAATAGAATTGAATGACTGGGCTATGTCCGAAGCATCTCCAGCACATAGAAATTCCAAAAATCTTCCATGCCTATATCAGCCAAATTTCTACTATCATAACATTCCCCGAAATATGTATCTAAGGCTAGGCTACAACGAAACTCACTTGGTCGACCAATCCACAAATCGGAATTGCAATCGCATTTCCAAAGATCGTATTCGTGTGCGATACCAAAATACTCTCAAGAAAATGTACAATAACTTGTAATCAATTAGAACATTGTAATATTCAAAAAAATGTAATTAATGTGGATGGAATATTCGAGCTTAGTGGGACGACCCAAAACTTCAGATTTTTTGGTATTTTCCCCCAAAAATGTTTAAGATGAATAAAATTATGGATTTGTTGGTCGGGTCCCACGGTTGGGTGCCATCTATTAATATACTATAGTGACCAGGATTGGCGCTGGTAAATTTATCTTGTTCCATGTCGTTAGCTCGTACAGAGTCAAAAGTTGTTGTTAGAGGAAATTCCTCTGAGCTGACTTTATTTTTATGGAATACGAAACTAACTTAAAGAACAGTCGTTTTCATGGGTAGATTCTATCTGATATCTAGACAATTATCTATCCTATAGTTGTTAAAAGAACGTGGTTATTAACCAGTAGTGTGATCAGGATCGAGGGTGCGCATTCTTGCTATGGGTGGTTCTTCCTCTGGCGCGGGTGGTCCTTCCTTTCTTGGTGTTACTTATTTCTTCTCTAGTTGAAACTTCTTCTCTGGTGTCATTGGGATCTGCCAACACTGGTTCTTTTTGATTTTATTGTGGTTTTTTTTCACTTTCGATATTACGGCTTCGAATACGCCCCACACTCTCGTTTTTTAACTGCGAACTATTTTCGATATTTTGGCTTCGAATACGCCTCACACTTTCTCTCCATGTCGCGATATAACTACATATGCTCCCAACAAGCTAGAGCTATCCTATTTGGATAGTAGATGTGTGCAGTATGCACGCAGATCAAGTCAACGATTTGGTCAGGAGGTGCTAAAGAGAGCGAGATAGCACTTGAAAGAAATTTAATATAAGAATTTTCACCTGATGCATGGTATATCCAAGTCGGCCCGACGACTTACTTACTTTATTTATTTTCATTTCGCGCTTAGCGAACTTCAATTAAAATCGAACCCCTCAGCCTCATGAGTTTAAAGCTTTTGAGGGAATTACAGAGACATCGAATTCAACGAGCTTTTATACCATGCATCCATAGGATGAAATGGTATATTAAAGTCGCCAAAAATGTATGTAACAGAGAGAAGGAAGCCTTTCTGACCCCATAAAGTGTATATATTCTTGATCAGCATGAGAAGAGAAATTGATATGGCCATGTCCGTCTGTCCGTCTGTCCGTCCGCAAGAGTGCACAGATCTCAGAGCTACCAAATTAAAAATGTAGACTAGTATTGGCGCTGAACAAGTTTATTTTTTTTTGCCACGCCCCCTTCCGCCTACGGAATTTAATAAAAAGTGATTTTCTCCCGCAATTATCGTATCGTAATTTTATTTGGCACACTCATAGATCTTATAAACATCTATCGTTCCACCAAATTTGTTTTGACACGCTTCCTTCCGCCTCCGGAATTCAATAAAAAGTGACTTTCTCCCGCAATATTTATCGTATCGGAATTTAATTCTTTACACTTATATATCTACGTTAAAAACTTCTATCATTTCATAAAAATCGGAATAAAAAGGGCTGAGTTATACGTTGACACGTTTTGCACTCAAAGCGGTGTAAGGGCTAATTTGGCCGATGGGGCGCTAAAGTGCAAATAAGAGTGAGCGAGATAGCATATGTTAGAAATCGCGCATACGAAAGAAATTTAATATATGAATTTAGTTTTATAAACTCGATGTAGTTTTTTTCCCCTGATACTTACTTTTTTCTTTTGTAATAGAGTAGTAGTGTATTAAGCAAAAAACCCTGTACCTGTTGCGCAACTCCGCATGGGAATAAGGCCGTTACTCTGTTTATACCATGCTTCCATAGGATAAAATGGTATATTAAAGTCGCCAAAATGTATGTAACAGGCAGAAGAAAGAATTTCCGACCCAATATATGTAGTATGTACCAATGGTGACTTTTTCTTTGCCTGATCATGTACAGAGAAATCCGAAAACATACTCTTATCGCAACACATATGACTCGTTGCACCAGAATCCAAGCACCACTTCTCTCTTTTCATATTCTCTGCTTCCAAAGCATTTATCAAGCTACATTGCTTGTTCTCCATTCTCTCAGTGTACTTGTACTCTCTCTCTTTTTTATCGCCTTTCTCTTTTCCGCACTGTGCTTTGACATGCCCTTGTGTAACGATCCTTTTTCGTCCTTAGACGGTAAAAAGACTTTTCAGGGCTAGGTTCGGCACAACAAAATTTATTTTGTGCCCCGATAAATAATAACGCTTTTGGGATATAATTTCGGCACAGACCGTCTTAGTCTTGGTTTTATTAATGTATTTGGGATTCTGTAGGGGTCCTTGGCGATTAGTTGGAGGTCCTTCGTAATCCTTGTGTCCTTGGTGCTGCTTTGCTCGGGTCTTCGCTGTCTTTCCTTGCTTTTTGTGGTTGGCTCCTTTCGCTTGACTTATTTTGCCGGCTCCTTGATGCCGACGCAGATGACTCAGATCCTTGATCTGGGTTCAACTTCGTTTCTTGAATTCTCCTACCCTCCTATGCTCTCCTGACTTCTATTTCTACTCCAATCTCCGCGTTCAAGGATATTTCCTGAACTCCTCACCCTCAAGGATATTTCCTGAGGTCCTTATTTTGGTTCAAGGATACTTCCTGAATCCAAAAT
Source organism: Drosophila sp. 14030-0761.01 (assembly GCA_018150735.1). Lineage (NCBI taxonomy): Eukaryota > Metazoa > Arthropoda > Insecta > Diptera > Drosophilidae > Drosophila > Drosophila sp. 14030-0761.01. Next base: position 30,260,723 of record JAECWO010000031.1, read on the forward strand.
ACCCTTCCAGGATACTTCCTGTATGCTCAAAACCCAGTTCAAGGATATTTCCCGAACTTTTCCCTCTCAAGGATATTTCCTGAGGTCCTTATTTTGGTTCAAGGATACTTCCTGAGTCCAAAATATTCCTCCAGGATATTTCCTGTTTGCCTAAAACCCTGTTCAAGGATATTTCCTGAACTTTTCCCTCTCAAGGATATTTCCTGAGGTCCTTATTTTGGTTCAAGGATACTTCCTGAGTCCAAAATATTCCTCCAGGATATTTCCTGTTGCCTAAAACCCTGTTCTAGGATATTTCCTGAACTTTTCCCTCTCAAGGATATTTCCTGAGGTCCTTATTTTGGTTCAAGGATACTTCCTGAGTCCAAAATATTCCTCCAGGATATTTCCTGTTTGTTTAGAACCCTGTTCAAGGATATTTCCTGAACTTTCCCTCTCAAGGATATTTCCTGAGGTCCTTATTTTGGTTCAAGGATACTTCCTGAATCCAAAATATTCCTCCAGGATCTTTCCTTTGCTATTTCTTGCTCCCTGCTGCTTGATTCTGGGATATTTCCCCGAATCGTCCCTATTTTCTGTTCCCTGTGTTATATTCAGGACACTCGTTTGAACCCAGACTTGGTCCTTTGAGTTCTCTGGCCTCGATTTGATGCTTCAAGATTACTACTGGAGGTCTTGAAAACACTTCACTTCCTTTTCCTCGCCTTTTGAACTTTCAAGATTACTACTGGAGGTCTTGAGATGTCCACTTTGCTTCGCTGCTTGACACTTGATGATCGTCCTTGTGTCGACGCGTGCCTTATATAGGCCTCCTGGCCTCTGGATGCATATGTCGCAGTACCGCTATACAGCCAGTACATTTCCATTGGCTCTACTTTCACCCACGCACTTTCGCTGTTGCTATGCGTGGTGAAAGTACCGCTTATCCCTTTTCCTTTTTGCATGCAGCCCCTTTCTTTAACGCTGCATGCCCATTCTTTGGCTATTTCCGTGTCCCTCGCGCTCCTTGTTTTTGCGCTGGTGCCGTCGCTGATCCTTTTCTCGCCTTCCATTCATCGCGACCTCCAACCTCGCCTATGACCCCTTTTATGCCCTTGTGGACCTCCGAATATTTTCCTTAATTCTATTACAATGATTTCATCTAATTTCTCTAACAATTCATACATTTCATTATATCTATTTATATACATATTTAAATAATTAATTATTTACTTATTTATACACCCACCCATTTCCCTTCTATCGTACGGGCTGCCAATTCTTATCGTAACTTGGCCTCTCCAACGATATTCGCTTTGTTCCCATTGGCCGCCAAGCCATATGACTCTCGCTCTCATACGATCTGCCACTGTCACCCCCACTACTCCCCTTTTGACAAGCAGAGCCCTCACTTTATTTCGTTCAAGGGCCCCCTTCACACTCGCACCCGTCTTTCGGGCTCGCTAGCCCCCACTTTTGGTGCTCTCGGTGCCCACATTCCGAAGTGCGCTTCGCGGCGATCGTATTGCATTCACACGTACAGTGTACGTGTGAACGGCCGCTCTCGCTTTCGCTCTCGCTCTCTGGTGACATCGCCCTTTGCTTTCCGTTTGTTCGTTTGCTTTTGGCTTCTGTTAAATGCTTGGGGCTCAGCAACAACCGGCGCTTTGCATTTTTGCTTATGCCCAGCTGCCTTTGTTTTTGTTGCAGCTCTTCGCATTTGTTTATGCTCAGCTGTTTCTTGCGTTTGCGTTATTGCTTGCAGTTATTCTGCTGCTGGGCTTGCTTCACTTGTTGTTGCTGTTTTGCATTGCTGTTTTATATATTTGTTATTGTTGTTGTATTTAATGGATTATTATATATTCTATATATAATCATACATAATAATTTATTGTATTTGTTGTTGTTGTGTTGCATTGAGATATTTGTTATTATGTATTTTATATATAATAATATATACTAATTTCATGTATTTGTTGTTGTTGTTCTTTGTGCATTATTTCTTTCTCCTTCCGTTGCCGTTGTTTTGCCGACGGCAAACAGCCCTTGGCTTTGTGTATATACATGTTGCTAGCTTTGTATATTTGTTGCCGTTGTTTGTTATATTTTCTTTCGCTGTTGTTTTGCCGATGGCAAATCAGCCATTGGCTTTGTGTATACATGTTGCTAGCTTCTTGTGTTTGTTGCTAGCAACTTTTGTTGCTGTTCTGATCTGGCTTATGCATACAGCATGTTGTGGGGTGCATAATTGTTTGACATTTATGCACCTTACACTCCCCCCTTTCTTCCGGAGGGAGGTACCCTCCCCTGTCCCTTGTTCCTTGATTTGTTGTTTTTTTTTTTTGTGACTCAGTTCGCATCTTTTTGTGGCCATTCTGACATCTTACATTGGCGATTGCTGAGTTTCTTTTCGATTCTGATGGCGGATTAGAGCATCTTTTCTTTTCTACATCGGATATATTGCCCGATGCATGGCTCGTTCCGCTTCTTCTCTTAACCTATTTCTTCATGTCTTAACCTAACTTCATGCTATGTCTCTTAACCTAAACTTCATTGTTGTTTCTTACCCTAAACTTCATTGTTGTTTCTTACCCTAAACTTCATTGTTATCTCTTACTTTCTACGTTCTTAACCTACTTTCCTTATCTCTACACCCTTTCCCTGAACACCCTGGCGTTACCCCTTGCCACCCTTACCCTATATCTAAGCCTTCCTGCCCACACCACCCTAACCCGTCTTGTTCCCCCCTGCTGCACCATCTCCTCCACTGCCTCGAATATGTTGACCGGCCACTCCTCGGCCTCCACTTCGACCCACCTATCATGCCCTACTGGCACCGGGCATGATCTTTGTCGACCTAGTGTCGGCCTGGGTCTGTCCGCTTGCTGCTCCGGCAGCGAGCCTTGTCTTTGCAGCATTGGGCGCGGCCAGACCCAGGGACTCGGCCCGTTTGACCTTAGCCGGGGATCCCGTGGTTGCTGGAGCTGTGGTTGTTGCTGCTGCTCAAGTTGTGGCTGGTGTTGTTGCTGGAGTGGTTGCTGTTGCTGGGGTGGTTGTTGTTGTTGGAGTTGGGGTTGTTGTTGTTGCTGGAGTTGGGGTTGTTGTTGTTGCTGGGTTGGTTGCTGGTGCTGGGAATCTTGTTGGTGCTGCGAATCTTGTTGGTGCTGGGCAGGTTGTTGTTGTTGGAACCCTTGTTGGTGCTGTTGTTGGGATGATTGTTGGGCGTCGGGTACTGCCCATTGGTACACCGTGGTGGCCCGGTGTACCCAGTAAATCCCCACCCGCACAGACTCCACCCACTGGTCCCTTCGGGGTGGGCCAGGGGTGAACGGGGGTGGGGGTGCCGGGCCACCTTGCTGGTCCGGTGATGGAGTCCTCCTCTCGTCTGCCGCCGGTCCTTGCTCCTCCTCCGACCCGCAATGGTCCCGCATCCACTGCGTGTCCACCGACCCACTCGACATTCTTCGGTGTGGCGTCGGCGGTCTCACCGGATTCCACCTTGGGGGTGGGGGTGCTATTTCGGTGGCGTCGGATTCGTCCCCGTCGTCCACCACCACCACTTCCTCATCCTCTTCATCTTCCTCCATTCCAAATTCTTCTTCCTCTTCCCCCTGCTCCTCCTCCTCTTCTTCCCTCCCATAGTCCTCTCCTTCCGAGGCTATTCCCGACTCCTCGTCCGTCTCCCCCTCCTCGTCATCCGATGAGATGACGATGACCGGTTCTAACACAATCGGTCCCTCGTCACCGGACTCCTCATCGGACACATAAGGCGATGCCAGCAGCTGCATCGCCTCTTCTTCTTCTTCATGCCGTGGGCCACCACGCCCCCTCATCCCCTCCTCTTGGGCCCGTGGTGCCTCACCTCCCCTTCCGCCATTCGTCGTTTGGCCATGATGCTTATTTTGCATGTTCATTGTGTGAGATAAAAAATATAAAAATATATAAAGGAATGAGCTGTTGCTGCTGTGCAGAAAAATTTCAAGTGAATCCATTTTCTGTTTGCGAGTTACCATGTAACCTCGCATTGCCCGCTGCGCTGCTTGATGCCGTATTTCGGGGCCCATTCTCTTCGTGTCGGCTCGCTCATTTGTTTGTTCATTTCTTTGTTTGTATGTGTGAGCCGCGTCTTGCGGGGTCTCTCTTCATTCGGTCTTGCATATATTCTTATTGTTTCCTTTTTATCCATGTATATATGTTTGCTCACATGTTAATTTATTATATGTTGCCATTTAATTTCTTTATACGATTATTTTCCTTTGTATTTTGCCTGTGTAAGCATATGCCGCCATTTATCTCGCTTGCACACTTGCATGTATGCGTGAGTAAATTTCCCTTTTTATTATGTGAGAGAATTTCCCTTTTGCTCTCTCGGTTTTATTGCGCGTGTGTGCGTTGGTTCTGCTCTCGCGTGTTTGTATGTGTTGGTGATCGTTTGCTGTTCTCTCTTTTGAATATCGTAAATTCCGCCGCTCTCCCATTTTGTGAATATCGTAACTTTAGTCGACCAATGGGAATTTAATTTCCCTCTTTCGTGAAATGGCCGTTGGGTTCGTATTTTTCTTTGTTTTCTATTTGTGTTTTGCCGACGGTAAATTGAGTTTGACTCGAATAATAATTAATTTGCAAAAAATTTGCTGATGCAATTATTTTGATTTTCGTTTTTACCATTTTTCATGTTGTTGATTGTTTTTATTTTCGAAATTTCTTATATTTATATATTTTTTTTTTTAATGGTTTTTCAGTTGTTGGTGATTTTATCGATTGATTGTTTGATTTAATTATTTTTATTCTCGAAATTTATTATATTTATATTTTTTTTTTGATTATTTTCCGTTGTTGGTGAATTTATCGATTGATTATTTGATTCAATTCTTTTAAAAATTTATTAATTATATATTTTATTTTTTTTTTGATTATTTTCCGTTGTTGGTGAATTTATTTTGGTTTTTTTGTTTTCGCCATTTTTACATGTTTTTTTTATTTTCCACCTTTTTATTTTTGTTTTCGACACTTTTCAGGTATTTTACAGGATCGTGATGTGACCGATGCATTTTCTCAGTTAAATAAATTATGTCCGATGATGGCTCCGTCTCCTTGCGTGCATTAATCCCTTCTTAGCCGGCCGGTCTAGTCTGGTGATTTTTGTACGCTTGGGTCTGGATTCATCCCTTCCATTTCTTATGTTCCTGATGTTGTTTCCTGCATCTGTGGTTTTATTTCACTGAGATGGGCTTTCCTTGTTCTCCCGTCTTGCAGATGTTGGACTTTGCATATCACCGGCGATGGGAACCCTACCACTTTATATGGTCCCCCATATTTTGGTGCAAGTTTGGCCGCAAATCCTTCTGCCGCTTTCGATAGGTAGTGTTCCTTGACCCATACTGTATCTCCCAGTTTTGGCCTCCATTCTCTTCGTCTCATTTTGTAGTGACATGCTTGGTCCTGTGCCGCTGTTTCCATGTTTCGTCTTACGATTTCGAACAGCTCTTTTAACTGGTTTTCCCGCTGTGTTGGCGTTAATGTTTCGACCCCCGATCCTTTCGTTATTTTGTCGTAGATCGTGCCTGGCAGTCTTGGTTCCCTTCCTTGTACTAGGAACGCTGGTGTGAATCCTGTTGACTGCGATCTGCTTGTATTCACGGCCAATGTGATCTCTGGCCATTTTTCGTCCCAGTTTCTCTGATTCTCCCCTGCGAATTGTGCTATCATTGTTTTCACCGTCCTGTTTGTTCTTTCTGTAGGGTTTTCCTGCGGTGTGTATGGTGCTGTGAGCTGATGGTGGCTACCCCATTCTGCCAACATTTTTTTGAAAATTTTACTAGTGAACTGCACTCCGTTATCTGTAATTACTGTCTTGGGGGTTCCGAAACGGGACAGAATACGTTCTCTGAAGGCTTTTACTAAATTTTCTGCTGTTGCTTTTCGCATTGGAATGAGTTCTGTCCATTTTGAGAACCGATCTACGATTACTAGTAGCATGGAGTTTCCGTGTTTTGACCTTGGTAGTGGTCCTACAAAGTCTGCGCAAATCGTTGCCCACGGCTCCTCCGGTATTTGCGTTAGCATCTTTCCGGCCGCTTGTTGCTGATTTGGTTTGTACTTTAAACACACTTCGCATCTACTCACAAACATTCGGATGTCTCTCTGCATGCCTGGCCAGAAATATTTCGCTGCTACTCTCGCTATCGTCCTTCTACTGCCTGTGTGTCCTGCTGTGGGCGTCGAGTGGTTTCCTTTTAATGATGTTCGGTCGTAGTGCTTTAGGCACGCACATTTTCCATGACGTTACATCTTCATCTCCCGCTCTGTGGGGTATATTTCTGTATAGCTGATCGTTTTCCCACACGTAGTCTGGGTACTTCTGTGCGTCCTTCTCCATTTTTATTTTCATGTCCTGAATCCATCCGCATTCTTTGTTGGCCCGCCCTATTTCTGCTTTGTCTTCAATTAGCCTTTTACATGTTTCGAGCGGTTGCCTTGAAAGCGCGTCCGCCACTACATTTAATTGGCCTTTCCTATATGTAATTTCGAAGTCATACTGCTGAAGTTCCAGAGCCCATCTTGCTATGCGTCCGGTTGGGCTTTCAATGCTGTTTAGCCATTTTAACGCCATATGGTCTGTCACGACCTTGAAATGGTATCCTTCCACATATGGCTTGAACTTTCGGATTGCCCATACGATCGCCAGACACTCCTTTTCTGTGGCTGAGTAGTTTTTTTCGGCTGGGTTCAAGGACCTGCTGGCGTACGATATGACTCGTTCTGAGTCAAAATCGCCCCCAGCCCATAGTTGCTGGCGTCTGTTTGAAGGATGAACATCCTTTCAAAATCTGGGCATGCCAATATTGGGTCGGCCACCAATTTCTTTTTAACTTCTTCAAATGCGGATTGGTGTTCTTCGCTCCAGTGCCATCTTGTCTTCTTCTTGAGCAGTGAGTGTAGCGGTTGCACCATTGTTGCAAAACCTGGCACAAATCTTCTGTACCACGATGCTACCCCCAAATACTGTCTTAGTTCTTTCACGCATCTCGGGGGCTTTATCTCTGCAATCGCTGCCACTTTTTCTGGGTCCGTTCCGATTCCTTGTTCTGTGACTCGATGGCCTAGAAATTGTAGCTCCTTTCTAAAGAATTGGCATTTTTCCGCGTTGATTCTGAGGTTTGCCGTTTTTAATCTTCGGAAAACTTCCTTGAGATGCCGGATGTGGTCTTCTCTTGTCTTGCTCACCACTATGATGTCGTCCTGGTATGCGAATGCGTGTGGCATCATCTCCGGGCCTATAACTTGATCAAGCGCCCTTTGGAAAGTTGCTGACGCTGAGTGTAATCCGAATGGCATTACCTTCCATTGGAATAGTCCTCTCCCTGGTACTGTGAACGCGGACATCGGTCTGCTATCCTCTTCCAGGGGGATTTGCCAATATCCGTCCTTCAGATCTAGACTGCTAATAAACTTTGCCTCTTTTAACTGGTTTAGGATGTAGTCGATCCGAGGCATTGGGTACGCGTCCTTAATTGACTTCGCATTGATTTGTCTAAAGTCGACGCACAATCGCCATTTTCCTGTTTGTTTCTTCCGAACCATAACTATCGGGGAACTGTATGGACTTTTTGAATGTTCTATATATCCCATTCTTAGCAGTTCATTCACTTTATCATCGATCTCTCCCTGCATTTTTGGGTTCTTTGGGTAATACCGTTGACGGACTGCTACGTCATCTTTCATTCTTATCCTATGGGTTGCTACTGTTGACGTTCCTGTGATTTTTGCCAATTCCTTTAGCTCCTCCCCTAGGAATGACTCGATAATAGACTGATCGACCTTTTCTTGTCCCACTATGATGGACATTCTCTCTATCAGTCTTCCGTTGAATCTCTTTAGCGATGGTATCCTTATTGTGTGTCCTCCGCATTCGATTGTTGTCCCCATTGCTTTCAAAAAGTTCCACCCTAGTACCATTGCATCAATTCCATTTGGTAGCACTAGGAATGGTATTGACATTTGTTTGTTTCCAAACTTTACTTCTCCCTCCCATTGTCTTTGGATGTTGCTTACGCTCCCGTCCGCCATCCATACTTGTTTGTTTACGCTGCTCCATGTCCCTTTGTGTTCGAGCGTTTCGCTCATCTTTTGACTTATGAAGCTGCTCGTTGCTCCCGAGTCTATGGTGCCCTTTACTCTGCTCCCTGCGAGCTCTACTATGGCGCAGACCTGGTCCGCCTCTTCTCTTAATCTTCCGACTAGTGTTGAGGAGCTGTTGTTGTCGGTCCCTGCTCGCCCCTTGTAGACTGGAACCGGTTCTCGTTTCCCGTCCCTGTGCAGCAGTTCATCGTCCTTACTCCGACTTTTCCACATTGCCAGCAGAACATCAATCTGGGCCGATTGCAGTCTCTTGCCCAGTGTCCTGCTCCACCACATCGCCTACATGCCTGTTTTGGATTCTGTATCCATTTTGTCTCGATATTTCTACCTTGTTGTAGACCATTATGAGTTGGTGGATTTCCGTCGACGTATCTTCTGAACCTCGTGTTTTGTGTGTTATGGGGTATTTGTCTTTGTCCCCCGCTGAAATTTTGCTGCCTCTTTAGACTCTGGTTGTGTATCCTGTTGTCTTCTCTTATAAACTCTGCTCTTTCTCGTTCAAGAATTTCATATTCTTCCGCCAGTTGCATTAAATCTTCCATTGTCCTGATGCTTTGCGGCCTGATGAATATACGCAGGTCTGGTGTACAGTTTTCCATTATCACCTCCAGTTGTTCGAAGTCTGGGATCTTTAGTGGTCGCATCAGTGTCTGCATTTCGATCATGAAATCTTTGAACGATTCTCTTCTGCCTTGCTTTCTGGCCTTTATTTTGTCGGCCAGGTTTTTGAAGTATCCTTTTGGTAAGAAATACTTCCTAAAGCTTTCCGTGAATTCCTCCCAGGTCCTCCACTGTTTGTTGTTGGCAATGTACCATTTTAGGGCTTTGTCCTTTAATAGTTCTGGCATTGCTCGTGGTATCATGTCGATCTCGATGCCATACATATCTGCAGACCATTCTACTTGTTCGATGAATTCTAGAGCTTTGTCGTTGCCATCGAATCTAAATGTCCATTCTCTGACTTGTTTGGCCACTTTTGCGTACTCGCTAGATTGATGAGGTTTACTTCTTTTTTCGTATACCACGTCTTCTTCGACTCTTTTCTTCCTTTCATCGATTGTGGTCCTTAGGAGTTGTTTTTCGTTGTCGTCTAGAGCGTTATCGCTGGCCCACCTGGACGTTTTGAAAGTTGGGATGGCCAGCGTTGCGATGTCTATTCCCCTTTGGGGTCCTGTTTCTCTTTGTGATTTTGAGAATTTTATCGCAAGCTCATCTATTTGTTTCCTCCTTGTTTCATCCTCTTCATGCTTGAAGATCCATTCTCCGAATTGCTTCCTCATGTCCTCCACTGTTCCTGTCATGTTCATCCCGAATTCTCTGCCATGTTTCACCAGATCCTCCTTCTTCATATGGTACACCCATGATTTGGTCATTTTGCCGCTTTCTTATCCTTTTTGCTTGTTTACGTTATTTATTTTATCAGTATAGCACGTTGGGCGCCAGTTGTAACGATCCTTTTTCGTCCTTAGAGTCGGTAAAAAAGACTTTTCAGGGCTAGGTTCGGCACAACAAAATTTATTTTGTGCCCCGATAAATAATAACGCTTTTGGGATATAATTTCGGCACAGACCGTCTTAGTCTTGGTTTTATTAATGTATTTGGGATTCTGTAGGGGTCCTTCGCGATTAGTTGGAGGTCCTTCGTAATCCTTGTGTCCTTGGTGCTGCTTTGCTCGGGTCTTCGCTGTCTTTCCTTGCTTTTTGTGGTTGGCTCCTTTCGCTTGACTTATTTTGCCGGCTCCTTGATGCCGACGCAGATGACTCAGATCCTTGATCTGGGTTCAACTTCGTTTCTTGAATTCTCCTACCCTCCTATGCTCTCCTGACTTCTATTTCTACCCCAATCTCCGCGTTCAAGGATATTTCCTGAACTCCTCACCCTCAAGGATATTTCCTGAGGTCCTTATTTTGGTTCAAGGATACTTCCTGAATCCAAAATACCCTTCCAGGATACTTCCTGTATGCTCAAAACCCAGTTCAAGGATATTTCCCGAACTTTTCCCTCTCAAGGATATTTCCTGAGGTCCTTATTTTGGTTCAAGGATACTTCCTGAGTCCAAAATATTCCTCCAAGATATTTCCTGTTTGCCTAAAACCCTGTTCAAGGCTATTTCCTGAACTTTTCCCTCTCAAGGATATTTCCTGAGGTCCTTATTTTGGTTCAAGGATACTTCCTGAGTCCCAAATATTCCTCCAGGATATTTCCTGTTGCCTAAAACCCTGTTCTAGGATATTTCCTGAACTTTTCCCTCTCAAGGATATTTCCTGAGGTCCTTATTTTGGTTCAAGGATACTTCCTGAGTCCAAAATATTCCTCCAGGATATTTCCTGTTTGTTTAGAACCCTGTTCAAGGATATTTCCTGAACTTTCCCTCTCAAGGATATTTCCTGAGGTCCTTATTTTGGTTCAAGGATACTTCCTGAATCCAAAATATTCCTTCAGGATCTTTCCTTTGCTATTTCTTGCTCCCTGCTGCTTGATTCTGGGATATTTCCCCGAATCGTCCCTATTTTCTGTTCCCTGTGTTATATTCAGGACACTCGTTTGAACCCAGACTTGGTCCTTTGAGTTCTCTGGCCTCGATTTGATGCTTCAAGATTACTACTGGAGGTCTTGAAAACACTTCACTTCCTTTTCCTCGCCTTTTGAACTCTCAAGATTACTACTGGAGGTCTTGAGATGTCCACTTTGCTTCGCTGCTTGACACTTGATGATCGTCCTTGTGTCGACGCGTGCCTTATATAGGCCTCCTGGCCTCTGGATGCATATGTCGCAGTACCGCTATACAGCCAGTACATTTCCATTGGCTCTACTTTCACCCACGCACTTTCGCTGTTGCTATGCGTGGTGAAAGTACCGCTTATCCCTTTTCCTTTTTGCATGCAGCCCCTTTCTTTAACGCTGCATGCCCATTCTTTTGGCTATTTCCGTCTCTCTCGCGCTCCTTGTTTTTGCGCTGGTGCCGTCGCTGATCCTTTTCTCGCCTTCCATTCATCGCGACCTCCAACCTCGCCTATGACCCCTTTTATGCCCTTGTGGACCTCCGAATATTTTCCTTAATTCTATTACAATGATTTCATCTAATTTCTCTAACAATTCATACATTTCCTTATATCTATTTATATACATATTTAAATAATTAATTATTTACTTATTTATACACCCACCCATTTCCCTTCTATCGTACGGGCTGCCAATTCTTATCGTAACTTGGCCTCTCCAACGATATTCGCTTTGTTCCCATTGGCCGCCAAGCCATATGACTCTCGCTCTCATACGATCTGCCACTGTCACCCCCCACTACTCCCCTTTTGACAAGCAGAGCCCTCACTTTATTTCGTTCAAGGGCCCCCTTCACACCCGCACCCGTCTTTCGGGCTCGCTAGCCCCCACTTTTGGTGCTCTCGGTGCCCACATTCCGAAGTGCGCTTCGCGGCGATCGTATTGCATTCACACGTACAGTGTACGTGTGAACGGCCGCTCTCGCTTTCGCTCTCGCTCTCGCTCTCTGGTGACATCGCCCTTTGCTTTCCGTTTGTTCGTTTGCTTTTGGCTTCTGTTAAATGCTTGGGGCTCAGCAACAACCGGCGCTTTGCATTTTTGCTTATGCCCAGCTGCCTTTGTTTTTGTTGCAGCTCTTCGCATTTGTTTATGCTCAGCTGTTTCTTGCGTTTGCGTTATTGCTTGCAGTTATTCTGCTGCTGGGCTTGCTTCACTTGTTGTTGCTGTTTTGCATTGCTGTTTTATATATTTGTTATTGTTGTTGTATTTAATGGATTATTATATATTCTATATATAATCATACATAATAATTTATTGTATTTGTTGTTGTTGTGTTGCATTGAGATATTTGTTATTATGTATTTTATATATAATAATATATACTAATTTCATGTATTTGTTGTTGTTGTTCTTTGTGCATTATTTCTTTCTCCTTCCGTTGCCGTTGTTTTGCCGACGGCAAACAGCCCTTGGCTTTGTGTATATACATGTTGCTAGCTTTGTATATTTGTTGCCGTTGTTTGTTATATTTTCTTTCGCTGTGTTTTGCCGACGGCAAATCAGCCATTGGCTTTGTGTATACATGTTGCTAGCTTCTTGTGTTTGTTGCTAGCAACTTTTGTTGCTGTTCTGATCTGGCTTATGCATACAGCATGTTGTGGGGTGCATAATTGTTTGACATTTATGCACCTCACACTTGTTTGCCGCATTTGTAACAAGTAATTTGCGAACGATTTCTTTGTGTGCCTGTGTTTTGGTTTCTGCTTCTGTTCTGCGTAACGACAAACGCTTCTTGCCCATTCTCTTTCGTTACAGTTAGACTTTTTCGTTCCGCTTCCTCCTTTAATTTGATGCATAGAATTTCGAAACTGGGCAAATCGTTGCGTGTCTCGATGGCGACAACGAAATTCACATACACTGCACACTGGGCGGAATTGCCAAATAAGTGGCATAAAGTCGAGTAACGCACATATCAAGCTGAAACTTGGTATATTTGACCACGCCGACCCCAATAGGCCATATAAGGCAATAATGCGTGTACGTAATTACAAAGGAAAGTGTGAGATCTATATACAGTGGTGGCCATTTATTTGGCACATATTTTTTTTCGTTGTTCAATTCAGATTTTCTCGAGTGTTAAACAATTTTTTTGCAATGTGTTTGTCAATATATTGAGATGATGCACCGTAAATTTTGTTAAGTTAGGTTTAGCCGTTTTTTTTTCCAGGTACATTTGATTGGAAAAACCCCCCATTTTTCGTGGACAAATATTTGGCACACTTTTACAGAATCGTTAATATTAAAGATACACCTTTGGACCCTAAGAAGAAGTTAAAGAGCTAGTAAAACTAAGAAAAACTGCATAGCAGAAATTTTCAATTTGTCCCCAAATTGAGTTTTGGAGCCAGTTGAAGTTGCGATTTTTGCTCCTAAATTTGGGTCTTTTCACTTGGCGCCGTTTTACGGCACTAATTAATGCTAAAATACTATTTCCTTCAAAGAACGGTTTAGAGGAGATAGAATTTCCCGTATGAGGTATTTTGCATTAAAATCGGATGGCGAATTAATAAATGACTCGCCTCGCAATAAGTGTATTTTTTATGCGAAATGCCTTATTCCTTATAACCCAATCTTCCATCTCTTTCTTTTTCGTGCATGCAAGGACGCTACTTAGGTAATAAGAGAGAATGCCCGCAGGTACCTGGGTGTCATAGCCAAATACTGCGACCAAATACTGCCGTCAAAATTAATGCAACGTTTTCTAAACAGTGTTTTTTTCACGATAAGGACACTTACAATTCCCAAACAGTTTTATCTTGTAAAGGGGTTATAAGGCATTTAAATTCTGTAGTCCATAGCGAAGTCAGCCGTTGTAACCTGCCTACACTTGCTACCAACCTGCCTACATTTGCTACCAACCTGCCTACACTTGCGACCCTGCCTACACTTGCTATCAACCTGCCTACACTTGCGACCCTGCCTACACTTGCTACCCTATGAATATTTGTCCACGAAAAATGGGGGGTTTTTCCAATCAAATGTACCTGGAAAAAAAACGGCTAAACCTAACAAAATTTACGGTGCATCATCTCAATATATTGACAAACACATTGCAAAAAAAAATTGTTTAACACTCGAGAAAATCTGAATTGAACAACGAAAAAAAATATGTGCCAAATAAATGGCCACCACTGTATAAAGTACAAAAATTTTAATATTTTTTATGTATTAGTGATAGTAATATAATATTTATTATGATTAAATTCTTACTTAAACACAGGTCTTAATTACTAACAATTTAAGGAAAAATCATAATTTAGTTGTTTTCCACATCTAATTCAAACGCATATGGATTTATATCATCTATTTCTGAGTCGGAGTCATCATCAAAACTGTAGTCATTACTTAAAGGCTGAACATTTATTGGAAAATTATCTTTTTCGTTTCTTACTTGCCATTTTTTAAACCCCAATCTGTATGATATTTTGAGCAGCAATTCAAAAAATGCGGATCCAAGCGTGCAGTAGACTCATTCCATATTGAAGATGCCGAGGGTTTGGTTTAAAAGAATTTGTGTCATAGGTTTCCATAGCCACTGTGCATGTTTTATTCGGAATGTGCGTATATTTCTGCTGCACTATTGTAAATTCATAGTAATATATATTTCAAAGCTTTTAACTTTCTTTTTAATTTCACTAATGCTTTCATTGGTTAGCGAACATTCCGTCAATTGGCCAAATATCCAGTTTGCAAGTTGCGGCCGCTATCGGTCCATACGTCCAGCAGCGTTGAAAGACAGAACTCAATGTGATCTACAAGTTCAAAATACCGCCAGAGCCGCAAAAAGCAGCAAACAAGATTATTACTAACTTTTTATACAGACTCTCTACTTTATTTTCACATACATTACATATCGCAGAAATATAAATATAAGGTTAGTTTTTACTCCACAGAAGACGAACACGTATGTTTAGTTTTCTATCTTTTTGGACAATACAAAACAGTACACATACTTATCAGAGAACGGCTTGGCGTGATTGGAAAAACGTTCATACACAAAAATAGCCAAATAATCGTGTCATTCGGCTCAACCGATCAAACTTGCATATACACAAGAATTCACTGTTGAGTTAAATTCACTCAAATGTGCACATATTTTTGGCTCACTGAGTTTATTCATGCTCATCTGCAAACCGATCATTTGGGCGTATGTTCATTCGGCTCAGCATTAAATTTTTTCTTTTTTTTGATTTACTCATACACTTAAATTAAGTTAGCAAAAGTTAGCGTTGAGTGAAAATCAGCTCATGCTTATTGAGTACATAAATCGTGTGTATGCAAGCGCTTGTTTTATTTTTGCTTTTAATGTTTCTTTTTGCTTTTAATAATGCTTGCAATTGCCGCTTGAAATGAACAAATGTGATTATGCATCAAGTTATAATTAGAATTTGTTTATGAAGCCAAAATGTTTTATTTTAATTTTTATGTTAAACGTACAAATGTATTCTTATGTATTTAAGTGTGAAATCATTTTTTTATTTTATTTTATTAATATGTTAATTTTCTCACTTGCCATTGTCATTTAATATGAAATATATGTATATACATAATCTGTTGTGAAATTATATACATACTTATGTACATATGTATATTGCTTTTTACATTTTGCACATGCACAAATTCAAACGAGTTGATTTATTCCGTTTTGATTATATTCTTATTCAACTCAATCATTGCTGAGCCGAATGAACATACACCCAAATGATCGGTTTGCAGATGAGCATGAATAAACTCAGTGAGCCAAAAATATGTCCACATTTGAGTGAATTTAACTCAACAGTGAATTCTTGTGTATATGCAAGTTTGATCGGTAGAGCCGAATGGCACGCTTATTCGGCCAATCCGTTATGTGCTGAATAAGTAAGAGCTGATTTTCACTCAACGCTAACTTTTGTTCAGAGAGCGGAATTGAGTGAGAATTTGGTCGTATGAGTAAATCAAGAAAAAAGTGAATTTTGCAGATCTCTGGTGCGTATCCGGGATTTTTATTCCGTTTAGTAGAGATGGCCTAAGGTAATTTTTTAGGGCCGTATCTAATTCTACTGCGGTAAGGGTTTTAATGGGCAGCAAGTGCGGAGTGAAGCCGGCGTGCGTAAGACGCATTCGTAATCTGATCGAGCGGGGTCAAAGACAATCTGGTTTCTGAATACATTAATGGGGACCTCGAGGTGTGGGATAAGGTCAGAGGCGTCCTGTAATGCGCTGTGCACCGTTGCCAACGAATCAGTGTCATCATCTGGGGTGCTGAGGATATTTAAATTTATTTGTGAGGTGGAAAGGTTTCGAAAAGTTCGGGAAAGCTAACACCTCTGATGAGGAGAGAAGCGTTTTCAGATAGCGGAAGGCCTGCATTGCCTCTTCATCTACTGCAATTGGTACTTTTTTTGATTGCGAGGATTTAACTTGTGCAGCGTAATCTTTCATGAATTTCCTGTAGTAAGAGGTCATACCCAGGAAAGACTTAAGTTCCTTTGATTTTTTTGTCGTCGACTTTAATGGCATCCCCCGATATGACGTAGCCCAGAAATTCGACTTGTTTTTGCAGAAAATGCGTTTTCTCAAGGTTCACCTGTAGGCCTACATCACGAAGTCTGGTAAACACAGTAGTTAGGTTTGACCAGTGATCCTCATAGGATGAGCTGAAGACGATTATGTCAATGTACACGTAGCAGAATTTTCCGATGTATTCCCTGATTACGTCGTCTATCATTCTTTGAAAATTTAGGGTTGAAAAAGCGGTTTTGGGGATGTCCGCCGGATTCATGTGAATCTGGTGAAAACCTGAAGTTAAATCGATAGTAGTAAAAAGTTTTGCCTTACCTAAGCTGACTAAGGTGGAGGTAATGTCTGGGATCGGGTATTTGTCGGAAATGGTTGCAGCATTTTATTTTTTATAATTACCATGCGGTATTGTTTGTCCCCGTTGGGGTTTGGTTTCTTTGCAACCACCCAGACTGGAGAGTTATAAGGGCTTTCCGACGGCCGAATCATGCCCTCATGAAGGAGTTTCGTAACCTGACTTTCGACTTCTTGTCTCATGTGGACCGGGTATGGGTAAAATTTGGTGTAAATAGCATCCTCCGTTCGGGTGCGGATGGGTGTCTTGATTTGGATTTCTACAGCACCACCAGGGGCCACAGGGTCGATGAAAAGTTTTTAATTAGGGTCCGACTTCTTTCGGGTGGCCTTCCTCTAGGAGGAAATTAATTTGGGTTGATCTGCGGTTTAGGAGGGGTATCGCCCTCCGGGTTGTATGGTTAGTGTGTCAAGTTCCCTGTCAATTTTTTCCTTCAGTTGCCTTAAGGTGTTATCGCCAATGATGCCGTAAAAGCTGTTTAGGTTTTGTAACGTGTAAAATGTGAGCTGAGTGTTTTTGCCCAGAGGGGCGAAAAACAGACCAGTTTTAGATTTCGATACTTTGATGGGGCCTCCAGCTGATTGTACTAAGAATGGGGTTTGTAGCGCCGAAGCCCCGTCAGATAGTTGACTAATGAAGTTTCTGTTTCCGCCAGTGTTAATTAGACACTGTCGCACCACCCCATTCCTATCCTCATATTCTATGTAGGGTACGCTTGAGAGGCCATGGCCATAAAATTTATCTGATCTTGGATCACAAGCTCGTCGGAGTGTTTTGGGGCCCCATGGGCCGCACTTTCGTCTCCCTCATTAACAGTGATCGCCGGCATTTCTTCGTAAAGTGGTTCATTATTTGGGATATCCTCACTAGCCCCTGGGGTGCAGTCTAGTGTATTGGGATCGGACAGATACTCGGATCTACAGATACTCAGTTTGGATTGATAGCTCTGTTGAACACGTTTGATCACGATCAATTATTCTAACACGATCCCATTTCTAGGAATAGAAACAGACCTTGCAAAGGATCATTAATTTTGGGATATGAACATTAGCATACAGTTGAATATTTTAATGAATAAATGAAGGTTCATTATATTATGTTTTCACTGCGCCCAGCTAGAATTTTTTGATATAAAAGAACCACAAGTCTACCCAATAGTCATTCATTGAAATCTTTCCTATTAACGTGGAAGCTAAAAATTAGTCAAGCTTAAATATTTAAAGATATTGTTTAAAAAATATAAAGTAAAACAATAAATCATCATGCAGTGAACAAACTCTGCAATTCAGGACTTCAACACAAAGAGGACAAAGACTATTCGGAAAATCAAAGACATGGTACCGGATCAGAAGTATCGTATAACAAATGCAGCTAGAACATCTACCAAGTTTGGACCCTGCATTGTTTTGGAAGTAAGCGATCAACTTATATTTTTATCCAAAAACTATAATGCTATGCAAGATGATACTCTGACGGTCATCATTAATGGGACATTTGATATTATCCGAGCGAAGGTATTATCAACTGGAGGAGGAGAGGAACATTATGAATTCACAATTGTCTTATATGTGATGAAAAATTTAACTATGCGTTTGAGTTAAAGGTTCACATGGCGATCCATAAATCATCTAAAAAATATTTATGTGATACATGTCAAAAAGAATTTTTGACATCCACCGCATTAAAAAATCATGCAAAATCCCACAAAGTGGTTGAGGTGATCAATATGAGGTATTGCAATGTGTGCAATGAAAATGTTATTAAAAATAATTTTCAATACCATTTGAGGACAACAAAACATAAGAACAAATGTTGTGTTTTCCGCAATGGTGGACTGGATTTGATCAATGTGGGATTTTCGGAAAGAATTTCAACATATAGATATGAAAACAAAAGTGACAACATCATTGTACCATCAGAGTTTCTCAACACAGCGAAACCACTTGTTGAATCTCAAATGAATGAGGATTTGGAAAAACACATTTCAATTAAAATAAATTTTCAGCTTCATGCTTCATACTATATAAAATTGACAGCACTGAACCCTAATGCCTCTGTCATATTTAGCCACATTACAAAAATGCAGATTGTAACAAAGTCAAACAATTGTGCGGATATCTTCGATGAGCATGCTAACAACATAGCTCGAAAAATGAGTGAATTTGAAGGTGAAGGAAGTAGATGGAGTTTAAGTAAAATAAATTTTCTGGACATGAACATAAATAAGTATGCTCCATTAATGGCTGCAAGCTTCTTCCCATTACCAAAATCTCTATCTAAAACACAAAATGCGGTTTTAAATATTGAGAACTCGGATATTTTTTGCTTCAAACGGGTCATCATCGCAGCTTTGACTAATGTTAGTCAAGATGCAAATTTAACTTCATCCTATGGAATACCGAACATTGCTGATCCAATCATAAATTTCCCATTAGACTACAAAAAAATTGGTGATTTTGAGGAACTGAACCCTACTATAAGCGTAAATGCTTTTGCGAGCAACGAAAAATCAGTGCACATCAATATTTTACTAATTCAAGAAAATCCTCATGTAGCGGCATATCAATGGAGGTTGTCGCAAAAAAGTCTCTTCATTTCCCATTAATGATGAGAATTTTCTAGACATTAAAAACATAGAACGATCTTTACATGTAGCTTTTGTAGTTTATGCTGATTTTGAATGTATTTTAGAAAATGTAAATAAGAAAATTGGGGATAATACTGTACAAGTTAGAAAGCATACCCCATATGTCATATATACTGATTTCAGTAAGGCGTTTGATTCTGTTGATCATACGCTTTTGCTTATTAATGTCGATGATCCATATATAACCAAGAATCTCTTTGTCTCACTTGTACGACCAATTCGAGAGTACTGTTCTTGTGTATGGTCGCCCCAGTATGAGTCGCACCAAACTACTATCGAATCTGTACAGAACCAATTTCGCCTTTTTGCTCTTCGTAGCTTAAATTGGAATCGCAATGCCAATTTTCCTTCGTACTCCAGTAGACTTCTTTTGATTAAGGAAGGTTCCTTCCCTCATTAACCGTAGAATTATGCTTGGTGTAATCTTTATGCACAAGCTTTTGAATGGGGAAATAGATTCACCTGAGTAATTGTCTCAGGTAAATCTATCCGTACCCTTTAGACCTACTAGAAATTTTGTTCCTTTATTTCCTTTCGAGTACTTTGTGCTGATTACAATCGGTTGTACCGAGCGATCAGCACAGAGTCCTTTTGTGTTATTTAGCTCGTAAGTAGCTTTAGTTTTTCCATTATTTGTTTCTTGTCTTCGTCCACGCGATAATGTGTCGTACGTTATGCGACTGCGCTCCTCGGACGGTTGGGCGGGAGGTGGGCCGAACGCCTGGGACTTGGGCGAAAAAAAAAATGTTCTTGGTTTATAACCGACCATCTAAACGCCCGTTGTACAACCGGCAAACAGCGTGTCCTACCATTCTTTTGAACTTTTCGATGTAACACGGCCTTACGTAAATCATATGTCCCACTAAAATGTTGAGGAATCTCATTTGATTTTAATTAAGCGACTAATTCAACTATTTCTGGATCTAATAGCTGTTCACCAAAAATCCAATAGCTTGGAATTTCATCAAAATCTATTTTTGGGTGAGTTTACATAGCGTCAAACTGACTTTCAAAGGAAGTGAATTTCTGGATAAAAAAACAATCAATAATGCCTTGGGCTAAGATCCATTTTTTTTTCGAGAGGCTTTCAAGAAGTTAGAGTCAGTAAAGACCACAAATTCACGTCCAAGCGGATATTGGTGAAATTGCTTCACAGACGCAACCAAAAATGCAACCAAAGTTTCCAATTCATAAGAAAAATCCAAAAATCACTAGAACTGGCTTGTAAGGATAACCAATATTTTCCCACGGGCTTCTTTTAATTCTGCATTCCATTTATAATCACCCTTTCCCCAAGTAAAAGAATATAACAGTTTCATCATTTGAGAAAAGTAAGGTAAAAATTTTCGAAAATATGAAGCCAGTTCAATTAATTGTCTAAGACCAGTGAGACTTTATGGTGTAGGCAAGGAACTTAATGCAATAATATTGCATGCATTTGGCCAAACCTCACAACCCTGAACTTCATATCCTACATACTGAATAGTTGTTTTCAGAAATCTACATTCACGGGGCGAGGGTCATTCAAGTTTTGACGGCCGAAGGGGCCAGTTCAAGTGCAAGTGAACAAGTAAAGGATTCAAGTTCTTAGGGCCGATCAGGGAAGTTCAACCAGTGCAAGGAAAAATAAAGGTGAGAGTGCCACGACAAGGACATTCCAGCTACGAGCTGGAACTGATGCGCCGAGCGAACTATTCTCCAGTAGAGGAACTCAGGTACTTAGCAGAGCTCACTAGACTAGTGATTAACTACGAAACCATAAAGAACGGAAGCCCCGAAGGAAATCCCATGGTTTTTGTTACTATTCCTCCGAAGAAAAATATTCAATTCTAGCCCCTAGATTCTCCATCGGATTCTCCGACGAATCCTCGACGTATCCAGCATAGCGTTTACCAGATGACAGATGCCCCGATTGATACTCGCAAAGCCTGTCGGAAGTGTGAACAAGACGGCCACTTTGCAAGGGATTGTAACAACCAACGTTTACTATTCTGCTAGGAATGCGGAAAGCGAGATCTCTGTAGCATCGAGTGTTGTCGCCGGTTGGTAAACGGCGCGCGCCTTCACTTGCCCGAGGGTCAAGCGAAAGCAGCGAAAGCGCTCCCTCGACATTAAACATGCTACGATTCGAGAAGGGTCGTGTTTTAGCTCAAGTCAAACTGAATGGAACGGCTGCTGTCGCAAAATTGGACAGTGGTGCAACGCGATGCTTCATCAGTGAACGCTTCGCCTCACAAGTGACACCGACAGCAGGGCTGACAGGAGTCAATGCCTCAATCAACCAAGCAGACGGATTACTGGAGGAGATCACTCAGGTGCTATTAATCAAAGTAGAATTGGGTGCAAGTGTTGCCGAAATGCCTTTGCTCTTCATGCCGAACCTCATGGATCGACAACCCTTTTAGGAAACCACCATTGACTGAAGAACCCGTGAGTAACATCACCAGACCAGACGCAGTTACACAGGGGGTAGAGCATCCAGCTACCTTACCCTCTACATTGCAATCATCCGTCCCCGACGAAGAGGACATTTTAGACTCCGTGATCGCAGCCTTTCTTGCCGAAGAACTACCCAAGTTCGATGGATAGGAAGGAGACACACACATCGCAAAACCTATCATCACTCTAAAAAGTGACCACGCAATGAAGCAAAGATACTATTCCAGAAAGCCATCCCAACAGAAAATCATCAATGAAACTGTGAACCAGCTCCTGAAGGAAGACCGGATCGAGCCATAGAAGAGTCCCCACAGTGCTCCAATAGTACTCGAACGAAAGAAGACAGGAGATACACGCATGTGTATCGACTTCAAATAACTGAATGAACATTCCATTCGAGATGAACGAACTTTGGATCGAATTATCGGACCTGACTTCATCGTCATCGGAAAGACTTTAGAAGAACACAATCAACCTACGAGAAGTATTTCGACGCCTTCGAGAAGACTACAATTCTTGGGACACGTTGTGAGTGGACAAGGAATTCACACGGATCCGGACAAAGTTGCTGCTGTCAGAGAACTAAAACCCCCAACTAATGTTCATCAACTAAGAAGTTGTCTTGGATTAGCATCTTGGTACCGCAGGTTTGTTCCTGCTATCTCAAGCATTGTTCAACCCATCACTTCGCTGCTGAAGAAGAACATCAAGTGGAAGTGGGACAAAAAGCAACAGGAAGCCCTCGAGGAACTCAAGAACAGGCTGACGACTGCTCCTATTCTCGCTTGTCCGGACTTTCGAGAGAAGTTCTGCTTGCAAACCGACGCCAGTGACTACCGCTTAGGAGCTGTGCTCACTCAACGCTTAGAAGGCACCGATAGAGTTATCGCATACGCTATCAGACGATTAAGCCCTCCCAAAGTCAACTACTCTGCAACCGAGAAGGAGTCTCTTGCGATAGTCTGGGCTATCCGCAAGCTACGATGTTATCTGTAAGGTTATAAATTCGATGTAATCACGGATCGTTTGGCCCTCAAGTGGCTAAACTCAATTGAAAATCCCAAAGGCAGAAGCTTAAACAACGAATAGAAGAACATCCCGAGCGAAGAAAACCACCCTGAGGACGACGAGCCTACCCAGTGGAAAATGTGCGTAGCCAAAGAAGATCGAACACATGGGTATACGGAAGACTACAATCCGTGTGGACAACAGTATTACTGGCCAGGATTCTTCCGAGATGTTTGCCGACATGTGCGCAGCTGCTTACAATGTCAACGCTACAAAACCGACCAACGGAAACCAGCTGGAAAGATGCTGACGAGACAAGTCCAAGAATCTTGGAGTGTCGTCTGCATAGACTTCGTGGGACCACTACCCCTATCTAGGCAAAACCGTTCTTCTAGTCTTTTTGGAAGCTTACAGCAGATGGGTAAAGCTGATACCACTCCGTAAAGCCACTGCAGCAGCCTTAAAGCCTTTTGAGAAAGAATCATCGGACGATTTGGAACCCCATCTTCAGTGGTATGCGACAATGAAACGCAGTTTACGAGCAAATATTTCACTACAGTACACAGCACCATACACATCTCAGCAGAATCCTAGGGAACGCGTTAATCGCACAGTGAAGACTATGGTCGCGCAGTACCTCGAAGCTGGTCAAAACACTTGGGACCAACTGCTACCGGGATTCACTCTGGCGATAAACTCCAGTGTGTGCGACTCTACATTTACATTTACTCCAGCCTTTCTCGTACTGGTTAGAAAACCCGGGAATGGCCGATGTATGCCAATTGGCTCGTCCCATGATGCAGCAATCCTCGCTCGAGCCAAGTCGACATTTTGACCTTAGGCGCTGGGACCAACTGCTACCGGAATTCACTCTGGCGATCAACTCCAATGTGTGCGACTCTTCAGGATTTACTCCAGCCTTTCTCGTGCTGGTTAGAAATCCCCGGAATGGCCGATGTATACCAATTGGCTCGTCTCATGATGCAGCAATCCTCGCTCGAGCAAAGTTGACATTTTGACCTTAGGCGCCGGGAATGGCGGCCTACTCTGGCTCACTGGTGTTGCTTCGACAGCATCACCTCTCCAAAGCTTCGGATGGTTTTGTGGCTAAACTAGCTGCAAGTTTATTTCTAGAAACATCGTTCGTTTAAAAGAGACTACCGGGAGACGTCGCCGCACCGCTAGTTTTGGCGATCTCAAACCATTCCAACCTCAAGAAACAGACGACTCAGAATCAGATGACATCAACGCTGAGATCGACCCCCTCACACGCACGGCAACAGGAAATCAATAAGAAGAGTGTAGAGCAAGCACAGCAATCAAGCGCATCAGCCATTGGCTGAGAATGGCTGATGCAATAACGCAGCTGTACCAGGCACCGAAAAAGAGGCCCAGAGGCCAATTCAAGTGCAAGTGAACAAGTAAAGGGTTCAAGTTCTTAGGGCCGATCAGGGAAGTTCAACCAGTGCAAGGAAAAAAAAAGAAAAGAGTGAGAAATAAAAGTGAGAGTGCTACGACAAGGACATTCCAACGGACCAAGGCAAGCACAACCAACAAGGAACACACAAGGACCTTACAAAGTACCAAGGCAAAGACAACACAACAAATATTTTTGTAAGGAGGCCCTGGGGAGACCGTCCCCAGCGGGAAAAACTTCCTTACAGTACCATGCATCAAGATCTTCATAAGATGTATTAGTGCGCCAAATTAAATTAGGATGCGCTAAATATTGCAGGAGAAAATAACTTTTTATTCGAATACGGAGGCGGAAGGGGCGTGGCAAAAATCAAAAATTAACTTGGTCAGCGTCTATACTACACGAGTCTTCATTTTAAATTTGGTAGCTCTATCATTAATAGTTGCTGAGACAGACGGACATGGCTATATCAATTTCTCTCCTCATGCTGATCAAGAATATAAGTATATACTTTATAAGGTCGAAAATTCTTCCTTCTGCCTGTTACATA
Organism: Drosophila sp. 14030-0761.01; assembly: GCA_018150735.1. Taxonomy (NCBI): domain Eukaryota; kingdom Metazoa; phylum Arthropoda; class Insecta; order Diptera; family Drosophilidae; genus Drosophila; species Drosophila sp. 14030-0761.01. The sequence continues at coordinate 30,285,324 of JAECWO010000031.1, forward strand.
CAGGTTGGCGACTTTAAAATACCATTTCATCATATGGATGCATGGTATAATTAAAAAGCTCATTCTAAAGTGGAAATGGAAGCAATGCCTTTTATACCCCAAACTTGGGGCAGACATGTCTGAGGGGCGTACATAACCCCCTCGCTCTCTTTGAGCAACACAAGGTGAATAGGGATTCCGCGGAGCTGGAAAATAACCCAAATATTCATTAGTGAATTCAAAACTGAACTGGTTTTATTTGAAAAAGTTCTGAGATTATATAGGCAGTCTTACGCTCTAAGGGGTCACATTTGTGGATTGTCGGGGTATCTTAGTCTAGTGTTAGAACCAATCGCGAGAGCTCATGATCAGCGGTCGGGGTTTGAAATCTATTTTGATTAATCTCGGCGTTGGCCTTTGCCTGGCTCGTGTTTGCTTAAGCTCGTTTAATGCACTTGTTATCTCTTTTAATAGATAGATATACATAGGGTCGTATTTTATATTATGTTATTGCCTTGTACACATTGAGTAGTACTGCATTTTATTATAAACAATGTTTTATCAGCCGCCTCGAAGATTACAGTGTTTATTCTTAAGCATTCTGCGAGGGGCCGGCAAATGTTATGGTCTGCAGTCTTCTTGTTACATTCATTTTTCTTATAATATACAGTATTGCTAATATCAGAGAAACATGTCCAGTCACGTGGTTGAAGTTTAACCCTAAAATCTCGATGTTATGTTTTTTAAGGAAGTTAACTCGCCTTTTAATTTTAGAAATTCTGCTGTGTGATTTACCATGTTGCCGTCTACCAGGTTTCACACTATTTTCGGTACTACGCTAATGTCGCCCATATGTGATGTAGCAATAGACTGATGTGACTCGGATTGAATGCTATGATGAGCAACTAATATTTTGTCTTCTGTTCTAACGGTGTATTCTGATCTGATGCTTAAAATTCTCTGTTCCGGGATGTCTACCAACTCCTGTGGCCCATTATTGCATCACTGAACTAAGTTGATATGTTATCATGAAAAAGTTTATCGATTCTTTATATACATAGTAGTTTTCTTTCAGTAACTCCGTCATGTTCTCAATTCTTCTATTCATGCTACGAAAATTTTCATTTATTTCTTCGGTAGTGCTTTTGATAATGTTTGCGATCGAGTCTACCACTGCTGTCTGTTTTTCCTCTAACTCCTTTAAATTTTTATGATTGGTTAACAGATTTCTCATGTTATTTTCCATTATATCTCTATCGTCCGCATCCATAAAACCGAACAATATGTGGTATAGCGATCCCATGAATTCAAACGGTGCTCGCCTATGTCGCGTCTTATCATTTACCATGAATAATTTGTTATTTTCCTGAACTTCATCCATTTGTTTTACCATATTGTCAAGTACTAAATTGCACTGACCCTCGAAGTTATATAACTTCTTGCATACTTCCCTCATTTTAGGCACCAACCTGTTCCCTTTACTTAGCATTTCAAAATATGCCACGAGAAGGCTACTAGTTCTACCTCTTCCATTGGATCTAAATATAATGCCGCTGTTGAATTTATTGCCTTTACTGTTATTTTTGGAAAATTTTGTCTGATATTGGCCGCATTTGAGACTTGACAAAGAAACATAAGCGTTGACAAAATCATTATAATACCTATTTTAGACAATCCTTTGAAACGGTTACCCTTCTTTGTGGAAACACAATTTGCGCTTCTTCGTTTTCACTTGTTTTAACTCCAGTTAGTGGGCAAATTTTATGAATAGGTCGTGTAATTGACCCTTCCTGTAATTTTACTTTTACTACCCTAACTTTATCGTCCCTGCCTTTGTGCGCTTCCTCCACTTTTCCCAACGGCCATCTGGCTGGATGACAATTTTCATCTTTGATCAGCACGATTTGCCCTTCCTCTATATTTGTTGTAAATCGTCTCCATTTATTTCGTTGCTAAAGAGTATACAAATATTCGTCTTTCCATTTCATCCAGAAATCTTTTCTCATTTTCTGAATCAATTTCCACCTATCTAGATTTCCAATCCTTTCCTCAGATGTGGACTCAGCGGCCTTCACCATTGGCCTACCAATCAAGAAATGAGCGGGTGGTAAAACCTCGATGCTGTCAACGTCATCGCCTGATGTATATAGCGGTCGCGAATTCAACACCGCTTCAATTTGGCACAACACTGTTGCCATTGCTGTCACCTATCACTCTTTTTAAATGATACTTGACTGATTTAACCCCAGCCTCCCAAATACCTACGAAGTGAGGTCCTGCCAGGGGGATAAAATGCCAGTGTATGTGTTCTTTTTCTAGAACAGGTGCCACTTGGACGGTATCTTGGATAGCTTTCCTGAAATCCTCATCTAGCTTTCTTGAAGCCCCTACAAAGTTTGTCCCATTATCTGAGAAAATGTTCGCGCATTTTCCCCGTCTTGCTACAAATCTACGAAATGCCGCTAGAAAGGCATCAGTTGACAACTTCTAAGTGTATCGCTTTAGTTGCCATACACACAAAAACCGCTATATACCCTTTGTAGGTTTTCTGTCCAGAATTTTTCGAGCGTTTAACGTGATATGGTCCCGCATAATCTACTCCAGTATTGTAGAACGGAAAGGACATCGTGACTCTAGGCTTCGGAAGATTAGTGACGCATTCTCTTAAATACTTTTTAAGAGCACTTCTTAGGCCAGATATCCAAAACCTTCTTTGGATATAAGTTCTCATAAGGTTAATTCCCCCATGCAAGGTTTCCCTGTGAGCATTTCTTATTAACAACAGCCCCAAGTGAGACTTGTCTAGAATCATGGGGTGCTTAGCATCAAAGGTTACATTGGCATTATGCAACCTGCCTCCTACTCGCAGTATCCCTTCGCTGTCCAAAAATGAACTCAGACTCAAAATTTTGCTTTTCATATCTATCTCTTTTTTCTGAGCTAGACAAGCTATTTCCCTGCTGAATTGGCATTCTTAAGTTCATTAACTGTCAGATAAGATGGGTAAACTTTCTTTTCTATCTTGACTGAAATAAACCGTAACATGTATGCCATAATTCTGACTAGCTTATTTTGGCACGAATACTTTTCTATTAGTTCTTGCATCATGCTACTTTCCGTATTTTGAACTACTGTGTTGACAATAATATTGTCAGCACCCGTTTTTTCCTTAGGCCACTTTTCCTTTGGCTCAACCAGCCAATTAAGGCCGTTCCACCAAATATCACAGTTCTTTAATGTTTCTGGACACACCCCTCTCGATGCCACATCAGCAGGATTATCTTCGGACTTTACATGCCCCCATACTATTTCTTTTTTTTTTTTTCTTTTCTTTACAAGCACCATTCCTTATCCAGCAGAGTGTGATTGTAGAATCACTCCAAGCGTATATCTCTGATGGTATAGCAATCGCTGCTTGTACTCTTTTTATTAATTGCGACAATAAATGGGCTGCATATAATTCGAGTTTCGGGATTATTTTTCTATTTTTTATGGGATTGACTTTACTTTTACTGGCTATCAATGTGACTTCCTTGCCTATCTTTGCATATACTACTGCTGCATATGCCTTTTCTGATGCGTCAGAAAATCCATGAATCTGCACAACTTCTTTTGGCTGTGTTCTTATCCATCTAGGTACTCTTACTTCTTCCAATGCTTTCAAATTGTTCTTGAATAAATTCCATTCTAATGCGTCTTTTTCAGACAACTCCTCATCCCAATTTTGTTCAGCCAGCCACAGTTTTTGCATGAACAATTTTCCAATAACTGTCACTGGTGCTAGCCATCCTAACGGATCATAAATTTTAGCCAGTGTGGATAATACCACTCTTTTATTTAGTTTTCTGTCATCGTCACAGTGTACCTTGAACTTAAATTCATCTTTAAATGGCTCCCTCTGTAATCCCAATGTTTTGATCGACTCATTCTGATCCATTTTTAGTATTTTACTATCGCCTGTATCAGTGACGTTTTCGATAATCTCCGCCCTGTTAGAGATCTATTTTCTTAAATTCATTCCCGCTTTCTCTAGTTCTCTCGAGATCTGCACTACTTTGTGCTTTAACTCCTCTACAATGACACCACCTGTCATTAAATCATCCATATAAAATTCATCTCGAATGACCTTGCTAATTACCTCATCCTGACATCTGCTTGCTATCTCTGCAAGAACCCTTGTAGCTAGATAAGGAGCTGCCGCAGTACCGTACGTCACTGTAGTCAATTTATAAGTTTTTAATTTCTTGTGTGGTGAATTCCTCCACAAAATGTGCAAATATTTTTGATCACCTTGATCGATGTTTATCTGGCGATACATCTTCTCAATGTCTGCAGAAGCTAGAAACTCCCATTTTCGCCATTTTAAAATTATGCCAACAATATCTTTTTGTAGTCGCGGACCGACCAACATAATGTCATTGAGACTTTTATTATTTGTTGTTTTTGCCAAGGCGTCAAACACCACTGTTAGTTTAGTGGTTAAACTTGAATCTTTTATCACTGCTTGATGGGGTAAATAATAATAAGCTTCGTCATACTTCCTTTCGACTTAGTGCATCCTAACACTATCCAACCAAACTGAGTATTTTGGCCTAATAGCCCGTCCACTTTGGTTACCCCACTTTTCAGAATATGGGTGTATACATCCACCCCCATTATCATATCTACTCTACCAGGTTTATTAAAATTAGGATCAGCTAATACGTAGGATTTCCATTTGGACAAATCTACCTTTGCTGTTTTTAATGGGCCTTCATTAGCTTTGGGAGTACGATTGCCTCAACGTTAAGAAGGTCTTTTTTCTGTATCGGTTTTCTCTCTTCATGGAACTTAGTGAGCAATATCTTTGCTCTAAGTATTCCATAACGTCAGATAGTTTTCTTTATTTGGATCTCATATAATTGCAGAGCCTCTTTATCAAATTTTCTTAAGATGAGTTGCGCAAATAATACGTCAACTTCATCAGACAAGTTTGTTTTTATTTGGACTAAATGTAGTGACTCATTTATTGTGTCAATCACAAATTTTAAATTTTTGGTGGATACATTGCCAATTATAGGTGGATCTATTATCCTACCTAACACCGGTAGTTCTTCCCTACCATAAACATTCTCACTTTTAACTACTACCTTCTTATTTATAAGCTCTTCTAACATAGCTAACGTATTTTGCATATCAAACTCCAATTCTTCGATGGCTGCCTCGAGCTCGTTGTTGGGTGAAAATGCTTCGTATAGCTCTTCTATTTTTTTCTGTATTCTTTGCCACATAAAATTTATTTTATTTTTATGGATTTTAAAAATGTTTTCCTTTTTGTCTACTATATCTGCGTTTACCCTCTCCAAATAATCGCGGAGTTGGTGAGCCCTGACTTGTAATGACCAGGATTGGCGCTGGTAAATTTATCTTGTTCCATGTCGTTAGCTCGTACAGAGTCGAAAGTTGTTAGAGGAAATTCCTCTGAGGTGACTTTATTTTTACGGGATACGAAACTAACTTAAAGAACTGTCGTTTTCATGGGTAGATTCTATCTGATATCTAGACAATTTTCTATCCCATAGTTGTTAAAAGAACGTGGTTATTAACCAGTAGTGTGATCAGGATCGAGGGTGCGCATTCTTGCTATGCTCGGGTCTAGCTAGCGGATCGGCCGTGCTCCATGTCGCGATATAACTACATCTGCTCCCAGCAAATGTGTCTTTTAAATCTTCGACGCAGACACTTTCCTTTTAAGCAATTTAATATGCTTTTATATTATATTTTACTCTGTCTCTTACCACTGATGGGGGAAAACAAGAGTTTTTTATTTTTGCTACCTTTAGCTGCTCTAAGCACTATTCTGTTGCATCAGATTTCAGACTTTAAGGAGCTGATTCACCTCTGAGTCTTTTACCACTGGTGGGGGAAAACTGCAGAGTTTCTTTTCTCGAAGGACCAAAATGAATAGGGATTCCGGGGAGAAGGAAAATAACCCAAATATTCATTAGTGAATTCAAAACTGAACTCAATTTATTTGAAAAAGTTCTGAGTTTAAATAGGCAGTCTTACGCTCTAAGGGGTCACATTTGTGGAGGGTCGGGGTATCTTAGTCTAGTGTTAGAACCAATCGCGAGAGCTCATGATCTGCGGTCGGGGTTTGAAATCTATTTTGATTAATCTCGGCGTTGGCCTTTGCCTGGCTCATGTTTGCCTAGGCTCGTTTAATACATTTGTTATCTCTTTTAACAGGACCTTTTTGGTGTTCTCAATCTTATGCTATGTTAGTGTCATCTATACATAGAGTCGTATTTTATATTATGTTATTGCCTTGTACACATTGAGTAGTATCAGCCGCCTCGAAGATTACAGTGTTTATTCTTAAACACGAGGGACTACGTTCCGCAACAGCTATCTCAATCTCGCTCATTCAAACCCTCGAACTTTCAATCCTTAAGTTTCACAAACCATTTTGACGTACTTATTTGCAGCGGCTTGCTTACAATACTTTGACTCTAATACGACATATGCGTCCATCATACTGTAGGCTGTAGACGTCAACAATGACAGGTAAACAGCGGAATTAGTAAACCTATGTCACTACGAAATGGGAATATCAACATCAATACGGAATAGTTTTTAGTTAGTAATTTTTAACCATCTTACACTAATCTGCTTTCGCTTTGGGGTATGAAAATAAGAAAGGCACTCTGGCGTTTTAAGTGTGCCCCATTTTTTCGTCCAGTAGTGGTATTGCCTTACAATTCAAGAGTCGTTAGCGAAGTCTGTTGATGGTCGAACTTGGGGATTCTTGAAATCGGTATACCGACAACCTGCACAGATTTCTAGCTGGCTTTAACAAAAGTTCAACCATTTTTTTTGCATTGTGTTTGTCCATATTTTGAAATGATACACGTTTAGAAAACGTTTTCTAAACGGTGTTTTTTATTCAAAATGACATAACAACTTAATTAATATGATTAAAACTATTATTAATACTTAATATTTAGTCAAATATCCACTATTTTTTAATACAGCTAAGCATCTGCGTGGCATACTTTCCACCAAAGCGACGCATTTTTCCTTTGGAATTGCATACCACGCCCTTTGCATTAATTTTGACGGCAGTATTTGGTCGCAGTATTTGGCTATGACACCCAGGTACCTGCGGGCATTCTCTCTTATTACCTAAGATAATTAGTGCCGTAAAACGGCGCCAAGTGAAAATACCAAAATTTAGGAGCAAAAATCGCAACTTCAACTGGCTCCAAAACTCAATTTGGGGATAAACTAAAAATTTCTGGTATGCAGTTTGTTTAACACTCGAGAAAATCTGAATTGAACAACGAAAAAAAATATGTGCCAAATAATTGGCCACCACTGTATATAGACAAAGCGGAATGGAATTCGAGCGGGAATTCGAACATGGACACAGTATAAAGCCTTGCCTTAACCATTTTAACAATGCGATCCTGCCAAATTGTAAACTTTTGTTTTAACAATTGGGAAGCCCACAGTAGAGGCACAAAAAGCACTTTGGCGGTGGAAGATTTTCCGACCCAATAAAGTATATCTATTCTTAATCAGCATAACAAACAAAATTAATATAGCCATGTCCGTCCATAAGAGTGCACAGATCTCCGTAACTATAAAAGCTAGACCTACCAAATTTAAAATGTAGACTCGTGTATTATATACGTATGTCAAGTTTTTTTTTGCCGATCATTCGATCATTTTCAAATTTCAAAGAAATCGGGAAAAAATTGGTATACGTTTTGCATTCACAAAGCCGCAAGGACGGCATTGGCCAATGTACGGCGACAAAGTAATCTCTAGCTCATAAAAGTGACTTGTGTAGTTAAAGAGAAATAGTCTGTGATTATGATATAATGTGTATTTTTTATTTCTATTTTAGGAAAAGAGCACTGAAACAAATTCCAACACTAATCAAAAATAACGACTGGGCTAAGGTTTGCGAAATTATTAAAGAACAACTGAATATTAAAGGCAGCACTTGCATCCATGTAACAGCATTGCATGATTACAATAACATGTATAAAATAATAATAGAATGTCTTTGGAAAACTAGAGAGGCCAAGGTAAGCTAGCATTCGACTAAAATTTCAACTAAATCATTGTCAACAAAATATATTTTTCAGGAGTGTCTTTTATACGCTGAATCCTTCTTACATTTTTCTGTGCAAAATTATTTCCACGAATTAAATGCAATATGGATAGATTCAATTTCGTTTGCTTTGTCATATATTGAAAGCATAATTACAAGTCAGGGGATCGAAATAGGTAAGATATTTCATGTTTATAATGTACATATTTATAACACAGGACAACAAAATCGAACTTTATCTCTGTTCCATGGAGTTTTTCTACTGTTATTTTTCAATTTGAGAGTGTTGATTTCGAATCTACCCTCAGATATCTCGCAGCAGTTCTACTTAGTGAATTTACACGAGTAAATTCATAACATGAAAATATTTAAAGCAATTTTCACTGTTTTTTGGGTTGGATAGAGAAAAGGTCTTCCTAACTGGCAATATATTGCGTTTTTTCACAAAACTAAAATAGGCGCAACAAGAGCTACAATAACTTTAAATCTTATTTTTATCTCTAAATTTGTCTATTTTGATGTTATTTTACAACACTGCATAACTTATTTTATTGTTATATTGTATAGTACTTTAATTGTCAAATGAGATAATTTATGTAAATTTTGTATTTACTCATACCATGCATCACAGGATGAAATGGTATATTAATGTCGCCAAATGTATGTAAAAGGCAAAAGGATGCACTTCGGATCGTATAAAGTATATACAGACGAGTCGATTGAGACATGTCCGTCTGTCTTTCTATCTGAAAGAGCGCAGAGATCTCAGGAACTATGAAAGCTACAGTTACGAAAATTGCAGGTGCAGATGGGTATTATTTCTTTATTTAACTATGCATTTGCTTTGTTAAAAGAAAGCAAACAACTAAGTTATGCTAAAAAAAAAAAAAAAACGGCCTTGCCCATAGGCTCCTCCCAATACGATGCTCACGCTGGCTCTTATGGCATCTTATTTCAGCAGGAGTCTTGCGAAGTTCTTTTCCTATGATATCAGGTTGAATCTGGCGATGCTCTTATATTTGTCTCGCTAAACTGGCACCTTGGTATGGCCGGATCTTGGAATCGTGACCGATAGCATGTTAACTGGACACCTTTAGGCTCCGACTCACCATACGGGGCACTTTCGAATCGGTTCTCTTGCGCCGGCCCCAGACCAGACTAGTTAATACACCTACAAACACCACTAGCTCGTACCCGTCCTGTCATTAATTAAGACAAAACTTTTTCTATAGGCAGCAAGTAACTCGGGCGTGTTTAAGATTGGGACACGCCACCCTCGTACAGCTGTCGGGCGCAGGTGTATCTTACAGCCTTCTTTCTAAAGGTGTGCACTGTCGTTTCTCTGCAGCTTAACATGGGCGATATTTGGCCGTTGCAGCCGCTACGATGTTGGCATTCTCAAGATCTAGTACGATGCCTTGGTGTTCCACAGGGGTGATGGTTATCTTCTAACATCTATCATTAACTTGAGGGTATGCAGTTATAAAATAAAGTAAGTAAGTCGCCGGGCCGACTTGGATATACCATGCATCAGGTGAAAAAACATATATTAAATTTTATGCCAATGCTATCTCGCTCAGTCTTATGTGGACACGAGAACTTTAGCGCTCCCCAACCAAATCGGTGATTTCCAGCAAATGCCATCTCGCTCTTTTTTGCGTGCATCTGCCTTGCACCGCTTTAAGGGAAAAACGTTTCTATGTATAACTCGGACATTTTTATTCCGCTTTTTGTGATATTTGGTGGGATGATAGATATTCGTAACATGTATTAGTGTGCCAAATTTAATTACGATACGATAAATATTTCGGGAATCGAATTTATCGAATTTCGGGGGCGGGAGGGGGCGTGGCCAAAATTTGAAATAAACTTGATCTGCGTGCCCACTGCACACATCTACTGTCCAAATGCGATAGCTCTAGCTTTTTTCTCTAGTTTACATTCCAAATTTGGTGGCTCTAGCTTTTATAGTTGCTGAGATCTAGGCACTCTTTCTGACGGACAGACAGACATGTCTCAATCGACTCGGCTATTGATACTGATCAAGAATATATATACTTTAGAGGGTCGGAAAAGCTTCCTTCTCCCTGTTACATACAATTTGGCGACTTTAATATACCATTTCATCCTATGGATGCATGGACAATCCTATTGTTTACGTTTAATTCAATTTTGCAACTGTAAACAAATTTAGGTAAATTAACCAAAAATAAAGTTGTAAAATTCGCCCTGCGCCGCTTTGAGCGCAAAACGTTTCAATAAACTTATAACTTGGCCATTTTTATGAAGATTTTTATGAACTTTGGTGGAATGATAGATGTTCATAAGATGTTTGAGTATGCCAAATTAAATAACGATACGACTAAGTTTTACCTAATAATGAACGTTCATAGAATCTTATTACTTCGTTTAGACGAGACTATTCTTCCACAGTTATAAAATTGCTTATCAAACCTAATTTTTTTTTTTTTTAAAAGTCCTGCTAAAGCGATGGTATTAAAAACTGATCACGTCTAACGGTGACCAGCGAGTAGTAAGGGTGAGTATTTGCTCCCCAGACAAGGGCGGTCACACTGGCAAGAATGAGCGGTACTACTTGTGGTGTTGCTATTGAATTTGGCCACGTTTTCTTCACCGAAATTTTTTCGTAATAGTTGTCTTCATTCAAACAAATCATTGTTATTAAGACAAAAGAAACCGCGCGTTTTAATCATTTTTAATCACATGCACACCATTTGAAGATTTGGCAACAGAAAATTGTGTTTGACTTAAAGATATTTGTTAGCCCTCCTACTTAAACATTTTGCCTTCAAGCCGGATATCCTTACGCTCCTCCAGATTTGCATCGGTGGAAAAAATATGGTAAGTACATAGTACATTTGTCAATTCCATAAACACACTTGCATCTAAATACATATTTATATGTACGTAGAGGTGAGAACGACTTTTACAGCGAATTTTCCACTTCTACATCGACTTTTCCACTTTTAAGCACCTGTATTCCTGTCCAGTGTGTTTTTCCATTTTTGTAGCAACAGTAAATTAAAAAAAAAAACTTCATCATGCCAAACGAATAGGAAGGTGTAGAATCCCTATCAACTGATGTCGTTTGGGATTTTTATATGCCCAAAATTTGAACGAGTGATTTAACGGCGAGGAAAATCGGACACAGTTTTTAAGCTAAATTGAAAATTTTTTGTTGGTACACCCAACAATGAACACGGAGCAGCAGACCTGCATTTTTTAAATTATTAGACAGCTTACCCCGGTAAATGCCCACAGTCTTATTATCAGAAACCAGACTTTCCAGACTTTTATCCTGGGCGGAACTTGAATCACTACTCATCAGTAACTTCAAAAATTGGACTTCATTAGCAGTTCTGGTAAACCGTATTTCAAAAGCCTAACACAGACTACTAATTTGCAAGCTAGTAGATTATTAATAAGTTATCATACGATATCATTGATAATAACTCAAAGTCATAATAACTCAAAAGGTTCCAAAAATCAAGTTTCCAATACATACATTAAACTTACCCTCTAACCTATGTGACTCTAACCAGAATTATAATATTCAAAATAATTCTAATAATAATAACACACAATCTGAAAAACAGACAGATAAAAAATGAGTGAACATTTTTAAATGAAGATTCGGATTTTCCTCAAGTAGCCTCGGACGACAAACAAACATCAAAATTGAAGGAAAAATGTATACCTGTCTCATAGACTCAGGCAGTTTAAATTAAATGAAGACCAATTTAGGTCATACAATTTTTATAGACAATGTAATTCAAATACAAACTATAAAAGGCCGTAAAACTCTTAATGAGTATATATGAGGAAAGTAATTGAACGTTTTGATTTTCATCCTTTCCATATCATCCTTTTTTCGAACGATATGATCTATTAATAGGTGGTCTCGTACTTAAGGCGTGCCGAGCGAGTCTAAGACGGTTACTTTAAACGGTATTAGCAAAAGGTTTTCATCAAATTCCAATGGTTGAAAACTCCATCAAGAAAACGGGATTCGAAACCAAAACAGGTCTTTATGAATTTAACAGAATGCCATTTGTTTTCAAAAATGCACCTGCAACTTTCCAGAGACTAATGAACGAAGTGTTCAAAGACATCTTGAATGAACATGGTCTAGCTTACCTCAATATAATTATATTAAATCATATTTCCAACCTCGCTTCAGGAACATTTGGTAAGCCTCCGAAAGGTTTTCGAAAAATTAAAAAAGCTAACCTAACGATTCTATCGCAATTTTATTAAAGATTTTTTTTTTTTTTCGCGCGAACCCCAGGCGTTCTGCCCTCCACGCGCCCAACCGACCGAGGGGTGCAGTCGTATAATGAATAGCTAAAGCTAATTACGAGCTAAATAAAATAAAATAGATGTTTTTAATATCGAAAGAGAGGACTCTGTGCTTATCGCTCGGTACAACCGATTGTAGTCAGCACAAAGTACTCGAAAAGGTTCATGCATAGCATATACTACTGTACTACTGCGAGTACTACGCTGTACTACTGCGTGTCAAAAATAAAGGAATAAAGTTTCTAGTAGGTCTACAGGGTATGGATAGTTTAACCTGAGACAATAAATCAGGCGAATCTATTTCCCCATTCAAAAGCTTGTGCATAAAGATTACACCAAGCATAATTCTACGATTAATGAGGGAAGGAAGGTTAATCAAAAGATGTCTACTGGAGTACGAAGGCAAATTGACATTGCGATTCTAGTTTGAGCCACGAAGAGCAAAAAGCAGAAATTGCTTCTGAACAGATTCGATTCTAGTTTGGGGGACAACCATACACAAGAACAGTACTCTACAATTAACAAAACCTGTGACAACATTCTTAAAGAAATTAAAAGTCATTAACATAAATAATACCCCATAGAGGGAATCTTTTAACAAGCTAAAAGCACTAATTGTATCAGACTCAATACTAGCCAGACCAGACTTTAACAAAGAATTTGTGTTGACAGCAGATGCCAGTGACTTTGGGATAGGTGCCGTGCTCTCACAGGTTGGCAAACCAATATGCTTTGCAAGTCGTACCTTTGATTGACTATTCGACCATTGAAAAAGAATCTGTAAGAACCAAATATGAAGTAACAGCGTCTTAGAATAAAGGTAAACGAATGTGATTTTGATATACAACATACATACTTATATCGGGTAAAGAAAATAATGTAGCAGACACACTCGCTTTAAAATTAAAGTGGTAAATGCCTTAGATAGAGTCACCATGGCCACTTGCCATAGTGCGAAAGAAAACAAAAATTATGCAATCTTAATTTCGGAGAAACCAATCAATTAATTTTTATCAAATCAAACAAACATCAGACAATATTTTGACAAAACCATCAATACAATAACTTATAGAGTTATAGAGTTCCAAAAAAATATTTCTGTGGAAAGATCAGTGTACTATTTGTAACACAGCGAAACACGAACACCAGCCAACAACCGAGTGTAAAAACATGAGAGAAAAATATGTTATAGATTATTGGGAATATTCAGGAGATTAGTATCTATTATGTAATAGACCTACACTCAAAACTGGTTAAAGTTATAAAAACCAGAGAAAGGACATGATAGAAGCCAAAGCGTGCCCTGTTACAAATTTTTGACTAAATAGGACATCCAAAAATTGTAAAACTTGACCAAGACTCGTTGCTTGTCAATAAAAATCTTCATGATTGGTTAAAGACATTTGATATACAAATTGAAATAGCAACCAGTAAAAAGGAATTGCAGACACTTAATGAAAAAATTAGGATTTTACAACAGAACTTTAGATGCCGATAATTATATCTGGCTGGCACTACAGGTAAAACAACTGCAGAAATTTCTCTATATAATAGGGAAATATAAATACACACTCAAGAAAGAAATAAAGATAGAATTAGTAAACTTAACAAGAAAAGATTACCAACATTAGAGGTAAACCAAGCAGATAATAAGCACTATCAAAACAAGAAAAGAGACAGAATTTTCCAAAGATCGAATTTCAGCCTCTACAGACTTAAAAATATAATTATACCATGCATTCATAGAATGAAATGGTATATTAAAGTCGCCAAAATGTATGTAACAGGGAAAAGGAAGTTTTTTTTTTCGCCCCGCCCCCTTCCGCCCCCGCTATATGAAAAACAATATTTTGAGCCTCCATATCTCGGGAACTATAAAAGATATAGCTATCGGATTTGGACATTAGATGCGTGCAGTATGCACGCAGACCAAGTTTGTTTCAAATTTTTGCAACGCCCCCTTCCGCCCCCGAAATTCGATAAATTCGATTCCCGAAATATTTATCGTATCGTAATTAAATTTGGCACACTAATACATGTTACGAATATCTATCATCCCACCAAATATCACAAAAAGCGGAATAAAAATGGCCGAGTTATACATAGAAACGTTTTTCACCCATTGCGGTGCAAGGCAGATGCACGCAAAAAAGAGCGAGATAGCATATGCTGGAAATCACCGATTTGGTCGGGGGGCGCTAAAGTGCTCGTTTCCACATAAGAGTGATCGAGATAGCATTTAAAAGAAATTTAATATATATCTCTTCACCTAATGCATGGTATATCCAAGTCGGCCCTGCGACTTACTTACTTTATTTTTTCATGAACGCATTTGCCAACCATTTAAATATGCAATCGGTAGAGAATACTTTAAAGATTGTGGATCCAAAAAGAATTTTTTAAATCGATTAATATTTATGGGCGCCAGCTTCTCAAAGTTGACAAAATGTTTGTGAGTATGACTAAATGACAATTTTTATAAAAATTTGCCATTTGTAAACTGAATATTAAGCGATGTAACCAATTGTAATCTACGATCTTTTTAATTTATCTGAACAGTATGTTCAATATTAGTATCCGTTTTATAAATTTTAAATATAACTAAAATTCTTATTAAATTAAAACGTTTTAAAAATACACTAAATTTTAGTAATTACACGTGATAGATGATTGCCACATATCCCGATGGCACCCGAAGTGGCATATTCTTAGCAGGTTGCCCATTCGTTTTCATTTTTATATTCTTGCAAAAAGGGTATATTAATCTTGGTCATATAAAGTATATATATTCTTGATCAGCATGACAAGACGAGTTCAAATCCGTTTGTCCGTCTGTCCGTCCGTCCGTCTGTCTGTCTGTCTGGATCAACAGCTTTTCCTCCTAGACCGCTAAAGCTACAGAGCTGCAATTTTGCACGACGTCTTGTATATACTGCATTGTTTATCTCGGATTCATCTGGATCGGAAGACAATATCCTACAGCTCCCTTAGGAACAATCGGACCAAAAATAGTTTTGCTTCTAAAAACTTTTTGTTTCTTTTGCGATCATCACCAAACTTGTAAATAACATTTGCACATAATAAATTATAATCCTGCCAAATTTGATCAAAATCGGATAACTATATAATACAGCTGAAAGAAATGATTAAACTGCATGCTGCATATCTACATAAATGCATACACCTGCTGCATATCTACACACCTGCTATGGTGTGTAATTAGATCATTTTTTTAGGGATTTAGTAAAACAAGAACTTGCAGGGGTATACAAACGTCGGCATGGTCGAAGTTGGACCGGCCTTCTGGTTTTATTTTACATTATATATCATTAATAGTAAAACTAACGGTTCTTAGCAGCTATGTTTATATATCCGTATATCTCTATTGATTCAAAGCTCATTGTAGGACGTAGTTATTGTTTGATACGTTAGCACGTCAGTGCTAAGTGAAATGAGTATTAGAATTAAATTTATTGGTGAACTCAAAATGTTCTTAGCCTAAGATTACATACATGAATTCCTACATCTACATATATATTGTGTGTATGCATATGTATGCAGAAGGCATGCATATGCTGTGTAAATGTTGACCACTTGAGCTGCAAAATGTATTTCTGTATTTATAAATTTTTATTTATTATGACAAAGCGTCACAATGTTTTAACTAAATGTTATACCCTTTAAGTTATTATAATGGTAGGGTAGATATGCTACACCTCCCTTTTTTTAAGAAATGACGTAATATATGTAGTCATTTAAAAATGATTTTATTTTTTTTTTTATACCATGCATCCATAGGATGAACTGGTATTTTTAAGTCGTCAAAATGTATATATTCTTGATGAGTATCAATAGCCGTTCGTGGTCCGTCCCATAGAGTGCCTAAATGTCAGCAACTAGAAAAGCTAGAGCTACCAAATTTGGCATGTAGGCTCGTTTAGTGTGTTCGCTGATCAAGTTGGTTTTTTTTTAGAGATTCAACTTAAATTAATTCGAAGATCTTTTCGCTCGGTGTCACTTTGAGTCGGCTAATATCAAGTATACCGGCTTGCATTTCAAGCCTTTAGAAGAACTGACCTAAGTCAAGGGTTCCATTGGTATACAGATCACTAACATCAATTCTTGCTATGATTTTTCTTCCATGTCTTAACTTTATAAACAACTTTTTTCGTACTTCGTCATTAGAAATGACTTCATATACGTTAGACTTAGAAACGTTGTCAAGAGTTTGCATTGGCAAACCTTCTTAATCTTTTCCTGCGCAGGATTTTTTCTGTCTATACTGTTGCCTGGTAATGACTTTCATGACTTTATTTTTTGCATATCTTTTAAGTTGGATATTGTAATCCGTGATAGGGCATTTGCCACAAAATTGTCTTTTCCCTTCAGATATTCTACTGTGAAGTCGTATTCCTCTAAGTCCAGTCTCATTCTAATTAATTTTGAACTGGGATTGGTCATGGAGAATAAATATGTTAATGGTCTACTATCTGTCTTTATTGTGAAGTGTCGGCCATATATATATGGTCTGTTGTGCTTTTATTACTTTCACCCTTGTTCGAATCCCAGGTTAGTGTGTGGATGTAGGTATCGTCTAAGCTAGTGCTTGTGCTTGCTAGTGCTTGTAAAAAATTGTTAGGATAGTTTACAACTATATCCTATACCAAATAAATAAATAAATAAATACTTTCACCCTTTGTAAACACTCGTGATGCATAAGCTACCGGAAGTTAGAGTTCTTGATGGTTTTGAGATGAAAACTGAAATCTGTGATTATGCAAAATTCTTTGCTAAAATCTGGGTATTGTAATAAAGTTGGCTGCATAAGTTTGTTTTTTAAGTATTCAAATGCATTTTGGCATTCTACAGTCCATTCAAATGGAACACTCTTTTTACAGAATCTATTTATGTGCCGTGAATAATCGTCGAAATTTTTAATAAAACGTCGATAATAATTGTTAAAAGCAATGAATTTTTTATAGCTGTCTACCATTATCAGTACACTTGTGACATAGGGATGTAACTTCGTGCAGAAAGTGCATTTTTCGGGATGTAGTTTAAGCATAAATCAAAAATGTTTATAAAGTTTTTAATCATATGTTTTTCATAACAACCGATTACTATTAAGTCATCCATATACAAGAATGCTTGTGAAGAATCTAGTCCAGATAAAGCTATTGTCATCATTCTTTAGAAAGAATTGGGCGTTATTTTTAAGCCGTAAGGTAATCGTGTAAAACGATATGAACCGATGTTTGTTGAAAAGGCGGTTAAATTTCTTGATTGTTCATCTAATTCTATTTGATGAAAACCAGACATAAAATCCAAACATGAGAAGTACTTTGCTCTATATAATTGATCGAGAATGTCATCGATTCTGGGAAGTGGAAATTCATCGGATAGTAATTTTGTATTATTTAATATTCGGACAAAGGTGTTGTTTTGTTTGGAAATGGTATTTCTATTAAAAATTCAATCCTCAATTTCTTGATTTGAAATTAGAACATTATGTTCTATTGAATTTATTTTGATTTTTCGGACAACTTCAGCGCGAGCTGGAAGTATTGTGGCATTATTATCACAGGTGTGAATTATTGGTAAATGTATTGGATAGTTAAGATTATTTGGGCTAAGTATTAGGGAATCACTTGTTTGTGTGAAATCTAAGTGGCAGTTTTATTTTGTTATGATGTAATAAGTCTCAATGGATAAAGTGCAACGCCATCAAATAAGAAAAGAACGCCGAATTTTATGTGTGCACACGACAAACGTTTATTGGAAAGGGGAGAGATAGAAGTAAGATCAGATTAGAGATGCATAACTGAACTAGCGATGAACTTCCGTATAGAGATGAGAACAATATAACTTGCGATACTTTAACACTTCTTCTCAAGTTACATTGATCTTTACAATTTATGAATAAAATTTTAAACCAAGCCATGCAACTTTACAAATTTCTTATGTTTTTTCTTTCTGCAATATCAATAGTTGAAACATATTTAATACAAATGGCCTTAGTGGCTATGACTTCTCGTAAATGGTGATATTTTATGTCTATATGCTTGGTTCTTTTATGATGAACGGGATTGGCTGCGATCTGTTAGGCACCTAAGTTGTCACCATTGATAACGATGGGTTCTTCAGATGGATGGATGCAATGGAGAGAACAATGTATTCAGCCTCAGTGCTGCTGAGCGCGACCAATCCTTGCTTCTTTCACTCCTAGGAGAACACGGAGTCACCAAGATAAAAAACGTAACCAGAATACGATTTTCTATCCAAGGTATCGCTGGCCCAGTCTGCGTCGACATACCCATGCACACAGTGACCAGTCTTTTGATACTGAAGCTTTAAGTCGATCGTCTTCAACAAATATCGTATACCTGATAGATCCGATCCTGATAGATAGTCGGTGACATCTGCCTTGTTGCATTTTCCGTCCTTGCAACCTATTTGAAATCCTGAGTCCAAAGGCGTTGAAACAGAACGACATACCTCCATGTTGTACTTATCGAGCGAACATTTGTACTGTTTTTGACACACAGAAATAGTACCTAGAAAATGATGTGATGGACCATTATCATGAACATCAAAATTTTCCTGCAACTTCTTCTTAATAGCAGTTAGGTCATTCTTTTGTGAACAAGCAATTAAAATATCATCGTCGTATACGGCTGTCAAATTGTATGAATTCAGTTCAGTTTTCTTGTAGAGGCATGGTTCTCTTTTGGTTGCTTGAAAACCAAGTCCTTTCAAAACATCATCCAAGGTGCTATTCCAAGCCCGTCCGGACTGTTTGAGGCCTTATATAGCTTTGTTGAGCTTTAGCACTAGATGCGGATATTGAACACTGCCGAAACCTTCAGGCTGTTTCATATAAACAGTTTCGTCTAAATAACTGTTTAAATAAGCATTTGATACATCCATTTGGTGATGAAGTAATTCTTTTTCTGCTGCTACCGCCAAGAAAAGCCTTATATTTTTATATCGAATTACGGGTGAAAAGGTCTCATAATAATTCACACCAAATTGCTGGCTGCAACCTTTGGCCACAAGTCTGCTTTTAAATCGTTCAATCATTCCATTATTGTCGCGCTTGACTCTGAAAACCCACATAGATCCACGTCTTATTTGCCACAAGAGCCTTGAGCTCGTGTTCCATGAACTTTCGCCACTCTGACGAATACTTGCCTTTTAACGCTTGCCCGATTGTGCTCGGAGTCTCAACATCATGGTAGTAAAATGCAATATTGTTGATCATGTTTTATTCTTTTCTTGGCCTACCTCTTTGCCCAGTACGTATTAGCTTGGGCCTACCTGGACCATGTCGACTGCCCCGATTTTCATCAGCACTATTTGGATCAGACAAACCATCAACAATTGAATCGGTTAAACTCGGGAACTGATCGTTGTCATTTGCTTCTTCGTCAGAATTTTCCCCGTCTTCTTCGTCTGAAACTTCTTCCATAATTTCTCCCTCTGAAGCTGCTTCGTCCATAATTTCTTCCTCTGAAGCTGCTTCGTTATCGTTTGCTTCTTCTGGAGCTGCGCTATATTGCTGTTGGGCTGATACGTCTAAGCTCGTACTTGGAGGAAATTCTATGATATAAGAAGTTAATTTTTTATCAATTCCATTACTTCCGTTTACATTTGCAATGTCGTTTTCAACAAATTTGACATCTCGTCCCTCAACAATTTGTCGGGATACTTTATCAAATGCTTTGTCAGTGGGTGAATATCCGACAAATACGTATTTCTTTCCCTTACCTCGAAATTTGTGGTACTGCATTTTGTCGAGGGCGAACACAGGTGAACCAAAAATTGGAAGATACCCAACCGAAGGTTTCTTGCCGCTCCAAACTTCCATCGAAGTCTTGGCGCCTAAGGCTTGTGAAGGAGATCTGTTACGTAGATAGCTTGCAGTTGCAACAGCTTCGGCCCACAATGATTCTTCTACTTCCTTATGAACCAGTGTTCTATTGGCCCTTTCAGCCACTCCGTTTTGCTGTGGAGTATGAGGTACGGTCAGCTGTCTTTTAATTCCACACTCCTGCAAATACTCATTGAACTTTTTATTGATATATTCGCCGCCGTTGTCGCTGCTAACTGTTTTTATTCTCTTTTGTGTTTGGCACTCGACCAACTGTTTGTATATCTGAAACTTTTCAAAAGCTTGATCTTTACTTTTCATAAAATATACAAACGCTCTTTTTGAGAAATCATCGATAAAAGTTATAAAATACTTTGCGCCACCTATCGACATCACATTTAGCGGACCACACACGTCTGTGTGAACTAGTCCCAAAAGTCCAGAGGCACCCTTTGCACTCTTTTTAGGAAACGGTAGTGCACAAATTTTTGACTTATTGCATGTATTACAATTTATGTCACTTGGAACATTATTTATGTTAATGCCATTTACACGTTTGTTAGCAATTAGTTCTTCTTTGAAAATTGAGATGGCCATATCGATTATGCCATACTACTGCCTTTTCTTGGATTGAGCATAATCTGTTCTGTTACTTAAATCACCAAACAAAAATAAATTGTCTTGCATGTCCGCTTTTATCAACAAAAATCCGTTTTTGTCTTTAACTTTCGCGTAATTTTCTTTAAAAATTACAGAATGCCCATGCTTTAGTGCTTTGCTTACAGAAAATAAGTTCTTTTGCAACCTTGGTACATACATGACATTTTGCAAACTAATGTCACAACTTTTATTTTGACTTGGCCTCTGCCAGGTGATTCAACTATATTGTCTGCAGCTAACATAACTTCGTCATTTTCGTTGACAAATGAACTGTCCAGACACCAAGTTTGTTTTAACATTTTCTCTTTACTCATTGCTGCTAATACGGAAAACGATATTTATACCCTTGCAAAAAGGGTATATTAATTTTGGTCGGAAGTGTGCAACGCATAGAAGGAGGCATCTCCGACCATATAAAGTATATATATTCTTGATCAGCATGACAAGGGTAGTTCGAATCCGTTTGTCCGTCTGTCTGGATCAACAGCTTCTTCTCCGAAACCGCTAAAGCTACAGAGCTGCAATTTTGCACGAAGTCTTGTATATACTGCAGGCATTGTATATCTTTGATTCATCCGAATCGGACAACTATATCATATAGCTTCCATAGGAACCATCGGTCGAGTTTTAGAAACCTTCTTTCTTTTTCACCCGATTATCATTTTGCAGTTTATTATACATTCAAGCATCCATGCCAAATTTGATCAAGATCGGATTCCTATATCATATAGCTCCCATATAAACGATCGGACCAAAAATATTTTTTCTTCTACAAACTTTTTTTTCATCAAGATCGGATTCCTATATCATATAGCTCCCATATAAACGATCGGACCAAAAATAGTTTTTCTTCTAGAAACTTTTTTGTTTCTTGAGCGATCATCGTCAAACTTGTTAAATAATATTTCCACATAGAAAGTTATAATTCTGGTAAATTTGATCGGATGACTATATCATATAGCTGTTATACAAACATATGAAAAAATTGTATGCTGCATGTCTACATACATGCATATGTATGCGTGCCGTGCTATGGCGTGTAAAAACGGATTTTTACACCAGGGTCTTTACATTTAAATGACTCTTTTTAGGGATCTAGTAACACAAGAGCTTGCAAGGGTATACACGGCCGAAGTTAGCCCGGCCTTCTGGTCTTTTACTATTTCTTTCTTCGCGTCGCTTATGGTTTTTCTTGTCTTTTCTTGCACCGTTACAATCCGAAGCTCTGTGACCGCGCTTGCCACAAATGAAGCATTTTCTTTGGCATATCGTTCGTTTTTTTCGCTTGAAATACTTGTGTCTTGCTATCTCGCTCACTGTTCTCGTTCATTCTTTCGGCCTCTACCAAGAGTTTGATTTTGAGTATCTGAAAATTGGGCAGAACATCCCGTGTTTCCATACTTTCACTTTTAACTCATCATTTATTTCAATGTTCACTTTAGCCAGTTTATTAATTATTTCAGTGAACTCATTCACGTACTGGCTCATGCTTTCGCTTCTCGAAAATTTTGAATTTAACAGTTTTTTGTACAGAGTCTGTTGAGTTTGGTGTTAGCTTCGATGTTTTAGCAGTCGGACTTATCAAACTCCATACTTCTACGTAATTTTCCATTTATTTCTTCCACGTGTATTTAGTACATTATGCTTAGGTGGTACAAATAATTTTAGAGTCGAAGAGTGCCGAACGGCTTTAAATTAATCGCGCCTTACTGGAGGTTGTAACCAAACTTATTTGTTCGCTGCATAGCAACAAGAATGGAACCTAGCTTGTAAGATTAAAGTCCGATATGCAACGGTTAATTTCCCAGCACGTAGGCTGGTGCTTAAAGAAGTATATAAATGTAAAGAGAAAGAGAGATATGTATTAACCCACTAGTGCCCGCGTGGGGTCTGAGGGCAGTCAGCGGATTTCGGCGGCAACATCCCCCCCCTATAAAGCTGCTCTCTTTATGCTCCCACATACTTTAGCCACGGGTCGTTGCAGAACCCCGTTGGCGGTTTTGATGATCACTCGCCGCACTTGGGTGTCCTTGGCCAGAATTGTTTGTTCGACTATTCCTTTGGGCCATCTGTTCCGGGGCAAGGTCTCATCTACTACTAAGACGACGTCTCCGACTGCTATTGGTGGCCTCTTTGTGAACCATTTACCTCTTCTGGCCAGATCTGGGACGTATTCACGCAGCCAGAGTCGCCAGAACTGATCAGCGAATTGTTGTACGGCTTGCCTAAAGTTGATCTTTTGTACCTCGTCGCCAATAATCTTCTCGGCGGCTTTAAAGTTGGTTCTATTGTCGCTGTAAATTTCCCGAGGAGTCCCGCGCCGATTGATGAAGTTCCGGATGCACATTACGCATGAAGCGGTGTCCAGGGAACATGCCAGCTCTATATGAACTGCTCTTATAGTTAGGCAGGTGAAAATAACACCCCATCTTTTTTCGCTTCGTCGTCCCACAGTGACCAGGAGAGGGCCGAAATAGTCGACAGCCTAGCGATTGGTAGGGGGGCCATCTGCGGTAGGATTGGCATGGCACTCTCATTTTTACAGCGTTGGCAGGACCTCCGCACGCCTTTGTACAGAACTCGCAGTCGTGGGATGTAGTATACGCCTCGAATCCTGTTAATACACGTCTCATGGGATGTGTGGTGCATTTCCTGATGATACCAGTTTACTATGAGCCGCGTTATGTGGTGCTTATATGGAAGCATTATTTGGTTTTGGCTGCTAAGATTTTCTGCTCGCCCTCGGGTTCGCAGGAGCTGGTCCTCATCTAGGAAGATATTCAAACATATTAGTTTTGAATTTGGTTTGAAAGGTTTACCTCTCGTTAAGTTTTGGATTTCTGACTTGAATTCAGTTGACTGCGCATCTCGCAGAAGAAGCGCTCGTGCTTGCTGAATCAAGCTCGTAAGAGCTCAATTTTCCGATGTAAAGAAGCGCGCTAAAGCCCGGTACAGCTTACGCCAGTCGGAAAAATATTCCGCGTTGATTTTTGGCTTCATCAACAAATTGCCGGTGAAAAGTATGTTATGCCTGACCTCGACATTGCTTTGTGGTCCCAGGTCATCGCATTTTGGCCAATCAGGTTGTAGCAGGTATTCTTTGCCATGCAGCCAAGTTTCGAGCTTATTGACCCTGGATGCTTTGGTGGCAAGATCTGCCGGGTTGAGGTGGGTTGGCACCTATTTCCATTGGTTGACATCAGTGAATTCCAGTATTTCGCCCACGCGATGCATGACGAGCTGCTGAAACTTTCGTTGATCCATTCGAAGCCATTTCAGGACAGTCTTCGAGTCGGACCAATACCAGCATGTGTTAAACGACAGCCTTGAATTGCGTTGGATTCGATTACTCGGCTTTGCTCCGATGACTGCGGCAAGCAACTCCATTCTTGGTATGGACAGCGGACTCAGAGGAGCCACCTTTGCTTTAGAGGCGACGAAGCTGAGATAGGTTCTTTCCCCTTGGCGTATGCGCAGGTAGCAAACTGCTGCGTATGCTAATTCGCTGGCGTCCACGAACGTGTGAAACTGGATATCGTCGACGCGTTCGCTGCTATTGAAATAGCATCTGGGTATAGTCTGGTCAGCAATTGTCGGATGTAGCCGTTTCCATCGTATCCATTTAGGTGCCAGTTCATCCGGATACCGGTGTCTCAACCGATGCCCGATCTCCAGATGTCTTGCAGTAAGATTTTTAGCTCTATAGTAAAGCATGAGATGAATCCAAGCGGTCAGTTCACTCTATGCACTCGAAGTGAATAGTTGTGTCGCGCCTGCGTAAAGAAAGTTATAAAAGCGTGCTTTGTACTTTCTAGATCACCGTGCTGTGTGCTTATCTGCACGAAAATCTATTTTTAGACATCGTCCAGTGCGGTGTCTGTGCAAAGCGAAGCATAAAAGTAAAAGTAAAGACAAATTTCTTCACAGCAATTGTGTGCTTGCCCTTTGGGCAAGCTGTTTAGCTTCTTGCCCGATTTTTTTATGCGGGCAAAAGAAATTACAGAATAAAAAATAAAAAACAAAAAATAAAAAAAAGCAAACTAATCCATCTTTTGTATTCCACGGCAATTGCTTCGGTTTTCTTCGAGAAAATAAAGTTAATTGCTTAGATATATGAATGAGAACCTGCCCACTATTCCAGAGCATAGCGCTAAGATTGCCGAAATAAGAGCATCAATAGCAAAGGAGATGGCTCTTAGGACGGCAACTTCTAAAGCCGCCACTGGCGATACCTCTACCCAAATATTTAACAATGCCGTCTGTTCAACTGGCAATATTCCCGTTAGCAACAATCAAGAATCATCAAAGGCTTTATATTTAAATCGTGATTCTCAACGCTCGGAACCAAATTCAGACAGAACAACCTTGATCTGCCCATTCCAGCTACCAACATCGTCTTGGGTACGAAACAAAAGAAAAATAAACTCTCCTTCAAAATCAGTAAGAAAAAGGAAAAGTGCAGCAAAATAGTATTGCTGTAAACATTCCGAAGCAGAAGACTGACAGCAACCGATTTGCTGCTCTGGCTCAGGAAGAAATGGAAGTGGAAAGCATAGTTGTTGAAGCAGCTGATTCAGAAGTTCCCTCAAATGTTGACAGCACTTTAGAAGGTCGTAGTTCGCAGCACAAAAATAGACGTCCTGGAACAAGCCCTGCGTGCCGTTATTAAACCTGAGGCATATTCTTTTAACATGTCTAGAGGAGGATTTACTAGGATTCTGACTGCCGACTCCTCAGCATACAGAGCAGTAGTAAATGTACTTACTTAAATAACTGTCAGTTCTGGCACCATCAACTCCCTGAGGATAGAACATTTCGCCTGGTAGTGCGTAATATTAATCCATCAGTAAGCCAAGATCGAATTGCTAATGTCTTCAAGGACTTGGGACACGAAGTTCTTAATATTTACTGCCCTAGGAAGCCTGGATGGGCCAATGTCTCGAGTCAAGAATTACCAAATATAGATGTTGCTCAAACAAGACAATCGTGTTTCTTTGTTAACATTAAGCAGGCTCCAAATAATCAGGAGGCGCTCCAAATTTCGCAAATTGGCTCCCACCATGTTAACGTTGAAAGAGCCAAAAAGTCTAAGGATATAGCCCTTATAACATATATTAAGTGCCATATTTTCAAACACACTATTGTTTGCACGACTTTGTCTGCGGTAAATGTGCTGGTCCTCATCCGACAAGACAATGAAAATTGGGCCTATTGATAAAATGACCTGCGCAAACTGTGGAGATGACCACCCAGCCAGCTTTAAAGGATGCAGAGCGCGACAGCAAATGATCATGTTGTCCAAAACTCCGTCTCGTCTTCCAATACTAAAGGAATCTATGACTGGTACAAACCAAATCAGACGCTCGGTCACAGTGAATAACAATTTCATTCCAGCCAAAGTTGTCAGGAATGGTGTCTCATTCTCTGATGTTTTACGAGGGCATTCAGGTGCGCAAGATACAACCCAGAAACCAAAAACTCGACGCCAAGGACTGTCTCAAAGACTGATTCAGAATCCAGCCACAATCCCACACGCTTATAGCTTTTCTAACCAGGATGAAAAAATACAAAAACTAGAAGATGCACTGAGCAGTCTCGCCTCGAAAGTTGATCAAATGATTACTTTGTTCTCCCCAACGATGGATTCAAATAATGCCTTGCGGGATATGATCACTATATTTATCTCGAAGTTTACCTGATGCACCAAAATCTACGTCTCGGATTATGGAACGCAAGGGGAATCGAAAACAGCACTAATGAGCTGCGACACTTCCTCCTTGCAAATCAAATTAATGTGATGCTAGTTAGGGAGACCCATTTGCAAGGTCGCCGAAAAGTTTTTATACCAGGTTTTGCATGCCACAAGGTCGATCATCCAGGTTAGAGCTGGGAATCCATCGATGGTCTGCCCCTTCGATAGGTTTGTCAGCGATGGGGGAAAAATCGATAGTATCGATGGTTCAGTATTTTTCAATCGATGGATGAAACCATCGATTGTTCCATCCATGGTTAAAAGGGTTATTCGAATTATTATTAAAATAAAATACAAAACGGTTATTTATGTGACCACGCACAAATCAAGTTCGATAGATCGCCATCGAACTCTTCCCATCGATCTATCGCACTTTTTAATTTCCATCGATACTATCGATGGAACTATCGATGGAGTTCCCAGCTCTAATCTAAATCAGAGTCAAATGTGGTATTAACATAATAACTAAAGGCATATGGGGTATGCTTTCTAACATGTACAGTATTATCCCCAATTTTCTTATTTACATTTTCTAAAATACATTCAAAATCAGCATAAACTACAAAATGTACATGTAAAGATCGTTCTATGTTTTTAATTTCTAGAAAATTCTCACCATTAATGGGAAATGATGAGACTTTTTTGCGACAACCTCCATTGATATGCCGCTCCATAGAATCCTTTTGTGTAGTGTAGTATAAGCAAGCATTACAGATGAATTTCTTGGTCTTCCGCTTGGTTAGTTGAGCGCCCATCAGACTGAAGTTAAAAATTTTAAATTTTTATTAATTGACTATAATACATATATAAAAATATCAAAGAAGCTAACTTCGGCTATGCCGAAGTTTGAATACCCTTGCAGCCCTTGACCATTACATTTTATTTCCTAAAAAATTGGATTCCAGTTGGAGCTCGTTGTGGAGGAGCTGCAATATTAATCAAACAAAACATCGAACATTCTAAACTGAATGACATATCATCAGTTAACATCCAGCTGTGCCAAGTCCAGATTAGGAAAGGCTGCGGACCGCTCACTGTTGCTGCTGCGTATTTCCCTCCTCGTTTTGCTTGGTCAGAGATTAACTTTAAAGTACTTTTTCAACAGCTTGGCAATAAGTTCATCATAGGTGGAGATTTTAATGCTAAGCACCCCTGGTGGGGTAATCTTCGGTCATGTACTCGAGGCAGAAATTTGCACGATGCTGTTTGCAACTCACCGTATCACCTTGCCTCAGGTAATCCCACCTTCTATTCCTATAATTCCCAATTAACCCCATCAGCGTTGGACTTTTTTGTAACAAATGCCATTGCTTCAAATAGAATGGTAGCAGAGAATGTTTTCGAGATGAAATCTTTATGGGCAAACTAAAATCGGCTGCGACTCTCGCTGCCTCTCACAGGACTTGTATGCCAAATACGAACCCTCAGAGTCTATCCACCACTGCAGCCGCTTTACTAAATCTGAAGAGAAAAGTAAGACGGGAATACGTCCGCACAAGAGACCCTAGAATCCACAACATCTTTAGACGACTGGCTAATAGGCTGCGCAAAGTTCTTACATTAGATAAACAAAAGGAGATTGACGTCCAAATGAAAGACCTTAGCCCAGATGTATCAACAAATTACTCCTTGTGGAATGTTACCAGACCCTATAAAAAGCAGAGTCAAGCGAAGGTACCTATTAAAGACGCAACTGGTGGTTGGTGCTACTCCAGCTATCAACGAGCTACAGCTTTTGAGGTTCGAGATCTTGTAGCTAAGCTGAACAATAGAAAATCCCCTGGTGAAGATGGATTAGAAAATAAGACGTTGAAACTCCTTCCAAATAAAGCACTGTTATTTCTCACGCTAATCTTTAACTGCTCCCTGAGACTGAGCTACTTCCCAAAAGCCTGGAAAAGTGCAGCAGTCACTATAATCCACAAGACGGACAAACCAGTCTCGGAAGTTGACTCTTATAGGCCAATCAGTCTACTCCCTTCTTTGGCCAAAATACTAGAGCGAATCCTGGTCTGTCGTATTTTGGACACTTCGGCTGTGCAGGATGTCATTCCGTCACATCAATTTGGATTCAGAAGACAGCACGGTACCCCAGAACAACTCAATCGCGTTGTGAACTTCGTGTTGGAATCGATAGAGGAACAAAAATATGCTGTTGCCGTCTTCTTGGATGTGAAGCAAGCCTTTGACAGAGTTTGGCATCTTGGCCTGTTGTTTAAACTCAAAAAAATACTTTCTCCACAACTCTTCTCGATGGTAAAAAATTAATTACAAGACTGTTCGTTTAAAGTTGTCGTTGATGGCCAATCATCACTCTCCAGATTTATAAAGGCGGTGTACTAGCTCTAACACTGCACAATCTGTTTACTGCGGATCTGCCACTCATCTCGGAACACAGACCAGATGGCAACAATAATTCGCTTCTTGCTACATATGCTGATGACACTGCTGTCATTGTTAGAAGTCCCTGCATCACAACGGCTACTGAGATCCTCCAAAGATATCTCAACAAATTTTCAAGCTGCGCCAATTAGTGGAACATTGGATTAAATATTTCCAAGACTGTCAATGTCACATTTGCTAATCGCAGAGCAAACTGCGCGGGTGTAACATTGCAAGGCACAATGCTGGAGCACAAAAGTCATCACAAGTACCTGGACTCATCCTAGATCGTCGACTCAAATTTAACCGCACACTACGATGGTTAAAAAGCTCTGATGAGCAAGGCAGCAAAATTTTATTGGCTTTTTAGTCAAAAAAAGCTCTCCTTGGCTTTTTGCATTTTTGTCAAAATCTATAACATTATTTTGGCCCCAGTCTGGAAATACGTCATCCAGATCTATGGGATAGCTGCTAACTGCCACCTCAATAAAATTCGAGTTGCGCAAGCCAAAATACTGAGAATATTGTCCGACTCGCCCTGGTACATGAGGACAGTAAACATTCAAAAAGACCTCAATGTGCCAGCAGTAGAAGCTGCCATCAAAAAATTTCGGAGCAATACCTTGGACGTCTCCGGATTCACCCAAATACCTGCGCACAAGCTTTATTGCGCGTACCAGTATACAACAGGCGTTCTGGCAACCGAAGAAGAGGCCCTGTCAGGATTTACCCCGCTCATATCCCTCAGCTCCTGAGCTAAATTCTTCTTTTTACATAAATTTTCTTAATTATAATGTAATAATCCTCTATGTGATCTATTTGTTAAATATTCGATTCGCTTTTTAATATCCGCAAAACCTCCTGGGAGTTTGATGACCAATTGCGTATATGGAATCCGCATGCGGCATGGACAGTTTTGACTTGAGCTGCGATGTTACCAACTTCCACATCGCCGTCGCCGCTGTTGATGAAGTCGTCCACGTAGTGGTAGTCCTTTACTGCTTGTGCTGCGAGTGGGTACTGCTGATGGAATCGATCTGCATTTTTGTCTCGAATGAAATGTGCAATGCATGGTGCGCAGTTGATTCCGAACGTTAGCGCTTCCATGACGTACACGTTAGGCGCCTTCGAATTGGATTTGTCGTCGAACAAAGAAATCTCTGTGCATGTGCGTCTGCTTGTCTAACTCGGATTTGATGGAACGTTTCGGCGATATCACCACAAATCGCCACTCGCCCCACTCGGAATGAGAGTAAGAGTAGTGAGTTCAGTAGGTCTGGACCACTATGAATGAAGTCGTTCAGAGCCTTACCGCCTGATTGAGCGGCTGCGTCCCAAACAAACCGGACTCTTCCCGGTTAATTTGGATTTCTGTTGATGAAGGTCGGCAAATACCATGCACGTTTGTTTGGCATGGCTATTTCCTCTGGTGACAGCCTGCGGGCGTAACCCTTTTTGATGAGGTTATCCACTTCCTTGGCGATCTGCTCCCTCAACTGGGGTTGTCAAGAGAATTGTTTTTGTAGGCATTTTAGCCGTTTTAGAGCGTCTTTGTAGCTGTCAGGCAGAGAGACTTCGGGGTCCTTCCAGATTAGGCCGACTTGATATCTACCATTTTTTAGAATGGTAGTTGATTCAAGTCGCGCTAGGGCTTGAGTTTCCTTTGAAGATGATACTACTCTTGCAGGGGTTGCGTCTAATGAGAACGCTTGTTTAATGATCTCGGCAGCTTAGCGTCCGCGTCTTTGCAACCGCACATATGTATGGCTACGTTTGCTCTAGCGGTCCGTGATGACGTGGATCTTTGAAGTGCCCATCCTAGGCGGGTTTTCGCTATTGGTTGCCAATACAAGATGCCACGCCCCCTCTTTTACTTTAAGGGGTACGGCAAGGTTCCAGTTGTTTGTGCCGATGAGAATCGTTGGTCTTACATTGGTGTATGATGCTATCGAGAGTCCCGCTAAGTATGGGAACTCCTTGGCAAGTGCCTCCATGTCGATGGATTGAACGGGTAAGTCCAGGGCGTCTACACTGTAGACTTCTTGCTTTTGCATCCTCGTATGCCGCACACCTTTTCTCGTTTGCACTTGCGACGATGACGGTTGAGGCACTGATGACACAGCTTGTGCTCTTCTAGGCGAGAGATCCTTTCCTGCTGAGACATGGTCTTGAACGCTGTCCATCTATGAATTTTGTGCCCCGATTTGTCACATACGACTAGAGGTGGGCATGGGCCGAAATTTTCAACCCAACCCGACCCAGCCCATGGGCCGAAGAGGAAAATTTTACCCGTACCCGAAAGCTAAAAAAATTTTGTAACCCGTAACCAACCCGCCCGCCCGAAAAAAAAAATTTTAATACAAAATAAAATTTTTTATTTACATTGTTTTCTTCAAAACAGCACTTAAATTACATTTTTTTTATAAAGGATTAATAGAAATGAAAAATACAATTTTGTATTTCTTATGTTTTCATTAAGAGTACTTAAATCACATTTTTTTATAAAGGATTAATAGAAATGAAAAATACAATTTTGTAATACATTTTTTTATAAACGAATAATAGGTATGAAAAAATCCAAATTTAAATTACATATTTTTGTAAAGAAAAAGTAACATATCGAGATTTGCGCTTGACAATCTTGTGCGCCTTTCATTTAATATTTTCCCCGACGATGAAAAAACTCTCTCGCTTGTGGCAGAGCTTACAGGTATGCATAATATTTGTTTGGCCACCACTTGCAATAATTTCAGGTCAGTTGCCTGTTTCCAAAAATCTAAAATTGGCATGTTTGAACGAGTAGTTGTGGCAAAATATTTATCAATTTCTAAATCTATAGGATTTTTGTCAAGTTTTATTTTTTTGGTTGATTTTTGTCGAAATACTCTTGAAATTCATTATTGCTATTTGGCGAAGTGTTTTCAATTTTTGAGTCGTCATCTGTGTCGCTTGTGATTTCATAAATTTCATTCATCATGCTTTTGACGGTCTCCAAAACACGTTTTTTTTTTTTCTTCAGGTAAAAAAGTCAATTCTTTGAATGGAGGGTTTAAAAATAATCCAACTAAATGTACTGAAGTTGGCTGAAAACGCAATTCCAAACAATTTAAAGTTTTTTTTTTAATTGTTCTATAACATTTGAATCGAATATTTCAATTTTACATTGTTTTTTTAGTTTTTCATACCATAAAGCATATATATGTATTGTTGGCTCTTTTTCAGATGATAATTTGTCAGAACAATCTTTAAATGGTTTTAAAAACGTAATTAGATTTTCAATTAAAGCGAAGTCAATATTAGCTATACGTTTTATTTCATTTTTTGATAAAAGTAAAACATTAATTTCTTGCTGAACATCACAAATGCTTTCAAGCATAATAAAGATAGAGTTCCAACGCGTTTTTATTTCTTGTTTTAGAGATTTGCTTAATTTGTGATTAAGTTCGGAATGCTTGAAAAATTTTAAAAGATTTTTTGAATTGTCTATTAAAAGTTTAATTTCATCAACGGGATTCTTTTCCATAACATCGTCCATAACTAAGTTTAAATTGTGGCACGCGCAAGAAAGCCTTTTGTAATTTTTGAACGCGGCCACCACGTTCGCCCCATTGTCAGTAACAATTACTGAATTTTTTAACTTACTTTGCAAGTTGTAATCGATCAATATATGCTGAATTTGATCTAAAATATTAACGCCAGTTTTTTTTTCCTCCAGGAATTCTTTAACACCTAGAATCGATGTTTTTAAACAATACGACTCATTAATGTAATGTGCACTTAAGCACGCAAAGCTCTTTTGTGTATACTGGTCCGTCCACATATCCGTAGTAAATGCCATGTACTTGTCGGTTAAGGTCGTAGTAAGAAGTTCCTTAATTCGGTTGTATTCGGCAACCATGACACTGCCGGTAAGTTTTTTCCTGGACACAATGATGTCATGGCAGTTTTGAGTTCCATATTGAGCGCCTATGTTCAACATGGCTTGAACATAGTCGCGAAAGCCAGATCCTATAAATTTAGCAAATATGTATTAACATTGATAAATAAATGAAATTTAACTAAGACTTACCCTCAGTGACATTTAATGGCAACAAATCTTTTGCTACAAATGTTAGCTGCTTTGTAGCTAGTTCATCAAGAACTTTTTTGGAACAGCCTTTGATGCAAAGTTTAACTTTGGCTGATTAGGCGGAGCAACAAAAGCGCATTTGTGCCGAGCAAGCGTTGTGGTGCCGTGTTTTGCACTAAAAGCAAACACAGTTTTGCATTTGCAACAGCACACAAAATCCAGACGCTTGCCGCCGCACTCCACGTGCTTAAAATTTTTCCACACACCACTTTTTCCACCTGTATTCTCAATCAATTTATATAGAACGTCACCGGTACTAATTGCTCTTTGAATTTGAGCTTTCGTTCGTACGATCTCAGTAAAAGACTCATTTTCATTATTATTTTCGTCAATTTTTTCCATTTTCAGCGTGCTTTTAATCTTTATCTTTGCCCTTTTTTTTTTCTTAGTGATGACAATTGTAATAGATGGTGGTGATCATTCTGATTGAGATAATCGATAACAAACGTAATCGATAATGTACACGAAGTTGAGAAAGAAAAATATTTAAATATCTAACAATTCCGATTTTATGTATCCAAATTTATTTTCGGGTTTTTCGGGTTGAGCGTCCTAACCCATAACCGCCCGTACCCAACCCGAAATTAGATTTTCCAGCCCATACCCACGGGTACCCGCAGGTACCCACGGGTACCCGACAAAAGCCCAGCCCATGCCCACCTCTACATACGACGCATGTGATCGTCTTGGAGCGTTTTCCTGTCGCTTTCGTGTGGTGATTTAAGCTTCCACTCTTCCTCTGGTAAAGCGGTGGTGTTACCTGGCTGGCAGGTTCGGCTATGTCATAGATCCATTTGCTAAACGTTTCCATTGATGGGGCTTTGTCCTCTTTGGGATACATTGCCCACTGCAGCTTGAGTTGTGTGGAGAGTTCCTCCACTAGCTCTTGTACGAGCATTGGGTTTTGCATGTAACTTGTGAGTTCACATGCTTCCATCGTTGAGTAGATGTTTCGTACGTGTTTTCCACCTCTTGGGTGTATTGGTTAGCAGTTTTCTTTCTTTGCTGCAGATTAAGCATCTTAGCAGATATATATATTTTTTTTTTATCGCGCATTGCGCCCAACTGACCGAGGAGCGCAGTCGCATAACGTACGACACATTATCGCGTGGACGAAGACAAGAAACAAATAATCGAATAGCTAAGGCTAATACGAGCTAAATAACATAAAATATATGTTTTTGGCTCAGTACAACCAATTGTAGTCGGCACAAAGTACTCGAAAGCGTTCATGCACAGCATAGTTAGTAGTACAGCCAGTCAAAGATAAAGGAAAAAAAGATTCTAGTAGGTCTACAGGGTACGGATAGATAAACCTGAGACAATAAATCAGGCGAATCTGTTTCACCATTCAAGAGCTTGTGCATAACACCAAGCATAATTCTCCGGTTAATGAGGGACGCAAAGTTATCGTTCATCTCAGTTAGATGGTCCAATGGACTATGATTAAGGAAATAGGTTACCATTTGAGAAGAAGTTCTATGATAAGTCATTACCTTACACCTAGTAGTGTTAAGATTTAACAAATTAAGCCGACACAAAGACTCAAAACTGTTAAGATTGGCGTGTAAGCGTACAGGCGAAATCATAACTTTATAGCTAAACGTCATCAGCATACATAAGCACGCGCGAATTTAACATAACTGAGGGTACATAACTGTCGCTGAACTTAATAAGCAAAAATGTTAGTTGTAGTGGATCTACGTTTCACAAACCCATGCTAGGATGGCGAAATAATAGAGCTAGAGAAATGTTGCAACTGAGAAGTAATTATCTTTTCAAAAGCTTTAGGAATAGAAGACATTTTGGAAATACCCCTATAGTTTGAAGCTTCGGACTTTTTACCATTGTTATGGAGAGGAATAATATATGATTCCTTCCAAATAGCTTGAAAAGAGGACGAGTCAACGGACAACAAAAAATAACTTCAAAATTGGCATACAAAAAGCATTTGCACAAAACCAACCACGCAACCAGGTATACCATCAGGTCCTGGCAATTGCCGATAGTGTTAGCTTTATTGTTTTCGAACGACAAGGAAGACGGATGCAGTGATGTCTTACGTTTAGTATTGACAAAGTTATAAAATTGCTTATGATCACGAGAAAACTGAAATTTGCAGCGCCGTAGATAATCCTTATAGCATTGCATATTAAGGACCATAAATCCCGAACGAGCAACAGAATACAGAGTGAAATCAGACGAACGGCGAGTTTTCTTAAACTTTTTATATCTCTAGTGTTACTACATCCCTAAAAAGAGTTATATAAAATGTAAAGACCCTGGTGTAAAAATCAGATTTTACACGCCATAGCACGGCACGCATACATATGCATGTATGTAGACATGCAGCATGCAATTTTTTCATATGTTTGTATGACAGCTGTATGATATAGTCATCCGATTTTGATCAAATTTGCCAGAATTATAATTTTCTAAAAGAAAAACTATTTTTGGTCCGATCGTTCATATGGGAGCTATATGATATAGTAGTCCGATCTTGATCAAATTTGGCATGGATGTTTGTATAATAAACTGCCAAATGTTAAGTTTTATGATAATCGGGTGAAAAAGAAAGAAGTTATTGATCTAAAACTCATTTTTCGACCGATGGTTCCTATGGGAGCTATATGATACAGTCGTCCGATCCGGATAAATCCGCCAACAAAGTCATGTGACGTGAAAGGCGACAGTATAGTGGATTCATCTGCAAGGGACCATGCTATAGAAGGCAAATTAAAATCACCTAGAACAATGACAATATCACGTTTAGAAGTTAAAGCAGAGACAGATCGAATAGCCTCTAAATGACTTAAATAAACCACAATGTCTGACTGAGGATGAATTTAAGAACAAGTAATGTAGGCGGAAAAATATTGATAATCTACAAACTCAATCTCCTGATTATAAGAAGGCTGAATCTGTTCAGTTGATAAAGCAGCATCAATAGCAATCAAAACTCCTCCACTCAAGCAAGGAGTTCTATCACATCTAAATAACGAAAATTTTGAAGCAAAAACAGTTTTAGCCACGTCTCCGTAAAAGCTAAAATGTTATTTGTAAAAGAAAGGCTATCTACATAGAAATTAGACAGTTTTGATTTCGGTCCTCTCACATTTTGGTAACCTAGATTGAGGGACTAATCTGGTTTTTTGACACACCAGCAGATACTGGTGTGCCCGAAAATGTATTAGTAGCTTGAGCAGCAGTTGACAGGCGAATTGGTGGCTGATTTTTCTTTTTCACTGTATATTCCTTTAGAATAATGTGGACGCCGGCGGAGCTGGGGATGAATGATCTTTTTACGTTTAGGAGACTCATTCAACGGCTTTAAGCTACTAAACTGGGCCTCCAACGCCATAAACTCCGCTTCGAGTTTATTAAAACCAGCCCTCAGAGTGGTAAAAGTCCGCTTCATAAAAGTCCGCATCTCATTCTCGATACCGCGGCAAGAATCACATCCATACTTCAAGCCTCCATCGATTTTAATAGTGTCTTGAATCTTCGGTGTGAGACCCGCACATTTCACATGTACGGGATTCTGACACAACCAACAGAAGATATAATCATGACAGTCATTAGCCTCGGTGGAAACTTTGCAGTTTCGTTTAGAGCAGACAGCCATTGTTATTTTTTTTTTAAACATAAATTGAAGAAATATTATAAAAATATAAATATATATACTGACGAGATCTGAGCACAAGGGTTAAAGTTACAAAATTTAACCTTAACTAAGAAAGACAAAAGGTTTTGAAACAAGAGAAAGCAATAAACACACTCAGTAGTTAAAGAACAAAACGAAAGCACATGTCACTCAGACGCGAGAAAGGAATAGATGAGAGCGCGAACAAAAACTAATAAAAAGAGCGGGAGAGTGCGTAAAATTGAACAACAATTTGTACACGTAGGCGCGAGAGTAAGTTATAGCGGGAAGATGTAAAAACGCAAAAGCAAAAGAATTAACAATAACAACAACACCGCTAGGGGAGATTTAGTTGTATGTTAATAAACGTTTTGTTAAAATTTGATATTGCGTTTGCACAAGTAAACAACCAAAAAACCCAAAACGCGAAATGGAAATATAAAAGCGGAAATTATTTCAATTATGCCGAACTAAATATTAGGAAATTGAAGAATTTTATATCGCGAGGAACAAAAAAGTTTATAAGCGTCAAAAAAACACTTCCGTCTTTATCAACGAGTGATACGATGAAACGAAGATATCTTTGAGCCCAACCAAAGTAAAACTTTAATCATCACAATGGCGCAAACAACAATTGAATTTCTTAAAACGGCTTTTAAACTGATCCAAGAGTATGATGGAGGAGTTCAAAAACTTCAAAGTTTTGTAGGTTCTTTGCAATTACTTGATGAAACAAAAGACAAAAACGAAAAAACTGCTATTAAAATAATTAAAACAAATCTTAAAAGTGACGTTAGACTATAATAACACAGGAAAACACAATTAATAAAATAATACAATTCTGAAAATAAAAACAAGATCACAAACAAGAAAAACACAAAACAAAGAAGTCGAGATAAATAAGAAAAAAGGGTTTGCTTGATACAGTTTGCTAGAAGAAAATCGAACACTTTACAATACTACTAGCTCAAACGATAAAAAAAAATGAAAAATTAAAATTCAAGAAATAAAAATGTTTAATTATCAAAAATTTATCAAAATAACTCTCTCTTTTGATATAGGCAGCTTGACTATTGATGAAAAACTAGGTCTATTCTTTCCAAGGCTTGAAAAAGAAGCCGGTGCTCAAAAAGTCTATAAGCTAAAAGTGAGTTCGTCAGAAAAATGATTCAAATTAACAAGTTTGAAAGAATTCAAAGACAAAGAAAAAAGCATTTTAAAAAACATTGAAATATCAATTATCTCACAAGTAAAACTATAACAGATAAAAAGAAATATAAAAAATTTTTTTATTGTGGAGTTATTCGAACGATAAGAAAAATAAAAAAGGGATTCTTTTGTATTCAACAATTTTTAAAAATGCAAATTAGCTAAAACGCTTAAACATAATAAATCACCTATGATAGCACTAAATCCTGCAACAGCTTTAGACACAATTGAAACATTGCCTAAAATAAAAAGGAAGTGAGTATACTGTCACACTCATATTTGAACTAAATACCTTGTTTCAATGCCAATATCTTACAAGAGTGCAAAAAGCTAAATTCGAACATTTGTTTTTAATTTATGGTCCCAGAAAAATGGGTCTAACATATATGGAAACAGAGTATATGAGCACTTTACTAACAGAACTTTGTACAAATTTCAACATCACAAAGATAAACTCAACTCTTATAGTCTCTGAAATCTCGATGATCCTACATTTTGTACCCTTGCAGAGTGTATTATAAAATTAGTCGAATGTTTGTAGCGCAGAGAAGGGACTTTTTTCGAACCCATAAAGCAAGGCAGCTCGCAGCTCGGAAAAAAGGGACAAGCTTGTGCGCCCGAGCTCGGGTTTTATGAGGGACAATAAAACCATTTTAGGGTCGCGAAATGAGGATTGCTTGTGCACACTCATATTTGAACTAAATACCTTGTTTCAATGCCAATATCTTACAAGAGTGCAAAAAGCTAAATTCGAACATTTGTTTTTAATTTATGGTCCCAGAAAAATGGGTCTAACATATATGGAAACAGAGTATATGAGCACTTTACTAACAGAACTTTGTACAAATTTCAACATCACAAAGATAAACTCAACTCTTATAGTCTCTGAAATCTCGATGATCCTACATTTTGTACCCTTGCAGAGTGTATTATAAAATTAGTCGAATGTTTGTAGCGCAGAGAAGGGACTTTTTTCGAACCCATAAAGCAAGGCAGCTCGCAGCTCGGAAAAAAGGGACAAGCTTGTGCGCCCGAGCTCGGGTTTTATGAGGGACAATAAAACCATTTTAGGGTCGCGAAATGAGGATTGCTTGTGCACACTGCAAAAAAGTGACGTAACAAAGAAGCTTAGTCAATCGCAATATCGATCATTTCGTGAAAATGTTTGAGTTTTGTTACTCCACTTTTTTTAGTATACACAAGCAATCATCATTTCGCGACCCTAAAATGGTTTTATTGTCCCTCATAAAACTCGAGCCCGAGCTTGTCTCTTTTTTTTTTTTTTTTCTGAACTGCATGGGTGTTTTTGTAATTTTTTCGTGTGTATTTCTTGTATTTTTGAGCCGAAAATAGGTCGAGTCTCAATTTTTGACCCTACAAAGGTTTTATTGCAGGGCAATCAATCTCGAGCTCGGGCGCACAATCTTGTCCCTTTTTTTTTTTTTTTCGAGCTGCGTGGATGTTTTTGTAATTTTTCCGTGCGTTTCTTGTATTTTTGGGTCGAGCATCGGTCGACGATCGCTCGGGTGTCAATTGTTGAACCTAAAAGGTTTTCTTGTCCCTCATAAAACTTGAGGTCGAGCGAGTCACCAGAACAAGTCTGGTAGGACCCCCAACGCCCCCACCTAAGCCACTGCGGACTGGCATGTGGAACTCCCCCACCTAAGTCACTGTCAGCAATCAAAATCAACGCGGATCATGTTGCGACAAAGCATCCGGCACAAGAAGTGCACACTCAGCAGTCTGGAGGGCAATGGCAATGGCAAAGCAAAGATATACAAAATGTTTTAGATACATAAGTTTTTTGAAAAAGAATAAAGTTTAGTTTAAAAACTGGAGTAAAGACGGAAAGTCGACATTTATTGATATCAAAGAAAGAATAAATTAAACAAATACCAAAACCCAACAAGGCTATTAACATCCCCAAGGAAGAAAGGGATAACTGGCGCAGCTGAACAGGCGGACAATGAAGGAGCATATAATATTGTTATTAGCGTAAGAATATGAATAGAGGAATACATTAATAAAGGTGTAAAAGTGTCAAAATGCGTGGAAAAAAAAACAAGAAGAGAAAAAGAAAAAGAAGAAAATTAAATAAAAAAATTAATACCACAGACAGTGCAAAATATATGTATGTGCAAAAAGGAAAATTAAACTAAAGATAAATATGAAAAAAAAACAACAAATAGAAAAATTAAACTAAAAACAAATATTAAAAAAAAAAAAGCAAAAAGAAAATTAAACTGAAAATAAATATAAAGACAGTGTAGCTTGCGATAAGACATGCGTGGAACAGGTCACTAAGACAAACGTCGGACGCCACGTATGCATATCGGTAAGCACACTGCCAAACACATATATATATACAAAAGAAAAATATATAATAAATATATTGAACACTTTTATATAAGCAAAGGAAAAATTAAACTAAAGATAAATATGAAAAAAAAAAGCAAAAAGGAAAATTAAACTGAAAATAAATATAAAGACAGTGTAGCTTGCCATAAAACATGCGTGGAACAGGTCACTAAGACTAACGTCGGACGCCACGTATGCATATCGGTAAGCACACTGCCAAACACATATATATATATACAGAAAAAAAAAATAAAAATGTAATAAAAAATAATATTAATATAATGTTCAGTCGACCGGGTATATGTGGAACAGGTCACTGAGACGATTGTCGGACGCCACGTGTACCGGTTGCAAGCACATTGCCTAACGCATGTATAAATACGTACATATACAAAATAGCAGTGTGTCAAACGATAAAACATACGTGGAACAGGTCACTGAGACTAATGTCGGACGCCACGTATGTGTATCGGTAAACACACTGCCAAATACATATATATATACAAAAAAAAAAAAAAATAATAAATAAATAATAAAAATAAATAAATAAGTAATAAAAATAAATATTAACAAAGAAACAAATATCACAATCAATGTGTCAGTCGACCGGGTGTACGTGGAACAATCGTCTCAGTGACCTGTTCCACGTACACCCGGTCGACTGACACATTGATTGTGATATTTGTTTCTTTGTTAATATTTATTTTTACGTATGTACATATATATATATATATATACATATATATATATATATACATACGTATTTTATTTGTGTGAGTCAATGTGTTTCCAACCGGTATACGTGGCGTCCGACAATCGTCTCAGTGACCTGTTCCACGTACACCCGGTCGACTGACACATTGATTGTGATATTTGTTTCTTTGTTAATATTTATTTTTATTACTTATTTATTTATTTTTATTTTTTATTTATTTATTTTTTTTTTTTTTTTGTATATATATATGTATTTGGCAGTGTGTTTACCGATACACATACGTGGCGACCGACATTAGTCTCAGTGACCTGTTCCACGTATGTTTTATCGTTTGACACACTGCTATTTTGTATATGTACGTATTTATACATGCGTTAGGCAATGTGCTTGCAACCGGTACACGTGGCGTCCGACAATCGTCTCAGTGACCTGTTCCACATATACCCGGTCGACTGAACATTATATTAATATTATTTTTTATTACATTTTTATTTTTTTTTCTGTATATATATATATGTGTTTGGCAGTGTGCTTACCGATATGCATACGTGGCGTCCGACGTTTGTCTTAGTGACCTGTTCCACGCATGTCTTATCGCAAGCTACACTGTCTTTATATTTATTTTCAGTTTAATTTTCTTTTTGCTTTTTTTTTTTTAATATTTGTTTTTAGTTTAATTTTTCTATTTTGTTTTTTTTTTCATATTTATCTTTAGTTTAATTTTCCTTTTTGCACATACATATATTTTGCACTGTCTGTGGTATTAATTTTTTTATTTAATTTTCTTCTTTTTCTTTTTCTCTTCTTGTTTTTTTTTCCACGCATTTTGACACTTTTACACCTTTATTAATGTATTCCTCTATTCATATTCTTACGCTAATAACAATATTATATGCTCCTTCATTGTCCGCCTGTTCAGCTGCGCCAGTTATCCCTTTCTTCCTTGGGGATGTTAATAGCCTTGTTGGGTTTTGGTATTTGTTTAATTTATTCTTTCTTTGATATCAATAAATGTCGACTTTCCGTCTTTACTCCAGTTTTTAAACTAAACTTTATTCTT
Source organism: Drosophila sp. 14030-0761.01 (assembly GCA_018150735.1). Lineage (NCBI taxonomy): Eukaryota > Metazoa > Arthropoda > Insecta > Diptera > Drosophilidae > Drosophila > Drosophila sp. 14030-0761.01. The sequence continues at coordinate 30,327,502 of JAECWO010000031.1, forward strand.
TTTCAAAAAACTTATGTATCTAAAACATTTTGTATATCTTTGCTTTGCCATTGCCATTGCCCTCCAGACTGCTGAGTGTGCACTTCTTGTGCCGGATGCTTTGTCGCAACATGATCCGCGTTGATTTTGATTGCTGACAGTGACTTAGGTGGGGGAGTTCCACATGCCAGTCCGCAGTGGCTTAGGTGGGGGCGTTGGGGGTCCTACCAGACTTGTTCTGGTGACTCGCTCGACCTCAAGTTTTATGAGGGACAAGAAAACCTTTTTAGGTTCAACAATTGACACCCGAGCGATCGTCGACCGATGCTCGACCCAAAAATACAAGAAACGCACGGAAAAATTACAAAAACATCCACGCAGCTCGAAAAAAAACAAAAAAAAAGGACAAGATTGTGCGCCCGAGCTCGAGATTGATTGCCCTGCAATAAAACCTTTGTAGGGTCAAAAATTGAGACTCGACCTATTTTCGGCTCAAAAATACAAGAAATACACACGAAAAAATTACAAAAACACCCATGCAGTTCAGAAAAAAAAAACAAAAAAAGAGACAAGCTCGGGCTCGAGTTTTATGAGGGACAATAAAACCATTTTAGGGTCGCGAAATGATGATTGCTTGTGTATACTAAAAAAAAGTGGAGTAACAAAACTCAAACATTTTCACGAAATGATCGATATTGCGATTGACTAAGCTTCTTTGTTACGTCACTTTTTTGCAGTGTGCACAAGCAATCCTCATTTCGCGACCCTAAAATGGTTTTATTGTCCCTCATAAAACCCGAGCTCGGGCGCACAAGCTTGTCCCTTTTTTCCGAGCTGCGAGCTGCCTTGCTTTATGGGTTCGAAAAAAGTCCCTTCTCTGCGCTACAAACATTCGACTAATTTTATAATACACTCTGCAAGGGTACAAAATGTAGGATCATCGAGATTTCAGAGACTATAAGAGTTGAGTTTATCTTTGTGATGTTGAAATTTGTACAAAGTTCTGTTAGTAAAGTGCTCATATACTCTGTTTCCATATATGTTAGACCCATTTTTCTGGGACCATAAATTAAAAACAAATGTTCGAATTTAGCTTTTTGCACTCTTGTAAGATATTGGCATTGAAACAAGGTATTTAGTTCAAATATGAGTGTGACAGTATACTCACTTCCTTTTTGTTTTAGGCAATGTTTCAATTGTGTCTAAAGCTGTTGCAGGATTTAGTGCTATCATAGGTGATTTATTATGTTTAAGCGTTTTAGCTAATTTGCATTTTTAAAAATTGTTGAATACAAAAGAATCCCTTTTTTATTTTTCTTATCGTTCGAATAACTCCACAATAAAAAAATTTTTTATATTTCTTTTTATCTGTTATAGTTTTACTTGTGAGATAATTGATATTTCAATGTTTTTTAAAATGCTTTTTTCTTTGTCTTTGAATTCTTTCAAACTTGTTAATTTGAATCATTTTTCTGACGAACTCACTTTTAGCTTATAGACTTTTTGAGCACCGGCTTCTTTTTCAAGCCTTGGAAAGAATAGACCTAGTTTTTCATCAATAGTCAAGCTGCCTATATCAAAAGAGAGAGTTATTTTGATAAATTTTTGATAATTAAACATTTTTATTTCTTGAATTTTAATTTTTCATTTTTTTTTATCGTTTGAGCTAGTAGTATTGTAAAGTGTTCGATTTTCTTCTAGCAAACTGTATCAAGCAAACCCTTTTTTCTTATTTATCTCGACTTCTTTGTTTTGTGTTTTTCTTGTTTGTGATCTTGTTTTTATTTTCAGAATTGTATTATTTTATTAATTGTGTTTTCCTGTGTTATTATAGTCTAACGTCACTTTTAAGATTTGTTTTAATTATTTTAATAGCAGTTTTTTCGTTTTTGTCTTTTGTTTCATCAAGTAATTGCAAAGAACCTACAAAACTTTGAAGTTTTTGAACTCCTCCATCATACTCTTGGATCAGTTTAAAAGCCGTTTTAAGAAATTCAATTGTTGTTTGCGCCATTGTGATGATTAAAGTTTTACTTTGGTTGGGCTCAAAGATATCTTCGTTTCATCGTATCACTCGTTGATAAAGACGGAAGTGTTTTTTTGACGCTTATAAACTTTTTTGTTCCTCGCGATATAAAATTCTTCAATTTCCTAATATTTAATTCGGCATAATTGAAATAATTTCCGCTTTTATATTTCCATTTCGCGTTTTGGGTTTTTTGGTTGTTTACTTGTGCAAACGCAATATCAAATTTTAACAAAACGTTTATTAACATACAACTAAATCTCCCCTAGCGGTGTTGTTGTTATTGTTAATTCTTTTGCTTTTGCGTTTTTACATCTTCCCGCTATAACTTACTCTCGCGCCTACGTGTACAAATTGTTGTTCAATTTTACGCACTCTCCCGCTCTTTTTATTAGTTTTTGTTCGCGCTCTCATCTATTCCTTTCTCGCGTCTGAGTGACATGTGCTTTCGTTTTGTTCTTTAACTACTGAGTGTGTTTATTGCTTTCTCTTGTTTCAAAACCTTTTGTCTTTCTTAGTTAAGGTTAAATTTTGTAACTTTAACCCTTGTGCTCAGATCTCGTCAGTATATATATTTATATTTTTATAATATTTCTTCAATTTATGTTTCAAAAAAAATAACAATGGCTGTCTGCTCTAAACGAAACTGCAAAGTTTCCACCGAGGCTAATGACTGTCATGATTATATCTTCTGTTGGTTGTGTCAGAATCCCGTACATGTGAAATGTGCGGGTCTCACACCGAAGATTCAAGACACTATTAAAATCGATGGAGGCTTGAAGTATGGATGTGATTCTTGCCGCGGTATCGAGAATGAGATGCGGACTTTTATGAAGCGGACTAGAGATGGTTTTACCACTCTGAGGGCTGGTTTTAATAAACTCGAAGCGGAGTTTATGGCGTTGGAGGCCCAGTTTAGTAGCTTAAAGCCGTTGAATGAGTCTCCTAAACGTAAAAAGATCATTCATCCCCAGCTCCGCCGGCGTCCACATTATTCTAAAGGAATATACAGTGAAAAAGAAAAATCAGCCACCAATTCGCCTGTCAACTGCTGCTCAAGCTACTAATACATTTTCGGGCACACCAGTATCTGCTGGTGTGTCAAAAAACCAGATTAGTCCCTCAATCTAGGTTACCAAAATGTGAGAGGACCGAAATCAAAACTGTCTAATTTCTATGTAGATAGCCTTTCTTTTACAAATAACATTTTAGCTTTTACGGAGACGTGGCTAAAACTGTTTTTGCTTCAAAATTTTCGTTATTTAGATGTGATAGAACTCCTTGCTTGAGTGGAGGAGTTTTGATTGCTATTGATGCTGCTTTATCGACCGGGTATATGTGGAACAGGTCACTGAGACGATTGTCGGACGCCACGTGTACCGGTTGCAAGCACATTGCCTAACGCATGTATAAATACGTACATATACAAAATAGCAGTGTGTCAAACGATAAAACATACGTGGAACAGGTCACTGAGACTAATGTCGGTCGCCACGTATGTGTATCGGTAAACACACTGCCAAATACATATATATATACAAAAAAAAAAAAAAAAAATAAATAAATAATAAAAATAAATAAATAAGTAATAAAAATAAATATTAACAAAGAAACAAATATCACAATCAATGTGTCAGTCGACCGGGTGTACGTGGAACAGGTCACTGAGACGATTGTCGGACGCCACGTATACCGGTTGGAAACACATTGACTCACACAAATAAAATACGTATGTATATATATATATATATATATATGTACATACGTATTTTATTTGTGTGAGTCAATGTGTTTCCAACAACATATATATATATATATATATATATATATATATATATATATAAAAAACAAAAGAAAAAAATATATAAGAAGAAATTTAATGCACTTTGACACATTTACACCAGAATAAATAAAAAAAAAAAATTGGGAAAACAGTTACTAATTATAATCATTACAGAAATCAAAAATAGAAGCCACCTACAAACTGAACACAAAAATACACTACTACTAATAAGGACAATATAGATAATTACAAATATAAAACCATTTACAGATTTACACACATACACCATATACACATTTATACACATACATAAATATAACTTACAATAATTAACAGTAATAATTAAGTTTATAAATAAGGCACACCATTCAAAAAAAATTTTTTGTAAATGTCAAAGAGAATAGTCTCTAAGCTAATACCCGCAAGAAAAGGCACTAGAATAGGACTTAGGACGTCAAGTTTACCAGAAATCAGAGAAGAATTAGATACCAGCGGAGATTCAGGGAACTTAACATATATATATATAACACCGTAACACCGATAGCTAGTGACATGACAAACCTAAATACGACACTCGGTCCCACGGACATCCTAGCCTTTGTAAAGGAATTGCCGACCTTTGATGGGTCACCAACAAAATTAGATGGGTTCATAACAAATGTCGAGGAAATTATAATGCTTATTCGGGCCACCGATGAAACCCCATATGGCCAACTCCTGTTAAGAGCCATAAGAAACAAAATAGTAGGCAGAGCAGACGAAGGCCTAAAGTTGGCAAATACACATCTCAATTGGGATGTCATAAAAGCTAACCTGGTTCGTCTTTACGCGAGTAAAAAGAGTGAGGCAAGTCTTTTAAGGGAAATTCAAACACTCCCGGATAACCTTTCGATAGGGCTACTTTTTTTTTGGAATTTCGAGACGTAGAGAGGAATTACTCTTTCTACTGCGAAACCATTCGGCTACTGCTGAAGTAGTAGCAACTAAGAAAATGCTGTATGACGACATTTGTCTAAACGCATTCTATATAGGGCTTCGAGAACCCCTTAAAACTATCATAAGGGCAAAGAACCCTCAAAAAATAGAAGAGGCATATAAGTTATGCCAAGTAGAACGTTCCTTCTTATCCCAGACCAGAAACAACAACAATTTCGGTATTAGGAATCAATACAATTTACAAACGCGAAACATACCTTACAATAACCAATCAAACGCCCGATACCAAAACAGGAGCTACCAGAGTAATAGGGCTAGTTATAACCACTCGTATCAAAACAAACCCAGTAGCTCGAATAGAGATAGGTACCATAACGGATCCGGATACCCAAACAATGGCGCTCCAAACCCGTTCAAAAATAACGAACAGCAGGGAGGAAACTTCCACAATATGGAAGTGACCAGATCTGAGTCTACACCCTCTAACATTGAGGATGGAAATTTTCGACAACCTGCCTCGCCATGCCAACGGGGTTCATAAACCCAAACCAACATGGCTCAACCCTACCGTATATCCTAATATCGTCATTGAATAATCGACCACTAAAATTCCTAGTGGATACAGGGTCGAATAATTCTTTTATAGACCCGGATTTTCTCTTAACCCATAAAATAAGTACTCCCCCTCCTCACATACACCATTAGGGAGCAAATTGTAATACCAATGTTTTCTGAACTAGGGGGAATGGGACAAATAAATCTACTACTCTTCAAGTTCCACCCATACTTCACCGGGTATTAAAGGAATTGAAAGCAGTTGTAGATTTCGAAGATAATACAATAAAGTTTCACAATAAAATAATTAAAATGTATATCGAACCAAACCGAACTATGGATGTGCAGCGAATTCCGGCACATAGCAAAACTATAGTACCAATACCGGTAAGCCTTGAGCAGGGGGATTTTCAATTACACTCAACATCTATGTGTAACTTAGTCTCAGTCTCAGCTGGCATTTATACAGCAAAAAACGGAATAAGTAACATGGAGGTAGTAAACGAGTCCGATACAGAACAGCTATTTTGCCTAGATAAACCGTTGGATGTGGATCAGCACAATGATGACGAATTTATATATTCAGAAACATTGATAAATCCATCACCTGCTACATCAAGTAGCGCTAGCCAAAAAAAAAAAATGGATCACCTCAATTTAGAAGAGAAGGAAAGCCTTCTAGTCGCTATCAGGGAATTCAAAGATATTTTTCATAATGAAAAAGAAAACCTGACCTTCTCCAACATGTTAAAGCATAGTATAACAACTACTGACGAAGTTGCAGTTCACGTAAAATCCTATAGGTACCCTATGGTACACAAAGCCGAAGTGAAACGGCAAATATCAGAACTACTCAACTACTACTACTACAACTACTACTTGTGGTTACAGTTCGGTGCACATTCGTGAAGACGTGGTTCAACACAAACGAAAAATTTTGAGTGAAAATGAATTTTTAGACAAAAAGTAAAAATTGTAGTTGAAATTTTTTCCGACTTTAGAGACTTATTATTGGTTAACAGTTAACTTACTTAATATACACGTAAGTCTCATGTTTTTATACCATGCATTCATAGAATGAAATGGTATATTAAAGTCGCCAAAATGTATGTAACAGGGAGAAGGAAGCTTTTCCGACCCTATAAAGTATATATATTCTTGATCAGTATCAATAGCCGAGTCGATTGAGACATGTCCGTCTGTCTGTCCGTCCGTCCGTCCGTCCGTCCGTCCGATAGAGTGCCTAGATCTCAGCAACTATACAAGCTAGAGCTACCAAATTTGGCATGTAGACTCAATTGGTGTGTACGCTGATCAAGTTTATTTTTTTTTTTTGCCACGCCCCCTTCCGCCCACGCTATTCGAAAAACAATATTGTGAGCCCCCATATCTCGGGAACTATAAAAGATAGAGCTTTCGGATTTGGACATTAGATGCGTGCAGTGTGCACGCAGACCAAGTTTGTTTCAAATTTTTGCCACGCCCCCTTCCGCCCCCGAAATTCGAAAAATTCGATTTTTACCCGAAATATTTATTGTATCAAAATTAAATTTGGCACACTAATACATGTCACGTATATCTATCATTTCACCAAATATCACAAGAATCGGAATAAAAATGGCCGAGATATACATAGAAACGTTTTTCACCCATTGCGGTGCAAGGCAGATGCACGCGAAAAAGAGCGAGATAGCATATGCTGAAATTCACCGATGTGGTCGGGGGGTGCTATAGAGCTCGTTTCCACATAAGAGTGAGCGAGATAGCATTTGAAAGAAATTTAATATATATCTCTTCACCTGATGCATGGTATATCCAAGTCGGCCCGGCGACTTACTAACTTTATTTTTTATTTTTAAATATACTTCTGCTTATAGAACTTTTCTAACTATCCCCGTCAACTAAACGATCATGAATTAACACGCAATATACTTTAGTACCCTTCGAGGTATTTGCTTCAGTCTATATTTATATCGATAGAACCTGTTTTAACCATTTCATTTTGATATGAAAGGTCCACAACAATAATTGGTGCCTCATCCTTAAATTGTGGGATTGGGAGAAGTGGCTCTGAAGTCTCTTTCATATAATAGCTTGATTGGAAATTATACATACATATCATAGAGAGTTGCAATTGCAATGAGCAAACTTCAAGTTCATATCTCCATAAGGAAAGGATTCTGAATTTAAAAATACTTTTAAATTTCTCAAATTATAATTAATAATTTTATCATTCTCTTCAAATGCAATAATAGCATATCGTGGACGTTCTGTAGATGCTGCTAATTTAACATTCCAAATATAATTGGAACCATCAACTAATAGTGGATTCATATAACAATCCCAACTACGAAATGGAATGCTCAGAGGCTTGCCATGCTTTATCAAATTTAACTGTTTCAGTTTGGCACTATCGCTTAGTTGAATATGTGGAATTTTCCATGTAATATTTGTGATATTAATTTTTGTTTTTACTTCCTCTGTTTCCTCGAATAAAGATCTATTGAAAACCTTATTTATAATGAAAATTAACTCATGCTTGCAATTAACAATCATTTTTTTAAAGTCTTCAGCAAAACCCAAAATTTTCCTCAAAAGCAAAGAAAAGTTGAAATATTCAGCCTCCACTTGTCCATTAAGAAACCATCCTGCATTTGCAAGCATATCACTTTCTCCTTTATTCAATGACACCAAATTTTTCAATGTTGTAGTAGTACCAACATAGCGAGTGCGATCAATTTCACTACCATTGATTTCATAACGCATTTCCTCAAAAAGATGTGAAACGCAATTGTTTAGTAGTTTAACTTTTACTGCTTTAATAGGACTAATATTAGATATAAATCCTTCAACATTAATATAACTCTCACAAGGTAGTACATATAGATCATGATTTTGAATAGATATCCTAACTTCATCATTGTTATTAAATGTTTGTAAATATGATGAGTATGTATGATATTCTTTCTTCGTAATGTTCTCAAAACAAAATGGTTTCTCTTCAATATTAATTACGTCCATTTTGAATATTCTTTACTTTTAGCCCAATAGACTTTAGAAATAGTTTATTTTGTATTGTTAGATTAGTGTTTGTAAAGCGTGTCGACTCTTTAACTGTGAAAGGTTGACTGATGGTGTTTTTATCAGTATTCCGTCTTTTATTAAAAATAATCACATTTATTTAGGCTTCAAGTGCAAGTGATGGTAATTTCTTCACCACGAAAATCGATCAAGTCTCCGTCCTGATCAAGTATTCGAATTGTTAAACAACCTATCTCTTTAGTGTTCACTGGTAAACAGATAAGATTCTTTGGGACTTCAATCAATTTATATCCTGGTGCGACATTTATAGCAAATTCATGTAAGGTATGTGCGGGTGTGTTATTCATATAGGATGATTTTACACTACTACAGGTAGCTCAGAAATGTTTTTAGTTTCTTTCATTTGAACTTATAAAATATCATCCTTATCGATCCAACTATTGTGCTCACTCGAGAAACCAAGCTATTTACTAATACTTTATCCCCTTTTCTTCTTATAATTTTCTCTACTAGATAGTTCTTGGATAATTGCTTTTTCTCAATTCCTCGTTATAAAAAGAGCCTTTAATTTCACATCCTTGATAGTCTTCTAATAAATATGTTCTTGGATGTGTGTTTTATACTAGTCTAATTCTAAATATTTCGGTAGTACAGTTGGGTGTATAGCCACATGCTTATATTTAATTATGCGTACACTGTCACCGATGTTAAACTTGGGTTTTTTAAATATTTTTTTATCTGCATTATTATAAACTGTTTTTAACAGACTGTACTCGTTTGCCTTGTTGACTTGAAGAGGTTTCATTTTAATAGTTTTATGAATTGAATTATTATATTTGTCAACCAACTCTCTATATAATTCGATCCTCTTGTAAGAACCATTAATGCTAAAATCCTTCCACATCATGTGTTTTAGAGTTCGATTAAAACGCTCGACAACTGAGGCCTTCAATACACTGTACGTTGAATGGTTAATTTTGTTTAATTTCATCAAGGTTTGAAATTGTGAATTGTAAAACTCTATTCCATCATCAGTCTGTAGGTTTTTCGGTATACGTCCCAATTTGAAAATTCCGTCAATAGCAGCTGTTACTTCTTTTCCACTCTTGTTTTTAATAGCGACAGTCCAAGCAAACTTTGAAAATGTATCAATGACTGTGAGTAAAAATTTAAATCCATTATTTGATTGACAGTGGTTCCCCATTTCAACCAAATCAGCTTGCCATAGATCATCTATACCTTTCATAACAACATGACGTCGTCTAAAGTTTTTACGCGCTTGTTGTTGTATCTCATTAACGATATCCCTCTTACTCATACTTTTTAATAAAAACATCAGTTTGATTACTTTTATAAGAAGATCCCCTAGCAGAGTTAGAAGATCGTGCAAATTTATCCATGATTATACCATGCATCCATAGGATGAAATGGTATATTAAAGTCGCCAAAATGTATGTAACAGGGAGAAGGAAGCTTTTCCGAACCTATAAAGTATATATATTCTTGATCAGCATGAGAAGAGAAATTGATAGAGCCATGTCCGTCTGTCCGTCTGTCCGTCCGTCCGTCTGTCCGTCTGTCCGTCCGTCCGTAAGAGTGCAGAGATCTCAGCAACTACAAATGTTAGAGTTACCAAATTTAGAATGTAGACTCGTGTAGTCTTGGCGCAGACCAAGTTTATGTTTTTTTTTTGCCACGCCCCCTTCCGCCTCCGGAATTTAATTAAAAGTGATTTTCTCCCGCAATATTGATCGTATCGTAATTTAATTTGGCGCACTCATAGATCTTATGAACATCTATCATTCCACCAATTTTTTTTTTGCCACGCCCCCTTCCGCCTCCGGAATTTAATAAGAAGTGATTTTCTCCCGCAATATTTATCGCATCGGAATTTAATTCGGCACACTTATATATGTTATGGACATCTATCATTCCACCAAGTTTCATAAAAATCGGAATAAAAATGGCCGAGTTATGCATTGAAACGTTTTGCACTCAAAGAGATGCAAGGGCGAATTTGGCCGGTGGGGCGCTAAAGTGCACACACATAAGAGTGAGCGAGATAGCATATGTTAGAAATCGCGCATACGAAAGAAATTTAATATATGAAATAAGTTTTATAAACTCAAGGTAATTTGTTTTCCCCTGATGCATGGTATATCCAAGTCGGCCCGGCGACTTACTTACTTTATTAATATTTACATTCATATGTTGTAGTTCTGAAACGTATGATTTTATCCTTGATCAGAATTTTAGATGAAGTAAATTTTTATACCATGCATCCATAGGATGAAATGGTATATTAAAGTCGCCAAAATGTATGTAACAGGGAGAAGGAAGCTTTTCCGACCCTATAAAGTATAGATATTCTTGATCAGCATGAGAAGAGAAATTGATAGAGCCATGTCCGTCTGTCCGTCTGTCCGTAAGAGTGCAGAGATCTCAGCAACTATAAATGATAGAGCTACCAAATTTGGAATGTGGACTCGTGTAGTCTTGGCGCAGACCAAGTTTATGTTTTTTTTTTGCCACGCCCTCTTCCGCCTCCGGAATTTAATAAAAAGTGATTTTCTCCCGTAATATTTATCGTATCGTAATTTAATTTGGCACACTCATAGATCTAATGAACATCTATCATTTCACCAAATTTTTTTTGCCACGCCCCCTCCCGCCTCCGGAATTCAATAAAAAGTGATTTCCTCCCGCAATATTTGTCGTATCAGAATTTAATTTGGCACACTCATACATGTTATAGTTATCTATCATTCCACCAAGTTTCATAAAAATCGGAGTAAAAATGGCCGAGTTATACATAGAAACGTTTTTCCCACAAAGCGGTGCAAGGGCGGATATGGCCGGTGGAGCGCTAAAGTGCACACACATAAGAGTGAGCGAGATAGCATAAACAAATCGCGCATACGAAAGAAATTTAATGTATGAATTTAGTTTTATAAACTCGATGTAGTTTTTTTTCCCCCTGATGCATGGTATATCCAAGTCGGCCCGGCGACTTACTTACTTTATTTTTAATAAACAAGATTCAAGTTATTTGAAAAAGTTTTTTCCATATTATGCTGCCAGCACTCATAATTTATAACATTAAAAATTATAACGACTATGCTCATTGAAGGATGGAGAATGAATAACAACTATTCAAGATAGAATATACATTATGTATTTAATTTTTATACCCTTGCAGAGTGTATTATAAAATTGGTCAGATGTTTGTAACGCAGAGAAGGGATCGTTTCCGACCCCATAAAGTATATATATTCTTGATCAGCAAAAGAAGACGAGTTGATATAGCCATGTCCGTCTGTCCGTCTGTCTGTCTGGTGCTGCGCAAACTAGTCCCACAGTTTTAGAGCTATGGCATTCAAAGTTTGTATATAAGCTTTTCTATACAGCCGCTCACACATCTGCGATTTTGAATAAGATCGGATATATCATATAGCTGCCATACAAATACAAACGTTAAATGCGAATAACTTCTCTATTTTTTAAACAATCTTATCCAAACTGATTAAGTACATAAATAAAAAGGGATAAACATAACGCCTGATTTCGACGATATAAAATTTGCCTATATATACACACACGCATAAGCAGTGAAGCACATATATGTGTCGAAATTGCGTTTGTGTGTGTGTGAATATGAATATTAATCGCTACATTGCAATGGCACGCTTCCTATTTGGCGATTGGCTGTCCCCAGCAACGGAGGTGCGGTGGCTTAGTGGATAGAGGTCTTGCGTATGAAACGAAAGGTGCGGTTTCGAATCTCGGTAACGACGTACTTTTTTTAATTTTTTTTGTTTATGAAACGAATAGACGCGAGCTCGAATCCCACGAAAGTCGATGACAAATTTTTTAGTGTATTTAAAATATTTCTTTATTGGATTAACACAGAAAAAATTCAGGGCATATTTTTAATGTCAAAATTAAAAGATTATCCAACTGGCGATCTTTTAATTCAATTTGGCGATCTTTTAATTTGATTGTACATTGTCTTGGCACGCTTACTATTGGGCGATTGGCTGGCTCCAAGAACGGAGGTGTGGTGGCTTAGTGGATAGAAGTCTTGCGTATGAAACAAAAGGTGCGGGTTCAAATCTCGTTCGTGACAGGTTTTTTTTTCAATTTTTTTTTTTGTTTATTAAACGAATAGACGCGAGTTCGAATCCCACGAAAGTCGATGACAATTTTTTTAGTGTATTTAAAATATTTCTTTATTGGATTAACAAACAAAAAACTTTTTAGGAAATAAAATGAAATTGTCAAGGGCTGCAAGGGTATACAAACTTCAGCATAGCTTCTTTGATATTTATAATTGTATTTGTCACCTTCAGTGAAGCCTATAGGTGTCTTGGAAAATATCAATGAAAATAATCCTGGTGTTACTTTGAATTTATCATTTCCCAAAATGAAATATTCATTATCAATTTGAAATGGTAAGCTTCCCCAACTCCATTCACCAGTCGGGTGTTTATGTGGACCATAATTGGTGTCAACCTGTTTGTCCTTCTCAAATTCTATAAGGCGTTCATTGATAAAGTCTATACGAGGTAGCTCAACAGCGATAGAGCTATCTTGACCTGTATAATCATCAAACGAATGGAAGTCAGACTCATGTGAATCAACTGGAGTACCATCGATGTTCTCTTTAAAGCTGAGCGGTTTTTGCTTTTTAAGCTTGGGGACAGTGTTATCAAACGAACCCGCAAATTCATTATACTTTTCTTCAGGCGACTCTTGTTTTTCTTCCAATTTAGATGTTATAGATGTAGCTTTGCTTATGAAATCATTAAGCGGACGTGTAATTGGCTTGAATGTTTCTTCAAGTCTGAGTTCTGTTTCAACTTCGCCATGTTTTAGACTTTGAAATTTCCTTTTCAACTCCTTTCTCGTCTTGATGAGTTGTTTTAAAATTTCTTCATTCATTTTATATAAAATGAGGTCTGATTTTAAAAATGGGGTCCGATTTTAAAAATGGGGTCTGATTTTTGTAAAAATTAGGGCTGATTTTGTAAAAATGGGGTCTAATTTTAAAAATGGGGTCTGATTTTAAAAATGAGGTCTGATTTTAAAAATGGGGTCTGATTTTAAAAATGGGGTCTGATTTTAAAAATGAGGTCTGATTTTAAAAATGAGGTCTGATTTTAAAAATGGGGTCTGATTTTAAAAATGGGGTCTGATTTTAAAAATGGGGTCTGATTTTAAAAATGAGGTCTGATTTTAAAAATGGGGTCTGATTTTAAAAATGGGGTCTGATTTTAAAAATGAGGTCTGATTTTAAAAATGGGGTCTGATTTTAAAAATGGGGTCTGATTTTAAAAATGGGGTCTGATTTTAAAAATGGGGTCTGATTTTAAAAATGAGGTCTGATTTTAAAAATGGGGTCTGATTTTTGTAAAAATGAGGGCTGATTTTGTAAAAATGGGGTCTAATTTTAAAAATGGGGTCTGATTTTAAAAATGAGGTCTGATTTTAAAAATGAGGTCTGATTTTAAAAATGATTTTGTAAAAATGAGGCCTGATTTTGTAAAAATGGGGTCTGATTTTTGTAAAAATTAGGGCTGATTTTGTAAAAATGGGGTCTAATTTTAAAAATGAGGTCTGATTTTTGTAAAAATTAGGACTGATTTTGTAAAAATGGGGTCTAATTTTAAAAATGGGGTCTGATTTTAAAAATGAGGTCTGATTTTAAAAATGGGGTCTGATTTTAAAAATGGGGTCTGATTTTAAAAATGAGGTCTGATTTTAAAAATGGGGTTTGATTTTGAAAATGGGGTCTGATTTTAAAAATGAGGTCTGATTTTAAAAATGAAGTCTGATTTTAAAAATGGGGTCTGATTTTGTAAAACTGGGGTCTGATTTTGTAAAAATGGGGTCTGATTGTACTCGTACTAGAGAGATATTTATTTATTTTATCTTTATTCAACAAAAGACTCTTAACGAGTGATGAGTATATAAATGAGCTATGCGTTTTATAATAAATTCAGTTGCAAACCAAACGTTTATTAAGGAAGAGGTCTTATAAATAATTTAATTGACTCACTCCCATTTGAATTACATTTACCTGGATATCAGTTTTGTGAACCTGGAACTAAATTAAAAGAGCGATTGAAACGTGGGGATAAGGGAATAAATCCATTGGACTCCGCCTGTCGCGAACACGACATTGCTTACTCAGAGAGTAGTAATATTTCCAAACGTCACGAAGCTGATCAAAATTTAGCTGAAAGGGCTTGGTCAAGAGTAAACAGCAGCAGATAGTAGTTTAGCTGAGCGAGCTAGCGCACTTTTAGTTACAAATGCAATGAAAGCCAAAGTAAAATTTGGTATGGGGATCAGGGATAATAAGAAATCTAAAAGAGTGAAAAGGGCGAAAAAGTCCTGTAAGAAAGTTGTAGTGAAACAAATATTTCCCAATGCTATAAAGTTGGCAACTCATGCACTTAAAATTGAAAAACCAAATGATATTGAAAATGCGATTAAAATAGCCCATAAGCATGTAAATAATTCTTTGAGTGGAAAGAAAAAACAAGCCATTATCCCTCGAATCATTAGCGTGCCAAAACCGGAGGAGCCTTACCATTGATACCAATTTTAGCGGCTTTAAGTGCCCTTGGGGGTATAACATCTGCCGGTTCATCGATCATTTAAACGTTTAATGAAATCAAGGATGGAAAGAGGAAGTTGGAAGAAGAGCTGTTGGTAAAGGCCTATTTTTGAAACCATATAAGAGTAGATATGGATTGTATTTGGCTCCATATCGTCATGGAAATGGTATCAAGTCAAAAAACTTTTAAATAGGCTACCCAAAAGAGCACTTATTAATTTTGATATACAAAAATTTGCTAGGTATATTCCATATTTTAGAGGTGTTTTTATGAGAGACTCTCTTCCAAATCGACCGTTGTCAACAGAATGTGGTATCATCAACTTGGATTCTATTCAAGGTGAAGGTGCTCACTGGGTAGCCTATTATAGAGATAATGGAAAAAACTATGATTTTGATAGTTTAGGGAATCTACAACCACCAAAAGAAATAATTCGCTATTTAGGCAAAAACACTGAATATAACTATAACCAAGTTCAACAAATTAACTCTGTAAATTGTGGACATTTGTTTCTACAATTTCTTTTTAGCTGTTTCTAAAAATAAATAAGATGAAATAAATATACAATGCAGTTTTTTATAATAAAATATTTATTAAAAAGGTTATAACACAGACAAATATTTAAACATTAGCATATCAAATATCTAAATCCATAAATATACAATTGCTTGATTTATCATCATAGAATTCAGCAATGAAATCTTTTCTCTCTTGATTATAAATATTATTATCATTGCCTGTATGAATGAATCCTTTATCATCATCGGTTGATAGAACTGTTTTAAATACACGTTCTGAATAAATTTGATGGAGTCTAGTTCTAAAGCATATCTCCTTTAAATATCTTATTATTTATTAAGCATTTTCTATAACTTCCTAAAGATACTTTGTTTAATGCACATTTTTTTACTCCCTTTGCCTTTTTAATTTCACTCTGTGGCAATGGAATACATTTTTGCGCGCAGGCCAATAAATTCAGTAATAATACTACCATTACTCTCATCTTTGAACATCCCTAATCTCTTTTTATTACACTTAACAATCTGATACTTGTCAATAAGTTCATCAGGATAGTCAGATGTATTACTAGCAATGTCACTTGAAATTTCTCGGAAAAAATCATCAGTTTGAATGCTATAAATAAAAGAGTCAGTATCCATATAATTCAACTCCAATTTACTCATGAATTTCGGTTTCATATATTGATAATGAAAATCATACATCTTCCATTTAGATAGTTCTAAAACGCTAAATCCTAAGTAAATTGGCTTATTGTATACAAAATTCATGCGTGTCATTTGAATTACGTATACATCATCAGTTATTCTAAGACTACTATGGAAATTAGGTCGCGCTATTAAGTCTCGAGCACCTCTAGCATTTTTATTCCTAGTCTCCCAGCTGTCGGCAAACCTAACATCAGCTTGTTTATCCACATTTTCTACTGTCTTGCCATAAACAGAGATGTTCATTAGTTTAAAAAAATTCTTTTGGAAGGCAATCGTTGCTAAGCCTCGTTTCTGGGTATTTAAATCAATGTACTTTCTTAACAATGGTGATTGATTAAATTCTAAAATTCTATGGACTTTTTTATACCCTTGCAGAGGGTATTATAAAATTATTCAGATGTTTGTAACGAAGGGATCGTTTCCGACCCCATAAAGTATATATATTCTTGATCAGCAAGGGAAGACGAGTTGACATAGCCATGTCCGTCTGTCCATCTGTCTGTCTGGTGCTGCGCAAACTAGTCCCACAGTTTTAGAGCTATGGCATTCAATCGTATATAAGCTTTTCTATACAGTCACATGCACATCTGCGATTTTGAATAAGATCGGACAACTATATCATATAGCTGCCATACAAATACAAACGTTAAATGCGAATAACTTCTCTATTTTTTAAACAATCTTATCCAAACTGATTATGTACATAAATAAAAAGGAATTACATCATATGCGTGAATTTCAAAACAATCGGATAAACATAACGCCTGATTTCGACGATATAAAATTTGCCTATATATACACACACTCATAAGCACTGCTTATTAAGCAGTGAAGCACATATATGTGTCAAAATTGCGATTGTGTGTGTGTGAATATGAATATCAATCGCTACATTGTCTTGGCACGCTTACTATTTGGCGATTGGCTGGCCCCAGCAACAGAGGTGCGGTGGCTTAGTGGATAGAGGTCTTACGCATGTATAAGTATTCTTTTTACATTTTTTTTTTTTTTGATTTAACGAATAGACGCGAGTTCGAATCCCACCAAAGTCGACGACAAATTTTTTAGTGTATTTAAAATATTTCTTTATTGGATTAACAAACAAAAAATTTTTTAGGAAATAAAATGTAATGGTCAAGGGCTGCAAGGGTATACAAACTTCGGCATAGCCGAAGTTAGCTTCTTTGAAATTTTTAATATTAAACCGTTTTCTAAACACTGTTTTAATACTACATAGTGAATTGGGTATTTAATTTTGTTTGTTAAGTCTGCAATCAACTTTTTCTGTTTAGAATTGGGAGCAGTCTTATTTTCAGGACAGAATGGGAGATCATTTTGATAATCATGAATGGTTTGCGGATATTCCAAATCAACCTCATATATTTGACCGATGCTACTATTTGAGTCCAAATTTATGGAAAATTATTAATGTTAGCATTAATCATTGAAATGGTAGAATCCTCTATCCACTTCAAATCACCCGTTGGAAGGCTTTGCGACGTTGCCCAACCATATAAGTTGTTGGCATCCAAATAGGCTATATGAGACGATTCTTTAGAGCTATCATAAGTAGACATATATTTATTATTCGCAATTGCATGTCTTTTTGAACATTATACCAATCCTCCTCTAATTCCTCTCTCTATAAAATTATATTTATCACCATCGGTTAGAAGTTGTAATTTAATGCCAGTTGTTTTCAACATTGCATGCCAAGACAATCCTGGGATGGTATAGTATTGACATGGATCGAGTGAATAAATTTCCTTACAAATCTTCCTAAAGTTTTCAAAAACATCCTCCAATAGTAAAACATCTGTTTTTAAATATAGTTTGGCATAATCTGCCAATGTTTGGCAGTTGAATGTATTGTAAAGAAGTTTTTCTCAGCTGGGGTACATATCTCAGTCTCCCCAGGGCCTCCTTACAAAAATATTTGTAAAGATACCGAGACTCGAGATCATTGGAGAATTGCTGATTCTAGATCGGACCACAACACATAAAATGGGGATACATGCAGGACGACATCAATACGATACATATATTGGTTAGCTTCTAGCTGAGATGGGGGCCTGAGGCCTGAGGAGGGGAATGATGATCGATACCTCCTCGGGATTTACACGGACAGAGATACCAATCACCCTAACTACTGGTAGGGGTAACTAAGGGCTCAATCTCTAGCCGAGGATGGTCTAGCGACTAGAGAGAACCGGGATGTACTACTTAATGTGTACTACTTAATGAGGCGGGGGGAAGGGGATCCAGCAGACCAGGAAAGGGATTGACCCGGAATCCTGGCTGACATGGACTAACTACTGAGCTTAAGCTAAGGTTAATATGGACAACACAAAGACGAATATCACATGTAGAATGGGAAAGAGGTAACACAAACACACACACACACACACAAGGACCCAAGGAGGCAATCGCAGGCGACCATTGGAAGGGAGGGACAAAACAATACTGCCTCGTCGTGACCCTCGATATTCGGAATGTCTTCAACACTTCTAAATGGAGCCGCATACTCGGCACTCTAAGAGGTTTCGGAGTGGCAGGGAAACTCTTGCAGCTGGTGGCGAGCTACTTTGATCGCAGAAGTCTCCACTACGCGACGTCAGACGGGATGGAAACATACAATGTTTCCAAAGGAGTCCCTTAGGGCTCCGTACTGGGGCCACTCCTTTGGAATACAATGTATAATGGGATTCTTCGCCTGGATTTTGAGGATGGCATGGACGTCATAGGCTTCGACGATGACATTGCCTTGGTCGCCGTGGCCAAAGAAAAGCCGGATCTGGAGGCAAAATGCAACATGGCCATTGCAGCGGTAAACCAGTGGCTTGCAGTGGCGGGACTGGAACTTGCTGCCCATAAGACGGAAGCAGTCCTAATTAGCAGCCGAAAAAAGGTGGAGACAGCAACTATAAAGATTGGCGGAACGACAATAACCTCGAAAAGGGCGTTACGATATCTGGGCGTCCTGCTTGATACGAGGCTTAGCTTCAGGGAGCACCCCGAAAACGCCAGCCAAAAGGCCCTGGGATCGGCCAGCGCCCTGTCAAGGATACTGCTTAACTGCCACGGACCCAAGCAGCAGAGAAGGCTCCTCCTCACGTCCGTGACAAAGTCAGTCGCGCTCTACGGTGCACCTATATGGAAAAACGCACTTCAAGTGAAGTCATATCGGCGAGGGATGGAATCTGCGTTCAGGCTGAGCGCCATGAGGATTTGCTGCGCATTCCGAACCATATCGGATGACGCAGCGCATGTTATAGCTGGCCTGATCCCATTTGTTGACCTGGCAGCGGAATCGGAGGCCCTCTACAAAGCGTCGAGACCAACCCCACCGGACGGCCATGCTAAGGCACTCCCTAAAAGCGCATCATGAGCAGACAGCATCCGCAGATGGCAGGCCCGTTGGAATGTATCACCAAAGGGAAGATGGACCCACAGGCTCATCCCCGATATAGGACTGTGGATTGGCAGGCGACACGGAGGGGTGAACTTCCACCTCACCCAATTATTAAGTGGCCACGCCTAAGCTACCTTAGGCGCTTTGGTCACGAAACAAGCGAGGAGTGCACATGGTGCGGTGCTGGCATAAGGGAAGACGCAGAACACATTGTGTTTCACTGCCCCCGGTATGACCACCAGAGAAGCAATCTGGAGGGAAGGATCGGGCATCATATTGCGATAAGTACGCTGACAACATTAATGATCGCAGAAAAAAATGCATGGGAGGCCGTATGCGACTTCGCGGCAGAAGTGATGATCGAGCAGCGCCGGCTCGAGAGACTCAGAAGAGGACAGCCGTAAAAAAAAAGACGTTTAAACAGTAATTAACACCAGCCCTGGCGAAGTAATAATTCCAGGCAGTTCCGCTTGTGCTAATGTTCATCACTGTTCTTTCTTTTCTAACTAATATTTTATCCTTTACCTTCTGCTATTGTATTTTCTCAATAAATATAAAAAAAAAACAGGCAGCCAGACAGACACAAACATACATTTATATGAAATATAAAAAAAAAAAACACACACAAGGACCCATGCAAGCTGAGACACAGGACCAGATCAACGATTCGTCATAGTCGAATATCAATATTCCCTTACTGTCCCTACGTTCCGATGTTGTCTTGGTGGTTTTGTATGTCGCACTTCACTCTCTATTTTTATACCATGCATTCATAGAATGAAATGGTATATTAAAGTCGCCAAAATGTATGTAACAGGGAGAAGGAAGCTTCTCCGACCCTATAAAGTATATATATTCTTGATCAGTATCAATAGCCGAGTCGATTGAGACATGTCCGTCTGTCTGTCCGTCTGAAGAATCATCGAGATCTCGGAGACTATAAGAGCTAGAGCTACCAAACTTGGCATGTAGACCCGTTTGCTCTGCAGGCAGATCGAGTTTATTTTTTTTTTCGCCCCGCCCCCTTCCGCCCCCGCTATTTGAAAAACAATATTTTGAGCCTCCATATCTCGGGAACTATAAAAGATAGAGCTTTCGGATTTGGACATTAGATGCGTGCAGTGTGCACGCAGACCATGTTTGTTTCAAATTTTGGCCACGCCCCCTTCCGCCCCCGAAATTCGAAAAATTCGATTTTCAGCCGAAATATTTATCGTATCGTAATTTAATTTGGCACACTAATACATGTCACGTATATCTATCATTCCACCAAATATCACAAGAATCGGAATAAAAATGGCCGAGTTATACATAGAAACGTTTTTCACTCATAGCGGTGCAAGGCAGATGCACGTGAAAAAGAGCGAGATAGCATATGCTGGAAATCACCGATTTGGTCGGGGGGCGCTAAAGTGCTCGTTTCCACAAAAGAGAGATAGCATTTGAAAGAAATTTAATATATATCTCTTCACCTAATGCATGGTATATCCAAGTCGGCCAGGCGACTTACTTACTTTATTTTCACTGGAACTTGTTTTCCATCTCGTGGTCTTGACTTGAATGACCGCCGGCCAAATTTTCGTCATCCTCTTCGGCCTGTTTTTCGCCGCGACGCTTTGTCACGCGTCGATGCCGGGTAGAGCTGCGCCATTGCATCAGCCATTCTCAGCTTCCTATTTCCGTCCCTCTCTTACGCATAGCTGCATATGCCCAGAGGCCTACGTGACTCATCGCATGTACATAGTTTCAGGTGGCGCCGGCGCGTGGCGTCGGCCCGATCACCGTTACTTTTGGGCTTTTTGAGAAAGCGCCGGCGAAGAGCATGAGCGGCGAAGATCGTGAGTGGCGAAATGGGTGAACGGCGAAATGGGTGAACGGCGAAATGGGTGAACGGCGAAACGAGTGAGCGGCGAGTGGTTGGATAGGCTAGGTGGCGCTGCAAAGAAAAGAAGAACTAGTTCTACCTACCGGGTCAGAGCCAGTTGAACTAAAAGAATGTATTTTACTCTTTCATAGAGTCCATGAACTTAATACTAATAATCATATGAGCTTAATACTAATAATAATACTAATAAGCACTGCTCTTCATTGAGCGTTATCGCTATCGATAGGTGTTGTGTCGATAGATTGATATATCGTCACAGCATTCCAAACATTCGCATGTTCATAATCCTCTATTGAACATTCTTCTTCTGTAAGATCATTATAAAACAGTTCTTTAGTGGATAGAGATTTTCAGCAAGACTGTCTAGACTTGAAGGCATGAATCTTACTGAATCTAAAAACCTTAGTGAAGTTCCATTCCTATGCGTATCTAAATTAGAGCTGGGAATTCATCGATGGTCTGCCCCCTCGATAGTTTTGTCAGCGATGGGGGAAAAATCGATAGTATCGATGGTTCAGTATTTTTCAATCGATGGATGAAACCATCGATTGTTCCACCCATGGTTAAAAGGGTTATTCGAATTATTATTCAAATAAAATACAAAACGGTTATTTATGTGACCACGCACAAATCAAGTTCGATAGATTGCCATCGAACTTTTCCCATCGATCTATCGTACTTTTTAATTTCCAACGATACTATCGATGGAACTATCGATGGAGTTCCCAGCTCTAATCTAAATCAGAGTGAAATGTGCATTTAACATAATAACTAAAGGCATATGGGGTATGCTTTCTAACTTGTACAGTATTATCCCCAATTTTCTTATTTACATTTTCTAAAATACATTCAAAATCAGCATAAACTACAAAAGGTACATGTAAAGATCGTTCTATGTTTTTAATTTCTAGAAAATTCTCACCATTAATGGGAAATGATGAGACTTTTTTGCGACAACCTCCATTGATATGCCGCTCCATAGAATCCTTTTGTGTGGTGTAGTATAAGCAAGCATTACAGATGAATTTCTTGGTCTTCCGCTTGGTTAGTTGAGCGCCCATCAGACTGAAATTAAAAATTTTCAATTTTTATTAATTGACTATAATATATAAAAATATCAAAGAAGATAACTTCGGCTATGCCGAAGTTTGTATACCCTTGCAGCCCTTGACCATTACATTTTATTTCCTAAAAAATTTTTTGTGTGTTAATCGAATAAAGAAATTCTTTAAATACACTAAAAAATTTGTCATCGACTTTGGTGGGATTCGAACTCGCGTCTATTCGTTAAATAAAAAAAAAATGTAAAAAAATACTTATTCATGCGTAAGACCTCTATCCACTAAGCCACCGCACCTCTGTTGCTGGGGCCAGCCAATCGCCAAATAGTAAGCGTGCCAAGACAATGTAGCGATTGATATTCATATTCACACACACACAATCGCAATTTTGACACATATATGTGCTTCACTGCTTAATAAGTAGTGCTTATGCGTGTGTGTATATATAGGCAAATTTTATATCGTCGAAATCAGGCGTTATGTTTATCCGATTGTTTTGAAATTCACGCATATGATGTAATTCCTTTTTAGTTATGTACGTAATTAGTTTGGATAAGATTGTTCAAAAAATAGGGAAGTTATTCGTATTTAACGTTTGTATTTGTATGGCGACTATATGATATAGTTGTCCCATCTTATTCAAAATCGCAGATGTGCATGTGTATAGAAAAGCTTATATACGAACTTTGAATGCCATAGCTCTAAAACTGTGGGACTAGTTTGCGCAGCACCAGACAGACAGACGTACAGAAGGACAGACGGACATGGCTATATCAACTCGTCTTCTCTTGCTGATCAAGAATATATATACTTTATGGGGTCGGAAACGATCCCTTCTCTGCATTACAAACATCTGACCAATTTTATAATACCCTCTGCAAGGGTATAAAAATAAAGTAAGTAAATCGCCGGGCCGACTTGGATATACCATGCATCAGGGGAAAAGAACTACATCGAGTTCATAAAACTAAATTCATAAATTCATTCAATTTCTTTCGTATGCGCGATTTCTAACATATGCTATCTCGCTCACTCTTATGTGTGTGCTCTTTAGCGCACCAACGGCCAAATTCGCCCTTGCACCGCTATGAGTGCAAATCATTTCAACGTATAACTCGGCCATTTTTATTCAGATTTTTATGAAACTTGGAGGATGGATGATAGATGTCCATAACATATATAAATTAAACTCCGATACGATAAATATTGCGGAAGAAACTCACTTTTTATTGAATTCCGGAGGCGGAAGGTCTCACCAAGTTTTTCAGGGCTAGGTTCGGCACAACAAAATTTATTTTGTGCCCCGATAAATAATAACGCTTTTAGATGTAATTTTGGCACAGACCTTCGTACTTTTTGCTTATATTGATCTTTTGGAATTCTCTCGGGCTCCTTGGCGAGTGTTGGAGGTCCTTTGCGATCCTTGAATCCTTGATTCTGTTTTGATTGTGTCTTCGCTGTTGTTCCTCGTTTGACTTTGCTTGATGTGGTTGGCTCCTTTTCGCTTGATTTATTCCTTGCTGGCTCCTTGATGACGACGCAGATGACTCAGATCCTTGACCTGGGCTCAACTTCGTCTCTTGAGTTCTCCTACACTCCTACGCTCTCCTGATCTCTACTTCAACCCCAATCTCCACGTTCAAGGATATTTCCTGAACTCTTTCCCCTCAAGGATATTTCCTGAGGTCCTTATTCTGGTTCAAGGATACTTCCTGACCCAAAATATTCCTCCAGGATACTTCCTGTATGTTTAAAACCCTGTTCAAGGATATTTCCTGAACTTTTCCCTCTCAAGGATATTTCCTGAGGTCCTTATTTTGGTTCAAAATATTCCCCCAGGATATTTCCTGTATGTTTAAAACCCTGTTCAAGAATATTTCCTAAACTTTTCCCCCTCAAGGATATTTCCTGAGGTCCTTATTTCGGTTTAAGGATACTTCCTGAGTCACAAAATATTCCTCCAGGATATTTCCTGTATGTTAAAAAAAACTTGTTCAAGGATATTTCGTGAACTTTTCTTTCTCAAGGATATTTCCTGAGGTCTTTATTTTGGTTCAAGGATGCTTCCTGAGTCCAAAATATTCCTCCAGGATACTTTCTTTCCTACTTCTTGCTCCCTGCTGCTTGGTTCTAGGATATTTCCTGAACCTTCCCTATTCTCTGTTCCCTATGTTATTCTCAGGACACTCGCTTGAACCCAGACTTGGTCCTTTGAGTACTCTGACTTCGATTTGATGCTTCAAGATGACTACTGGAGGTCTTGAACACTTCACTTTCTTTTCCTCGCCTTTTGAACTCTCAAGATTACTACCAGGGGTCTTGAGATGTCCACCTTGCTTCACTGCCTGATGCTTGATGATCTGACCCCTCAAGATTACTACAGGAGGTCTTGAGGGGTTCGCCTTGCCGTCCGTGCTGCCGAACACTTGATGTCCCTCCTTGATTTGCTGCGGCCTTTATATAGGCCTCCTGGCCTCTGGATGCAGCTACTGCAGTACCGCTATACAGCCAGTACATTTCCATCGGCGCTCACTTTCACCCACGCACTTTCGCTGTTGCTATGCGTGGAGAAAGTCCCGTACTTCTCCTTGTTTCGCATGCAGCAACTTTCTATGCTGCTGCATGCCCATCCCTTTGCTTTTGTTTGTCTCCCTCACACTTCGTGTTCCTGTGTTGGCGACATCGCCGACCTTCCTTTCTCCTCTTGCTCCTCTCTCGACCTCCAACCTCGCCTTGCGACCCCTCATATTCCGTTATCGTTCTTAAACTACTATCTCTTATGCCTATATACTTCATTCTTTGTTGTCTTATCATCTAATATTACATTTGTATCTTTTAGTTATTTAATACACTTAATTACAATTCATTTCATATATAGGTCAACACCTTTCATTATCGTAGTTGCCCGCAACATTTGTATCGTATATCGTACTTGCTCTCCGCTACTATTCTCCTATCGCCCCCCGCTTCTCCCCTTTTGACAAGCGGAGCCCTCACTTTATTTCGTACAGGGCCCTCTTCACCCCGCACCCGTCTTTTGGGCTCGCTTGGCCCCCACTTTTGCTTTTTCATGTGCTCAAATTCCCGACTGCATCTCGCACGATCATACTTATGCTTATGTCGTAGGCCATGTTGCAGCCCGCTAATGTTGATGCTGAGCAACATTGCTCGCTATACACATGCTGCGGCTTTACTCGGTCCATGTTGCTGATTTTTGTGGCTTTATTTCGTGGATGTTGCTGAATGTTGTGAGGTGCATATATTGCTATTTATGCTCCTCACATGAAAGATTAGGTTAAAAAATGAATTGTTAGGTTAAGAGAAGAAGCGGAACGAGCCATGCATTGGGCAATATATCCGGTGCAGAAAAGAAAAGATGCTCTAATCCGCCATCAGGATCGAAAAGACACTCAGCAATCGCCAATATAAGATGTCAAAATGGCCACAAAAGATGCAAACTGAGTCAAAAAAAAAAAAAAAAAAAAAACACAAGGCACAGACCAAACAAACAAGAAAAAAAAAACAACTCAAGGAACAAGGGACAGGGGAGGGTACCTCCCTCCGGAAGAAAGGGGGGAGTGTGAGGAGCATAAAGGTCAAACAATTATGCACCCCACAACATGCTGTATACATCAGCCAGGTCAGAACAGCAACAAACGTTGCTAGCAACACACACAGCTAGCAACACATACAGCTAGAAACATGTATACACGCCGCAGGCCTTTTGCCGTCGGCAGAACAACAGCAAAAGAAAATATAACAAACAACAGCAACAAATATACAAAGCTAGCAACATGTATATACAAAGCCAAGGGCGGGTTTGCCGTCGGCAAAACAACGGCAACGGAAGAAGAAAGAAATAATGCACAAAGAACAACAGCGAAGACACCATCAAAGCAGAACCAAGGATTCAAGGATCACGAAGGACCTCCAACCACTCGCCAAGCACCTCTGCAGAATCCCAAAAATATCAATAAAAACCGAAACTAAGAAGGTCTGTGCCGAAATTACATCCAAAAGCGTTATTATTTATCGGGGCACAAAATAAATTTTGTTGTGCCGAACCTAGCCCTGAAAAGTCTCATCAACGACTCTAAGGACGAAAAAGGATCGTTACAATATGTTGAAATTCTTTCCGAAAATCCCACATCGATCAAATCCAGTCCACCATTGCGGAAGACACAACATTTGTTCTTATGTTTGGTTGTCCTCAAATGGTATTGAAAATTATTTTTAATAAAATTTTCATTGCACACATTGCAATACCTCATATTGATCACCTCAACCACTTTGTGTGATTTTGATGGTTTTTCAATGCAGTGGATGTCAGAAATTCTTTTTGACATATATTACATAAATATTTTTTAGATGTTTTTACATATTACCATAATTATGTTCTTTAATAATTGACACTTTGTTAAAAAATGTTTAAATATCAGGATTAAATTACTTGCTCTTGTTTTTTTGAATTTTAATCTTGTTTGTCGATTTCACCAAAAAGTTGAATTATATTTATCAACTTTACATATTGAAATCCATAAAAAACTGGTCAACAATTCTCACTTTTTAGTTAATTTCTGAATTGACAAGGAGTCCCCGCTGATTTCAGTCAATAAATTTGCTGAAACTATCGTTAAAACATTTGAATAATATTTAAAATAAGCAAATTAAAATAGTTTTTAAGTAATTCATGTAATTTTTTCAACCAGGAGGTAAATTATTAATTCTCTTAGACACCTTTGAAGAAAAAAATGACCTTAAAAACATTCTAACGATTTGCAGTATTTTATTTCCAAAAATCTAACCGAATTCAAAATCATGTCTAAGGATTTAGTTACTAGAACTCTTCCAAGTATCCAATCTTCCGACTACCACAATGCAATTATATTTTGTTTCTTGATATATTTTTTCAACATTTTTTGTTTAATCCATTGACGATTGATTGATGTGGTATGCCACAGGACGAGGCGATTGCTGACCTATTTTGCAAATTCTCATCACTTCATTTATACAATTACCGCACTCACTTGGTTTCGCCACGTTTCCATTCTCATTTAGTTCTGACTTCTGTATTTTCTATCTATCTATCTATCCTATCAATTTGCCGGGACAGATAGTTATTGATAGCTCTTATTGCAATCGTCATGGATGGGAATGCGAGGGGCGAAATTTCTTTTCATTTCGTGGCACTTTGCACACAGGGCAAGTGCTCGATGTCAATCACACACACACAAGGTGTGTGGCTCGCCATGTGAGCCTTAAACTCAAATGCATATCTAAATTTTTCATCACATATAAGACAATTGACAATTTTAGGATTTTAATGGATCGCCATGTGACCCCTTAACTCAAATGCATATCTAAATTTTTTATCACATATAAGACAATTGACAATTTTAGGATTCTTATGAGATTCTTCGTGGCGTTTATGGTCATATGACCTCCAGGTTAAATAATTACAAGTTGAACACTTAAATTCCTTCTGCGGAGTGATGACCGATGACTGAATGAGATGTCTCTTGTTGAGGGTTGCACGGATTGAGGAGTTCTTTTGAATGTATTTTCATGTGTCGTTGCAAATTAAACTTTTTAGAGATCACTGTGCCACAAATTGAACACTTAAAGTCCCCCTTCTTCACAGAAGCTTTATTAATTTTGTAAGATGATGATGTTGAGGGCTCCATTTTTTTTTTGTATATTTTATTGTTTAAATTTGTTAATCCAAAATATTTTTTTTGTTGGTTTTATTTTATTTTATTGTTTAAATTTTTGTTCAAAAGAATTAAAAACATACACTCGAATTTGATCCCGGGAAAACTGAATATGCTAGTTTCACTATCGACTTGATTGTGTCAACGTCTAACTCGGAGTCACTTTTATATACACTTATCCTAAGGTCATTTATTGGAAGCAAACAAAAAGTGAGCAGGTTGTCTGTATAGCTATTTCAAGAACCACCAAGTTCTATCATCAGCAGACTTCGCTAACGACCCTAGAATTGCAAGGCCATACCACTACTTCAACGCTAAAACTAGTTGGGAATTGCAACTAGATGAAGCGAAAAAAGGAGGCACAGCATATAACTCCAGAGTTCACTTATTGTTTGCATTTCCGAAAGACGTCACAGCTTAGTGTAAGAAGCATCGTTCAAACTCACCAAACCGACACGTTATTTATATACAGTATATTGTACTGCATACAAAATAATAACTTCTTTCAAGTTTTGTTTTACAGTATATGTTAACAGATTTTGATATAATATCTGATAATATAAGTAACCGCTTCATCTAGTTGCAATTCCCAACTAGTTTTAGCGTTGAAGTAGTGGTATGGCCTTGCAATTCTAGGGTCGTTAGCGAAGTCTGCTGATGATAGAACTTGGTGGTTCTTGAAATAGCTATACAGACAACCTGCTCACTTTTTGTTTGCTTCCAATAAATGACCTTAAGCCCGATTTAATAAATATTGAAAACCAAGGTCGATATATAAAAAAAATATAATATTATATTTTTTGGATAAAAATATAAGGTGTACGCTTACTTCCAAAACAATGCAGGCTCCAAACTTGGTAGATGTTCTAGCTGCATTTGTTATGCGATACTTCTGATCCGGTACCATGTCTTTGATTTTCAGAATAGTCTTTGTCCTCTTTGTGTTGAAGTCCTGAATTGCAGAGTTTGTTGACTGCATGAAGATTTATTGTTTTACTTTATATTTTTTAAACAATATCTTTAAATATTTAAGCTTGACTAATTTTTAGCTTCCACGTTAATAGGAAAGATTTCATTGAATGACTATTGGGTAGACTTGTGGTTCTTTTATATCAAAAAATTCTAGCAGTGAAAAACATAATATAATAAACCTTTATTTATTCATTAAAATATTCAACTTTATGCTAATGTTCATATCCCAAAATTAATGATCCTTTACAAGGTCTGTTTGATATTCCTAGAAAGAGACCTCAATGGGATTGTGTTAGAATAATTGATCGTGATCAAACATGTTCAACAGAGCTATCAATCCAAACTGATTATCTGTTTTTATTCCTAGAAAGAAACCTTAATGGGATTGTGTTAGTACAATCCTCTATCGTGATTGTTATGCTGTTCATATTCTCTAGGTTTTCACAAGAGGTTCATTGATAATTTCATTTGATGTATTTCATCCATTTGTCACCTATTTTATGAGGCTATTAACATGTTAATAATTTTCCCAAGATGTTAAGTATTGATAACTCTGTTGGACGTGTTTGATCGCGATCCCACAATTTTCCCTAGGAGTTATGTATGGATAACACGTACAGTGTTTGTTCGCGATCAAACATGTGTCCTATCTGGCTTACCAGGTGAACAGGAAAATCCACCTACATACCAAAAAAAAAACGGTTTGAAAATGACGAAGGGAAAAACCGCTCCTTAAACCTGATTGATTTTTGGTTATACACGTTAAGCAAACCTAGCCCAAAACAGGTAGTGTCAGCGATCTTGTGTAAGGTAGTAAGGAAAAGGGTTTTTTCTTGAGGGGGGAAAAAACAGAGTAAGAGGTGGGTGTTAATAGATGGTGGTAGTTAATGAGCATATCAAAGAGAGAGAGAGAGAGAGAGAGTATAAAAGAGGAATTGAGAAAAACCAATTGCTCCAGCTCCTCCTCCTCCTCCTGCGCTTTGCTCTTCCACGCTCTGCGCACCTGGCTCCTCCTCGCTCTACTCACTTGGCTCTTCCTGCTGTTGCTCTTGTTTCTCCGCGCTCTGCGCACTTTTTGAACGTCTTTTTTTTGTTGTTTTGCACCCCCAATTCCCTACTACTCAAAGTAAAAAAAAAAAATAAAATGCAACAAGTGTCAAAAAGCAAAAACAACAAAACATACAAAAACTCATGGGTAGTAATTTAATACTTAGCATAGATAGCATAAAACCACTTCATAATGTAGAAAATTACGCAACATTAATATATATTGATATATGAATATTACCTATAAGATAGCGCACAAGGCTAAAACTGAATGCGGAATTCTCAAGATTCTTACTAAACTTATGTCTGAGTATTTGTTGTTCGGGCTAACTTGCCGAAAATTAATTAACTCTCGGGACTTAGTTGTACACTGGCACTTAGAAATTAGACTGAGTTTATATTAACTTTCACACAATATTACCGACCTCTTTAGTCGGTTTGCACTCAGAACTGACATGTGCATCGAAACTAGTCTTATTTATAGGGCACTTCTTGGCAAAAGCTAGTACTTTTCCAATGCAAGCAACGGAGAAATCGCCTGATCGATTTTATCCATACAACTTGAGGGCTTAAAGGGGGGTGTTAAACTTCGCTCAACTCAAGGGTGTGAGTGAAACAAGTGAGAGCCGTTGCTCATGCGGTGCCGACTCACTCAGAACTTTGAGAACTCAAGTTCTCACTCAGCTTTGTACTGCTTGCATGTATGTACGTAGCGCGCTCGGTTTAGACCTTACGTTGGTAACTATAAGAAATTTAACGTTTTTCTTGTTTGTTACGCACATTAACTAAAATCTAATTTTTAATCGAACCGGACATTACAATAATTACGTTATTTTTCCAAAAGAGGGAGATGTAGCGTGTTCACATTTCTAATGATCACTGTACTCAGTGCAATACATAAATAATATTATAAACATATTGTAGCACTTAGTTACAATATTTATGTACACAAAGTGAAGTACCACGTATTTTCGGTAACGTAACCACCCATGAGTGTATGGTACTGGAAAATGATGAGAATATCCAAGTCGGCTCGGCGATTTATTCACTTTATTATGTAGGATGTTACTGAGAAAGAGAGTGTTTAAAGCATAATATATTAACTTCGTGATTTTTAGTAAAAGTCCTTTTTTGTACTTAATTTAAATTACCCATAACTATCTTAATAAGTACTAATTTTACTCATTTCTTATATATTTTTTTTCAGTTAATACATTAAAAGAAAGCTGTTCGAGATTAGTTCAAGATATTATAAATATTCTATCGTGTTTTTTTGATGAAGATATTGGAAAAAAAAAGAATGGATCCGACGAAATAAAACTAAGATTATCTTGGACTATTTTATACAACATTTTACTGCGGTAAGATTCAGGTTATTTAAATTGTTTATTAATTTGAGTATATATTTTTTAGGTTTTACTTTATCCAACTGCAGGGCAATAAAACTAATGGGTGTTGTAATTTTTTTACTCCTGTTTTTTGTTTTTTTATGTCGAGGATCGCTCGGGTCGGATTTTTTGATATAGCATTTGTTAGAAAACGCGCATATGAAAGAAATTTAATATATGAATTTAGTTTTATAAGCTCGATGTAGTTTTTTTCCCCTGATGCATGGTATATCCAAGTCGGCCCGGCGACTTACTTACTTTATTTGTAATGGGTTCGGCAAGCGCAAGGCTCGTATACATGAGTTTCGCGTTTTGACTTCGGCCGCCGGGGCTATTCGTGGTCGGTTCTGTACTAAACTATCCATAAGTTCACAAATATTGTTGCTAAGCAATAAACATAATATTATTAATCCCAAATTATAAATTGTAGTGTAACTCCTACAATATTTGGGGGCTCTGCCGGGATTGCTTTTATAGTTTATAGACAAATAATCTAAAAGTTTCGTGAAAAGTTGCACTGTGGTCTAATTCGTGGTAAACTTTGATTAATTCGTGGCGTGGCCTGGTTTTTCTGAGAATTTTAGCTGATGATATTTTCCAAGAAATTTATCAGCCGACAATTCCCAGGAAATTGTCGCGCATAGTCCATAAGTGCGAGCGGTACAAAAACATTGCTGGCGTCAGTTGGAAATCAATAAGGCGCGGCGAATTACGAAGCGTAAAGAGACAGCCTACGGCGAAACGCAAGCTGATGGTTGATGTGGCAACTTTGAGACTGGTATCATTTTTGGTCGAAGTGGCATTGCTGGACTGAGATCAGTGACAGCAGCGAGGGAGTTGCAATAGAAGAGCGCAAATTAAACAAGAGTGTGGTTAGATTTGCAGGTTGCAACTTACTTAACATAATATTGACGATGAAGTTGCAGCTGAAGAGCGCTGTTTAATCTAAGTGTGAGCGCTTCAAACTGCAAGTTGCAAGGTCAGTGACGGCGGCGAGGGAGTTGCAATCGAAGAGCGCAAATTAAACAAGAGTGTGTTTAGATTTGCAGATTGCAACCAATCGCAAGAACGTCGAGGGAGTCATAACCGAGGGACGCAGTCTAAGCCAAAAGAGAGTGTTAAGATCTGCAGGTTACGACAAAGTTTATTAACAGCTGCGAGGGAATCGTAACTGAGGGACGCAGTCTAAACCAAAAGAGTGCTAAGATCTGCAGGTTACGACAAAGTTTGCAGATTGAGTTGATTTAAGTAATCGAGGGAGGTTGATAGAGCATTTTAATTTAGGAAATGTAGTTGAGGAAGATGAGGTAAATGAGGTTGTAGAAGGCAACGTGGAGACGAAAGATGAGGCAAGCGTGTATCGTGAAGCCATATAGGATAGCTTTTCATCGTTTTCTGGCAGTAGTTCCTCTGACATCAATCAGTGGCTGGCAGAATTTGGCGATGTCGCTATCACCGTAGGGTGGGACGACTTGGAGAAGTTTATTTTCGGAAAACTGTTGCTTGTTGGAGCAGCCAAACTGTATGTTCGCGGCCTAGCGGGCGTCCGAGGAATGAAGCAGAAGCACCCTAATGAATCTTACGCCGAATACTTATACGGTATAATCGAGATTGAAAAACAAATTGATCTTGACGATGGTTTGCTAGATAATAAATAATATAAAACAAGTCTTTACCGCTGCAAGTCGCTTAAGGAGTTGAAAGACGAGATCAAAATATATGAAATAATAAAAGCAGGCAGTAAGAAGACAACTATAAAGAAACAGCCAGGATCCGCAGCAAGGAAGTGCTACAAATGCAACAAAGAAGGTATGTCCTTCAAAGATTGTACGGATTCGATAAAACAGGGCACATCGCTAAAAATTACGACCAAAAGAAACCAATTGCAAATAAAACACGGCAACAGTATTGCAGAAGAAGAATCGGATTTTCAGACAGATCTCTACGAAAGGGATAAAATTGCGAGCTTTGATTGATTCTGGATGTGACGTGAGCCTTATGCGAGAAGACGTATTTAAAAAACTGAATGCTGTAAAACTCATTCGAGATACCAAGGTCCTCGCAGGACTAGGCAATGGCGGTCTGAAGACGATTGGTCATTTCGACGCTGAGGTATCGGTCGATGGATGGCATATGTTTCAACGTAAATTTTAATATCGCCAAAATACAGGATTTGAAATATACAGCTTTTATAGAAAACGATGTTTATGATGACGTGGTGGTCACTTTCAGCTCAAAAGATGTAAAATTCAAGGCAAAGGAGAAATTATTACAAAAGGAGAGTAATGAAATATTTAAAGAGAAAGTAAAGTTAGATCACCTGATTGAATCTCAAAAGCGTGGGCTAATCAATAGTTATCGGCCCAGAAGCGCATAAAATCTCCAATAGAAATGTAAATTATTCCCGCAGGACTTCATATGTTGATAAATTGCTGATAAAAAACCTGGTTTAACAATGGCTAGATAAAGGGATAATCGTGCCAAGCTTCTCGGAGTATGCTTCTCCAGTGGTACTAGTAGGGAAGAAAGAAGAGAAATTGATATAGCCATGTACGTCTATCCGTCTGTCCGCCCGTCCGTCTGTCCATACGTAAGAGTGCAGAGATCTCAGCAATTACAAATGTTAGAGTTACCAAATTTAGAATGTAGACTCGTGTAATATTGGCGCAGGCCAAGTTTATTTTTTTTTTTTGCCACACCCCCTTCCGCCTCCGGAATTTAATAAAAAGTGATTTTCTCGCGCAATATTTATCGTATCGTAGTTTAACATTCATACATGTTGTGGACATCTATCATTCCACCAAGTTTCATAAAAATCGGAATAAAAATGGCCTAGTTATACGTTGACATTTTTTTGAACTCAAAGCGGTGCAAGGGCGAATTGGGCCGGTGGAGCGCTAAAGTGCAAACACATAAGGGTGAACGATAAAGCCTATGTTAGAAATCTCGTATACGAAAGAAATTTAATATATGAATTTAGTTTTATAAACTTGATGTAGTTTTTTTTCCCCCTGATGCATAATATATCTAAATCGGCCCGGCGACTTACTTACTTTATTATACCATGCATTCATAGAATGAAATGGTATATTAAAGTCGCCAAAATGTATGTAACAGGGGGAAGGAAGCATTTCCGACCCTATAAAGTATATATATTCTTCATCAGTATCAATAGCCGAGTCGATTGAGACATGTCCGTCTGTCTGTCTGTCTATCCGTCTGTAGGATCATCGAGATCTCGGAGACTATGAGAGCTAGAGCTACCAAAATATTTATCGTATCGTAATTTGGCATTTAATTTGGCACACTAATACATGTCATTATTATGGTATTATTAATTTTTAAACAAAAAGTTAGGCCAGTTCGATCACGCTCACTTTTGCCGCCCATGCAAACTGATTGATAATATTAGAAAATATTATTAGAAAAAATATATTCAGTTTATAACCAGAAGGATTAAGATTATTAATTTAAGAATCTAAAAGGTTTTTTTCCATCATTATGTGGGACGTTGTTTCTTTTACAAGTTCAATTTTCAGGGGCCTACAAAATCGTATAGATTGTGGTTTTCTATTATTCCATATGTCTTGTTTAAAAGAGTCTATAATTTTTATGGGTATAACAGAAGTTACAAACATGGAGTGACCTGAAAGCTGTTCGTCAGGTGTTTCGCTAGCCAACTTCTGCTTGTATATTGAATGAATTGAATTAACAGTGCGCTGTTAAGTTTGTTCCAAGCCCATATTGATATGATTGACAACCCTAAAATCGTCGCTATCCCTCAATTCAGCATCAAGAATCCGATACAAAAAAAAAACGTTACATCAAGAAAAATATCTCAATATTGGCTCACAGTGAAAAATATACCAAGAGTGAAGTCGAATTATTTATATAGTACATAATATATAATATATACCCTTGCAGAAAGGGTATATAAATTTTGGTCAGAAGTGTGCAACGCATAAAAGGAGGCACCTTCGACCATATAAAGTATATATATTATTGATCGAGACGAGTTCAAATCCGTTTGTCCGTCTGTCTGTCTGTCTGTCAGGATCAACAGCTTCTCCGCATAGACCGCTAAAGCTTGTAGTCTTGTATATATTGCAGGCATTGTATATATCGGATCGGATTGTATATATCCGGATCGAACGACTATATCATATAGCTCCCATAGGAACCATCGGCCAAAAAAGCGTTTTTCGATCAATAACTTTGCTCTTTTTGAAGGTTCTATAAGGTGTTAAGATACAAAAAGGGGCTTTGAAACATAATTCGGTTTAGTCCAAATATGGGAGTACACTCGCTCTCGTATCATAGGCTAAGAACATTTTTGAAGTTCACACTAAATTCATTCTCAAAAACAAGTATAAATACGCAACAAACATAAATATGTACTTGAATATTTTTGTTGTATGTCTGTACACGTATTAACAAAACTACTTCACTTTTGCATACCCGTAATATGAGCTAGGGCTAAGCGAGCTTGTGACTAAAACATATATGTATGTAGCAATGTGTTTAAGATAATCCCTTTATGTTGCATTGTTCAGTCGACTTGTGTTAAGTTCATATGTGTCCGTATAAAAATAGCTTGTATTAGAAATAGCTTGTTGTAATATATTCGCCATTTTGTTGCGAAATGTTAAATGCTCAAATACGAAATTCTGGATCATATACATACATATGTTCTTTATATAGCCGAGTCAATGTTGACATTCATTCTCTCAACTTGGTTAATGACATTTGAGAGCCCATTTTGAAACAGGGGAAAATATATGCGAATTTGGATTTTAATTTGATTTGTGAATATATTTAAATTTGAGAATTTTTAGTGAGTTCTACTGAATTTCATTAAAATTAAAGGCAAGACAATTGTTTACTCATTGCGTTACTTCGCACCCTTGAGAAGTTAGTTGGTATTTTCAAGACGCTCTTGGTAACGTTGTCGGTCTGATTCTTCTAAAGTTAAAAGCTCCCTTTTCAACTTTTCGTATTCCGTATTTCCGTCTCAAATATTCACATACATATGTATTTGGCCGCTCACACTCTCAGCGACCAAAATGCTGTCGCAGCAATCACACGCTCGTTTAGCCCTAGTTCATGTATGTATGACATACATTGTATGTACATGCTTGTGCCTACAAACAAACATATTCAAATATATTTATATTTATAATTATTTGTACTTTCAAAAGCTTACGTACGTTTTGTCGACTGCTTCGTTATTTGATTTGAAAAAAGTACATATTTAAATTAATGAATAAACTTTATTTTAGGGAGGAATATGTAAATTACAGTTTTAACGAAATCGCTGATGATGGCAGCTTACCAGCATCATTTATTTTGCTCTTCACGGCTCATCAGTATATTGGAAGAAGTCAATCCTGTACACAAGACAATGGCGAATTTCTTCAGTTTATTATTCGATCAATTATTCCGAACCTGCATGCTCCAGTATATGACGCCTGTAGAAATCAAGTCTTGGAGTACCTTGAACAGGTAAGTTATTTGTAAGCATTCTAACAAATTTATATTTTTCCATACGAATTCATCTGGGGTGTCACAGAAATCGCTAACGCCCCGAAATCGCTCCAAACGCAAATGTTGGTTGTTACAGACAGTATATCTTTGACAGTTTTAAAAAGCTTTGGTCTCTTTGGTCAATATTGCGCTTGTAGCGAAGTATGTTCAAAAAAAGAACTGTTGAAATAAACTTTGATTATTTTTGGATCGAATTGCACTTAAATTATTAGAACTGTTGAAATAAACTTTGATTATTTTTGGATCAATTTGCACTTAAATTATTGCAATGGTCGTAAAATTTCAAACCTGCTGGAAATCGATAAATCTTATATTCGGACTAAAATTTTATGATCGCAATTTTATTTTTTATGTGCCCCAACAAAGCATTAATGAAGTAAATTAAGCCCTAATATACAAAATATTTTTCAATTGTGTTTTACTGATAAATTTATTGGAAACATCGGAAAAATCCACCAAGTTGTTAATACTATATTGATCTTGGCCCAAAAAAGAATAAGAAATGAAAACAGCTGTGAAAAATGTAATTGAAGTTGATATATAAAAAATAATTAAATTTTCATTCGAATACGTGCATGGAATTTATATTAATTACAATTTTAATTTAAGAATCGCTGCTATCGGATATCGACTCAACTGGTTTGCCAACCGGTAGCGAGGGTTCCAAAAATATCCTCGTGTCGGCGTTTTACAATTCAAACGTCGCCAAAAAATCTAAACTTTTCTGTGACACTCCTACATATACAGGCCTACATACCTCACAGAAAAAACATACTAGAGTTTTGTAAACTTCCAAAATTTAAATATAATATGTGAATGTGAGAGGACTGAAATGAAATCTTACTAATCTCTATGTAGATAGCCTTTCTTTTCCAAATAACATTTTAGCTTTTGCGGAGACGTGGCTAAAACCTGACATTGCTGATGCATCTGTTTTTCCATCAAAATTTTCTGTATTCAGATGTGATCGAACTCCTCGCGTGGGTGGAAGAGTTTTGATTGCTATTGATGGTGCTTTACCATCTGAATCTTATAATCAGGAGATTGAGTTTGTCAGTGTTAAGGTAGATTATCATTCTTTTTCCGCCTACATCAGTTGTTCTTATATTCCACCGCAGTCTGACATGGTGGCTTATTTAAATCATTTAGAGGCAATTCGATCTGTCTCTGCTTTAACTTCTAGTCGTGATATTCTCATTGTTCTAGGTGATTTTAATTTACCTTGCATAGCATGGTCCCTTGCGGATGAGTCTACTATACTGTTGCCTTCCACGTCACATGACTTTGTTGACGGCCTTCTTGAGATGTCTCTTTCTCAAGTCAATTCAGTGCGTAATATAAATGGAAGATCATTAGATCTGATATTTGTACTTGATCCTTCCAATTGTGCTGTTTCCAGGATTGAACCTTTTGTTCTTCCGAAAGATAAATTTCATCCCACTTTAAATTTAACAATTGATCTACCTTTTCTTCCACCACTACTTTGTGCTAATATGATACCTCGAACCCGATGCTTTCGTAAAACAGATTTTTCTAATCTTAACGATTTCATTCTTGCTACAGATTGGTCTTATCTGTACAATTGTATAGATATGGACTCAGCTATTTCTTTCTTTTATAGTACACTTGATTCACTTTTCGATAATTGTGTTCCTCTCAAGAGACAGGTGATTTCTAATAGACCTTCTTAGTTCTCCCGGGAAAAATCCAACTTGAAAAATGTGAAGTCAAGATGATATAAGAAGTTTAAAAAAACTCGCCGTTCGTCTGATTTCACTCTGTATTCTGTTGCTCGTTCAGGATTTATGGTCCTTAATATGCAATGCTATAAGGATTATCTACGGCGCTGCAAATTTCAGTTTTCTCGTGATCCTAAGCAATTTTAATATTTTGTCAATACTAAACGTAAGACGTCAGTGCATCCGTCTTCCTTGTCGTTTGAAAACAATAAAGCTAACACTGATCAGGCAATTGCAGATATGTTTGCTTATTTTTTCAAAACAACCTCTCCTCAAAGGAATATCATTCAAGTCTTCCGTATCCTTATCAGTTAAAAAAGTCGAACTGTATTTTTAATCGAGTGATTGATGAAAGATCGCTTCTCAGCGTGCTTAATTTAGTGAAACCCGTGTATTCACCAGGACCTGATGGTATACCTGGTTGCGTACTCAGGTTCTGTGCAAATGCTTTATGTAAGCCAATTTTGAAGCTATTTTTGTTGTCCGTTGACTCGTCCTCCTTCCCAGCTATTTGGAAGGAATCATATATTATTCTTCTCCATAAAAATGGTAAAAAGTGCGAAGCTTCAAACTATAGGGATATTTCCAAATTATCTGCTATTCCTAAAGCTTTTGAAAAGATAATTACTTCTCAATTGCAACACTTCTGTAGGTCTATTATTTTGCCATCACAGCATGGGTTTGTGAAGCGTAGATCCACTACCACTAACCTTTTAGAATTCACTTCTTTAACAATCGATGGATTCCGAAATGCAAAACAAACTGATGTCATATATACTGATTTCAGTAAGGCTTTTGATTCTGTTAATCATACGCTTTTGCTTATTAAGTTGAGCGACATTGGGTTGTTGGATTCGCGAGTATTTAACAAACAGAACACAGCAGGTACTTTTCAAGTCTTCCTTTTCCAGTTCAATTCATGTGACGTCTGGGGTGCCTCAGGGTCCTCTGCTTTTTACACTCTTTATTAATGATTTTCCCTCAGTTATGATACATTCGCGCGTGCTTATGTATGCTGATGAAGTTAAGCTTTGTTTAAGTTATAAAGATATGATTTCGCCTGTTCGCTTACAAGCCGATCTTGGTGCCGGCTCAACTTGTTAAACCTCATTACTACTAAGTGTAAAGTAAGACTTTTCATAGAACTTCTCCTGGTAACTTATTTTCTTAATCATAGTCCATTGGAACGTCTAACTGAGATGAATGATTAAGGTGTGCTTATGGACAGCAAACTAA
Source organism: Drosophila sp. 14030-0761.01 (assembly GCA_018150735.1). Lineage (NCBI taxonomy): Eukaryota > Metazoa > Arthropoda > Insecta > Diptera > Drosophilidae > Drosophila > Drosophila sp. 14030-0761.01. The sequence goes on from JAECWO010000031.1 coordinate 30,367,670, forward strand.
GTTTTAATACCCACATTTCCAACATGGTCGGTAAAACAATGGGTGTTCTTGGTTTTATAAAGCGGTGGTCGAAGGAATCCACCGACCCATTTATAACCAAGATTCTCTTCACATCACTTGTACGGCCTATTCTAGGGTACGGTTTTTGTGTATGGTCGCCTCAGTATGAGACGCACCAAACTAGAATAGAGTCTGAACAGAAACAATTTCTGCTTTTGGCTCTTCGTGGCTTAAACTGGAATCGCAATGCCAATTTGCCTTCGTACTCCAGTAGACTTCTTTCGATTAACCTTCCTTCTCTGATTAACCGTAGAATTATGTTTGGTGCATAAAGATTTATACACAAGCTTTTAAATGGTGATATAGATTCGCCTGATCTCAGGTTAATCTATCTGTTCCATGTAGACCTACCAGAAACTTTATTCCTTTATCTTTGACTCGTGTCCTTTGTGCTGACTACAATCGCTTGTACCGAGCGATCAGCACAGAGTCCTCTCTTCCTATACTAAAAACGTCTATTTTATGTTACTTAGCTTGTAATTAGCCTTAATTATTCGATTTTATGTTTCTTGTCTTCGTCCACGCGATAACGTGTCGTACGTTATGCGACTGCGCCCCTCGGTCGGTTGGGCGGGAGGTGGGCGGAACGCCTGGGACTCGCGCGAAAAAAAAAAACTGCGCCATTATCCAACAACTGCCACATTGTAACTGAAACTAAGAAGCACCAAATTGAAATAAAAACCAGAAGGTCGCGTAACTTCGGTCATGCAGAAGTTTGTATACCCCTGCAAGTTTTAAGGTACTCAATCCCTAAATAGAGTTATCTAAATGTAAAGACCTTTGTGTCGAAATCCGTATCTACACCCAATAGCACGCATACATGCTCTATGATATAGTCATCTAATTGCGATAAAATTGATCAAAATTATAACTTACTATGTGGTAATGTTATTTACCAAGTTTGGCAATGATCGCAGAAGAAACAAAAAGTTTTTAGAAGCAAAACTATTTTTGGCCCGATTGTTTCTATGGGAGCTATATGATATAGTAGTCCGATTCGAATTTGGTAATAACGTTTGAAAGTGTAGTAAACTGCCAAATATTTAGTGTGAGCGGTATTATATAGTCGACCGATCCGGATGAATCCGAGATATATAATGCATGTGTTATACACAAGAATTCGTGCATTAGTGGTCTAGGAGGAGAAGCTGTTGACCCAGACAGACAAACTTGGTCAAACTTGGTAAATAACATTCTCATATATAAAGTTATATATCTCATAAATTTTATTAAAATCAGATGACTATATCATATAGCTGTCATACAAACATGAAAAAATTGCCTGGACCAATCAGTTACTTTCAGCATGGAACAGCTTATTAGTTGTATTTCACGAAACACGGAGAACGCATGTTAATTTTCTAAAAAAATACACATTAATTGGACATTACACAACACTAAATCACTAGAACTACACAAAAAATAACAAGGTACATTAGATAGTGCATACCTTGAAGATTACTTTCCATATTTTAGCTCAATTTTCTAGACCAATTTGACACGTGTGGCACAACATAAAGCAAATGAATATTTTGGCGCCAATTTCTATTCAGAAATCAGATGATCGCTAGCTCATTTTAAAAGCTCTCAAAAAGCTTTGGTGGCGCTTTCAAAGCATTTTATTACAATTTTGATAATGTATGATGAATTTATTTTAAGATTTAAATTAAAAATCAACGATATATTAACATCGAAAAATCGACTTTATGCCAAAAAATCGGGAATCTGGACCACTGTGCATTGATGAAACTTTAAAATAATAAAACAGAGAAAAGAAATTTAAATAGGCAATTTTAAACTAAAAAAAAATTGTTGACCAAAATCGCATATATAAATTCATTGCCTTTCCCTTTTTTTTTAATTTTGTATAAATTTTTGAAAAAAAAACTAAATGAAAAATTGATAGATAAAGAATTTCATAATAAGCTGGTTTGGAAGTGTCGATATCACGGCAAATGTTGTCTATAATGTCATTTTGGTTTCACTCGTTGACGAAGACGGACGTGTTTTTTTACGCTTATAAACTTTTATATTTTTCCTCGCGACTTAAGATTCTTAAATTTCTGAATATTCAACTCGGCATTTTATTTCCATTTCGCGATTTGGTTTTTTGGTTGTTTACTTGTGCAAACGCAAAATCAAATTTTAACAAAACGTTTATTAGCATACAACAAAATCTCCCTTGGCGGTGTGGTTGTTTTTGTTAATTCTTTTGCTCTTGCGTTTTAACATCTTTCCGTTACAACTTACTCTCGCGCCTACGCGTACAAATTGTTGTTGCATGCGTTCAATTTGACGCGCTCTCCGCTCTTTCCTATTATTGTTCCCGCTCTCGTCTATTTCCTTCTCGCGTCTGAGTGATACGTGATTTCTTATTGTGTGCTTTCTATTGTGTTTCTCTTAATAGAAAGCTTTTTCTCTTACGAGGTAAACGTTTTACTTTGTAATTTTAACCCTTGAGCGATCTGGTCAGTATATTTTTGTAAAATATTTCTTTTTCAATTAATAATTTAAAAAAAGTGAAAATGGTCTGCTCAAAACGAAACTGCAAAGTTTCCACCGAAGCTAAGGACTGTCAGGAGTACATCCTATGTTGGCTGTGTGAGAATCCCGTACATATTAAGTGTGCGGGACTTACATTGAAAATTAAAGACAGTATTAGAATCGGTGGAGGTTTAAAGTATGGTTGTGATTCGTGCCGCGGTATCGAGAATGAGATGCGGACTTTTATGAGGCGGACTAGAGATGGTTTTACCACTTTGAGGACTGGTTTTAATAAACTCCAATCGGAGTTTATGGCGTTGGAGGCTCAGTTTAATAGCATAAAGCTGTTAAATGAGTCTCCTAAACGAAAAGAGACCATTCCTCGAGGTGCATCTCCTGCTCCGCCGGCGTCTCTTGTCGTCCCTGGCGGGTCTCATGCCATATCTTCACCCAGTAATCAGCGCCTAATATCGTTTAAAAGCCCGGTAATTCCGGGCATTGAGGTTACTCCCATATCGCCTGGTAGTAACCTCTCATCTAATGTGAAATTAGGCGTAGTATCCGATTTGTCCGGGCAATCTTCCAATCGAATGGAAATTGCCGATAGTTTTATCATAGGAGGCCCTGTTAGTGGCTTTGCTGCGTCAGCAGTTGCAACTCCCAATGTTGCAGCTACTGTTGTAGCACAGCCGCCAAGGGATATTATTGGTGTTCCACCAAAGAAACATGTATTTGTTTCTAGGCTTGCCCCTAAAGTCACATCTGATGATGTTATAGCCTATATTCGGTCTGTGGTTGAAGACCGGAATATTGCAGTAGAAGAGTTTAAATTTTCGTACGCCCGTGACATCTCGTCTTTTAAAATAAGTGTCTCTGCCAACAGTTTTGACACTATATGTCATAAACGTTTTTGGCCGAACCAGCATCTGCTGGTGTGTCAAAAAACTAGATTCGTCCCTCAATCTGGGTTACCAGAATGTGAGAGGACTGAAATCAACACTTACTAATCTCTATGTAGATAGCCTTTCTTTTACGAATAACATTTTAGCTTTTACGGAGACGTGGCTAAAACCTGACATTGCTGATGCACCTGTTTTTGCTTCAAAATTTTCTGTATTCAGATGTGATCGAACTCCACGCGTGGGTGGAAGAGTTTTGATTGCTATTGAGGCTGCTTTACCATCTGAATAGATTCAGCCTTCTTATAATTAGGAGATTGAGTTTGTCAGTGTTAAGGTAGATTTCATTCTTTTTCCGCCTACATCAGTTGTTCTTATATTCCACCGCAGTCTGACATGGTGGCTTATTTAAATCATTTAGAGGCAATTCGATCTGTCTCTGCTTTAACTTCTAGTCGTGATATTCTCATTGTTCTAGGTGATTTTAATTTACCTTGCATAGCATGGTCCCTTGCGGATGAGTCTACTATACTGTTGCCTTCCACGTCACATGACTTTGTTGACGGCCTTCTTGAGATGTCTCTTTCTCAAGTCAATTCAGTGCGTAATATAAATGGAAGATCATTAGATCTGATATTTGTACTTGATCCTTCCAATTGTGCTGTTTCCAGGATTGAACCTTTTGTTCTTCCGGAAGATAAATTTCATCCCACTTTAAATTTAACAATTGATCTACCTTTTCTTCCACCACTACTTTGTGCTAATATGATACCTCGAACCCGATGCTTTCGTAAAACAGATTTTTGTAATCTTAATGATTTCATTCTTGCTACAGATTGGTCTTATCTGTACAATTGTATAGACATGGACTCAGCTATTTCTTTCTTTTATAGTACACTTGATTCACTTTTCGATAATTGTGTTCCTTTCAAGAGACAGGTGATTTCTAATAGACCTCCTTGGTTCTCTCGGGAGTTATCCAACTTGAAAAATGTGAAGTCACGATGCTATAAGAAGTTTAAAAAAACTCGCCGTTCGTTTGATTTCATTCTGTATTCTGTTGCTCGCTCGAGATTTATGGTCCTTAATATGCAATGCTATAAGGATTATCTACGGCGCTGCAAATTTCAGTTTTCTTGTGATCCTAAGCAATTTTATAACTTTGTCAATACTAAATGTAAGACATCAGTGCATCCGTCTGCCTTGTCGTTTGAAAATAATAAAGCTAACACTGATCAGGCAATTACCAATATGTTTGCTGATTTTTTCAAGACTACCTACTTCTCAACGGAATATCATTCAAGACTTCCGTATCCTTATCAGTTAAAAAAGTCGAACTGCATTTTTAATCCAGTGATTGATGAAAGTTCGCTTCTCAGCGTGCTTAATTTAGTGAAATCTGTGTATTCACCAGGACCTGATGGTATACCTGGTCGCGTACTCAGGTTTTGTGCAAATGCCAATTTTAAAGTTATTTTTGTTGTCTGTTGACTCGTCCTCCTTCCCAGCTATTTGGAAGGAATCATATATTATTCCTCTCCATAAAAATGGTAAAAAGTCCGAAGCTTCAAACTATAGGGGTATTTCCAAATTGTCTGCTATTCCTAAAGCTTTTGAAAAGATAATTACTTCTCAATTGCAACACATCTGTAGGTCTATTATTTCGCCATCCCGCCATCCCATCATTACTAACCTTTTAGAATTCACTTCTTTAATAATCAATGGATTTCGAAATGCAAAACAAACTGATGTCATATATACTGATTTCAGTAAGGCTTTTGATTCTGTTAATCATACGCTTTTGCTTATTAAGTTGAGCGACATTGGCTTTCCGCCAATTTTTCTCTGTTGGATTCTCGAGAATCTAACAAACAGGTACTCTTCAAGTCTTCCTTTTCCAGTTCCATTCGTGTGACGTCTGGGGTGCCTCAGGGTAGTCATCTGGGCCCTCTGCTTTTTACACTCTTTATTAATGATCTTCCCTCAGTTATGATACATTCGCGTGTGCTTATGTATGCTGATGACGTTAAGCTTTGTTTTAGTTATAAAGATATGATTTCGCCTGCTTGCTTACAAGCCGATCTTAACAGTTTCGAGTCTTGGTGCCGGCTCAACTTGTTAAACCTCAATACTACTAAGTGTAAAGTAATGACTTTTCATAGAACTTCTCCTCAACTGGTAACCTATTTTCTTAATCATAGTCCATTGGATCGTCTTACTGAGATGAACGATTTAGGTGTGCTTATGGACAGCAAACTAACTTTTAATACCCACATTTCCAACATGGTCGGTAAAGCTATGGGTGTTCTTGGTTTTATAAAGCGGTGGTCGACGGAACCGGTCGACCCATACATAACCAAGATTCTCTTCACATCACTTGTACGGCCTATTATAGAGTACGGTTCTTGTGTATGGTCGCCTCAGTATGAGACGCACCAAACTAGAATAGAATCTGTACAGAAACAATTTCTGCTTTTCGCTCTTCGTGGCTTAAACTGGAATCGCAATGAGAATTTGCCTTCGTACTCCAGTAGACTTCCTTTGATTAACCTTCCTTCTCTCATTAACCGTAGAATTATGCTTGGTGTAATCTTTATGCACAAGCTTTTGAATGGTGATATAGATTCGCCTGAGTTATTATCTCAGGTTAATCTATCTGTTCCATGTAGACCTACCAGAAAATTTATTCCTTTATCTTTGACTCGCTGTACTACTAACTATGCTTTGCATGAACCCTTTCGTGTCCTTTGTGCTGACTACAATCGGTTGTACCGAGCGATCAGCACAGAGTCCTCTCTTCCTATACTAAAAACGTCTATCTTATGTTACTTAGCTTGTAATTAGCCTTATTTATTCGATTTTATGTTTCTTATCTTCGTCCACGCGATAACGTGTCGTACATTATGCGACTGCGCCCCTCGGTCGGTTGGGCGGGAGGTGGGCGGAACGCCTGGGACTCGCTCGAAAATTGTATATCACACCGGCGATATAAACGCAATGTGGGTCCTTTTACTAATAATTTACTAATTTTAAAAATAAAGACATAGGATTCCCTCTTTATTATATTAATGACTACGCTAAGGAATCAAAATTTAGATTAAAGCATAAAGAAAAGCAAAAGGAATACTATGAAAGGTTTTACTAAAAAATGTCAGGTCACAAAATAGAAAGTAATTTTTTAGGACCCTACATAGTAGATAGAATTGAATAATAAACAATAATATAGTTATAGTTGATAAAAGAAACAAAAAACAAAAAGTAAGTAAGGATAGTCTAAAAATGTTTAACGAATAACATAGTTTTGTTTCCCAATTAGGCTAAAAGAACAAGTATATGCCTAAAATAATATAAGAAAAACAAAAGAATATTTAATATTTAAAAAGGAGAAATACTTTTCTCGTTTAATAAAAATTAATGTTAAATAATATAAAAAACAAAAAAGCCGTCATAGTTTCACTAGAAAGAGATAAAACTAAACAAACAATTTTTATACACAAAAATTACGAACCCATATAATAATGGATATACCATGCATCAAATGAAAAAACTACATGGAATTTATAAAACCAAATTCATATATTAAATTTCTTTCACATGCCGCGATTTTTAACACACGCTCACACTTATGCGCATACTAGCAGTTTAGTGCCCCACTGGCCAAATCCGTCCTTGCACCGCTTTGAGTGCAATACGTTTCAACGTATAACTCTGCCATTTTTATTCCGATCTTTATGAAACTAAATTACGATACAATAAATATTGCCGGAGAAAAAATTAAATTCCGGTGGGGGAGGGGGCCGGTCAAAAAAAAAATAGACTTTATCAGCGTATATACTACACGAGTCTACATTCTAAATGTGGTCGCTCTAGCTTTTATAGTTAATGAGATCTTTGGTCTCTTACGGACGGACAGAGAGACGGACATGGCTATATCAAATTCAAATACCTAAAAAATCAATACCAATAAATTTCAAAAAAAAATAGTTGCAGATAAATTTCCGTTACCACTAATAGATGATATTCTAGATCAATTAGGCCGAGCCAGATACTTTTCATGCCTCGACCTAACTTCAGGTTTTCATCAGATCGAGCTAGATAAAAATTCGCGAAACCTCACATCTTTTTCAACTTATAAAGGTTCTTTTTGATTTTTGAGACTCTTTGAATTAGAGAGTAATGACAATCGCTTTTTCTGTGCTAGAGCCATCACAAGCTGTTCTCTATATGGATGATCTAGTAGTACTGGGCTGCTCAAAATTTGCACAATCTAAAATACTATTCGAAAAATGCCCATTCTTTCGTCACGAATTTACATATTTGGGCCATAAATGCACAGGCAGGTGAATACTCCCTGAGAAATGCAAATTTCAAGTCGTTATTGATTACCTTACTCCCAAAACCCCGATGAAGTAAAGAGATCCGTGGCTTTCTGCATTATTATAGACCATTTGTCTCTAATTGTGCAGAACATTCCTACAAAAAAAAAACATGCTTATGTAAGAAAAACGCAACATTTACTTGGGTTGACGAATGCAAGGAAGCCTTTTAATATCTGAACAAATAATTGTTCAACCCATCAATATTACAATACACAGATTTTAAAAAAGAATTCTTTATCACAACAGATGCAAGAAAACTAGCCTTTGCTCTGCAGGTAGAAGTGATCATAGCCCATTATTTTATACGACTACACAGTAGACTATCTTAGGGAAAAGGAAAACTAGACACCTGATGCAATATGAAGAATAGGCTGCAGTTAGATAAAGGCCATAAGCTGAGACGTCTCAGTCATAAGAAAATAGGAAATATGCCAGAATTTGCTTAACAAATGAACAAATAATAATCAACCTAGGAAACGTATATGCACTATATTGTATGTCTCAACATTGAGCTTGAAAAAGTTGCTGATGATATAGACATGCATAGGTACCAACTGTTGCAAAACGACAGCATATTCAATGAAGTAAGTAAGTCTCCGTGCCGACTTGGATATACCATGCTCCTAGTGAAAAAATTATTGAAACCAAATTTGAATAATACATTTTATTTGCATGACGAACTAGTTAGCACACTCATTCATTTTTATAAGCGCATGAGCACATTGGCGCTCTCGAACTGCCAGCGGCGACAAACTTTTCTTACGTATAACTCGACTATTTTTATTTCAATTTTTATATGGCCTAATGATAGATTCCTATAACATGTATCAGTGTGTCATTATTTAAATTAATATCCGAAAAATATTTCGGGAGAAAATCACCTTTTATCGATTTTCGGGGTGGAATAGGGAGTAAAAAAAATTAAAATCAAACTTGGTCTGCACTTATACTTATACATGTACTCTCCAAAAAGGATTACTCTAGTTTTCTTAAATTCTGATATATAGGTGTTCAAAACAAGATTGATAGCTCTAGCTATACAGTTATATTTCCTGAGATATCAGCACTTCTTTGGTCCCCATAACGATCATCTTGAGAAGACGAGCTGATTTACCCATGTCCGTTTGTCCGTCTGTCTATCTGAACGTATGCTCACTAGTCTCACAGTTTTAAAGCTATGGCTTTCGTTCCTATATAAGCTTTCTTATATCCCAGGCAGATCATTTGCGATTTTGAAAAAGATCGGACCACTTATCATATTCAAATTAAGTCGCCGGGCCGACTTGCATATACCATGCATCAGGTGAAAAATCATATATTAAATTTCTTTCAAATGCTACCTCGCTCACTCTTATGTGGACACGAGCACGCCCTCCGACTAAATCGGTGATTTCTAGCCCATGCTGTTTTGCTCACTTTTGTGTGCACCGGCCTTGCACCGTCTTGAGTACAAAACGTTTATATGTATAACTCGTATAACATGTATTATATAACTAACATGTATTAGTGTGCAAAATTACATAACGGTATGATAAATATTAATCGTGAACATCGAATTTATCGAATTTTGAAGGCGGAAGGGGCTTTGGGGGCCCATCTACCGTCCAAATACGATAGCTCTAGCTTTTATAGTTCACGAGGTTTAGGGTCTCAAAATATTGTCTCTCAAATAGCGTCGGCGGAGGGGGCGTGGCCAAAAAAAAATATTAACTTGATCAGCGGACACACCTACCGAGTCTAGAACGGTATAAAAACGTAAAATTCTTATTTTTTTTTGAAGAATATTATCGAAATCGATTATATACATAAACATATACAAAATATATTCAAAGTTCGTATATAAATATGTGAGCATTTTTGGAGCCCAATCACATTATCTACGAATTTTCAGAAGGATCATATAGCTGCCATACAAAAACAACAGTTAAATAAGAATAACATCTTGAAGAATCTTATCCAAACTGTTTATGCTCTTAATTATAAGTATATACAACACATCATATTTCTGGAGTTCAAAAGAATCGGATAAACAGCATCTTTTTGTTATGGTACCTCGGGCTTCCCCAACGATATACTCCCCGCTCTCATTGGTTGTCAAGCATTTTGGTCTTGCTCTCAGCCACCACTCTCTTATCGCCCCCCGCTTCTCCCCATTCGCAAGCATAGCCCTCACTTATTTTCGTTCTTAGCCCCTTCACAACCGCACACGTCTTTTGGGCTTGCATGCCCCCACTTTTGCTCTCATTTGTGCTCAAATTCTAATTTTAATTTCGCACGATATTTCCCACCTTCACACACACAGTGTGCGTGTGTTTCGACTCTCTCTCTCTTTCTCTTTTCCCATAGCGGCAATACAATCGTTCTCGCTGCCTAATTGTCGTTGCTGCTTATGCCTTAGCTTTTGGCAAGTTCTGCATTTGTTTATGCTCAGCTGTACTTTCTATTTGCTGTCATCCCATGTTCTTTTATAAAACAATGTTTATTGCCCTGCCGCGCCCACGCCTTAAAAATTGTATTGAAAATTGTTTGCCCCACCCGTTGTTTGTTTGCCTAAGGTCCAAACTTTCTCCTGTCGCCCTTCTTTTGTTGTTGTTGTATTTTGTTGTGCATTTGCTACGACGCTATTCGCCGCTATTTATTGGCCACAGCTCGGCATCCACTTCTGATCATGTCCTCCGGGTACCGGGCACGATCTTTGGCGTCCAAGCGCCCGACGGTGGCTGTTGCTGTTGCTGTGCGGCCTGATAAACATGCGTAATTCCGGTGTGTATTTCTCCGTCATAACCTCTAATTGTTCGTTGTCTGGCATCTATAGGGATCGCATTATTGTTTGCATGTCGATCATGTAATCCTTGAACGACTCATTGCATCCCTGCTTCCTGGCTATTATCTTATCAGCCAGATTTTTGAAGTATCCTTTTTTGTAAAAGGTACTTCTTAAAGCTTTCTACAAACTCGTGCCACGAGTTTGTTGTTTGCGATATACCATTTTAGAGCTGTCTCCTTTAAAATTTTTGGCATCGCCCTGGGTATCATGTCGATTTCGATCCCTTACATGTCTGCTGACCATTCCACTTGTTCGATGAATTCCAGTGCCTTTTCATTGCCATCAAACCCTAACGTCCATTCACTTACTTGTTTTACTACCTTGGCATATTCGCTAGACCGATTCGACAAAGGATGTCGCTGTTCGCCTCTTTTTCTGCTCCTTTCGTCGCTCGAGGTTGCTTTTTCTTCGTGCTCCTCCACTGTTCCCGCCATGTTCAGACCATATTCCTTGCCGTATTTTATGAGATCCTTTATCTTCATGTAGTATATCCATGATTTGGTCATTTTGCCGCTTTTGAAAGGTTAAGTTACAGTCTTATCAGTATAGCACGTTGTGCGCTAGTTCGACCCTATTTCGTCCTTGGAGTCTTTGACACGACTTTTCAGGGCTAGGTTTATTTTGAGACCCGATAAATAATAACACTTGTTTTTCCTTTCCTACATGGCACAGATAATTTGTACTACGATCTCTCTACTTTTGTCTAGCCTTCTCTATTGAACCCTCAAGATTACTATAGGAGGTCTTGAGTGGTTCGACTTCTTTCCTTTGCTTCTGGATACGCGGCAACACATTCGTTCTCACTGCCTAATTGCCGTTGCTGCTTATGACTTAGCTTTGCCTTATCGACAGCTTTGCATTTGTTTATGCTCAGCTGCAGTTGTTTATTTATTGGCCACACCTCGGCATCCACTTCTACCTTCCGATCATGTCCTGCGGGCACCGGCCACGATCTTTGGCGTCCAAGCGCCGGACGGTGGCTGTTGCTGTTGCAGTTGTTGGTGCTGTTGTTGATGCTGCTGTTGTTGTTGATGCTGCTGCTGTTGTTGATGCTGCTTCTGTTGTTGATGCTGCTGCAGTTGTTGATGTTGGTGCTTGAGTGGTCGTACCGGGCGCCATCTTGGCGTACCATCTTGTCGGACCGGGTGCCATCTTGGGCGCCATTTGCTTACGAAGATACTGATATCCCTCTGCATGCCAGGCCAAAAATAAGAGGGATTTGCCAATACCCATCTTTAAGGTCCAGGCTGCTGATGAATTTCGCCTCCTTTAATTGATTGAGAATATTGTCGATCCGAGGCATCGGGTATGCATCCTTCACCGACTTTGCGTTGATCTGCCTAAAGTTGACGCACATTCTCCGTTTTCCTGTCTGCTTCTTCTTTACCATCACTATCGGAGAGCTGTATGGGCTTCTCGATGGTCCTATGTATCCCACTTTGAGTAATTCTTATACTTTGTCATCGATATCTTCTTTCATTTTTGGATTCGTCGGGTAATGACCGCTATATCGTCCTTCATTGTGATCCTGTGGGCTGCTATTGTTGACACTACCATAATTTTGGCTAACTTCTTCAGCTCAACTCCTAAAAATGCATCGGTGGTTGACTGATAGATTCGCTCCTAGCCCATCATGATCGATATCCTTTCCACTAGTCCGACGCCGATTCGCTCCCGGGAAGGGATAGCAATAGTATGGCCTCCACACTGTATTGTTGTTTCCATGGCCTTTAGAAAAGTTCCAGCCCAGCACCATCGAATCTATCCTATTCGTCAGCACCAAAAATGACATTGTTAATTGTTTATTCTTGAACCGTACTTCCCATATCGCGCACGCTCCCATCCGTCATCCATACTTGTTTTCACGATTGATCTCTTTTGACACAATTGTTCAGTATTTCATCGTCCACTTTCATCATCGTCCTTATCCCCACTATTCTGGGAAATTGGCAGTCTCTCGCCCAATGCTTCTATACCCCACATCGCCTTCATGCTTGTTTCGAATTCTTTATCCATCCTGCCTCGGTGGTCCTTTTATGCTGCAGATTATTTTGGGTTACCGCACTTCCCTCTATACATCTTCTACACCTCGCGTGTTTTGTGTTATTCATGTTACGTCTCTGCACGCTGCTGTAGTTTTGATGATTTGAGTGAGATTGGTTATACACTCTGCTGTTTTCTCGCCTGAATTTGACTATTTCTTGTTCGAGTGTTTCAAATTATTCAGCTAGTTCCATAAGGTCATCCATGATCCTGATGCTATGCGGCCTGATAAACATGCGTGATTCCGGTGTGCAGTTCTCCGTAATAACCTCTAATTGTTCGTAGTCTGGGATCTATAGGAATCGCATTAATGTTTACATATCGATCATGTAGTCCTTGAACGACTCATTCCATCCCTGCTGGCCTCTTAAAGCTTTCTACAAACTCGTTCTACTTCTTCCATTGTTTCTTGCTTGCGATACACCATTTTAGAGCTTTCTGCTTTAAGAGTTCCTGCATCGCCGCGGGTATCATGTCGATCTGGATCCCATACATATCTGCTGACGATTCCACTTGTTGGATGTACTCCAGTGTATTTTCATTGCCTTGGCGTATTCGATGGACCGATTGTTTCTTTTGTCGCTGTTCGCCTCTTCCTCTGCTCCTTTTTCTTCTTTCGTCGCTCGAGGTCTTTTGGTTGAGTTTTCTTTTGCGATGTCTATCCCATTCGTGGCAACTCATCTATTTTGTCCCTCCATGTTTCGTCTTCTTCATGCTTGTATATCCAGTCTCCGAATTGCTTCCTCATCTCGTCCACTGTTCCACCCATGTTCAGACCATATTATTTGCAGTATTTTAAAAGATCCTTCTTCTAAATGTAGTATATCCATGATTTGGTCATTTTGCCGCTGTTTCTTATTTTTAAAAGGTTAAGTTATAGTTTTATCGGTATAGCACGATGGACGCCAGTTTTAGCGACCCTATTTCGTCCTTGGAATCGTTGACACGACTATTCAGGGCTAGGTGCGGTACAACAAATTTATTTTGTGCCCCGACAAACAATAACACTTGTCTTTCCTTTCCTAGATGGCACACACCATTTAAATTCTTGTTTATTTCGAATATCTGGGACATGTGATGTCTTAGACGCTGCGTTGGAAGTCCTTTTGCGTGTGGCAGGTCCTGTAGATGACCCTGCGCTGTCCTCGGCTCCCGACGATTGATTCCTCCCCGTGATCTTATCCTCCGATTTGATGTTTTAGTTTCTTGTAACACGATCTCTCAACTTTTTTCTTCAAGATGATAAAGGATGTTGCTCTAGGTCCTTTATCCGGGTTCGAGGCCGTTTCCCGAGCTAACCTAATACCTTTTCAATTTCGTTTCCAGCTTGACCTTTCCGTTCCAGGATATTTCCTGAATTCTCCCCTTTCCAGGATATTTTCCGATGTCTCTTATTTGCGTTCAAGGATTTTCCTCAACCCAAAATATTCCTCACGGCTATCTCCTGTTCCCTCCTAACCAGTTCAAGGATACCTCTTGAACTTTCCCAATCCAGGATATCTCCTGAGGTCCTCATTTTAGTTCAAAGATACTTCCTGAAAATATTGCTCCAGGATGTCTCCTACTCTCTCAAAGTTTGTTCAAGGATATTTCTAAGGTCCTTATTTTGGTTCAAGGGTACTTCCTGAATCCAAATTCTTCCTCCAGGATTTATCTTGCTCCCTTAAAATCCGCTCAAGGATATATCTTGTTCCCTAGTAGGGAATCCCTACAACACTATTCAACTATATTTCCTAAACATTTTTCTTTACAATATTCCCTGTTTTCCCAGGATACTTCCTGAACCCAAACTTAGTCCCTTCTTATTCATTGGATATTTTCTGCTTTCGTATTGAACCCTCAAGACTACTACAAAATGTGTTAAGTGGTTCGACTTGTTTCCTTCGCTTCTGTATACTTGAATAGGCCTCCTGGCCTCTGGATGCAACTACAGCAGTACCGCTATACAGCTAGTACATTTCCATCGGCGCCTACTTTCACGAACGCTTTTTCGCTGTTGCCTTGCGTGGTGAAAATCCCGTAATTTCTCCTTGTATGACGTGCAACAACTTTATATGCGGCTGCATGCCAATCCTTTTGTCCGTTTTGTCTTCCTCGCACTTTGCGGTCGTATGCTCGAGACATTGGCGCTCTTTCTTCCTTTGCTTGCTCCTTTGCGGTCGTATGCTCGAGACATTGGCGCTCTTTCTTCCTTTGCTTGCTCCTTTCTTGAACTTTCCGTTGGTACATGAAACTCCAATTTCGCCTTCCGCTTCTCCCATTTTGCAAACATAGCCCTCACTTATTTTCGTTCATAGCCCAATCCACACACGAACCCGTTTTTTGGGCTTGCTTGCTTTTGCTTTCATTTGTGCTCAACTGCCGTTGCTGCTTATAGTTAAGGCATAAAAGATCGCATTGAAAGGCAGGCACTCATCCATAGCAAAACATATAACGAACAATAAAATAATTCTTTAAATTATTTTCTTCCGTCTTCAAATCGCATGTAACTCTTTGTTGCATGTATAGAAACATGTAAAGCGCTTGTAGTATCATTTCCTTAAGCGAGAAAAACATCGTGAATTATTTATATTATTTAGTGCTAAACTCTTTAAAAGAAATCAAATATAGGCAAAAGACCAAAATAGGGGTATCGATCAAAGAAACGCCCTCTGGGGTTCAAGAGTTACTCATTTATGAGCAGAGGAGCACTACACCATCAGGGATGAAATCGTTTCATGGCCTGTTAAGCTTCTGTAATTATCTTTGGTGATTCGAATATGGGTCATGGCGCTCTTTTCCGTTTTGTGAGTGAGCTGCAAGTAGACGAGTGACTTAAAACATTTATTGAAAATAAATTAAAATCAGAAGGCGGAGCTAACTTCGACCATGCCGAAGTTTGTATACCCATGCAAGTTCTTGCGTTACTCAATATCCTTTTTGAGTAAAAAACCCGTATCTACACGGTAAAGCACGGCACGCATACATATGGATTTATGTAGATATGCAGCATGCAGTTTATTCATTTCTTTGTATGACAGCTGTATCATATACTTATACGATTTTGATCAAATGTGGTAAGATTATAATTAGCTATGTGCAAATGTTATTTACCAAATTTGGTGACGACAAACGGATTTGAACTCGTCTTGTCATGCTCATCAATAATATATATACTTTATATAGTCGGAGATTCTGGCCAAAATTAATATACCCTTTTTGCAAGGGTATAATAACAATCGGTTATTACGGTTATTACGGTTATTACGGTTATTACAAAGTACCGATATTCAACTTTTAATAAAGCCTATGCAGTGGAAAAGGAAAATAAATTGGGTTATCGAGAGAATCGATCGAAGCCATGATTAATTTTATTCGTCAGTTGCCAACATTGGGGTGAGTTACATTCCGCAATAAAATTGCCATGGTAATAAAAATTGGGTTTTTTTTTGGTTTTGGTGTCAGGTTGGCATAGATTCTGACTAATTCCGATTAAGTTTCCCTTGGAGGATTAGCATGGATAATTTCGCATATTAAAGTTGCAGCGAGTTACGCTAGGCCTCGGATGGAACGGCCTGGACCCTAATAGACGACAAGGAAAATAACCAAAGTGAACCCGGGATGGAAAATTGTCTCGCATAAATATCATAAAATCGTAGTAAATGCGCCAAATCCAGCACATAAGCGGAAATTTTCAGTTTCCCCGTGATTTATTTGTTTTTGAATAAAGCGTCGGCATAAGTTGTGTAACCACTGTGTAGGTTAAGCGAGCAAGCCAAGCGAACTGTAAAAAATTTCATGCGGTCCGACAACGAAGCGAAAAGCAAAAAAAATATTTTATAAAGACATTGGTGGCAAAAAGAGTTCGAATGTGTTCTGATTTAATAGAATGCAATAGTTTATTTTTCTAATATTGTGAATATTTTCAAATGTGTTAAAAGCAAAACGTGAAAGAAATGAAAGGTGTAATGACCGGGTTCCAATATAAAAAGTAATTTATAAACTGGCACGTCTGTGCCTTTTCGTTTAAGTTTTAAGAATGAATTTATTATCAAATGGAAAAATGTTCTTAGCCTAAGATTTCATACATATACCTATGCTGTCGTTGGACGGCAGCTACCAAGGAGTGGAAGAGCGAGTGTACTAACATATTTGGACGCTCACATACTGGGCGGCCAAAGTGCTGGGTCAGCGGTCACTCGCTTAGCCCTAGCTCATATTACGCGTATGCATAAGTAGTATGTATGTATGTGCGTGCTTGTACATACATACATACATACATACGAACAATTAATGATTGTTTATACTTGCAACAAAGTGTTACAAGTTGAGCTATATGTATTGCATCTATATGTCAGTACACTACAACTTCCTATTTTAAGAAATGACGTAATATATGTAGTCATTTGGACTCCAAATTAGTGAACTAACGAGTTAGTGACTAATCTATTGACGTCTTTCGTGATTGCAAACAAAAAGTGAACTCTGGAGTTGTACGCTGGGCCTTCCTTTTTTCGCTTCATCTAGTTGTAATTCTCAACTAGTCTTAACGTTGAAGTATTGGTATGGCCATGCAAATTCTAGGGTCATTAGCGAAGTCTGCTGATGATAAAACTTGGTGGTTCATTTGGCAATTACGCAATAATTTTTGTTACGCAGGCAGTTAAAGAAATGCAAAAGAATTTGCTGAACCAACTATCCCTACAAATAGCGCAACTAATCAGCGCAAACGTAGCAGCGATTTTGTCGGCACAGCAAGGGCAGATGGGTAGTTGAGTAGTTGGCGAACAAAACACTTCGCTGAATCTAAACTTATAAAAACGAACATAAACTAATTCTCTCACATTCCCAGGCACCAGAGCCTCAGACT
The DNA here is from genome assembly GCA_018150735.1 of Drosophila sp. 14030-0761.01. Classification (NCBI taxonomy): domain Eukaryota; kingdom Metazoa; phylum Arthropoda; class Insecta; order Diptera; family Drosophilidae; genus Drosophila; species Drosophila sp. 14030-0761.01. Next base: position 30,385,211 of record JAECWO010000031.1, read on the forward strand.
TAGATGAAGTAGGACATATAATAAACAGTTAAAAATTACGCTTTTCAGGACGAGTAAGTGGTCTGACTGTCGATAATTTCATATATCGCGAAGATGCGTTAACACACCAGACATTGCCAGGCAACTTCGAGGTGTTATGTAGCAATATTAGTGGATTATTTGAGGATAAAGCGAAAGACTTTTAGTATTTTTCTGACGACGAACCAGAGTTAGAGAAAGCAGATAGTTCAGCGGAAATAGCGGCTTCGTCGCTAATTTTCTGGAAATGCATAGTGGAGGGCCACAGATATCAAGATTGCGGTGCTCAACGAAAAATATTTTGCTATAGTTGTGGCGCTCGCAATACATATTAACCCACATATGTTCGTTGTCAGAAAAAAGGGCAAGTCAAACACACCAGCAGTTCGCCCTCAGTGTGTTCCAAACGTGAGGTCGATGAGCTCCAACTTGGTAGTACCGGGAAAACCTTCAAATACTGGCATGAGAAGCCCAAGCATCTTTTTCTAATCCATTTAATTGTAAGAGTGACAAGAAAAATTTTCTGTTCTGCAATTTTGGAAAATGAGTAAGCGCGGTTAGATGTAGAGATGGAGATCAAAGGATAAATGTACAAGTTCAGATTTTTGATTGATTGGTACATGCTTTCTTGGATCCGGGTGTCAATTTGACATGCATAAGCGGTCATCAGGCGAAAGAGGACATTCAAAATAGGTTGTACATTAAAATGTCATTGGCGAGGTCAAAATAAAGTAGATTTTGTAGACACAGAAATTTGTTTTAGAGATCGGAATCTTTCTCATTCCCAGCCCAACTCAAGATCTTTATCTGGGTATCGCAAGTCGGTTATATTCCGCTAATCTGACAATAAACATCGAGAAAAGTCAATTTTGTATTAAGTTTGTAAGGTATCTCGGTCACATTATCAGGAAAGGCTTTTTCAGTTCCGTTAACTGATTTACTTAGGTTGAGGAATAAATTTGTAATGTCCGAAGAAGCTAAAGAAAATGCTTTGCAGCGCCCCTGTTTTGCAGAGTCATGACTTTAATAAGGTATTCTATATCCACTATGATGCTAGAACCAATTGCGTTTGTATCGAAAAAGCGCAACAAAGCACAGCGGAATTTCTCCGTCACCAAACGGGAGTGCCTGGCGGCCTTAATAAGTGTAAAGCGGATTAGAGCTTATGTTGAAGGTCGTAACTTCACAATTATAACTGATCATGCGTCTCTAAAGCTTTCGAGGCGTTGAAGAAAATGCTTTGCAGCGCCCCTGTTTTGCAGAGTCATGATTTTACCAAGGCATTCTATATCCACTATGATGCCAGTTACAATTGTGTTTGTCTCGAAAAAGCTCAACAAAGCACAGCGGAATTACTCTGTCACCGAACGGGAGTGCTTGGTGGACTTGATAAGTGTAAAGCAGTTTAGAGCTTATGTTGAAGGTCGTGACTTCACAATTATAACTGATCATGCGTTCCTAATTTGGCTTATGGCACAGAGCGATCTAAGCTCGCGATTAGCGCGGTGGGCATTGAAATTGCAAGGTTTTCGTTTGACTACTGAGCATCGTATGGGTCAATTTAGATCAACCAGCGGCTATAGATAACTCATAGGGTGGTGGATATATTGTAGGATGTAGTTTAATTATTAATACTCTAGCACGTTTGTGCTTTGTGAAAAAGTTTTAGAATTGAATTTATTGTTGAAATCAAAATGTTCTTAGCCTAAAATTACATACATGAATTCTTACATAATCTATTGTTATTAAATTTAAAAATGTATATACAAAAATATTTTATTTTTTTTTTTTTGGTAAATTAGTTTTGTAAAATTTTCTTTTTTTTTTTGTTTTTATGAAAAGGTTGAACAGACCTTTTCTTTTTTCATGAAACGTTTCATTAAATGTAAATTTTTGTGTCAACTATTTTAAAATTTTTTAACCTATCTTTGTGAATTTATTGTTCCTTATTTTTCCCATTCTTTATGATTATATTATTATTTTTATACCCTTGCAAAAAGGGTATATTAATTTTGGTCAGAAGTGTGTAACGCATAGAAGGAGGCATCTCCGACCATATATAGTATATATATTCTTGATCAGCATGACAAGGCGAGTTCAAATCCGTTTTTCCGTCTACCCGTCTATCCGTCCGTCCGTCTGTCCGTCTGTCTCTCTGGGTCAACAGCTTCTCCTCCTAAACCGCTATAGCTACAGAGGTGCAATTTTGCACGAAGTCTTGTATATACTGCAGGCATTGTAAATCTCGGATTCATCCGTATTGGACGACTATATCATATAGCTCCCATAGGAACCATCGGTCGAAAAATGAGTTTTAGATCAAAAACTTCTTTCTTTTTCACCCGATTTTCATAAACCTTAACATTTGGCAGTTTATTATACATATCAACATCCATGCCAAATTTGATCAAGATCGGATTACTATATCATATAGCTCCCATATGAACGATCGGACCAAAAATAGTTTTTCTTCTAGAAACTTTTTTGTTTCTTGAGCGATCATCGTCAAACTAACATTTTCACATAGTAAGTTATAATTCTGGTAAATTTGATCAATATCGGATGACTATATCATTTAGCTGTCATACGAACATATGAAAAAATTGCATGCAGCATGTCTACGTACATGCATATGTATGCGTGCCGTGCTATTGCGTGTAAAATTGGATTTTTACACCAGGGTCTTTTACCAAATACTAGTTCGTATGGACAATAATTATGTGCCATAGAAGGTGTTGTGTTGAGACAATAAACAAAATATTGTAACCAAACGCCCCAATCAGTTTTATCTACTGATATGTATGTATATATTTGCACAAGTCATTAATTACTGAATTCGTATATTCCGTTCCCATGTCCGTAATAAACGTCTTCATTGGACCGTACTTCAGAATAAAACATTCGAATATGGCTTTTGCGACAGTTGTTTCTGGTATATTCCGTCGCTTTCGACGTCAGGCATTTAGAACATTTATTTATGTACTGTTTTATATGACGTTTTCCAATAATATTGTCGGTATATAGATCACTAACGTCCATTCTTGCTATGATTTTTTTTCCATGTGATATCTGACATATCTGATTTTTTATTAGCAAGGCCACTACCTTTCGTACTTCGTCATTACAATTGACTTCATATAAGTTGGACTTAGAAGCGTTGTCAAGAGTTTGCATTGGCAAATCTTCTTGATCTTTTCCTGCCCAGGAATTTTTCTGTCTATACTGTTGCCTTCTAATAACTTTCTGCAACAAAATTGTCTTTTCCCTTCAGATATTCCATTGTGAAGTCGCATTCCTCTAAGTCTAGTCTCATTCTAGTTAATTTTGAACTGGGATTGGTCATGGAGAATAAATATGTTAATGGGCTTTGATCTGTTTTTATTGTAAAGTGTCGGCCATATATATATGGTCTTAAATAAGTTTTTTAGGTATTGAAATGCATGTTGGCATTCTGTCGTCCACGCAAATGGAACATTCTTTTTTAGATAATCTAGTTATGTGCCGTGAATAATCGGCAGAATTTTTAATACACCGTCGATAATAATTGCAAAAAGCAATGAATCTTCTAGCGCTGTCTGCGTCCGTAGGGATGCATATCACAAAAACGTTTGTTAAGTTTTTAATCATATGTTTTTCAGAACAACCGATGACGATTAAGTCATCCATATACAAGAATGCTTGTGAATAATCTAATCCAGATAAAGCTATTGTCATCATTCTTTGGATAGAGTTGGGCGCTATTTTTAAGCCGATGCCGTTGTTTGTTGAAAAGGAGGTTAAATTTCTTGATTGTTCATCTAATTCTATTTGGTGAAAACCAGACATAAAATCCAAACATGAGAAATACTTTGCTCTGCCTAATTGATCGAGAATGTCATCGATTCTGGAAAGTGGGAATTTGTCGAATATTAATTATGCCATGCATCCATAGGATGAAATGGTATATTAAAGTCGCCAAAATGTATGTAACAGGGAGAAGGAAGCTTTTCCGACCCTATAAAGTATATATATTCTTGATCAGTATCAATAGCCGAGTCGATTGAGACATGTCCGACTGTCTGTCCGTCTGGCCGTCTTTAGGATCATCGAGATCTTGGAGACTATAAGATAATATAACGTTTTTCACTCAAAGCTGTGCAAGGCAGATGCACGCAAAAAAGAGCGACATAGCATATGCTGGAAATCACCGATTTGGTCGGGTGGCGTTAAAGTGCTCGTGTTCACATAAGAGTGAGCGAGAAAGCATTTCAAATAAATGTAATATATATCTTTTCACCTAATGCATGGTATATCCAAGTCGGCCCGGCGACTTACTTACTTTATTATACCCTCGCAAAAAGGGTATATTAATTTTGGTCAGAAGTGTGCAACGCATAGAAGGAGGCATCTCCGACCATATAAAGTATATATATTCTTGATCAGCATGACAAGGCGAGTTCAAATCCGTTTGTCCGCCTGTCTGTCCGTCCGTCCGTCTTTCTGTCTGTCTGTCTGGATCAACAGCTTCTCCTCCTAAACCGCTAAGGCTACAGAGCTGCAATTTTGCACGAAGTCTTGTATATACTGCAGGTATTGGAAATCTCGGATTTATCCGGATTGGACGACTTTATCATATAGCTCCCTTAGAAACCATCATTCGAAAAATGAGTTTTAGATCAAAAACTTCTTTCTTTTCACCCGATTTTCATGAACCTTAACATTTGGCAGTTTATTATACATATACACATCCATGCCAAATTTGATCAAGATCGGATGTCTCCCATATGAACGATCGGACCAAAAATAGTTTTTTTTACGCGCGAGTCCCAGGCGTTCCGCCCACCTCCCGCCCAACCGACCGAGGGGCGCAGTCACATAACGTACGACACGTTATCGCGTGGACGAAGACAAGAAACATAAAATCGAATAACTAAGGCTAATTACGATCTAAGTAACATAAGATAGACGTTTTTAGTATAGGAAGAGAGGACTCTGTGCTGATCGCTCGGTACAACCGATTGTAGTCAGCACAAAGGACACGAAAGGGTTCATGCAAAGCATAGTTAGTAGTTCAGCGAGTCAAAGTCTACATGGAACAGATAGATTAACCTGAGATAATAACTCAGGCGAATCTATATCACCATTCAAAAGTTTGTGCATAAAGATTACACCAAGCATAATTCTACGGTTAATGAGAGAAGGAAGGTTAATCAAAAGAAGTCTACTGGAGTACGAAGGCAAATTGGCATTGCGATTCCAGTTTAAGCCACGAAGAGCGAAAAGCAGAAATTGTTTCTGTACAGATTCTATTCTAGTTTGGTGCGTCTCATACTGAGGCGACCATACACAAGAACCGTACTCTAGAATAGGCCGTACAAGTGATGTGAAGAGAATCTTGGTTATGTATGGGTCGGTGAATTCCTTCGACCACCGCTTTATAAAACCAAGAACACCCATTGCTTTACCGACCATGTTGGAAATGTGGGTATCAAAAGTTAGTTTGCTGTCCATAAGCACACCTAAATCGTTCATCTCAGTAAGACGATCCAATGGACTATGATTAAGAAAATAGGTTACCAGTTGAGGAGAAGTTCTATGAAAAGTCATTACTTTACACTTAGTAGTATTGAGGTTTAACAAGTTGAGCCGGCACCAAGACTCGAAACTGTTAAGATCGGCTTGTAAGCAAGCAGGCGAAATCATATCTTTATAACTAAAACAAAGTTTAACGTCATCAGCATACTGTATCATAACTGAGGGAAGATCATTAATAAAGAGTGTAAAAAGCAGAGGGCCCAGATGACTACCCTGAGGCACCCCAGACTTCACATGAATGGAACTGGAAAAGGAAGACTTAAAAAGTACCTTCTGTGTTCTGTTTGTTAGACACTCGCGAATCCTATAGTTTGAAGCTTCGGACTTTTTACCATTTTTATGGAGAGGAATAATATATGAATCCTTCCAAATAGCTGGGAAGGAGGACGAGTCAACAGACAACAAAAATAACTTTAAAATTGGCTTACATAAAGCATTTGCACAAAACCTGAGTACGCAACCAGGTATACCATCAGGTCCTGGTGAATACACAGGTTTTACTAAATTAAGCACGCTGAGAAGCGAACTTTCATCAATCACTGGATTAAAAATGCAGTTCGACTTTTTTAACTGATAAGGATACGGAAGTCTTGAATGATATTCCGTTGAGGAGTAGGTAGTCTTGAAAAAATCAGCAAACATATCGGCAATTGCCTGATCAGTGTTAGCTTTATTATTTTTAAACGACAAGGCAGACGGATGCACTGATGTCTTACGTTTAGTATTGACAAAGTTATAAAATTGCTTAGGATCGCGAGAAAACTGACATTTGCAGCGCCGTAGATAATCCTTATAGCATTGCATATTAAGGACCATAAATCTCGAACGAGCAACAGAATACAGAATGAAATCAGACGAACGGCGAGTTTTTTTAAACTTCTTATAGCATCGTGACTTCACATTTTTCATGTTGGATAACTCCCGAGAAAACCAAGGAGCTCTATTAGAAATCACCTGTCTCTTGAGAGGAACACAATTATCGAAAAGTGAATCAAGTGTACTATAAAAGAAAGAAATAGCTGAGTCCATGTCTATACAATTGTACAGATAAGACCAATCTGTAGCAAGAATGAAATCGTTAAGATTAGAAAAATCTGTTTTACGAAAGCATCGGGTTCGAGGTATCATATTAGCACAAAGTAGTGGTGGAAGAGAAGGTAGATCAATTGTTAAATTTAAAGTAGGATGAAATTTATCTTCCGGAAGAACAAAAGGTTCAATCCTGGAAACAGCACAATTGGAAGGATCAAGTACAAATATCAGATCTAATGATCTTCCATTTATATTACGCACTGAATTGACTTGAGAAAGAGACATCTCAAGAAGGCCGTCAACAAAGTCATGTGACGTGGAAGGCAACAGTATAGTAGACTCATCCGCAAGGGACCATGCTATGGAAGGTAAATTAAAATCACCTAGAACAATGAGAATATCGCGATTAGAAGTTAACGCAGAGACAGATCGAATTGCCTCTAAATGATTTAAATAAGCCACCATGTCAGACTGCGGTGGAATATAAGAACAAGTGATGTAGGCGGAAAAAGAATGATAATCTACCTTAACACTGACAAACTCAATCTTCTGATTATAAGAAGGCTGAATCTGTTCAGATGGTAAAGCAGCATCAACAGCAATCAAAGCTGCAACATTGGGAGTTGCAACTGCTGACGCAGCAAAGCCACTAACAGGGCCTCCTATGATAAAACTATCGGCAATTTCTATTCGATTGGAAGATTGCCCGGACAAATCGGATACTACTCCTAATTTCACATTAGATGAGAGGTTACTACCAGGCGATATGGGAGTAACCTCAATGCCCGGAATTACCGGGCTTTTAAACGATATTAGGCGCTGATTACTGGGTGAAGATATGGCATGAGACCCGCCAGGGTCGAGAAGAGACGCCGGCGGAGCATGAGATGCACTTCGAGGAGTGGTCTTTTTCCGTTTAGGCGACTCATTTAATAGCTCTAGGCTACTAAACTGAGCCTCCAACGACATAAACTCCGCTTGGAGTTTATTAAAACCAGCCCTCAGAGTGGTAAAACCATCTCTAGTCCGCTTCATAAAAGTCCGCATCTCATTCTCAATACCGCGGCAAGAATCACATCCATACTTCAAGCCTCCACCGATTTTAATAGTGCCATAAATCTTCGGCGTGAGACCCGCACACTTCACATGTACGGGATTCTCACACAACCAACAGAAGATATAATCATGGCAATCTTTAGCCTCGGTGGAAACTTTGCAGTTTCTTTTGGAGGAGACAGACATTATAATTTTTTTTTTTAAATAAATTGAAGAAAATAATATAAATATATAAATATACTGACCAGATCTGAGCACAAGGGTTAATATATTTAAAGCTTACAAACAAAAGCACAAAATGAAAGCACGTATCACTCAGACGCGAGAAAGGAATAGACGAGAGCGCGAACAATAATAGGAAAGAGCGGGAGAGCGCGTCAAATTGAACACATGCAACAACAATTTGTACGCGTAGGCGCGAGAGTAAGTTGTAACGGAAAGATGTTAAAACGCAAGAGCAAAAGAATTAACAAAAACAACAACACCGCCAAGGGAGAATTTGTTGTATGCTAATAAACGCAAGTAAACAACCAAAAAACCAAATCGCGAAATGGAAATAAAAAATCGGTAATTATTTCGACTATGCCGAGTTGAATATTCAGAAATTTAAGAATTTTATGTCGCGAGAAAAAAATAAAAGTTTATAAGCGTAAAAAAAAACACGTCCGTCTTCGTCAACGAGTGAATTCGTCTCTCTTCTAGAAACTTTTTTTTATTGAGCGATCATCGTCAAACTTGGTAAATAACATTTTGAAAGTTATAATTCTGGTAAATTTGATCAAAATCCGACGACTATATCATATAGCTGTCATACAAACATATGAAAAAATTGCATGCTGCATGTATACATAAATGCATATGTATGCGTGCCGTGCTATGTCGTGTAAAAACGGATTTTTACACCATGGTTTTTATATTTAGATAACTCTATTCAGGGATCTAGTAACACAAGAGCTTGCAAGGGTATACAAACTTCGGCATGGCCGAAGTTAGACCAGCCTTATGGTTTTTCATTTATCTGGCTATAGTCTATCACTAATCGCCATCTCATTGTATCTGAGCCCGGTAGACCTTTCTTAGGTACCAATAGTATTGGGCTATTATATTCTGATACTGATGGTTCCACTATTTTGTCTAGAATGAGTTTGTCGACTTGTTTGATTACTTCTTCTTTATGAGCATGTGGTATTCTATAATTTTTTGTATATACTGGTTCTTTGTCTTTTAGTCTCAATTCTTGTTTGTAAAAATTATTTGTTGTTATAGATTCGGTTTCTAATCCGAATATGTCAGTGAACTTGCTGCATAATTCATTTAGTATTGCTCTGAATAATGCCGGAAAGTTCTTAGTTAGTTTTTTCATGACATTATTTTGTCTGTTATCACTCAATTCTCGGCCTATCTCGTAGTCACTTATTGTTTCGATTTTTATTTTGTTAAGGTTTACTATTTTAATTGAATTTGTTGTATTTAACATTCGTCCAAAAGTATTGTTTTGGTTGGAAATGGTATTTCCAATAAAAATTTCATCATCAATTTCTTGATTTGGAATTAGAACGTTATGTTCTATTGAATTTATTTTGATTTTTCGGACAACTTCAGCACGAGCTGAAAGTATTGAGGCATTATTATCACAGGTGTGAATTATTGGTAAATGTATTGGATAGTTTAGATTATCACTTGTTTGTGTGAAATGTGTTATATTAATGTTGTTATATTAATTTTTCATTAACCTGATTTATTGTTGTTACTATAGTGTTATTTTTAATTATTATTGGATATTATTATCTGGTTTTATAGTTTTATCGGAATTGATGAACGATTTTTCAATTTTGTCTTTATAGTTTTGTCCTTTTTCGCCCTTAGAGTCGTTGATGAGACTTGTGACGATAGTTTTTTTTTACTATCGCCTCAACACCGATCGAGAGCGATAAAGCTCAACGGAGAGCCACACCATTTATTTCTTTATATGTAATAATCTTAAGACCTGTGTATCATTATTATTTTAATAGCCTTAAGTCCCTATGGAAGGGTAATTACATTATTTCTAAGTTCAAATGACTCTGAACCAATAGGCAGAACTAGTTCATTTCTTTGCAGCGCCACCTGGCCTATCCGACCACTCGCCGCTCACTCGTTTCGCCGTTCAACCATTTCGCCACTCCCGACCTTCGCCGCTCATGCTCTTCGCTTTCGCCGCTCATGCTCTTCGCTTTCGCCGCTCTTGCTCTTCGCCTTCGCCGCTCATGCTCTTCGCCGGCGCTTCCTAGAAAAGCCCAAAAAGTAACGGTGATCGGGCTGACGCCACGCGCCGGCGCCACGTACATGCGATGAGTCACGTAGGCCACTGGGAATATGCGGCTACGCGTAAGAGAGGGACGGAAATAGGAAGCTTAGAATGGCTGATGCAATGGCGCAGCTGTACCCGGCATCGACGCGTGCCAAAGCTTCACGGCGAAAAACTGGCCGACGTGGAGGTGAAAATTTGGCCGGCGATCATTCGAGTAAAGACCTCGGAAACGAGGACAAGTGCCAGTGAAAAAAAAAAGTGAGAAGTGAAGTGCAACCGACCAAACCACAAGACATCAAATTACGAGGATCAAGGACATAAGACGTACCAAGGCAAGGACAACACGGGACAAGGACAACGAAAGGATAAGCAACGAGGACGAAGGACCAAGCATAGTGAGCGGGAGTTGGATGGCCAGGTGAGTCGGCGCAGGCGCCTCATACGGAGAATATCTCCATAGCTAGCCTAGTGTAGTGATTCAAGTGTGTGGCGATAAAAAAAAAAATATAAAGAAATAAAATGAATAAAATTGAAGGTCCTGCGCCCTATCCGGTTCGGAGCATCCGAACGTAGGGACAGTGAGGGAATATTTATATTCGGCTATAACGAATCCTTAATCTGGTTCTTACTTTAACATGGTTCTTGTTTGTCGAACGTGTCAACTGTGTCTCAGTGTGTGTCTTGTGTTTTTTTTTTTTTTTAATTCCATTTATTTATCTGACAAAAAAATATTTACAACTTAGAAGGGAGAGAGGGGGGTAACTGGTGCAAGGACGAGCGGGACTACTGGTCGGTATTGCTTCGCACGGCCCTGTGTAGCTTAACCCTCATTCCTCAGGCGTTCAAGTATCCTGAGCTCCTTCATGACATGCGCCGCGAATGCGCTAACTGCTTCCCAGGCAAGGATATCGGCCAACATTAAGCGGACTAGGTTAGCGGTGGACAGATGCCCACCCACAGCACCTTCCAGGCGATGTCTTTCTGCCTCGAACCTTGGGCAGTACAGCAGTATGTGCTCCGCGTCCTCTGTTATCTCACTGCCGCACCACGAGCATTCCTCCGTGGTTTCGTGCCCGAATCTCTTTAGGTATTGCCTAAAGCAACCATGGCCACTTAAGAGCTGGGTCAGGTAGTAATTTACCTCACCATGCCTCCGTTGGATCCACACGCCTATGTCTGGGATCAATCTATAGGTCCATCGTCCCTTGCTGGAGGTGTCCCAGCGCTCTTGCCACCTGCGCAGGGCGTGTTGCCTGGCTAGGCTGCGCTCCGCCCCGGAGCTTTCCGCATTTCTAGCATTAGAGACCGTGCTGAGGATCTCCGCCTGTTCATTTATTGGCATCATGCCTGCGATGACGAGTGCCGCGTCGTCCGATATGGTGCGGAATGCACTACACACCCTTATCGCGCTAAGCCGATGTGCCGCTTCCAGACCCCGCCGGTAAGCCCTCACGTGCATACCTTCAATCCAGGCTGGTGCTTCATAGAGTGCCGTTGAGTTCACAACGCTCGCCAGTAGAAGACGACGTCCCTGCTTCGGGCCGCGCGTATTTAGCATAATGCGCGACAGTGCGGATGCGCATTTAGAGGCCTTTTCGCCGGAATATTGGAGGTGTTCCCTGAAGCTCAGTCGCGTATCTATAAAAACGCCAAGGTACTTAATGGCCCTCTTAGAAACGACCAACGTGTTTCCTACCCGCACTTGGGCAGTTTCCACTCGCTTCCGACTGCTTACAAGCACCGCCTCCGTCTTGTGTGCAGCCAACTCGAGGCCGGCGGCCAGTAGCCACTGTTCTACGGTGCCGATTGCGGCATTGGCGCTCTCCTCGGCCACTTTTACGGTTTTGGCGACCACAGTAAGGACTACGTCGTCTGCAAATCCCACGATGCTTACTCCTGGTTGGAATTCCAAGCGTAGGACGCCGTCATACATGGCGTTCCACAGTAGTGGGCCCAGCACCGACCCTTGAGGGACTCCTCCGGAAGCGGTTCGCTCTTCTATTCCCTCATCGGTGGAGTAGCGGATGGACCTTCCCTGGAAATACTGCCTCACGCAGCTACACAGATAGTCCGGGACTCCAAAGTTGGCGAGAGCGTTCAAGATCCGGCTCCATCTGGCTGAGTTGAAGGCGTTCCTTATGTCCAGCGTGATTATCAGACAGTACTTCTTGGAGCCCCCCTCCATCTGGTGCCCGCAATTGCTTTCGACGCAATCGTCACCACTCGAGAGATGGCGTCGACAGTAGATCTGGCCTTCCTGAAGCCATACTGCTGATGGGAGAGTCCTCCGGCGTCCTGGATGGCTGCGTTGAGCCTAGAGCAAAGAAGAGACTCTAGGACTTTTCCTGCCGTATCCAGCAGACATATCGGTCTGTAAGACGACGCTTCATCGGGAGGCTTACCTGGCTTCGGTAGCAGAACCAGGTCTTGTATTTTCCATCTGCTGGGGAATGTGCCGTCGCTGAGGCATTTGTTGTACATATCGACAAACGGTTCAGGGAACATCGAGACCGCAAGTTTGAAGACCTGGTTGGGGATCCCGTCCGGACCGGGTGCCTTCTTAGGTTTTAGCTTACGAGCCACGGCGAGGACCTCGTCAACTGTGCACACCGCCAGTTGTGACTAAGGAGGGTACTGCGCTAATGATGGGGCTGGGTCATCCTGGATATGCGGAAAGAGATGGCTTATTATGCCGCGTACGGTAGCAGCTTTTGTTGGTGCTGGGGTCTTATTGGCGTGTAGGCGCTTCACCACCGTTTTATATGCTTTACCCCATGGGTCCTGCTCTGCCGAATCACACAGGGCCAGGAAGCACTCGCGTTTGCTGTGTTTGATTGCCTTTTTGAGGACTTTGCAGCACTGCTTGTATGCCAGGTGCAGCATATGGGAGCCTGGAGCTCCTATAGATCGCTGGTAACGTCGTCTCGCACGGAAGCATGTTCGGCGGGCTTCAGCGATGCTGTCATTCCACCAGCATACTGGAGCGTGGTGTCTTCTGTAGGCCTTGCGCTGGCACATACTCTCGTCGCAGGCCTTCACGAGCGTGGACATGACGGAGTTAACTGCTTCTTCGGCATCCCCTTGGCACCCTGTATTGATGTCCTGCAACCGACGGCTGAAGAGAGTCATGTTGAGAGACTCGGCCTTATATGCTTTCTTGAGAGGGGGCGTGTGAGGTGCCCTCGGCATAAACGCCCCGACACTGAACACAATAGCTTCGTGGTCGCTACCGGTATAGTATCCGCCAACTGCCCAGCTGGATGAGTTGACGATTGCGTCGCTGGCGAACGTGAGGTCGATGATAGACCCTGCGCCTGCCCTGCTAAAGGTGTGTGTAGTGCCTGTGTTCAGCAGAGTGATGCTGAGAGTAGCAAAGCACTCAAGTAGGAGGCGGCCTCGTTCGTCGGTTCGAGTGCTGCCCCACTCGACTGACCACGCATTAAAATCCCCTCCGATTATAACGCCTTGCCGACTCCTGGCGTCAGCTGCAACGGCATCAAGGATACTTCCAAACCTCTCTATTGATAGGCTGGGGGGAAGGTAGCAGCTATACACCCAATTGGCTGCCCGCAAAGTGGTCTGTGTTCACTAACCCCTTGTCCTTGCATAGGAAGCACAGCGGCTTAGACAAACTGCAACTTGCGGCCTTGTGGCCAGCAACTCCACATTTGAGGCAGCAGTTGGACCTGTCGACCCCATCGGAACAATTTGCTGAGATGTGCCCTACACCGAGGCAACGATAGCATCGCTTTGTGTCTTGTGTGTGAGTGTGTGTGTGTGTTTGTGTTACCTCTTTCCCATTCTACATGTTATATTCGTCTTTTTGTTGTCCATATTAACCTAAGCTTAAGCTCTCTAATTAGTCCATGTCAGTCAGGATTCCGGGTCAATCCCGTTCCTGGTCTGCTGGATCCCCTTCCCCCCCCACCTCAATCTAAATTAAGTAGTACATCCCGGTTCTCTCTAGCTGCTAGGTCAATCCTCGGCTGAGACTGAGATATGTACCCCAGCTGAGAAAAACTTCCTTACAGACTTTTCAGGGCTAGGTTCGGCAGAACAAAATTTATTTTGTGCCCCGATAAATAATAACGCTTTTGTATATGATTTTGGTACAGACCTTCTTAACTTGGGTTTTTATTCTTATTCTCCTTATCTTTGTTTTAAACCCAATTTCCACGTTCAATGATATTTCCTGAACTCCCTGCTCTCAAGGATATTTCCTGAGGTCCCTATTTTGGTTCAAGGATAATTTCTGAGCCCAAAATATTCCTCCAAGATACCTCCTGTATGTTCACAACCCAGTTCAAGGATATTTCCTGAACTTTCTCCCTCAAGGATATTTCCTGAGGTCCTTATTTTGGTTCAAGGATACTTCCTGAACCCAAAATATTTCTCCAGGATATTTCCTGTGTGCTCAAAACCCAGTTCAAGGATATTTCCTGAACTTTCTCCCTCAAGGATATTTCCTGAGGTCCCTATTTTGGTTCAAGGATACTTCCTGAGACCAAAATATTCCTCCAGGATATTTCCTGTATGCTCATAACCCTGTTCAAGGATATTTCCTGAACTTTTCCCTCTCAAGGAAATTTCCTGAGGTCCTTATTTTGGTTCAAGGATACTTCCTGAATCCAACATATTCCTCCAGGATACTTCCTTTCCTACTGCTTAGTTCTAGGATATCTCCTGAACTTTCCCTACTCACTGTTCCCTATGTTGTTCTCAGGACACTCACTTGAACTAGGACTTGGTCCTTTGAGTACTCTGACTTCGATTTGATGCTTCAAGATTACTGCAGGAGGTCTTCAACGCTTCGCTTCCCTATGCTCGCCTTTGAACTCTCAAGATTACTACCAGAGGTCTTGAGATGTCCGCCTTGCTTCGCTGCCTGATGCTTGCTGATCGTCCTTGCGTCGATGTGGCCATTATATAGGCCTCCTGGCCTCTGGATGCATATGCCGCAGTACAGCTATACAGCCAGTACATTTCGATTGGCTCTACTTTCACACGCCCACTTTCGCTGTTGCTATGCGTGGTGAAAGTACCGCTTATTCTCCTTCGCGCTCCTTGTGCTTGCGTTGGTGCCGTCGCCGGTGCTTTTCCCGCCTTCTATTCCTCATGACCTCCAACCTCGCCATATGACCCCTTTTGCCCCTTATGGGTCTCCAAATATCTTCACTTAACTCTATTACATTCATTTCTTATCTTTTTTTTAGAAATGTTTGTTTCTTGTACATTTTCGTTTTTACAAAAGTTTTATTAGGATAAATTGTATAAAAACCAACGCACAGGTATGTGCCTACAACACTTTGGACTCCATCATCTGTACAGCATGCGCCATTTGGTACAAGAAAAATTGGAATCTGTTTAGATATTTGCGCTAAGGCAATAATAACAATGGATATGACCACATCCCATATGATGGGGCAACGTGGGTCGTTCCCCACAATAGGTACATGTAGTGCCCATTGTCATTCATGAATTCAAACGGTGGATTTTGCGAAAGTTTATGATGGGCAAAACCAAACCGAGAATTTCCATGAAACCTCCCCATAGCAGCTCGCGTGTTAGGTACTTATAGCCTATGTCCCTGCGTTGATTATTTCTTAAACTAATATAGTCCAGGCCAAGCAAATAGTCAACTAAAGTCGGTTTTTGTCCAGTCTTAAGAAAGCGAAAGTAGTTCAGGGTGTTCAAGACAAAGCGCTGTTCTCTGCCCATGTTATCATTTGGCTAAACCATTCCACACGATGCGACAGACGCCTCTCCCCCCAGCTTTTAACTCGGCAGCACAGTAAGGGCAAAGTACAGCACCAGCCTAGAAACTGTTAGCTTTTCAGGATCATACGCCAACTCCAGCAATTGCTGGCCAAAGGTTGAGCACCGTTTCCCCACTGAGCCACACCAAATAGCCGATTGTATGAGTAAATCTAATTCCGGCTAAATCTTAACAAATAGCACCGGTGATATGGCCTGAAGGTTGTCCAGCAAATTGTCGCGGATTAGCCGGGTTATGTCCTTATTCAGATAGATGGCATCAATTTGATTCACACGCGGCACATATTTGTTTTTCTCCAACATTGTACTTGGATTTCAGTTATTCATTTTCCGTTTTCCACAGTAGAGCTGGGCAGAAGTCGACGGAAAACGATTTTCCTCTAATAATTCATTTATATCTTTGTATATTTTACATATTTAAATATATTTTACATATTGACAAGCAGAGCCCTCACTTTATTTCGCCCAAGGGCCCACTTCACACCCGCACCCGTCTTTCGGGCTCGCTAGCCATCACTTTTCGTGATCGTATTTGCCTTCACACGTACACTGTACGTGTGGCTCGCCCCTCTCGCTCTCATTCTCCCATATGTCTGCTCCACACGTCTGCTTTTGATGCTTGGCGCTCAGCAACCTGCGGTGCTTTGCATTCTGTTCATGCCCAGCCGCCTTTGTTTTTGTTGCAGCTCTTCGCATTTGTTTATGCTCAGCTGTTCTGGAGTTTTGCATTATTGCTTATGCTGCTTGTCTTGTTCCAATTGTTGTTGGAATAATTTTGTTTCGCTTGATCTATTCGTTGTTGTTGCGGTATTTGTGTTTAGTTTAATATATTTGTTGTTGCTGTGTTAATTGTGTTTCATTTAATATATTTGTTATTATTCATTGTGTTGCATTTAATCTGTTTGTTGTTGTTGTGATACTCGTATTTCATTTAATATGTTTGTTGTTGCTGTGTTACTTGTGTTTCATTTAATATATTTGTTGTTGTTGTGTTTCGTTTCTTTCTTGTTCCTTTGCCGTTGTTTTGCCGAAGGCAAAACAGCCCTTGGCGTTGCATGCATGTTGCTAGCTGCGTATATTTGTTGTTGTTGTTTATTGTGTTTCCATTTCTTTCTTTTTCCTTTGCCGTTGTTTTGCCGACGGCAAAACGGCCCTCGGCGTTGTATACATGTTGCTAGCTGCGTATGTTGCTACCACAGTTTGTTGCCGTTCTTGTTGGCGACTTTATGGCTGATGTATACTGTATGTTGTGGGGTGCATAATGGTTCGATCTTTATGCTCCTAACAGCATTTATTATTTGTATAATTTAGTAAGTGTGTTTGCAAGTAGCAAAATGGCAATTACGACTAACAAAATAGTTATAAACTTTAGGTCCAGTGAAGATGTCTCAACTGTATTAATAACATTCGCGGTTAAATCCGCTACTTTGGACTGATGGTAAAACATTCTATTTATTTCTTCTGTCTTTTCTATGCTATCTAACTTTGAAATGGTGTTCGACTCCATACATTTAATAAAACAATTTTTTTTATTTATAAAATTTTTAAGAGTTTTTTACTTCTAGTAGGATGTAGGATGGACCAATTGTAGAATGGACCATTTGTATTTTTTTTTTTAATTGTATATACATTTTTTTTTTTTTTTGTTTATAGCAAAATTTTTAAATCTCAACTGTGTGAAAAAGTGGATAAAACATGCGATAGACTTACATATATTTTACAATTTTCAATTGAAACTACGTCTATTGCATGGATTAGTATAAGCCTATATTTTTTGTTGTTAGTATTTTAAACAGCGGTTTCCCGCATAGATTTGGTGTTAGTTGTTTAAATCTATAGGCAAATTGGGGCTACTGCAATTATGGACCCCGTTTGCTTTTTTTCGCACCATGGCGAATCACAAATAAACGCTCTTGGTAGCGTTGTCGGTCTTCCTGGCAGGTCTTTTGGTCTTCAGTTTCTCGGGTTGAGTGCTGGACCCTTCGATTGGATACACCTCAAATTCTTTCTTCAGGGGAGGTGCATCCCTTTGTACGATAGGTACAGATGTCAAAAATTGGCCGTCTAGCACAGACTTGGAATTATTATATATGATTGGGAGCCGGTGCTGGTCTTTTATATGTTCATCTTGGGATTAGATTGGGCGTTTGCTTGCCGCCGCCTTTTTTAATATAAGTTAAAGGCTGGTAGCTTCTTTTCTTTTTCTCTTTTCACTGCATGAACTAGACATAAGTACACATTTAAGTTTCCTTCACTTGATGTAAATTTATGTGTTGTTGCTGCTATTGATTTTGTGCGCTGCCTTATCTATTTTTATTTATATACATATACATATATATTTTTTTTATCTTGATTTGCTGTCTGTTGGTTTTGTTCTGGATACCACGGTGCAGTCTGCTTTAAATCTTAGACCTTTTTTTGGACATATTTTTATACCCTTGGATCCCTTTAGGGATCTACTTGCAAGGGTATACAAAGTTCGGCATGGCCGAAGTTAGCCCGGCCTTCTAGTTTTTTATTCATTTGTATTTTTTATACCATGCATCCATAGGATGAAATGGTATATTAAAGTCGCCAAAATGTATGTAACAGGGAGAAGGAAGCTTTTCCGACCCTATAAAGTATATATATTCTTGATCAGCATGAGAAGAGAAATTGATAGAGCCATGTCCGTCTGTCCGTCCGTCCGTCCGTCCGTCCGTCTGTCCGTCCGTAAGAGTGCAGAGATCTCAGCAACTATAAATGTTAGAGTTACCAAATTTAGAATGTAGACTCGTGTAGTCTTGGCGCAGACCAAGTTTATGTTTTTTTTTTGCCACGCCCCCTTCCGCCTCCGGAATTTAATAAAAAGTGATTTTCTCCCGCAATATTTATCGTATCGGAATTTAATTCGGCACACTTATATATGTTATGGACATCTATCATTCCACCAAATTTGATAAAAATCGGAATAAAAATGGCCAAGTTATGCATTGAAACGTTTTGCACTCAAAGCGGTGCAAGGCGATTTTGGCCGGTGGGGCGCTAAAGTGCACACACATAAGAATGAGCGAGATAGCATATGTTAGAAATCGCACATACGAAAGAAATTTAATATATGAAATAAGTTTTATAGACTCAAGGAAATTTGTTTTCTCCTGATGCATGGTATATCCAAGTCGGCCCGGCGACTTACTTACTTTTTAATTAGCAACATTTTTTCCTTTTATTTTACAAATTCGCGTCTCTCGATGTCACGGTCGCCATGTATTTATTTATTTATTAAGAGCTTACTTACAATTAAAATTATATATTAGCTTGTGTTTTTTTTTGGCTATGGCAACGTAGGCCTTCAGCTCATGTAGTCTAGGTTTGTAATACAAATTTTGTATGTACATATTTACAGAGTAGCTAGTTTTGGCTAGTATGTATTTGGGGTTTGAATGAGTTATAATGAGTGTGGTGTGCTATTGTCTTAAATATGGGTGTATAGGTTTGTGTTTTTTAAATATTCTAAGATTTTTAGTATGTTAGGGGGTGTGGGGTTTGAGAGGCATTGCAGTGGGTTAGTATTTTGGAATGTTGTATGTCTTGGTGTTTTCAGGAAGTTGCAGGTGACGAGTATGTGTTCTATTGAAATGTTTTGGTTGTAATAAGGGCATGCACTGGGGGTGCGGTCGAAATAAGATTTGTGGGTGATTTTGGTGTGACCTAGTCTAAGTCTAGTTATTTTTATTTGTTCTTCCCGTGTTAGCGAAAGATGATTGTTTTTGAATAGGTGGTAGCTGTTATATTTCTTGTGATTCATGCTTTGGTACCAGGTATCTGAAAAATGTGATTGTAATTTTAGATGGTGTGTTTTTTTTATGTATCTGAAAAATGTGATTGTAATTTTAGATGGTGTGTTTTTTTTATGTATTTCAGTATGTCCTTTGTGTTATGGTTGTCTTTGGCTATAAGGGGTTCTTGGGCTGCGTGTTTCGTAGCGTTGTCTGCTTGCTCGTTTCCTGTAATACCTACGTGCCCTGGTATCCAGAGAAGTTTGAATTATGGGAATGTTTTTTGTAATGTGTTACGTATGTATGAGCTGTAGTATTCGCTGTTGTTTGGGTTGCTAATTGCGTCTATGGCGGATAAGGAATCCGAGCATATGCAATATTTTCCCTTTTTGTTTTTGAAAATGTCTATTGCATATTTTGGGTGCGGGTTGTTCTAAATGCTCCAAGAGCAAATCTAAGGCCTGTGCTAATTGTGGACTTGATGGTGCGCAAGGTTGACTTTGGGCTCTTCCCATATATGGGCCCATAGTCTGCTTTTGCGATAAGAACTGCTTTGGTTATGTCTAGAAGGGTGGATGTATTGCAGTTAAATTTTGCACTTGATAGGCATTTTATTATGTTTCTTGCTAGTTTAAGGTTGTGTGTTAGTTGTTGTGTGTGAGCTTTCCATATGTATTTGTTGTTAAAGTGTAGGCCTAATGTCTTTACTGATGTCTCGTTTTTAATTTGTATTTGGCCTGTAGTGAGTGTGCAGTTACAGTTATGTTTTCTGCAAACATGCAGGTGTTTGCACTTTGTGCTGGAGAGCATAGCGCCTGAATAATCGCCCCAGTTAGTTATAGTGTTCAGAATGGGGATAAGGTTTATGTTAATGTTTTTTCTGTTATTTAGTTTTAAAATAATATTGAAGTCATCCGCATACGCACTTAAGCTGGTATTAGGATGTTGGGTGAGAATTTCGGAGAGTTTGTTGTATGCTATTACGAAAAGGACTACGGAGAGCGGTGATCCTTGGGGGAAGCCCCTTGGGAATGGGATAGAAAGATAAGAAGGTTGTGTGTATGCGTACTGTGATTTTTCTGTTGGTCATAAAGATTTTTACGTAGTTAAGTATTTTTTTCCAGCTTTCCATAATATCAATTGGTCTAGGATTGTGTGGATTCCAATTCGATCGAAAGCTCTCGCAAAGTCAAGTGAAATTATTCACATGAGGTTTTTTTTGGAGATGCTTCTAGCTAATAGATGGTCTATTAAGAGTAGACTGTTCAAAGCCGATTTCCCCTTCTTAAAACCAGTTTGACTGTTATGGATGAGTTTATCGTTGGCAACAAACCACCACAGTCGCTTTGCTACTATTTTGTCGAGGACTTTTGATAGGCATGGGTTAAGTGATATGGGTCTGTAGGATTTTAGAAGGTTTTGTCTGAATTAGGTTTAGGTATTGGAATTATTATGCTGGTCTTATAGGCTTGGGGAATATAATTGGCTATTTGAAGGTATATAATTCTGTTTGTTGTTGTATTGTCAAGATTTTTCAGCATAGTGTAATTGATTCTGTCTATTCCTGGTGTACTACCTTTTAATGTGTTGAGTGCTGCTTTAAATTCGATGAGGGTTATTTTCTCTTCGATTTCTAGTGCTCTTTTTCTGGGAGTGTAAGTGATGTTGTTTATAGTGTTAAGTGCTGTTGTTTATAGTGTTAAGTGCTATTCGTTTTGAGTTTGAAAAGTTGGCGGTAAAGTTATTGTCGGATGCTGCCTCTGAAAAACTTTTGCAAAAGAGTTCTGCGATTCCTTGTTTGTTGGTAGAGTGTGTATTTGTGTTAGGGTTGAGGATGCAGTGTATGTGTTTTTGAGGGTTAAACCCGCAAAATCTCCTGATGTTGTTCCAAATTGTTCTAGGTGGCGTGTCACGTGCTATTTTTTCTGTAAATTGTTTCCAACTATTTCTTTTTGATAATTTTAGGGTACGTCTAAAGAGAGCGTTGGTTTTTTTAAATAGTAAAATATTTTCTGTGGTTATTTCTCTTTTCAGTCTGTGCCATATTCTTTGTTTTTCATTTCTTAGTGTTTGCAGCTCTTTATTTCACCAGGGGACATTGTGAGGGCGTATCATTGGGTGTGTTTGGGGAATACTTCTGTGAGCACTCGAAATAATTATTTTATTTATTATGGCAGCTTCTTTGTTTGAGTTTGTGCTTGTTGGTATCTGGGAGGAGTGCTTTTTTGCTGTTATTGAAAATTGTTTCCAGTTAGCTTTATTTGTAATGAATCTAGGTTTAGCTGATATATATTGTGTGTTACTTTCCATAGAGGCGAAAAGTGATGTATTGGGAAGTGGTCGCTGCCATGGAGATCATTATCTGTTTGCCAAGTGCTATCAATTTTTAGCAATGGACTGCTGAAAGTTAAGTCGACGTGCGTAAGTGCTTAAATGTGTTGGTGATCCGTCGTTGAGTAGAATGTAATTTGACTGTGTAATGAATTTATCTATAGTTTTTCCTCTACCGTTGTTTGTATTTGAACCCCAGTTTTTGTGCCAGCTGTTAATGTCTCCGGTGACGGTTCGTTGTAGTTATTATGATAACCATTTATGTTCCATTGAACGATTTTAATGTTCATGTTCTAAATACTGTCACTATCGCTGTTGTTTTTATAAGGTTGGTTGCTAAACCGTTGTGTTTTTCCTTGGAAAAAATGCGAAGTTTTAGATCCTTAGATTGTTCGCATACTAGTTGGTTTGTGTTGCCGGGGTCATCTAGGTCCATTTCTTCTGATTGCTGGTTTCTTGATGTGTTTGATGATGTTGTGGTGTTGTGGGTGCTATGGGTGGTCGACATCGAGATCCGCTGTGTTTTGATATTGTTTGGCGTTGGCCTTGGGACATCAGAGTGTGTAGTTGTTGTATCGGTTGTATTGGTTGTATTTTTATTTAATGTTGCGTTGTTTCTGTATTGTTTTTGTGTGCTGCTGGATATTGTTGTGGCGTAGGTATCTCTAAGTTGTAGTGTGTGTCGGCTGTAATATATGGTTAGTGCTGTTTTGTGGTCGACTTTCTCGGTAGTTTTTATTGCTGTGAGTTCCTGTTGTTCAAGGAATGCTTGGCATTTCCGGTCGATTGGGCTGTGCTTGTAGTCGACATCAGGGTTGTTAATGCAGTTTATGCAAGATTTTTCGTTGGGGCATTTCGTGTATTCCTCGGGGTGGGCTTTTAGAGAGCAATTTTTGCAGATTTTTTCGGGGTTTTTGCAAATTGTTGTTTGGTTGTCCAAAACGGAGGCACTTTCTGCATCTAAGAGGCATTGGAATATACGGGCGGACTCTTACACTTTCGTATCCAATTCGGATAGATTCTGGAACAGTATGCGAGGCGAATGTTATTATGATGAGTCCGGTTTCAACCAGGTTTTGTTCCTGTTTTTTTAATATTTTTCGGACTTCAGATACGTTCTGAATTTTTAACTCGCTCAATATTTCTGTTTCGTCGATGTAGCGTAATTCATTGCTGTAAAACAATCCTTTAGAATGGTTGAGTGATTTGTGCTCAGAGACTGTCACTTCCATATTAGCCATATATTTTAGTTTAAGTAATTTTATTGCTTGGTTGTAGTTTTTTGTTTTAACTAATAGAGAACCGGCCCTGGTTTTCTTGCACTGTTCGACTTCCCCTCCGCATGTGTAGTCTATTGTTTTTTTAATAAGAAACGGTGATACATTTTCAAATGTTTCATTGTCTTTTCTAGTTGTCACTATGTATTTTGGGTTGTCTGAATTTGTATGTTTGCTGTAAATTGATGTTGTTGTAAGTCTGTGGACATCGAGTGGTTTGTCCATTGTTTTTGTTTTTGGGCTGGCGCCCTGCACTATGAAGTGTGGTTTTTGGTTTCGTTGTAGTTGTGTTTTTTGTTTTTTGTTAATTTCACTTGTTTGACTTTCGTTTATTAGATGTTGTGAGTTTTTCGGTTGCTCTTTATGCACCTAGGTGAACGCAGATGTAGCACGTCTTGTCTTCAAGAAGTTTAGAGTGAAACTGATGGGTCGCCATGTAGGATGTAGTTATTGTTTGATACGCTAGCACGTCTGTGATTTGTGAAATGAGTTTTAGAATTGAATTTATTGTTGAAACCAAAATGTTCTTAGTCTAAGATTACATTCATGAATTCTTACATCTACATATATATTGTGTGTATGCATACGTATGCAGAAGGCAAAGCATATGCTCTGTATATGTTGACCACTTGAGCTGCGTATTACATATGCGGTGGACTGTTATGTATTTCTATGTGGTCTTTTTCTGTACTTGGGGTAATTTATATATTTGTATTTATTATGACAAAGTGTCACAATGTATTAACTTATTGTTATACCCTTTAAGTTATTATAATGGTAGGGTAGATATGCTACAAAATAACCAGATTGTTTTCAGGATATTATGGATCCCAAGTTCCTTTCTTACGATCAGCCGTTATCGACACATAAAGTTGTGCATAAAACGTTAAAAAGAATAAGGCGTTATAATTATTGGTCAAAGATGGTAGACGATGTTGAAAACGTAAGTTCATGTGAGGTGGGCAAAGCCACCATGGCTCCCAACCAAACTCTGCGGCCTCCAATGGGCAACGCAAGTCAGTCTCAGAGATTTTTCAAACGAATTTACATTGATTTTCTGGATTTTTCTGGATATTTTGGATTTTATTAATAACTGGTTCTAAGTGCTAAATTCTTGAAAATAAGTCAAATATGTATAGGGAAAAGACCAAAATAGAGGTACCGATCAAAGAAACGCCCGTTGGGGTTCAAGAGTTACTCATTTAGGAGCAGAGCAGCAGCCCAGCATATGGGATGAACTTGTTACATGACCTGTTAAGCTGTTAAGCTTGTAATTAGCTTTGGTGATTACAAACTGGGTTATGGCGTTCTTTGCCGTTTTCTGAGTCATCTGCAAGTAGACGAGTGACTTAAAAAATTTATTTAAAATAAATTCAAATTAAGCGATTGGCAAAGTACCAATATTCAATGTTTATTAAAGCCTATGCAGTGGAAGAGGAAAATAAATGTAGTCACCCCAACAAGGCAAGTGCAAAATTTTTACTTTTCTATAGTTTTAAATTTTATGTGGGCACACGACAAACGTTTATTGGGAAGGGAAGAGATAGAAGTAAGATCAATTAGAGATGCATAACTGAGCTAGCGATGAACTATCGTATAGAGATGAGAACAATATAACTTGCGATACTTTAACACTTCTTCTCAAGTTACATTGATCTTTACAATTTATGAATAAAATTTTAAACCAAGCCAAGCAACTTTACAAATTTGTTATGTTTTTCTTTCTGCAAATTCTTTTTAAAAATATCTGCTACGTTATCAATAGTTGAAACATGTTTAATATAAATGGCCTTAGTGGCTATGACTTCTCTTATATGGTGATATTTTATGTCTATATGCTTGGTTCTTTTATGATGAACGGGATTGGATGCGATCTGTTGGGCACTTAAGTTGTCACCATTGATAAAGCAGGGTTCTTTAGATGTATAGAAGTCGATTTCTTCTAGTAAGCGCCGAAGATAAATTTTCTCTTTCGATGCAATGGAGAGAGCAATGTATTCAGCTTCAGTGCAGTGTATTCAGTCTCATCCAAGGTATCGCTGGCCCAGTCTGCGTCGACATACCCATGCACACAGTAACCATGCTTCTCCTTTGGTAGCTTGAAAACCAAGTCCTTTCAAAACGTCATCCAAGGTGCTATTCCAAGCCCTTCCGGACAGTTTGAGGCCATATATAGCTTTGTTGAGATTTAGCACACGATGCGGATATTGAACACTGCCGAAACCTTCAGGCTGTTTCATATAAACAGTTTCGTCTAAATGACTGTTTAAATAAGCATTTGATACATCCATTTGGTGAAGAAGTAATTCTTTTTCTGCTGCTACCGCCAACAAAAGCCTTATATTTTCATATCGAATAACGGGTGAAAGGGTCTCATAATAATTCACACCAAATTGCTGGCTGCAACCTTTGGCCACAAGTCTGCTTTTAAATCGTTCAATCATTCCATTATTGTCGCGCTTGACTCTGAAAACCCACATAGATCCTATGACTTTTGCATCAGGCGGAGGATTTACAAGTGATCTTCATCAGCACTATTTGGATCAGACAAACCATCACACTTGAATCGCTGAAACTCTGGAACTGATCGTCGTCGTTTGCTTCTTCGCCAGAATTTTCCCCATCTTCTTCGTCTGAAACTGCTTCTTCCATAATTTCTCCATCTGAAGCTGCTTCGTCCATAATTTCTTCTGATTGCTGGTTTCTTGATGTGTTTGATGATGTTGTGGTGTTGTGGGTGCTATGGGTGGTCGACATCGAGATCCGCTGTGTTTTGATATTGTTTGGCGTTGGCCTTGGGACATCAGAGTGTGTAGTTGTTGTATCGGTTGTATTGGTTGTATTTTTATTTAATGTTGCGTTGTTTCTGTATTGTTTTTGTGTGCTGCTGGATATTGTTGTGGCGTAGGTATCTCTAAGTTGTAGTGTGTGTCGGCTGTAATATATGGTTAGTGCTGTTTTGTGGTCGACTTTCTCGGTAGTTTTTATTGCTGTGAGTTCCTGTTGTTCAAGGAATGCTTGGCATTTCCGGTCGATTGGGCTGTGCTTGTAGTCGACATCAGGGTTGTTAATGCAGTTTATGCAAGATTTTTCGTTGGGGCATTTCGTGTATTCCTCGGGGTGGGCTTTTAGAGAGCAATTTTTGCAGATTTTTTCGGGGTTTTTGCAAATTGTTGTTTGGTTGTCCAAAACGGAGGCACTTTCTGCATCTAAGAGGCATTGGAATATACGGGCGGACTCTTACACTTTCGTATCCAATTCGGATAGATTCTGGAACAGTATGCGAGGCGAATGTTATTATGATGAGTCCGGTTTCAACCAGGTTTTGTTCCTGTTTTTTTAATATTTTTCGGACTTCAGATACGTTCTGAATTTTTAACTCGCTCAATATTTCTGTTTCGTCGATGTAGCGTAATTCATTGCTGTAAAACAATCCTTTAGAATATATATTAGCCATATATTTTAGTTTAAGTAATTTTATTGCTTGGTTGTAGTTTTTTGTTTTAACTAATAGAGAACCGGCCCTGGTTTTCTTGCACTGTTCGACTTCCCCTCCGCATGTGTAGTCTATTGTTTTTTTAATAAGAAACGGTGATACATTTTCAAATGTTTCATTGTCTTTTCTAGTTGTCACTATGTATTTTGGGTTGTCTGAATTTGTATGTTTGCTGTAAATTGATGTTGTTGTAAGTCTGTGGATATCGAGTGGTTTGTCCATTGTTTTTGTTTTTGGGCTGGCGCCCTGCACTATGAAGTGTGGTTTTTGGTTTCGTTGTAGTTGTGTTTTTTGTTTTTTGTTAATTTCACTTGTTTGACTTTCGTTTATTAGATGTTGTGAGTTTTTCGGTTGCTCTTTATGCACCTAGGTGAACGCAGATGTAGCACGTCTTGTCTTCAAGAAGTTTAGAGTGAAACTGATGGGTCGCCATGTAGGATGTAGTTATTGTTTGATACGCTAGCACGTCTGTGATTTGTGAAATGAGTTTTAGAATTGAATTTATTGTTGAAACCAAAATGTTCTTAGTCTAAGATTACATTCATGAATTCTTACATCTACATATATATTGTGTGTATGCATACGTATGCAGAAGGCAAAGCATATGCTCTGTATATGTTGACCACTTGAGCTGCGTATTACATATGCGGTGGACTGTTATGTATTTCTATGTGGTCTTTTTCTGTACTTGGGGTAATTTATATATTTGTATTTATTATGACAAAGTGTCACAATGTATTAACTTATTGTTATACCCTTTAAGTTATTATAATGGTAGGGTAGATATGCTACAATATAACCAGATTGTTTTCAGGATATTATGGATCCCAAGTTCCTTTCTTACGATCAGCCGTTATCGACACATAAAGTTGTGCATAAAACGTTAAAAAGAATAAGGCGTTATAATTATTGGTCAAAGATGGTAGACGATGTTGAAAACGTAAGTTCATGTGAGGTGGGCAAAGCCACCATGGCTCCCAACCAAACTCTGCGGCCTCCAATGGGCAACGCAAGTCAGTCTCAGAGATTTTTCAAACGAATTTACATTGATTTTCTGGATTTTTCTGGATATTTTGGATTTTATTAATAACTGGTTCTAAGTGCTAAATTCTTGAAAATAAGTCAAATATGTATAGGGAAAAGACCAAAATAGAGGTACCGATCAAAGAAACGCCCGTTGGGGTTCAAGAGTTACTCATTTAGGAGCAGAGCAGCAGCACAGCATATGGGATGAACTTGTTACATGACCTGTTAAGCTGTTAAGCTTGTAATTAGCTTTGGTGATTACAAACTGGGTTATGGCGTTCTTTGCCGTTTTCTGAGTCATCTGCAAGTAGACGAGTGACTTAAAAAATTTATTTAAAATAAATTCAAATTAAGCGATTGGCAAAGTACCAATATTCAATGTTTATTAAAGCCTATGCAGTGGAAGAGGAAAATAAATGTAGTCACCCCAACAAGGCAAGTGCAAAATTTTTACTTTTCTATAGTTTTAAATTTTATGTGGGCACACGACAAACGTTTATTGGGAAGGGAAGAGATAGAAGTAAGATCAATTAGAGATGCATAACTGAGCTAGCGATGAACTATCGTATAGAGATGAGAACAATATAACTTGCGATACTTTAACACTTCTTCTCAAGTTACATTGATCTTTACAATTTATGAATAAAATTTTAAACCAAGCCAAGCAACTTTACAAATTTGTTATGTTTTTCTTTCTGCAAATTCTTTTTAAAAATATCTGCTACGTTATCAATAGTTGAAACATATTTAATATAAATGGCCTTAGTGGCTATGACTTCTCTTATATGGTGATATTTTATGTCTATATGCTTGGTTCTTTTATGATGAACGGGATTGGATGCGATCTGTTGGGCACTTAAGTTGTCACCATTGATAAAGCAGGGTTCTTTAGATGGATAGAAGTCGATTTCTTCTAGTAAGCGCCGAAGATAAATTTTCTCTTTGGATGCAATGGAGAGAGCAATGTATTCAGCTTCAGTGCAGTGTATTCAGTCTCATCCAAGGTATCGCTGGCCCAGTCTGCGTCGACATACCCATGCACACAGTAACCATGCTTCTCCTTTGGTAGCTTGAAAACCAAGTCCTTTCAAAACGTCATCCAAGGTGCTATTCCAAGCCCTTCCGGACAGTTTGAGGCCATATATAGCTTTGTTGAGATTTAGCACACGATGCGGATATTGAACACTGCCGAAACCTTCAGGCTGTTTCATATAAACAGTTTCGTCTAAATGACTGTTTAAATAAGCATTTGATACATCCATTTGGTGAAGAAGTAATTCTTTTTCTGCTGCTACCGCCAACAAAAGCCTTATATTTTCATATCGAATAACGGGTGAAAGGGTCTCATAATAATTCACACCAAATTGCTGGCTGCAACCTTTGGCCACAAGTCTGCTTTTAAATCGTTCAATCATTCCATTATTGTCGCGCTTGACTCTGAAAACCCACATAGATCCTATGACTTTTGCATCAGGCGGAGGATTTACAAGTGATCTTCATCAGCACTATTTGGATCAGACAAACCATCACACTTGAATCGCTGAAACTCTGGAACTGATCGTCGTCGTTTGCTTCTTCGCCAGAATTTTCCCCATCTTCTTCGTCTGAAACTGCTTCTTCCATAATTTCTCCATCTGAAGCTGCTTCGTCCATAATTTCTTCCTCTGAAGCTGCTTCGTTATCGTTTGCTTCTTCTGGAGCTGCGCTATCTTGCTGTTGGGCTGATATGTCTAAGCTCGTACTTGGGGGAAATTCAATGATATAAGAAGTTAATTTTTTATCAATTCCATTACTTTCGTTTACATTTGCAATGTCGTTTTCAACAAATTTGACATCTCGTTTCTCAACAATTTGTCGGGATACTTTATCAAATAGACGATATGCTTTGGCAGTGCGTGAATATCCGACAAACACGTATTTCTTTCCCTTAGCTCGAAATTTGTGGTACTGCATCTTGTCGAAGGCGAACACAGGTGAACCAAAAATTGGAAGATGCCCAAGCGAAGGTTTCTTGCCGCTCCAAACTTCCATCGAAGTCTTGGCGCCTAAAGCTTGTGAAGGAGATCTGTTACGTAGATAGCTTGCAGTTGCAACAGCTTCGGCCCACAATGATTCTTCTACTTCCTTATGAACCAGTGTTCTATTGGCCCTTTCAGCCCGTTGTCGCTGCGAACTGTTTTTATTCTCTTTTGTGTTTGGCACTCGAGTGCCAACTGTTTGTACATCTGAAACTTTTCAAAAGCTTGATCTTTAGTTTTCATAAAA
This sequence comes from Drosophila sp. 14030-0761.01, assembly GCA_018150735.1. Classification (NCBI taxonomy): domain Eukaryota; kingdom Metazoa; phylum Arthropoda; class Insecta; order Diptera; family Drosophilidae; genus Drosophila; species Drosophila sp. 14030-0761.01. The sequence goes on from JAECWO010000031.1 coordinate 30,415,109, forward strand.
TATACAAACGCTCTTTTTAAGAAATCATCGATAAAAGTTATAAAATACTTTGCGCCACAAATTTTTGACTTATTGCATATATTACGATTTATGTCACTTGGAACAATATTTATGTTAATGCCATTTACACGTTTGTTACCAATTAGTTCTCTAAGGCTTTGAAAATTGAGATGGCCATATCGATTATGCCATACTACTGCCTTTTCTTGGATTGAGCATAATCTGTTCTGTTACTTAAATCACTAAACAAAAATAAATTGTCTTGCATGTCCGCTTTTATCAACAAAAATCCATCTTTGTCTTTAACTTTCGCGTAATTTTCTTTAAAAATTACAGAATGCCCATGCTTTAGTGCTTTGCTTACAGAAAATAAGTTCTTTTGCAACCTTGGTACATACATGACATTTTGCAAACTAATGTCACAACTGCTGGTTTTTATTTTGACTTGGCCTTTGCCAGGTGATTCAACTATATTTTCTGCAGCTAACATAACTTCGTCTCTTTTGTTGACAAATGAAAAAAAAAAAAACTTTTCTCACACCACATATGAGACACCACAATCCGAAGCTCTGTGACCGCGCTTGCTACAAATGAAGCATATACCGTTTAATTTGCCATTCTCTTTGGCATATCGTTCGTTGTTTTTCGCTTGAAATACTTGTGTCTTGCTATCTCGCTCACTGTTCTCGTTCATTCTTTCGGCCTCTGCCGAAAGTTTGATTTTGAGTAACTGAAAATTGGGCAGAACATCCCGTGTTTCTATAGCAACAACAAAATGTTCATATTCGGTACTCAAACTAGATAGCAAAATTTCACTTTTAACTCATCATTTATTTCAATGTTCACTTCAGCCAGTTTATCAATTATTTCAGTGAACTCATTCACGTACTGGCTCATGCTTTCGCTTCCCGAAAATTTTGAACTGAACAGTTTTTTGTACTGAGAACATTTTTGTAATGCACTTGCAACGTGTACCTCGCGCAACTTTTTCCATGCATCTAGCGCTGAGGACGCGTTTTTCACATAATTCAACTGTGTAGTGCTTACATTCAAAATTATGCAGGCCAACGTCTTCTCGTCCATTAATCTTCACTTTGCAGCTGTTTCACTGTTGACTCATTCAACTTCAGCTTACCACTGCCGACACCCCAACGTTCTTGGTGCACAAGTACGCTGCGCATTTGCACATTCCACACATTATAATTTTTCTATTTGATACGAACTCATTTTATCACTTACCGCGAACTTTGGCCCATAACCTGTTATGATGTAATAAGGCTCAATGGATAAAGTGCAACGCCATCAAATAAGAAAAGAACGCCGAATTTTATGTGCGCACACGACAAACGTTTATTGGAAAGGGAAGAGATAGAAGTAAGATCAATTAGAGATGCATAACTGAACTAGCGATGAACTATCATAGAGATGAGTCCAATATAACTTGCGATACTTTAACAAAAACTGTTCCCATTATCTTTTTATCGTTAGATGGGATCAGCAAAGCACACCTCGTTGTTACCAAATATTTCTCTTTCTTCAAACCAAGTGCCTGAATATACGGCCACTAGATGTATTTTTTTTTGGTTAGTGGTTGTTAGTGGTTGTGAAAACAAGCACATTGTGACTAAAAGTTTTAGACTAAAATTATGTTTACAGTTAGACACATAGGATTTCTGATCAAATTGTTTCCAAACGATTGATCTTACCACGGATAACTGGGTAGTGAAGACGCTTAGGATTACCAGCTTACTCATTCTTGAAGTAGAGCATTCTGATTCACGCCTAATTATCCGAGACATAAGCTTAGGCGAGCTTGAAGAAGCAAACCACATCTTATATTCAAGTGATTAGGATTACCTTTTGATTGTCTTTCAGAAGCAACAAATTGTCCACGGTTGAATACAGAACGGAGCCACAAGTCAATTGGATTCAGGATGTTTAGCTTTCGAGCATCTCCTGTCGAGCCTTATGGCTCATCTGTCTTCTCTTTTCTATCATCATTTTCTTTCTTCTCTTCTCGCTTAGACTAGGCCGTGGAGTCTATCTTTTGAAATTGGTATTTTTTTGTTGTTATTTTTGCATTTAAATTAGTAAGTTTTACAAGATTAGTTACAAATTTTCTGTAAAAAAATGGGTTTGACGCGATCAGACGATGAAAACGTAGCTGGACCTTCCCAACTTTATTGTGCGGTGTGTGAAGCTGTCACTCATGAATCGAAGTTATACACGACTAGATGCGATCACAAGTTTCATAGAGCGTGTATTCAAAATCACCAACGCAAGAATAACAGTTGTCCGGTGTGCAAGGCCGTTTGTCTCGAAGGAGGGGCTGTGCACTGAGCTACGGTTCATAACACCCGACAGCGAGCCAGATTAGCTTGGCTCGAATCACGGGCAGGTAGTGTATCCAATGTGGCAGAAATAATAACGCGGTTAATAAGACTCAATTATTTCGGCGACTATTTTCTTTTGTATTAATTCGGTTTAAGTTTGATATAGCTGGATAGACCATCCATGGATAAAATTATTTTTGTAATCTCTTAGTTCGTATACAATCTCTCTTATCTCCTGTAGCAACTATTATCAGCGAAAAAAAGTTTTGATAGCAACCGATAAGTTATATTTTTTTACGGACGATGGAAGAATAAAGGATAAAATCAAACTAAGTTTATAAATAAAAGAAGCTTATAATGTTTTGTTAAATATTTTCTTTGATTCGATGCCTGTCATAATGCCAGGGTAGAGTAGGCGTGTCAATAGGGGCTGTCGTCCATTTTAGAACCGCATAATTTGAGATTTTTTTTTATATCAAAAATAATTTGTATCTCGCTCATTCTTATGTGGACACGAGCACTTTAGCACTTATAGTTGCTGAGATCTAGGCACTCTTTCCAACAGACAGACGGACAAGTCTCAATCGATACAGCTATTGATACTGATCAAGAATATATATATACTTTAAAGGGTCGCAAAAGCTTTCTTCTGCCTCTTACATACATTTTGGCCACTTTAATATACCAATTCATCCCATGGATGCATGGTATAAAAAGTTTGTTTAGCTAATCCAACCAACAATGGCCAAACGACGAATGGCGGAAAGTGCTGAGACACCAGCCAGCTGTCCATACAATGTCCGTGTCTATGTCCGAGTCACCGAAGTTTGTTTCGTTAGGTAGAATAAAGTAAGTACATAAATCGCCGTGCCGACTTGGATATACCATGCATCAAGTGAAAAAAACTAATTCCAATTTATAAAATTAAATTCGTCTACTAAATTTCTTTCGAATGCGCGATTTCTGTCATATGCTATCTCGCTCACTCTTATGTGTGTGCATTTTAGCGCCCCAACGGCCATATTCGCCCTTGCCCTTGCGAGAGAAAATCACTTTTTAATAATGTGCACTTCATGTGCAATTCAAAAAAAAAGTACAAATGCTTGGATTTAACATTTTTATACGTTTTTCGAAAACGAAAAATTGTTGCTAATGTTATCAATTATTTCAGTGAACTCATTCACGTACTGGCTCATGCTTTCGCTTCCCGAAAATTTTGAACTGAACAGTTTTTTGTACTGAGAACATTTTTGTAATGCACTTGCAACGTGTACCTCGCGCAACTTTTTCCATGCATCTAGCGCTGAGGACGCGTTTTTCACATAATTCAACTGTGTAGTGCTTACATTCAAAATTATGCAGGCCAACGTCTTCTCGTCCATTAATCTTCACTTTGCTACTGTTTCACTGTTGACTCATTCAACTTCAGCTTACCACTGCCGACACCCCAACGTTCTTGGTGCACAAGTACGCTGCGCATTTGCACATTCCACACATTATAATTTTTCTATTTGATACGAACTCATTTTATCACTTACCGCGAACTTTGGCCCATAACCTGTTATGATGTAATAAGGCTCAATGGATAAAGTGCAACGCCATCAAATAAGAAAAGAACGCCGAATTTTATGTGCGCACACGACAAACGTTTATTGGAAAGGGAAGAGATAGAAGTAAGATCAATTAGAGATGCATAACTGAACTAGCGATGAACTATCATAGAGATGAGTCCAATATAACTTGCGATACTTTAACAAAAACTGTTCCCATTATCTTTTTATCGTTAGATGGGATCAGCAAAGCACACCTCGTTGTTACCAAATATTTCTCTTTCTTCAAACCAAGTGCCTGAATATATGGCCACTAGATGTATTTTTTTTTGGTTAGTGGTTGTTAGTGGTTGTGAAAACAAGCACATTGTGACTAAAAGTTTTAGACTAAAATTATGTTTACAGTTAGACACATAGGATTTCTGATCAAATTGTTTCCAAACGATTGATCTTACCACGGATAACTGGGTAGTGAAGACGCTTAGGATTACCAGCTTACTCATTCTTGAAGTAGAGCATTCTGATTCACGCCTAATTATCCGAGACATAAGCTTAGGCGAGCTTGAAGAAGCAAACCACATCTTATATTCAAGTGATTAGGATTACCTTTTGATTGTCTTTCAGAAGCAACAAATTGTCCACGGTTGAATACAGAACGGAGCCACAAGTCAATTGGATTCAGGATGTTTAGCTTTCGAGCATCTCCTGTCGAGCCTTATGGCTCATCTGTCTTCTCTTTTCTATCATCATTTTCTTTCTTCTCTTCTCGCTTAGACTAGGCCGTGGAGTCTATCTTTTGAAATTGGTATTTTTTTGTTGTTATTTTTGCATTTAAATTAGTAAGTTTTACAAGATTAGTTACAAATTTTCTGTAAAAAAATGGGTCTTATGTGTGTGCATTTTAGCGCCCCAACGGCCATATTCGCCCTTGCCCTTGCGAGAGAAAATCACTTTTTAATAATGTGCACTTCATGTGCAATTCAAAAAAAAAGTACAAATGCTTGGATTTAACATTTTTATACGTTTTTCGAAAACGAAAAATTGTTGCTAATGTTATACAACAAGAAAAAATTTACTTATTTTGTGGAGATACAGTTATCATACTACAACACCAACATTTTTAAAATAATAATCGCGCACAATATTGTCGTTGCATTGACAACCCTATCGCATACGTTTTATTCAATTTGGCAACTGTAAACAAATTTGGTGAAATTAACCAAAAATTTAAGAACAGTGAATTAAATACAAAAAAAGAATACAATCCATCGCTAAAGGAACTTACCGCTAACTATTGCGTTTGCAAGCCTACACTCTCTTTTCTACTTAATTCGTTTATCGAAACAAGGTACCCCAGAATTTAATTTTGGCGATGCGATTTCTAGGCATTGGATTCAGTGTTTGGAACAACTGTGAGTGAAATCTTTCGAAATATTATTTAATCTAGACTCCTGCTTCTTTTTGGCAAGCATTTTGTATTCTTTCCAAATCTTCAATTACAAGTGAAATAAATTAAAATTCCATGCACATATTGAAACCCAAATGTAATTATTTTTATTCGATTATATTAAAAATTATATTCATCAGAAGTCAAATAAATTTCAATTAATTTTAAACTAGGCCATGCCGAAGTTTGTATACCCTTGCAAGCTCTTGTGTTACTAGATCCCTAAAAAGAGTTATCTAAATGTAAGGACCCTGATTTAAAAATCCGTTTTTACACGCCATAGCACGGTACGCATACATATGTATGTATATAGACATGCAGCATGCAATTTTTTCATTTGTTTATATGACAGCAATATGATATAGTCATCCGATTTTGATCAAATTTACCAGAATTATAACTTTCAATGTGGAATCAATGTTTTTTACCAAGTTTGACGATGATCGCTCAAAAAACAAAAAAGTTTTTAGAAGAAAAATTATTTTTGGTCCGATGGTTCCTATGGGAGCTATATGATATAGTCGTCCGGTCCGGATGAATCCGAGATATACAATGCCTGCAGTATATACAAGACTTCGTGCAAAATTGCAGCTCTGTAGTTTTAGCGGTTTAGGAGGAGAAGCTGTTGATCCAGACAGACAGACGGACGGACGGACAGACGGACAGACAGACGGACAAACGAATTTGAACTCGCCTTGTCATGCTGATCAAGAATATATATACTTTATATGGTCGGAGATGGCTCCTTCTATGCGTTGCACACTTCTGACCAAAATTAATATACCCTTTTTGCAAGGGTATAAAAAGGCGGCAACTTCAATTGCATTTTTTATAGCTGCTTACATTTCTTCTTCTTCTTTGGCTGGCCTAGAAAAAAACAAAGATGCCAGCTTCGTGCATTTTTCCGATGTTTTCGTTAAATTTTTCCGTAAAACACAATTATACAACTTTTTGTAAATTAGAGCTTAATTTACTTAGTTAATACTTTCTTGTGCCACATAAGAAAAAAAATTGTGATCATAAAATTTTAGTCCGAAAATACCATTTATCGTTTTTCAGCAGGATTGCTTATGGGCGATTTGAGCAAAAACGGCTCTTGCTTTTTTCACAGGCGTTTTCGTAAAATAATAAATTTTATATGAAAACAAATATTGTCAGCAGTCATTTGAATGCAATTCAATCCAAAAATAAAGTAAGTAAGTCGCCGGGCCGACTTGGATATATGTACCATGCATCAGAGGGAAAGAAACTACATCGAGTTTATAAAACTAAATTCATGTATTAAATTTCTTTTGTATGCGCAATTTCTAACATATGCTATTTCGCTCACTCTTATGTGTGTGCACTTTTGCGCTCCACCGGCCAAATTCGCCTTGCACTGCTTTGACTGCAAAACGTTTCAATGTATAACTCGGCCATTTTTATTGCGATTTTTATCAAATTTGGTGGAATGATAGATATTCGTAACATATATAAGTGTGCTCAATTAAATTTCGATAGGATAAATACTGCGGGAAGGGGGCGTGGCAAAAAAAAAACATAAACTTGGTCTGCGCCAATACTACACAAGTCTACATTCTAAATTTGGTAACTCTAACATTTGTAGTTGCTGAGATCTCTGCACCCTTACGGACGGACAGACGGACGGACGGACAGACGGACATGGCTATATCAACATTTCTTCCCATGCTGATCACGAATATATATACTTTTTAGGGTCGGAAAAGCTTCCTTCTGCCTGTTACATACATTTTGGCGACTTTAATATACCATTTCATTCTATGGATGCATGGTATAATAATTAAAGTTTATTTCAACATTTTTTTTTTTCGAGATAATTTGCTGCAAGCGCAGTATTAACTAAACGTTGGAGAAAAACTCGTAACTTTTTAAAATTGTCAAATGAGATTTCTGTGACACCCTACATTTGCGTTTGGGGCGTTAGCGATTTCTGTGACACCCCTGATAAAGTTAAATAATACATTCCAAGAGATAATACAAACTTATTATGTTTTTCTTTTTGTGGGTTGTTAGTAAATATGTCACCTACATTTTCATCCGTTGGTACATAATTAATTTGACATTTTTTGTTAGAACTTCTTTAATATGATAGTGCTTAATGTCTATATGTTTGGTGCGTCTATGGTGCTACGGTGCACCATATACGTATGGTTCTATCTGTTGTGCGCTCAATTTGTCACCATTTATCCCGTATTCCTGATTACAGACCTTAGCTACAAGTCTGATTTAAACTTTACTATGCTACCTTGATTATCTCTCTTAACTCGAAATACCCACATGGAACCGATCGCTTGCTCTCCAGGTAGAAGTTCAACCTTCTAGGAGTCTTTTCATTGTCTCCTCCCACTCAAACGAATGTTTGCTCTTTAAAGCTTGCTTGACAGTATAAGAAGTATCGATGTCATGTTATGCGACTATATTGTATTGCTTTTTGGGTTTACCTGCTTGCTCAGTAAGAATAAGTCTTAGCTCTCAGATTCCGTTAAAGCTCTCGAACTGGTCGTCCTCATCGCCTTCTGCTTGAAGTAAATCTTGACCTGGTTCTTTTGCGGGTGTTAAAACTTTAAATATATAGGGTCGAAATTTATGATCATGCATTTGGTCCAGCGCATAATTGCTACCACAAAGTGTTTGTACTCTGCATTTAAACTTGATAAAAGAATTAACTTTTAATTCATCGCTTAAATCAATGCTAACTTCTGTCAGTTTCATAAATGAGTTTATGTATCCGACATTACACCGTTTAATTCTAGCTTTTTGTTTTAAAGTTTTTTGTAAAGCAAATTGGTCCCGTAGGCACGTGCATTTTACGAAGTACTTCCCAAGCTTCAATTGAGAAACACTTACATATAAAATACATGCTGCTGCCTTTAGCCACACTTCTTTTCCACTAACGATATTCCAAAGTTCTGGGTGTATCAAAACACTTCATATCTGTATACTCCAAACATCATTGTTTTTCTCGTTGAGTTTTTCGATTTGGAAATTATGAATCATCTGTAACGATCCTTTCTCGTCCTTTGAGTCGTTGATGAGACTTTTCAGGGCTAGGTTCGGCACAACAAAATTTATTTTGTGCCCCGATAAATATCGTGCTTGCTCTCCGCTACTATTCTCCTATCTCCCTAGCTCGTACAGGGCCCCCTTCACCCCCGCACCCGTCTTTTGGTCTCGCTTGGCCCCCACTTTTGCTTTTTCATGTGCTCAAATTCCCGACTGCATTTCGCACAATCATAATTATGCTTATGTCGTAGGCCATGTTGCACCCCGTTAATGTTGATGCTGGGCAACATTGCTCGCTGTACACATGTTGCGGCTTTACTCGGTCCATGTTGCTGATTTTTGTGGCTTTATTTCGAGGATGTTGCTTAATGTTGTGAGGTGGATATATTGCTATTTATGCTCCTTGATCTCCACCCCCCCCCACCCCCTCATACCCTCCTCTTAGGCCCGTGGTGCCTCACCTCCCCTTCCGCCATTCGTCGTTTGGCCATTTTTAGTGCTGTGCATGGTGTTCATGTTCACAAAATATAAAAATAAAAAGAAAAAAAGTGTCGAAAAAGTACGTGCTGTTGCTAGGCAGAAAATATTCGAATGATTAGATTTTCTGTTTGCGAGTTAGCATTTCCCTTCGTGTCGGCTCGCTCAGTTTCTTTGTTGGTGTGTGTGAGCCCTTTCTTGCGGTTTTATTTCTCACGCATTTTTTTTTTTGTTTTTATTTACTTGGGTTTTATATCCGTGTATTGACGTCTGCTCTGCTGGTTATTGTATATACACCTTATATATGCATTAACTTGCTTATGTTTGCAACTTTCTTTTTATTCACCCTGTGTGATTCCGTTGGTGGTATCGCTATTCGTCTCGTTTGTACATTTGATTGTATGCGTGAGTCCAATTCTCTTTGCCTGTGTGGGAGGATTTCCCTTTTCTATGAGAGAGAATTTCCCTTCTTGCGCCCTCGGCTTCTCTCGTTTTTGTTGCGCGTGTATGCGTTGGTTCTGCCCTCGCGCGTTTGTATGTGTTGGTGATCGTCTGCTGCTCTCCCTTTTTGAATATCGTAATCGTGCGCTCCCCCCTTTTTGTTTTTTTTGAATATCGTACATTTGGTCGACCAATGGGAATTTAATTTCCCTTTTGCGTGATATGGCCGTTGGATTTGAATATTCCCTTTTTCTGTTTTCTGTTGTGTTTTGCCGACGGCCAATTGATTTTGGATTTTAAATTGAAATTTCTGTTTGTGTTTTGCCGACGGCAAATTGATTTTGGTGTTTAACGATTTTCGATATTGGTTATACTGTTCTCCGTCGAAATAATTACTTTGTTTTTAATTTTTTTTATTTTTGCTTAATTAATTAACTTAATTACTTTTGTGTTTACTTGTGCTGCTTTTCCCTCTTTTTGTGTGACCATCGGCGGCTCTAATCAGTTAACTATTCCATGTCAGTTGATGTCTCCGTCTCCTTTCGTACATTAATCCCTTCTTAGCCGGCCGGTCTAATCTGGTGATTTCTGTGCGTTTGGGTTCGGATTCATCCCTTCCATTTCTTGTTTACTTGATGTTGTTTCCTGCCCGTGTGGTTTTATTTCGCTGAGGTGGGCCTTTCTTGTGCGCCCATCTCGAAGCTGTTGAATCTTGCATATCACAGGCGATGGAAACCCGACGACATTATATGGTCCCCCATATTTTGGTGCAAGGTTGGCCGCAAATCCTTCTGCCGTCTTTGATAGGTAGTGTTCCTTTACCCATACTGTATCTCCAAGTTATGGTCTCCATTCTCGCCGCCTCATGTTGTAGTGACGTGCCTCATTTAATTGGTTTTCCCGCTGTTTTGGCGTTAATGTTTCGACCCCCGATCCTGTCGTTATTTTGTCGTATACCGTGCCGGGCAGTCTTGGTTCCCTTCCTTCTACGAGGAACGCTGGTGTGAATCCGGTTGACTGCGATCTGCTTGTGTTCACGGCCAATGTAATCTCTGGCCATTTTTCGTCCCAGTTTCTCTGGTTCACACCTGCGAATTGTGCTATCATCGTTTTCACCGTCCTGTTTGTTCTTTCTGTTGGGTTTTCCTGCGGTGTGTATGGTGCTTTTAGTTGATGTTGGCTACCCCATTCCGCCAACATCTTTTCGAAAATTTTGCTAGTGAACTGCACTCCGTTATCTGCAATTACTGTCTTGGGGGTCCCAAAGCGGGACAGAATGCGTTCCCTGAAGGCTTTTACTAAATTTTCTGCTGTTGCTTTTCGCATTGGGATGAGTTCTGTCCATTTTGAGAAACAGTCTACGATTACTAGTAGCATGGAGTTTCCGTATTTTGACCTTGGTAGTGGTCCTACAAAGTCTGCGCAAATCGTTGCCCACGGCTCCTCCGGTATTTGTGTTAGCATCTTTCCGACCGCTTGTTGCTGATTTGGTTAATACTTTAAACACAATTCGCATCTGCTCACGAATATTCGGATGTCTCTTTGCATGCCAGGACAGAAATATTTCGCCGCTACCCTTGCTATCGTTCGTCTACTGCCCGTGTGTCCTGCCGTGGGCGTAGAGTGATTTTCCTTCATGATGTTCGGACGTAGTGCTTTAGGAACGCACATTTTCCATGCCGTTACATCTTCATCTCCCGCTTTGTGGGGTATATTTCTGTTTAGCTGATCGTTTTCCCACACGTACTCTTTTTTTTTTTTCGTTGGATTTTGTAAATATAATAAAAGAAAAGAAAAGATTTTTGGATGGTTGGTGAAGGCTGGCCCGAGCGGGACTGCCGATGAGGCATTGCTTCGCCCAGGTCAATCTCCGCCTCCCTCAGATTCTTGGATGCGGCAAACTCGCATGCCGCTTCCCAGTTCTCTGGGTTCTCCGGCATTTTCGCGACCAGGTTCTCCGCAGTGACTCGTTCGCCGAACCTAAGGAATAACCTTTGCCTCGCGGAATCAAAGCGAGGGCAGTAAAACGCCACGTGGTTAGCGTCCTCAACAATCCCGCTGTCGCACCAGGTACAGTCGTCCTCCTCCTCATGCCTGAACCTCTTCAGGTAGCTCCTGAAGCATCCGTGGCCGCTCAGTAGCTGGGTGAGGTGGAAGTTGACCTCACCATGAGACCTTCCTATCCACAGGTCTAACCTCGGGATAAGCCTATGGGTCCAACGTCCCTTGGTTGCTGAGTCCCATCTTTGCTGCCAGCGCTGGATACTCCGCGCCCTAAGCGCCCGTCGATCGCAGCGTTCTGTCGGGTTGCTGCTTGTAGCTGGGCTTCTCCGCATCCGATAAATGGCCACGGCTTCGCCGGCCAGTTCATCGATGGGAACCAGCTTGCTATGACTAGCGCCGCCTCATCGGATATAGTGCGAAACGCGCAGCTTACCATGATCGTGCTGAGCCTGTAGGTGGATTCAAGGTCGCGTCGATAACTCCTGAAAGCCAGCGCTTTTACCCAGACTGGGGCAGCGTAGAGAGCAATAGACTTCATCACGCTCATCAATAGCATCCTGCGGCATTGCTTGGGACCCGCGTGTTCAGCATGATCCTTGCAAGTGCCCTCGTTGAGGCTAGCGCTTTGTTGTTGGCATACTCCAAGTGCTCCCTGAAGCTCAGGCGGGTGTCCAGCATCACTCCTAGGTATTTTAACGCCCTTTGGGAGGTTATCGCTTGGCGCCCAGCTTGGCGATGGCTTCGTTGCACCATTGCTCCGCTACCTTCAGCTCCTTAGCCACCACGACTAGGGCAACGTCGTCCGCGAATCCGATTATGCGTGTATGTGAGGGCAGCCGTACCCTTAGGATCCCGTCGTACATAATGTTCCATAGCACAGGCCCCAGGACTGACCCTTGCGGTACACCTGCAGAAATACAGCGCACCTTGGTGCCTTCTGCCGTCGCGTACTGCAGAGTTCGTCCCTCAAAATAGCTTCTCACGAGCTGGGTCATACTCTGCGATACGTGGAATGACGAGAGCCCGTCCAGTATTCGGCTCCACTTCGCCGTGTTGAAGCCGTTTTTGACGTCGATCGTCACGATGAGGCAATACTCCTTGGTGCCGCCCTTCCATCGACTTCCAGCTATCGCATCGGACGCGATGTTGACCACGGTGCTGATAGCATCCACCGTTGATCTGGCCTTCCGGAAACCAAACTGCATGTCTGACAGGCCACCATGGATGCGTATCTCCTCTTGCAATCGCGCGCCAATCAGGGTCTCCAATATTTTTCCCGCCGTGTCTATGAGGCAGATCGGCCTGTAGGAGGATGCCTCCTCGATGGGTTTTCCCGGCTTGGGAAGCAGGAGAAGGTTCTGCTCCTTCCAAATGCTTGGGAATATGAGTTCTCGCAGGCACTGGTTGTACATATCGGTGAATACCTCCGGGTGTAGAGTAACAGCCAGCCTGAGGGTCCGATTTGGGATGCCATCCGGTCCTGGTGCCTTTGAGTCCTTAATTTTTCGCACTATTGATAAGACCTCCTCGCAGGTGCATTCTTCGATGGGGTCGCTGCTGGGCCGGAGTGGGTGATTTCTTAGGGCCACCTCACATTGGGGGAACAGTGCACACACAATATTCTCCAGGGTCGCAGCGTCCTGTGGGATATTTTTGGTATGCCTTACCCCATGGATCCTGCTCCGCTGTGTCGCATAGGGCCAAAAAGGACTCCTTTTTGCTGGAAACGATCTCCCTCTTCAGGCATTTCCTCCTTGTGCGGTATAAGTGACCTAGGGCCTCAAATTGAAGCGTTCCTCTAGCGCGTTGGTACACACGTCTTGCTCGGAGACAAGCTTGGCGGGCCGCGTCGATGGCTTCATTCCACCAGCATACAGGCCTGTGGTGTCTGTTGTAGGGCCCACGTTTGGCCATGCTGCCTTCGCATGCTGCCAGCACCTTGTCCATGATTCTGCGAGCCGACTCTTCGGCAAAATGGTCGGTGCGGAGCCCAACCATTTTAGCGCAAAAGGACGGGAGGTCCAAGGATCCAGCTCTGAAGGACTTCTTCTGCGGAAATTCTCGAGGCGATACGCTAGCACCTGATGCCACTGTGGTCAGGATGGCCTCGTGGTCGCTCGCTGTATAGAAGTCCCCGATGCTCCAGGACGTCGTTTCTGCCTTGGCCTCGCTGACAAACGTCAGGTCTATGATGGAACCTGTCCCGGCCCGGGTGAAGGTGTTCCTGCTACCCGAGTTGAGAAGCGTCACGTTGAGGGATGCGAACGCCTTGAGGAGGACGCGTCCCCTTGCATCCGTTCTTGAACAGCCCCAATCCTCTGCCCAGGCATTGAAGTCGCCGGCGATGACGACTCGATGACGGCCTCTAGCATCCTCTACCAGCTTGTCGATCTGCTCTCTGAAAAGGCTGAGCGCCAAGCTGGGTGGCATGTAGCAGCTGTACACCGTAAGGTCTTGCAGCCTTGCTCTACAAAAGTTATCGAAAGGTTCGGCATGTTCCAGGTTCAGGCTCTTAGGCCCACAGGACCATATTGCTGACTTATTGCCTCTGTCTGACACCCAGGTGCGAGTATTCCCTACGGTGTATGGCTCGCTCAGTAGCGCCACGTCCGCCGAGTGCTCTTTCGTTGATTTCTCCAACAGATCCTGGGCCACTCTGCAGTGGTTCAGGTTGAGCTGCAAAATGTTTAGGGGCATTTGGGGGCTTTCTTACCAGTCTGGGTACTTCTGTGCGTCCCTCTCCATTTTCCTTTTCACGTCCTGAATCCATCCTCACTCTTTGTTGGCCCGTACGATTTCTGCCTTATCTTCAATCAGCCTTTTGCACGTTTCGAGCGGTTGCCTTGACAGAGCGTCTGCCACTTCGTTTAATTGGCCTTTTCTATATGTGATTTCGAAGTCGTATTTCTGTAGTTCCAGTGCCCATCTTGCTATGCGTCCGGTTGGACTTTCGATGCTGTTTAGCCATTTTAAAGCCATATGATCTGTTACCACCTTGAAGTGGTATCCTTCCACATATGGTTTGAATTTTCTGATTGCCCATACGATCGCCAGACACCTTTTCTGTGGCTGAGTAGTTTTTCTCTGCTGGGTTCAGTGATCGGCTTGCATATGATATGACTCGTTCACCCTCTTCCGTGTTTTGAGTTAAAATCGCCCCCAGCCCATAGTTGCTAGCGTCTGTTTGAAGAATAAACATCCTTTTAAAATCTGGGCATGCTAGTGTTGGGTCGGCTACCAACTTCTTTTTGACCTCTTCAAACGCGGCTTGGTGCTCCTCGCTCCATTGCCACTTTGTTTGCTTTTTGAGAAGAGAATTTAATGGTTGCACCATTGTCGCAAATCCTGGCACAAATCTTCTGTACCATGATGCTACCCCCAAATACTGCCTTAACTCCTTCACGCATTTCGGAGGCTTTATTTCTGCTATCGCTGCAACCTTTTCTGGATCCGTTCTGATTCCCTGTTCTGTAACTTGATGGCCGAGAAATTGAAGCTCCTTTCTGAAGAATTGACATTTTTCAGCGTTTATTCTCAGGTTTGCTGTTTTTAGTCTTTGGAATACTTCTTTGAGGTGTCGGATGTGGTCCTCTCTTGATTTGCTCACCACTATGATGTCGTCTTGGTATGCGAATGCACGCCTATAACTTGATCTAGTGCCCTTTCGAATGTTGCTGATGCTGAGTGCAATCCGAACGGCATCACTTTCCATTGGAATAGGCCTCTCCCTGGCACTGTGAATGCCGACATCGGTCTGCTCTCCTCCTCCAGAGGGATTTGGTAGTATCCGTCTTTAAGGTCCAAACTGCTGATGAATTTTGCTTCTTTTAATTGGTTTAGAATATAGTCGATCCGAGGCATTGGGTATGCGTCCTTAATCAACTTTGCGTTGATCTGCCTGAAGTCGACGCACAATCGCCATATTCCTGTTTGTTTTTTCTTTACCATCACTATTGGAGAGCTGTACGGACTTTTTGAAGGTTCGATATAGCCCATTCTGAGTAGCTCGTTTACTTTATTGTCGATCTCTCCTTGCATTCTCGGGTTCTTTGGATAATATCTTTGTCTGACTGCTACATCATCCTTCATTCTGATCCTATGGGTTGCTATTGTTGATGTTCCTGTGATTTTGGCCAACTCTTTTAGCTCGTCCCCTAAGAATGTTTCGATGATTGATTGATCGATTTTTTCCTGGGCCACCATTATGCACATCCTTTCTATCAGTCTTCCGTTGAATCTCTTTAGAGATGGTATGCTTATTGTGTGTCCTCCGCATTGGATTGTTGTTCCCATTGCTTTCAAATAGTTCCACCCTAGTACCATTGAATCAATTCCATTTGGTAGCACCAGGAATGGTATTGACATTTGTTTGTTCCCTAACCTTACTTCTCCCTCCCACTGTCTTTGGATGTCGCTCACGCTCCCGTCCGCCATCCATAGCTATTTATTTACGCGGCTCCATATTCCTTTGTGTTCGAGGGTTTCGCTTTGACTTATGAAGCTGCTCATTGCTCTCGAGTCTATGGTGCCCTTCACTTTGCTCCCTGCGAGCTCTACTATGGCGCAGAGTTGATCCGCCTCTTCTCTTAATCTTCTTGCCCTGCTCGCCCCTTGTAGACTGGAACCGGTTCTCGTTTCCCGTCCCTGTGCAGCAGTTCATTGTCCTTACTCCGACTTTTCCACATTGCCAGCAGAACATCAATCTGGGCAGATTGCAGTCTCTTGCCCAGTGTCCTGATCCACCACATCGCCTACATGCCTGTTTTGGATTTTGTTTCCATTTTGTTTTGTTATTTCTACCTTGTTTAGACTGTTTTGTGTCGATGGATTTTCGTCAACGTATTTTCTGAATCTCGTGTTTTGTGTGTTATGGGGTGTTTGTCTTTGTCCCCCGCTGAAATTTTGCTGCCTCGTTAGACTCTGGTTGTGTATCCTGTTGTCTTCTCTTATAAACTCTGCTCTTTCTCGTTCAAGAATTTCATATTCTTCCGCCAGTTGCATTAAATCTTCCATTGTCCTGATGCTTTGCGGCCTGATGAATATACGCAGGTCTGGTGTACAGTTTTCCATTATCACCTCCAGTTGTTCGAAGTCTGGGATCTTGAGTGGTCGCATCAGTGTCTGCATCTCGATCATGAAATCTTTGAACGATTCTCTTCTGCCTTGCTTTCTGACCTTTATTTTGTCGGCCAGGTTTTTGAAGTATCCTTTTGGTAAGAAATACTTCCTAAAGCTTTCCGTGAATTCCTCCCAGGTCCTCCACTGTTTGTTGTTGGCAATGTACCATTTTAGGGCCTTGTCCTTTAACAGTTCCGGCATTGCTCGTGGTATCATGTCGATCTCGATGCCATACATATCTGCAGACCATTCTACTTGTTCGATGAATTCTAGAGCTTTGTCGTTGCCATCGAATCTAAACGTCCATTCTCTGACTTGTTTGGCCACCTTTGCATACTCGCTAGATTGATGAGGTTTACTTCTTTTCTCATATACCACCTCTTCTTCCACTCTTTTCTTCCTTTCATCGATTGTGGTCCTTAGGAGTTGTTTTTCGTTGTCGTCTAGCGCGTTATCGCTGGCCCACCTGGACGTTTTGAAAGTTGGGATGGCCAGCGTTGCGATGTCTATTCCCCTTTGGGGTCCTGTTTCCCTTTGTGATTTTGAGAATTTTATCGCCAGCTCATCTATTTGTTTCCTCCTTGTTTCATCCTCTTCATGCTTGAAGATCCATTCTCCGAACTGCTTCCTCATGTCATCCATAGTTCCTGTCATGTTCATCCCGAATTCTTTGCCATGTTTCACCAGATCCTCCTTCTTCATATGGTACACCCATGATTTGGTCATTTTGCCGCTTTTTCCTTTATCTTTGAGGTTATGTTATTTATTTTATCAGTATAGCACGTTGGGCGCCAGTTGTGACGATCCTTTTTCGTCCTTAGAGTCGTTGATTAGACTTTTCAGGGCTAGGTTCGGCACAACAAAATTTATTTTGTGCCCCGATAAATAATAACGCTTTTAGATGTAATTTTGGCACAGACCTTCGTACTTATTGCTTTTATTGATCTTTTGGAATTCTCTCGGGGTCCTTGGCGAGTGTTGGAGGTCCTTTGCGATCCTTGAATCCTTGATTCTGTTTTGATTGTGTCTTCGCTGTTGTTCTTGACTTTGCTTGATGTTTGACTTTGCTTGATGTGGTTGGCTCCTTTTCGCTTGCTGGCTCCTTGATGACGACGCAGATGACTCAGATCCTTGACCTGGGCTCAACTTCGTCTCTTGAGTTCTCCTACACTCCTACGCTCTCCTGATCTCTACTTCAACCCCAATCTCCACGTTCAAGGATATTTCCTGAACTCTTTCCCCTCAAGGATATTTCCTGAGGTCCTTATTCTGGTTCAAGGATACTTCCTGACCCAAAATATTCCTCCAGGATACTTCCTGTATGTTTAAAACCCTGTTCAAGGATATTTCCTGAACTTTTCCCTCTCAAGGATATTTCCTGAGGTCCTTATTTTGGTTCAAAATATTCCCCCAGGATATTTCCTGTATGTTTAAAACCCTGTTCAAGAATATTTCCTAAACTTTTCCCCCTCAAGGATATTTCCTGAGGTCCTTATTTTGGTTTAAGGATACTTCCTGAGTCACAAAATATTCCTCCAGGATATTTCCTGTATGTTAAAAAAAACTTGTTCAAGGATATTTCGTGAACTTTTCTTTCTCAAGGATATTTCCTGAGGTCTTTATTTTGGTTCAAGGATGCTTCCTGAGTCCAAAATATTCCTCCAGGATACTTTCTTTCCTACTTCTTGCTCCCTGCTGCTTGGTTCTAGGATATTTCCTGAACCTTCCCTATTCTCTGTTCCCTATGTTATTTTCAGGACACACGCTTGAACCCAGACTTGGTCCTTTGAGTACTCTGACTTCGTTTTGATGCGTCAAGATTACTACTGGAGGTCTTGAACACTTCACTTTCCCTTCCTCGCCTTTTGAACTCTCAAGATTACTTACTACCAGAGGTCTTGAGATGTCCACCTTGCTTTGCTTGCTGATGCTTGCTGATCGTCCTTGCGTCGACGCGTGCCTTATATAGGCCTCCTGGCCTCTGGATCTTTAATGTATTTGTTGTTGTTATGTTACTGTGTTGCATTTAGTGTATTTGTTATTATATATTTTATATAAAATAATATATACAGGGGTGTCACAGAAATCGCTAACGCCCTAAAATCGCCCCAAACACAAATGTAGGGTGTCACAGAAACCTCTTTTGACAGTTTTGAAAAGTTGCGAGTTTTGCTCCAACGTTTGGTTAATTTTGCGCTTACAGCAAATTATGTTGAAAAAGAATGGTGTTGAAATACACTTTGATTATTTTTGGATGGAATTGCATTCAAATAATCGCTGGCAATATTTGTGTTCATATATAATTTATTATTTTACGAAAACGCCTGTGAAAAAATCAAGCAAGCGTCGTTTTTGCTTAAATCGCCCATAAGCAAGGCTGCCATCCTGCTGAAAACGGCAGAAACTAATTTTCGGACAAAACATTTGTGTTTCCAATTTTAGTTTGTTATATGCCACAAGAAAGCACAAATTTTATGGATTACGACCAAATTTAAGAAAGTTTTTTAAATTGTGTGTACACAGATAAATTTAATGTAAACGTCGAAAAAATGCACCAAGTTGACGTCTCTGTTTTTATCTTGGCCAGCCAAAGAAGAAGAAGAAATGTAAACAGCTGAAAAAAATGCAATTGCAGTTGCCGCCCTTTTTAAAATGAATTGAAATTTTTTGGATTTATGATGGATAAGGTTTCTAATATGATCGAATAAACTTAATTACATTTGCATTTGAATATGTGCATCGAATTTTAAATTATTTCACTTGTAATTGAAGATTTGTAAAAATGGAAATCGCTTGCTTAAAAGAAGCAAGAGTCTACATTAAATAATATTCCCAACGATTTCGCTCACATTTGTTCTAAACACCTCCAGGTCTGCATCCAATGACCTGTTGAACAGAGCTAATACCTAGAAATCGCATGGACGAAATTTTATTCTGGGGTAAAACAGTTGCCATTGTTGCGAAAAATGAATTGTGTAGAAAATATAATGCAGGCTTACAAACGCAATAGTTAGCAGTTATCGATGCATTGTATTCATCTTGTTGTATTTAATTCATTGTTCTTAAATTTTTGGTTAATTTGCCAAAATTTGTTTACAGTTACAAATTTGAAGTAAATGTAAACAACAGGGTTGTCAAAGGACCGACAATATTGCGCGCGATAATTATTTTAAAAATTTTGGTGTTGCAGTGTGTTAACTGTACCTCCAAAAAATAAGTGCATTTTTTCTTGTTGTATAACATAAGCAATAATTTTTGGTTTACGAAAAATTTATAATAATTTTAATTCCAAACGTTAGTATTTTTTTTTTTGGAATTGCACAACCCTATTTCACTTATCGACAATCGAAATACCGAAATAGCGGCGATCGAGTCAGCCGATGTCCCAACCGGTGGCTGTGGCTCCGAAAATGTTGCCGAAAATGAAACGTCGGAGATTTCCGTGACACCAACGTTTGGTTTCGGCGTTTTACATTTCAAACGTCGCCAAAACCGCTAGCGTTTTCTGTGACACCCCTGATAATACATTTATGTATTTGTTGTTATTGTTCTTTGTGCTTCATTTCTTTCTTCTTCTGTTGCCGTTGTTTTGTCGACGGCAAACTAGCCCTTGGCGTTGTATACATGTTGCTAGCTGTGTATATTTGTTGCTGTTGTTTGTTATGTTTTCTTTTGCTGTTGTTCTGCCGACGGCAACGGCCTGCGGCGTGTATACATGTATATGTTGCTAGCATCGTTTGTTGCTGTTCTTGCTGGCGACTTGGCTGATGTATACAGTATGTTGTGGGGTGCATAATTGTTTGACCTTTATGCTCCTCACAATTTAATACACTTAATTACAATTCATTTTATTTATAGCTCAACACCTTTCATTATCGTAGTTGCCCGCAACATTTGTATCGTATATCGTGCTTGCTCTCCGCTACTATTCTCCTATCGCCCCCCGCTTCTCCCCTTTACTCGGTCCATGTTGCTGATTTTTGTGGCTTTATTTCGTGGATGTTGCTGAATATAGTGAGGTGGATATATTGCTATTTATGCTCCTCACAGATCTTTCACAATTTTATTTTCTGTTATATTGGCTCATAACCCATGTGAGGTGGAATAGTGTCTAAACAGTGAATTGTAAAATAAGAACACACGACAAACAATGTGAGCACGACGAACGTTTTATGATCAAGAACAAAAAGGAGAAGCACAATCGGAGATGGAACCTTAAAAATTGTAATGCAAACTACAATACATAAATCGATAATTAAATTTGCATAACTTCAGTAGAGTGGGACTGTTTTGTGCCGAACCTGGACTGAAAGTCGATACATAGCAGCTCTTAGGACGAAAAAGGATGCTTACAACACAAAAATAATATTTTTACTTTATTAAGCTTACTTAAGTACGTGTTCCCTTTGTGTTTAGAGACTCTAAAATCAGAAATCGGTGTTTGGATGCTGGTCTCTGTCACAACACTATGATGTCATTTAAATACTCAAAGAAAACAGCTATGCGTGTTCCAACATCAGGAAGACTTTCTTTAAAAAGAACTGATAATTTCTGTAAAAAACTATAATATAAACCTTTAAACATCTAAAAGGTTCTACATAGTAACTTGATCTAGCATTTGGAATGTGTTTCGAAAATTGAAAAAGTAAATTTCATGTTAATGCTGACAGAGGACTGGCTAGGTCGGCCTAGTTGTTATTGTATATAAATAATTATTCCATAACATAAGAAGCGGATCATTTTGTCCTTTACATTTTGTTTATCTGACCTATACCCACACGTTTTCTTTGAAATACAGGTAAATTGATATTATTAATATTTTCATTCATTCATTTTCAGATTACTTACTGCTTGTATGGATTTCCGCAAAAAAAATCTCGTTCGCGATATTTGGAAAATCACAATTCTATGCACATACCCTTGTCGCTCGAAAATGCAATTGGAGTTTTTGATATTTATGCACCAGACACACTTCCAGATTTTAACTCGTATAAAATAGAATCAATCACTGGTGATATGGAACAATTTTTGCATAAAGTTATTTCTTTGCTTCCAGTACAATATGATATACATTGCGAAATTCAAAATATAAACGAGTTTATATCAGGTACAAAAAAGGATCTGCCAAAAGATTCACAGGATTTGCGATTACCATTTAAAGTGAAAAATATCTACTATTTACTAGCAGATTATTACTTCAAAAGTCGCGATTTCTTAAAAGCTGTTAAGTACTATATCAGCGATCTGGCTGTTAATTTTACTCGATTTGATTCATGGGCCGGAATATCATTATCCAAAGCGAGCATTGTTGAAACACAATTAAATGGTCTGGAATCTTTAGAGTGAGTATACAATCTTATTGAAATATGGCAATGTTTCTTTACTTACTATATGTATAATATCCAAATCCTTTTTTTTTTTGTGTTTTATCAATATTAATAAAGTAAGTAAGTCGCCGGGCCGACTTGGATATACCATGCATCAGGTGAAAAGATATATATTAAATTTCTTTCAAATGCTATTTCGCTCACTTTTATGTGGACACGAGCACTTAAGCGCCCCCGACTAAATCGGTGATTTCCAGCATATGCTATCTCGCTGTTATTTGCGTGCAACTGCCTTGCACTGCTATTAGCGAAAAACGTTTCTATGTATAACTCGCCCATATTTATTCTGATTCTTGTGATATTTGGTGGATTGGTAGATATTCGTAACATGTATTAGTGTGCCAAATTAAATTCCGATACGATAAATATTTCGGCTGAAAATCGAATTTCAGAGGCGGAAGGGGCGTGGCAAAAATTTGAAACAAACTTTTTCTGCGTGCATACTGCACGCATATACTGTCCAAATGCGATAGCTCTAGCTTTTATAGTTCTCGAGATATGGCTCAAAATATTGTTTTTCAAATAGCGAAGGCGGAAGGGGGCGGGACGAAAAAAAAAAATAAACTCGATCTACCTGCTGACCAAACGAGTCTACGTGCCAAGTTTGGTAGCTCTAGCTCTTATAGTCTCCGAGATCTCGATGATCCTACAGACGGACAGACAGACGGACATGTCTCAATCGACTCGGCTATTGATACTGATCAAGAAAATATATATACTTTATAGGGTCGGAAAAGCTTCCTTTTGCCTCTTACATGCATTTTGGCGACTTTAATATACCATTTTATCCTATAGATGCATGGTATAAAAAGCGTATTTTAATTTTTATACAACGCATAAAAGGAATCACCTCTGTTCATAAAACGCATTGCATGTAGCGGATTAGTCCGGATCGTACTCCAATAATAGGTTAATATTGCGCTTGTGGCAAAGTATTGTAGCGTTCCTTTTTCGTCCTTTGAGTCGTTGATGAGACTTTTCAGGGCTAGGTTTGGCACAACAAAATTAATTTTGTGCCCCGATAAATAATAACGCTTTTGTATGTGATTTTGGCACAGACCTTTTTAACTTGGGTTTTTATTGATCTTTTGGGATTCTATCGGGGTCCTTGGCGAGTGGTTGGAGGTCCTTTGTGCACCGTGGATCCTGGTCCTATCCTGTTTTCGATGTGATTACGTCTCCGCTGTAGTTCCTGGGACGGCTTCGTCTGACGTGATTGTCTCCGTGTTCCTCTTCGCTTGATTCGTTTGTTATCTCCTTCCTTGTTGGCTTTTTGATGATGAAGCAGATGACTCAGATCCCTGAACTGGGCTCAACTTCGTCTCTTGAGTTCTCCTGCTCTCCTATGATCTCCTTATCTTTGTTTTAAACCCAATCTCCACGTTCAAGGATATTTCCTGAGGTCCTTATTTTGGTTCAAGGATACTTCCTGATCCCAAAACATTCCTCGAGGACACTTCCGGAATACCTAAAAACCAGTTCAAGGATATTTCCTGAACTTTCTGCTCTCAAAGATATTTCCTGAGGTCCTTATATTGGTTCAAGGATATTTCCTGAGCCCAAAATATTCCTCCAGGATACTTCCTGTGTAATCAAAACACAGTTCAAGGATATTTCCTGAACTTTCTCCCTCAAGGATATTTCCTGAGGTCCTTATTTTGGTTCAAAGATACTTCCTGAACCCAAAATATTGCTCCAGGATAATTCCTTTCCTGCTTCTTGCTCCCTACTGCTTAGTTCTAGGATGTCTCCTGAACTTTCCCTACTCTCTGTTCCCTATGTTGTTCTCAGGACACTCGCTTGAACCCAGACTTGGTTCTTTGAGTACTCTGACTTCAATTTGATGCATCAAGATTACTGCAGAAGGTCTTGAATGCTTCGCTTTCCTCTGCTCGCCTTTGAACTTTCAAGATTACTACCAGAGGTCTTGAGATGTCCACCTTGCTTACTACAGGAGGTCTTGAGGGGTTCGCCTTGCCGTCCGTGCTGCCAAACACTTGATGTCCCTCCTTGATTTGCTGCGGCCTTTATATAGGCCTCCTGGCCTCTGGATGCAGCTACTGCAATACCGCTATACAGCCAGTACATTTCCATCGGCGCTCACTTTCACCCACGCACTTTCGCTGTTGCTATGCGTGAAGAAAGTGCCGTACTTCTCCTTGTTTCGCATGCAGCAACTTTCTATGCTGCTGCATGCCCATCCCTTTGCTTATGTTTGTCTCCCTCGCACTTCGTGTTCCTGTGTTGGCGACATCGCCGCCTTTCCTTTCTCCTCCTGCTCCTATCTCGACCTCCAACCTCGCCTTGCGACCTCTCATATTCCGTTATCGTTCTTAAACTACTATCTCTTATGCCTATATACTTCATTTTTTGTTGTCTTATCTAATATTACATTTGTATCTTTTAGTTATTTAATACACTTAATTACAATTCATTTCATATATAGCTCAACACCTTTCATTATCGTAGTTGCCCGCAACATTTGTATCGTATATCGTGCTTGCTCTCCGCTACTATTCTCCTATCGCCCCCCGCTTCTCCCCTTTTGACAAGCAGAACCCTCACTTTATTTCGTACAGGGCCCCCTTCACCCCCGCTATTTGAAAAACAATATTTTGAGCCCCCATTTCTCGAGAACTATAAAAACTAGAGCTATCGCATTTGGACAGTATATATGTATGCAGTATGCACGCAGACCAAGTTTGTTTCAAATTTTTGCCACGCCCCCTTCCGCCTCTGGAAGGAAGCATTTCCGACCCTATAAAGTATATATATTTTCTTGATCAGTATCAATAGCCGAGTCGATTGAGACATGTCCGTCTGTCTGTCCGTCTGTAGGATCAGCGAGATCTCGGAGACTATAAGAGCTAGAGCTACCAAACTTGGCATGTAGACCCGTTTGCTCTGCAGGAAGAGAGATTTTTTTTTTTTTTCCCCGCCCCCGCTATTTAAAAACCAATATTTTGAGCCCCCATTTCTCGAGAACTATAAAAACTAGAGCTATCGCATTTGGACAGTATATATGTATGCAGTATGCACGCAGACCAAGTTTGTTTCAAATTTTTGCCACGCCCCCTTCCGCCTCTGAAACTCGATTTTCAGCCGAAATATTTATCGTATCGGAATTTAATATGGCACACTAATACATGTTACAAATATCTATCATCCCACCGAATATCATAAGAATCGGAATAAAAATGGACGAGTTATACATAGAAACGTTTTTCCCTCAAAGCGGTGCAAGACGGATGCACACCGATTTGGTCGGAGGGCGCTAAAGTGCTCGTGTCCACATAAGAGTGAGCGAGATAGCATTTGAAAGAAATTTAATATATACCTTTTCACCTGATGCATTTGTTAGGATATACATAGTTGTAAAGACTCTGCTATCACCTAATAAGTGGCCCAAATCTGCTCTTTCTGAAATATGGAATCTCATTCCATCAAACGATCGATTTCTACTGGCGGCAACATACATTTGTCAGTGACTAAAATGGTTCCCGAATATGTCATATTAATGCAAGGAATTTAAGTTCGAGAATTGCACCCTATCGCGCACCCAAATTCCATTTTTATAAAGCTTTACTGGTATTTAAATTTCGAATACGTATAACAGTACAATTTTATTTTAAAATAAATTTTTTTTGTCATATTAATGCAAGGAATTTAAGTTCGAGAATTGCACCCTATCGCACACCCAAATTCCATTTTTATAAAGCTTTACTGGTATTTAAATTTCGAATACGTATAACAGTACAAATATTATTTTAAAATCAATTTTGAGGAGGCAAGACTAACTTAAAAATGAAGACTGTTGTAGATAATACATTAAAGGATTAGAAAAAGCAGGTGGCCAAACTAAAAGAAGAAAGGCAAACAAGGCGCCCTATTGAGTTTTCTATCCCGAACACTACAATAAATAGGTCCAGAAGAGAAATTGAGGTAAAAAGCTGTGATTGACAAGTTATAGACACAGATTAAGAAGTGTATTAGTCTAGCACAAAATCCAGTTGTAGCTGGATATGATTTAGACACGTTTGTGGCTGCAGCCAACAAAAATGCTATACTTTTGTGCAATCATTGTAACAGCCCAAAATTCGCATTTAGAAATTTGATGGGGAATACCTAAAATAGCAACAGTTCCATGAAATCTTTATCATCAACCGAATTTATCCGCAGTAGTATTGAA
The DNA here is from genome assembly GCA_018150735.1 of Drosophila sp. 14030-0761.01. Lineage (NCBI taxonomy): Eukaryota > Metazoa > Arthropoda > Insecta > Diptera > Drosophilidae > Drosophila > Drosophila sp. 14030-0761.01. The sequence goes on from JAECWO010000031.1 coordinate 30,441,079, forward strand.
GGCGTTTCACTCGTTGACGAAGACGGACGTGTTTTTTTTACGCTTATAAACTTTTACTTTTTTTCCTCGCGACAAAAAATACCTAAATTTCTCAATATTCAACTCGGCATAGTTGAAATAATTTCCGATTTTTTTTATTTCCATTTCGCGTTTTGGTTTTTGTTGGTTCTTTACTTGTGCAAACGCAAAATCAAATTTTAACAAAACGTTTATTAACATACAACAAAATCTCCCTAGGCGGTGTTGTGGTTTTTGTTAATTCTTTTGCTCTTGCGTTTTAACATCTTTCCGTTATAACTTACTCTCGCGCCTACGCGTACAAATTGTTGTTGCATGCGTTCAATTTGACGCGCTCTCCCGCTCTTTCCTATTACTTTTTGTTCGCGCTCTCGTCTATTCCTTTCTCGCGTCTGAGTGATACGTGCTTTCGTTTTGTGCTTTTAAGCTTTAAATATTAACCCTTGTGCTCAGATCTGGTCAGTATATTTATATTTTTAAATTATTTTCTTCAATTTATTTAAAAAAAATTATAATGTCTGTCTGCTCCAAAAGAAACTGCAAAGTTTCCACCGAGGCTAAAGATTGCCATGATTATATCTTCTGCTGGTTGTGTGAGAATCCCGTACATGTGAAGTGTGCGGGTCTCACGCCGAAGATTCATGACACTATTAAAATCGGTGGAGGCTTGAAGTATGGATGTGATTCTTGCCGCGGTATCGAGAATGAGATGCGGACTTTTATGAAGCAACTTGAGATGGCTTTACCACTCTGAGGTCTGGTTTTAATAAACTCCAAGCGGAGTTTATGTCGTTGGAGGCTCAGTTTAGTAGCCTAAAGCTATTAAGTGAGTCGCCTAAACAGAAAAAGACCACTCCTCGAAGTGCATCTCATGCTCCGCCGGCGTCTCTTCTCCTCCCTGGTGGGTCTTATGCCATATCTTCACCCAGTAATCAGCGCCTAATATCGTTTAAAAGCCCGGTAATTCCGGGCATTGAGGTTACTCCCATATCGCCTGGTAGTAACCTCGCATCTAATGCGAAAGTAGGCGTAGTATCCGATTTGTCCGGGCAATCTTCCAATTGAATGGAAATTGCCGATAGTTTTATCATAGGAGGCCCTGTTAGTGGCTTTGCTGCGTCAGCAGTTGCAACTCCCAATGTTGCAGCTGCTATTGTAGAACAGCCGCCAAGGGATCTTATTGGTGTTCCACCAAAGAAACATGTATTTTTTCTAGGCTTGCCCCTGAAGTCACATCTGATGATGTTATAGCCTATATTCGTTCTGTGGTTAAAGACCCGAATATTGCAGTGGAAAAGTTTAAATTTTCGTATGCCCGAGACATTTCGTCATTTAAAATAAGTGTCTCTGCCAACAGTTTTGACACTATATGTCATAAACGTTTTTGGCCGGAGCACATTATAGTTAAAGAATATACTGTGAAAAAGAAAAATCGGCCACCGATTCGCCTGCCAAGTGCTGCTCAAGCTACTAATACGGTTTCGGGCACACCAGCATCTGCTGGTGTGTCAAAAAACTAGATTCGTCCCTCAATCTGGGTTACCAGAATGTGAGAGGACTGAAATCAAAACTTACTAATCTCTATGTAGATAGCCTTTCTTTTACGAATAACATTTTAGCTTTTACGGAGACATTGCTGATGCATCTGTTTTTGCTTCAAAATTTTCTGTATTCAGACGTGATCGAACTCCTCGCGTGGGTGGAGGAGTTTTGATTGCTGTTGATGCTGCTTTACCATCTGAACAGATTCAGCCTTCTTATAATCAGGAGATTGCTGATGCATCTGTTTTTGCTTCAAAATTTTCTGTATTCAGACGTGATCGAACTCCTCGCGTGGGTGGAGGAGTTTTGATTGCTGTTGATGCTGCTTTACCATCTGAACAGATTCAGCCTTCTTATAATCAGGAGATTGAGTTTGTCAGTGTTAAGGTAGATTATCATTCTTTTTCCGCCTACATCACTTGTTCTTATATTCCACCGCAGTCTGACATGGTGGCTTATTTAAATCATTTAGAGGCAATTCGATCTGTCTCTGCTTTAACTTCTAATCGTGATATTCTCATTGTTCTAGGTGATTTTAATTTACCTTCCATAGCATGGTCCCTTGCGGATGAGTCTACTATACTGTTGCCTTCCACGTCACATGACTTTGTTGACGGCCTTCTTGAGATGTCTCTTTCTCAAGTCAATTCAGTGCGTAATATAAATGGAAGATCATTAGATCTGATATTTGTACTTGATCCTTCCAATTGTGCTGTTTCCAGGATTGAACCTTTTGTTCTTCCGGAAGATAAATTTCATCCTACTGTAAATTTAACAATTGATCTACCTTTTCTTCCACCACTACTTGGTGCTAATACGATACCTCGAACCCGATGCTTTCGTAAAACAGATTTTTCTAATCTTAAAGATTTCATTCTTGCTACAGATTGGTCTTATCTGTACAATTGTATAGACATGGACTCAGCTATTTCTTTCTTTAATAGTACACTTGATTCACTTTCTAATTCTAATAGACCTCCTTGGTTCTCTCGGGAGTTAACCAACTTGAAAAATGTGAAGTCACGATGCTATAAGAAGTTTAAAAAAACTCGCCGTTCGTCTGATTTCATTCTGTATTCTGTTGCTCGCTCGAGATTTATGGTCCTTAATATGCAATGCTATAAGGATTATCTACGGCGCAAATGTCAGTTTTCTCGCGATCCTAAGCAATTTTATAACTTTGTCAATACTAAACGTAAGACATCAGTGCATCCGTCTTCCTTGTCGTTTGAAAATAATAAAGCTAACACTGATCAGGCAATTGCCGATATGTTGCTGATTTTTTCAGGACTACCTACTCCTCAGCGGAATATCATTCAAGACTTCCGTATCCTTATCAGTTAAAAAAGTCGAACTGCATTTTTAATCCAGTGATTGATGAAAGTTCGCTTCTCAGCGTGCTTAATTAAAGGCATAAGAGATGCTGCTAACTGCAGCATTCCACAAACAAAACGTGTTCCAAATAAAGCCAAAGAGATGAAAAGCAACGTCTATTTCACCTATATAAATGCCATATCAAACACAGCTCTTATTAAATATAAAAAAGCCAATGCAATCCAAAGAAGGCTGTACTTTCGGCCAAACGTAACTGTCTCGATAATTTTACTTCTCAAATATCTCCACTATCTACCGCCAAGAAAGTTTGGTCCGACATTAAACGTTTAGCTGGTGTCCCACCCATTACCTTAAAATACAATATATTAAACTTGTCTCAATAACCTGTTTTACCGTATTGGCGAAGTCTGGTCAAAGTAATAGTAATGGATAGTAATCACCCGAATATATACAGCAAAAACACCAGTATCAGTCAAGAGTTATTATCCTAAAGCTCTATCTCCTTCGCCTAGAATCAAAGTTTACACTTATCGAAATCGAAGCTGCCGTGGCAAACACAAGAGGAATAAAAAAGTAAGAAAGTCGCCGGGCCGACTTGGTTATACCATGCATCAAGAGAAAAAAACTACCTTTGCCGAATTTGGAATTATACAATTCATATGCTATCTCGCTCACTCTTATGTGTGTGCACTTTAACGCTCCACCGGCCAATTTCGCCCTTGCAGTGCTTTGAGTGCATAACATTTCAACCTATAAATCGGCCATTTTTATTCAGATTTTGAATGAAACTTGTCGGAATGATAGATGTCTATAACATGTATGAGTGTGCCAAATTAAATTTCGATACGATAAATATTGCGAGAAAAAATCACTTTATATTAAACTACGGAGGCGGAAGGGGGCGTCCACATTCTAAATTTGGTAGCTCTATCACTTATAGTTGCTGAGATCTCTGCACTCTTACGGACGGACGAACAGACGGACGGACGGACTGATGGACTGACGGACATGGTTATATCAATTTCTCTTCTCATGCTGATCAAGAATATATATACTTTATAGGGTCGGAAAAGCTTCTTTCTCCCTGTTACATACATTTTGGCGACTTTAATATACCATTTCATCCTATGGATGCATGGTATAAAAAGACCAGCATATTCCCCCATATCTAAAAACAATAATCCTTGATATGTTTAACAACATGCTCGACTCTGGAATATACCCACACACATGGAGATCTGCCATAGTAATTCCTATCTCGCATACCCAGGTAGTCTATAAGAGAAAACACAGCCCAATGGACGCATTACTGTGCATTCAACACTTCGTGTAGAACGCCCTTTCTACCAAAAATCATGTCTCCATTGCAGTGCTTTGCCGTCTTGAACATTGTTCGAGTTGACAAAGTTCCCCACTATCCGTAGTTCTATTCATGATAGCATTCGAGCAACTAAACAATCTTTTGACGAGATATAAAGATATTAACGTATCGATATACGCCGACGATGCGATTATCTTTAAAAAATTTGAACACTGTAAGATTAATATTTGCCAAAATATTACAAGATTTGGAATCGTGGAGAGACTTTTCGGGGGCCTCACTTGCTATAGATATATATTTATAATTGCAGTAAGCACCAATGTAATTTCGCGGACAGCGATTTTAAGAACAAACGCATTAAATGTGTATATCATTTAAATGTGTATATCCTCGGTATAACCTTCGACTCAAAACTTCTCTTTAAGCCCCATTGTATTTTTTTGTCTAAGAAAACAGCTTGAAGCACGCTTCAACATTATAAAATTTGTATCCTCAAAATATACTAGCATACAGATTAATACACTTATAAACATTCCCCGTGCCCTAAAGCTCTTCAAAATCGAATATGGCCTTTCCATTTTTGGATGGTGCGCAAACTCTCACATAAGAAAAAAATAAAGTAAGTAAGTCGCCGGGCCGACTTGGATAACCATGCATTCCGATTCTTGTGATATTTGATGGGATGATAGCGCCCGACCAAATCGGTGATTTCCAGCATATGCTATCTCGCTCTTTTTCGCGTGCATCTGCCTTGCACCGCTATGAGTGAAAAACGTTTCTATGTATAACTCGGACATTTTTATTCCGATTCTTGTGATATTTGGTGGAATGATAGATATACGTGACATGTATTAGTGTGCCAAATTAAATTACGATACGATAAATATTTCGGGTGAAAATCGAATTTTTCGAATTTCGGGGGCGTGGCGAAAATTTGAAACAAACTTGGTCTGCGTGCACACTGCACGCATCTAATGTCCAAGTCCGATAACTCTATCTTTTATAGTTCCCGTGATATGGAGGCTCAAAATATTGTTTTTCAAATAGCGGGAGCAGAAGGGGGCGTGGCAAAAACAAAAAATAAACTTGATCAGCGTACACACCAAACGAGTCTACATGCCAATTTTGGTAGCTCTAGCTTGTATAGTTGCTGAGATCTAGGCACTCTATCGGACGGACGGACGGACGGACGGACAGACAGACGGACATGTCTCAATCGACTCGGCTATTGATACTGATCAAGAATATATATACTTTATAGGGTCGGACAAGCTTTCTTCTCCCTGTTACATACATTTTGGCGACTTTAATATACCATTTCATTCTATGAATGCATGGTATAAAAATACAATCACCATATCGAGAGCATTTTGAAACCATAAGGCTGACGTCAGAGTGGCCGCGATATCGCAGCGATCTTCAAAGCGATAACATGATAGAGTGAAAGCTATTAGCAAAGAGAGAACCGTTGCGAGTGCTCCAATTTTAGTCGGAATCATAGTCGGTAAATGTTATCATGAAAAAAACTAACGGGATCCATCCAATGAATCAAAACTGTTTGAAAAAAGAATTTAATAGTATATTTTAAAATTGACAAATTTTTCAACTATACTCTAATGTCCATCAGTACATTTGATTATATTTTGAATAAAATTCATTTCAAATTGGAAAAGTGTTGAACAAATTTTGTTGTTCCAGAAAGAAAGAACCACTTTTTTGTATGTCCATACGGCACTGCATTTTTTTCGCATATCCATAGATTTTATGTATGGCAGCAGGCTCTCAAAATGAGACATCATCGTCGGCCTTCGGCGCATTGAGTTTCTTTTCTGGTAGTTTTAGTTTTTCCTTCTCAATCGACAGAAGTTGTGAAGGGATGCTTAATTGAATTTTTTTATTTGGTCTATGGAAATCCTGTGGCTCATCGTACTGACAAAGCTCAGCCATGCCTTGAGACAACACTGTGTCTAAGGAGTCTTCGGATTATTGACCTTGAGGGAAACCCCAACATCAATCAAGACACACACACAAGCAATAAAAATAAAAGAAGCCAAGAATTATTTCATTCCACAAGTTTGAGAAGTGGAGAAGTGCTCATAAGATCTATGAGTATAAAAAATTAACTCAATCGACCGTATTATAGGAAACAATAAACAATATTTTTAGTAAAGATTCAGCTATCACCCAATAAGTAGCCCTCTTTTTGAAATATAGAATTTCAATCCATCGAATTATCGAGCTTTAGTGGCGTCAATATACTTACATTTGTCCGTGAATAAAAACAAGCCTCTTCAATAAAATTTCCACTTTTTGAAATGTTTAACCCTGAGACTTATTTTTAGTCATCGCAAATAGAGCAATGAGTGAAAGTTGGGTTCTCCGAATAAGTCATATGAATGCGGAAAATTAAAATTCGTGAATTTCGCCCTACACCTGTCAAAACATTGCAGTTCAATTGAATTCGAATTCCATTTACTCGTATTTACATTTCAAATAAGTATCACAATTTATTTTTAAACCATGCATCCATAGGATGAAATGGTATATTAAAGTCGCCAAAATGTATGTAACAGGGAGAAGGATGCTTTTCCGACTCGGCTAAAGTATTTATATTTTCTTGATCAGTATCAATATACTGATCAAGAAAATATATATACTTTATAGAGTATATATTGAGACATGTCCGTCTGTCTGTCCGTCTGTAGGATCATCGAGATCTCGGAGACTATAAGAGCTAGAGCTACCAAACTTGGCATGTAGACCCGTTTGCTCTGCAGGAAGAGAGATTTTTTTTTTTTTTCCCCGCCCCCGCTATTTAAAAACCAATATTTTGAGCCTCCATATCTCTAGAACTATAAAAGATAGAGATATCGTATTTGGACAGTAGATGCGTGCAGTATGCACGCAGACCAAGTTTGTTTCAAATTTTGGCCACGCCTCCGAAATTCGAAAAATTTTTCACCCGAAATATTTTTCGTATCGTAATTTAATTTGGCAGACTAATACATGTAACGAATATCTATCATCCCACCAAATATCACAAGAATCGGAACAAAAATGGCCGAGTTATACATACTAGAAACGTTTTTCACTCATAGCGGTGCAAGGCAGATGCACGCGAAAAAAAGCGAGATAGCAAATGCTGGAAATCACCGATTTGGTCGGGCGCTAAAGTGCTCGTGTCCACATAAGAGTGAGCGAGATAGCATTTAAAAGATTAGCAGAGAATCATATTGAGTTTTATTTTTGAGCGAAAATAATATAATCTTTATGTTGTGAGTTTTATTTTATTGCTCAAAATCATTGTTTAATATTTAATCAATTGATTAAAAATTGGAAATAATTTTTATTTTTCAAGTTTTAAAATAAAACTCATAATGATTACAGTCCCTGTAAAATATAATAGTTTTTCTCACAAAAATTCTTTCTTTATTGTCATCGGACTAATATCCCTAAGCAATCTATCAATTCATTTTAAAGCATAAATAGTGCACGTTGAAAATTCGTCAATTATAATCAGTGACGCTAGAGCTTTCCAAAAGTTTTATTGGTTATTTGAAAACATTGTGTAAGGTCCTGCCACTAATTAAAAGAGTAGAAGCATTCCCACTAAAAGCTGTGGGTATACAAAGAAGATTTAACGAATTTAATTTACGAATAATTTCTGTTTGTACAAAAGTTTTACCACAGCCTGCGTGAGCCGTGTAACAGAATCCTTAATAACAAGTTGTTTATCGTTAGCACTCTCATACATTTCGTCAAAAATGACTCCTTTAGCGATATTTAAAGGAAAAACAGAATCTAAGAATACTTTTGCTATAAGAAATATTTTGACTGAAGTCTCTTGAAAAATCTTCGCTCAAAGCATCTTTAAAATCATATATGTATATGTACATGGTAAAGGTATGCTTGCTTGAAAATGCAATAGCGAAAATGAAAAAGATCGAGTAAAACCCACACACTTGTTTTCTCGCCACTTTGGGGAACAAACACATACATCCAAAGCTAATGAGGACGTACTTATAAAGCTATGAAATACTTATAAAAAAACCAAAACAACATGTCCCTCTGCACAGAGGATTCATTTTTAAGTGGAGTCAAAAAAAGCGAACATGTAAGGAATATAAAAAACAAAACAACAACATGTCTCTCTGCGCTCACAATTCATTAAAAGAGACACGGTTGATCTCCCGCCACTTTGCGTAAGAAACGAACACACACATACAAACACATATATAAAACATGTAACATGCTTCAAGGAGTCGATGTCTCTCCAATAGAGAAGCAGGCGTGCACCAAATGCAGCGGTTCCTTACCAAAACTTGCGAGGCGCTACCAGCAGAAGGAGAGGGTAGTTTCCACAACGAACGCGGACAAGCATACGCAGATGACACCACGACCGATCGATGGTGCTAAGGATGCGAAACACAGTAACCCGGCGGGCCAAGTTACGACAAATCGGAGCAACACTCCAGCGACGCGGACGCTGCAGGACCAGCGACCCGATCCTGAGACAACCCGGGGGTGGCACATCTCGCCCGAAGGAGGCCAAACAGCGCAGAGCCAGGCCAGAAACTCTTCTGGTCCAACCATCGACCGGGCTTAGCTACAGCGAGTTCCTCGCAATGGTAACAAGGCGTAGCGATGACAAGCTACGGAACGTTCGTGAGCAGGTGAAAAAGGTGAGACGCACCGCTAATGGACGGCTGCTTTTAGAACTAAATGGGGCACCAACGGACAAGCAAGCAATGAAAGATGAGCTTGCACAGGTTCTGGGCAAGTCAGCAGGCGTACGGGTCCTATCGCAAGTTAAGCGTGCAATCATCCACGACTTAGACGAGCTGGCGGAGGCGCAACAAATCATCGCAGCCCTAGAGGATCAGGCTAAGATCGATGAGGCCTCCTGTTCGATCAAAAGCCTTCGACGTGGGCACTCAAATTCCCAGGTTGCAGTGATCGCGGCACCGGAATCTGTAATGCGGCAGATCCTCAAGCTAGGCAAGGTTTTAGTTGGCTGGAACAGTTGCCGTATCAAGGAACTGGAGGAGTTGCCAAAGCTTTGCTATCGTTGCCTCGGTGTAGGGCACATCGCAGCAAATTGTTCCGGTGGGGTTGATAGGTTCAACTGCTGCCTCAAATGTGGAGTTGCTGGCCACAAGGCCGCAAGTTGCCCAGTCCGCTGTGCTTTCTCTGCAAGGACAAGGGGTTAGACAACACAGACCACTTTGCGGGCAGCCAAAGGTGCTCCCAAAACGGTTCACGGAGGCTTCGACAGGCCCATCAATGATGCACCTCAGCATCATCCAAGTGAACCTAAACCACTGTCAGGTGGCGCAGGACCTCCTGCAGCAGACGATACGAGAGGGCGCGTTCGACATCGCTCTAATCAGCTAACCATACAGGGCTGTGAGTTCTGCAGAATGGGTTTCTGATCACAGCGGTAAGGCCGCTATTTGGTCATGCGGTGCCCGTAAGCTCCTCATCGAGGAAGTCGCCGCTATGGATGGCTTCGTCAGAGCTAGAGTTGGAGGCTATTGGGTGTACAGCTGCTACCTTCCCCCCAGCCTATCAATAGAGAGGTTTGGAAGCATCCTGGATGCCGTTGCAGTTGACGCCAGGAGTCGGCATAGGAGATATAGGATCATAGGAGACTTCAATGCGTGCATCAATGCAATTTAAACACGGCAAATATTAAACGGGATTTTTCAAAATTTGTATTTTTGCGATACAGCTTTGAAGAAGCTAAACTAAAAATATCAAAGAAACGAACTTCGGCTATGCCGAAGTTTGTATACCCTTGCAGCCCTTGACCATTACATTTTATTTCCTACAAAATTTTTTGTTTGTTAATCCAATAAAGAAATATTTTAAATACACTAAAAAATTTGTCATCGACTTTGGTGGGATTCGAACTCGCGTCTATTCGTTAAATAAAAAAAAAAAAAATGTAAAAAAAATACTTATTCATGCGCAAAACCTCTATCCACTAAGCCACCGCACCACTGTTGCTGGGGCCAGCCAATCGCCAAATAGTAAGCGTGCCAAGACAATGTAGCGATTGATATTCATATTCACACACACACAATCGCAATTTTGACACATATATGTGCTTCACTGCTTATGGTTGCACTGCTTATGGCAGCAGTACTGCTGCATACTGCTGCTGCCATACTGCTGCATACTGCTGCTGCCATAAGCAGTGCACGCTATATAGGAAAATTTTATATCGTCGAAATCAGGCGTTATGTTTATCCGATTGTTTTGAAATTCACGCATATGATGTAATCCCTTTTTATTTATGTACGTAATCAGGATAAGATTGTTCAAAAAATATAGAAGTTATTCGCATTTAACATTTGTATTTGTATGGCAGCTATATGATATAGTTGTCCGATCTTATTCAAAATCGCAGATGTGCATGTGGCTGTATAGAAAAGCTTATATATGAACTTTGAATGCCATAGCTCTAAAACTGTGGGACTAGATCGCGAAGCACCAGACAGACAGACGGACAGACGGTGTTATGTGCTTCACTGCTTAATAACCAGTGCTTATGCGTGTGTGTATTTATAGGCAAATTTTATATCGTCGAAATCAGGCGTCATGTTTATCCGATTGTTTTGAAATTCACGCATATGATGTAATTCCTTTTTATTTATGTACATAATCAGTTTGGATAAGATTGTTCGAAAAATAGAGAAGTTATTCGCATTTAACGTTTGTATTTGTATGGCAGCTATATGATATAGTTGTCCGAACTTATTCAAAATCGCAGATGTGGTTGTATAGAAAAGCTTATATACGAACTTTGAATGCCATAGCTCTAAAACTGTGGGACTAGTTTGCGCAGCACCAGACGGACAGAAGGACAGACGGACATGGCTATATCAACTCGTCTTCTCTTGCTGATGAAGAATATATATACTTTATGGGGTCGGAAACGATCCCTTCTCTGCGTTACAAACATCTGACCAATTTTATAATAGGGTATAAAAAACAGCATTCAAGAAATTTCCAATTTTTATCCCCAATTCGATTTGGGTCCAACTTGAATTGTGATCTTTGCTCCTATTTTTTGGTCTTTCGGTTCAGCGTCGTTTTATGGCAACACTTAATCTTTATAGTACTTTTTTTCTTGAAAAACAAATAAAAGTAAATTAAATTGAGTCACACAAGTAGTACAGTGTTTCTCGATCGCCATTTTTTTTAATCTGCTTTACCGGCACGGTTAATTCTCTTTCTTTCTTCATCGCATAAACGTAAGCGCTGCTTAATCGCAATCTATTGTAAATATACGGATTGTTCTGCTCACCGAAGAACCCCAGATTAAAAAACAAAAATCGTTTCATAAGCCGATCAACTTATGCCATGGACTTCCAACGCTTGGATATAACCCAAAATACATTGTCGTCGCTGCCATATCTAAAACGCTAACTGACTTCTCCTGCTTCGTAGTCACCGTTCACTCAACTGTCCAATGGCTCTGAGCTAAGAGACGGAAGATTATTATTACTAACCAAGGATTCCAACACAGCAAACAAGTTCCTCTCATCTTCGAAACTCACGTCAAACTCAGCTGCAGCCTTCATGGGACTCATCCTTAAACGCTACCATCTATGCTCTTTGCCTGAACAATATAATCAAAGCGGAATTAGTCAAAGAGGTAGCCTCCCAAAGAGTTACCGCAACAAATAAGTTCACCAAAAGAGTCACTACACCCACCGGCAAAGATTGGGCCCTACACTCCATATTTAACGCTATCTTTGAACATTAGGCCAGATTTTTTTTGGCATAAAGTCAAAAAAATACAACATATTTCAAGTTTTACTTAATATTTATACCATGCATCTATAGCATGAAATGGTATATTAGATGTATGTAACAGGCAAAAAGAAAGAACCTCCGAAATATATATTAAAATATATATTAACCAGAAGGCCGGGCTAACTTCGGCCATGCCGAAGTTTGTATACCCTTGCAAGCTCTTGTGTTACTAGATCCCTAAAAAGAGTTATCTAGACATGCAGCATGCAATTTTTTCATATGTTTGTATGACAGCTATATAATATAGTCATCCGATTTTGATCAAATTTACCATTATAACATTTAATTTGGAAATGTTATTTACCAAGTTTGACGATGATCGCTCAAGAAACAAAAAAGTTTCTAGAAGAAAAACTATTTTTGGTCCGATCGTTCATATGGGAGCTATATGATATAGTAATCCGATCTTGATCAAATTTGGCATGGATGTTTATATGTATATAAATGATAATCGGGTGAAAAAGAAAGAAGTTATTGATCTAAAACGCACTTGATCTCGGATGAATTCGAGATATACAATGCCTGCAGTATATACAAGACTTCGTGCAAAATTGCAGCTCTGTAGCTTTAGCGGTTTAGGAGAAGAAGCTGTTGATCCAGACAGACGGACAGACGGACGGACAGACAGACGGACAAACGTATTTGAACTCGCCTTGTCATGCTGATCAAGAATATATATACTTTATATGGTCGGAGATGCCTCCTATAAAGTATATATTCTTGATCAGTATCAATAGCCGAGTCGATTGAGACATGTCCGTCTGTAGGATCAGCGAGATCTCGGAGACTATAAGAGCTAGAGCTACCAAACTTGGCATGTAGACCCGTTTGCTCTGCAGGTAGATCGAGTTTATTTTTTTTTTGCCCCGCCCCCGCTATTTAAAAACCAATTTTTTGAGCCTCCATATCTCCATATCTATAAAAGATAGAGCTATCGTATTTGGACAGTAGATGCGTGCAGTATGCACGCAGACCAAGTTTGTTTCAAATTTTGGCCACGCCTCCGAAATTCGAAAAATTACCGATTTGGTCGGGGGCGCTTAAGTGCTCGTGTCCACATAAGAGTGAGCGAGATAGCATTTAAAAGAAATTGAATACATATCTTTTCACCTGATGCATGGTATATCCAAGTCGGCCCGGCGACTGACTTACTTTATTTTTGTTAAAATCAAAGATATCATTTATAATATTAACAGGAACGCAAGTCAAATGATCTGATATTTTAACCATATTAGGACCAAATTAGGACCATATTAGGACCGAGCAAATTAATTCTTAAGGGGCCCTTAAAACACGTAATGTAAATTAAAATATCAGGGACGGTAAATAAAGATTATTTTGTTTTTTTTTTCTAATTAAAAAAATTACGTTTCGTCTAATTACGTTAGGAGAACCAAAAATAGACCAATGTTCTTGTCTATGCATAAATTATGATTTTTCACTATGATTTAAAAATTTGTGATTTTTAAGCAATTGATTAAATATTAATCATCGATTTTGAGCAAAAAAATAAAACTCACAACATAAAAATTATATTTGAGCAAAAAAGTAAAAATTAAAAAATAATGATTATTTCTTGAGTGTTTTTTTTTTTCGTTCAAAAATAAAACTCAACATGATTTTCTGGCTTTTTCCTAGAGTTTTAAGGCAAACCCGATATATGTATATCCTTTGACCGACAATTTTCCACATGTTTGGGTATAAATATTAAAATAAAAAAAATATGTTAATTGAAGCCCAAAATTTAAGAAAAAGAAAAGCCAGAAAATCATATTAAGTTTTATTTTTGAGCGAAAATAATATAATTTTTATGTTGTGAGTTTTATTTTATTGCTCAAAATCATTGTTTAACATTCAATCAATTGATTAAAAATCGGAAATAATTTTTTTTCAAGTTTTATTTCAAAATAAAACTCATAATGATTACAGTCCCTGTAAAATATAATAGTTTTTCTCACAAAAATTCTTTCTTTATTGTCATCGGACTAATATCCCTAAGCAATCTATCAATTCATTTTAAAGCATAAATAGTGCACGTTGAAAATTCGTCAATTATAATCAGTGACGCTAGAGCTTTCCAAAAGTTTTATTGGTTATTTGAAAACATTGTGTAAGGTCCTGCCACTAATTAAAAGAGTAGAAGCATTCCCACTAAAAGCTGTGGGTATACAAAGAAGATTTAACGAATTTAATTTACGAATAATTTCTGTTTGTACAAAAGTTTTACCACAGCCTGCGTGAGCCGTGTAACAGAATCCTTAATAACAAGTTGTTTATCGTTAGCACTCTCATACATTTCGTCAAAAATGACTCCTTTAGCGATATTTAAAGGAAAAACAGAATCTAAGAATACTTTTGCTATAAGAAATATTTTGACTGAAGTCTCTTGAAAAATCTTCGCTCAAAGCATCTTTAAAATCATATATGTATATGTACATGGTAAAGGTATGCTTGCTTGAAAATGCAATAGCGAAAATGAAAAAGATCGAGTAAAACCCACACACTTGTTTTCTCGCCACTTTGGGGAACAAACACATACATCCAAAGCTAATGAGGACGTACTTATAAAGCTATGAAATACTTATAAAAAAACCAAAACAACATGTCCCTCTGCACAGAGGATTCATTTTTAAGTGGAGTCAAAAAAAGCGAACATGTAAGGAATATAAAAAACAAAACAACAACATGTCTCTCTGCGCTCACAATTCATTAAAAGAGACACGGTTGATCTCCCGCCACTTTGCGTAAGAAACGAACACACACATACAAACACATATATAAAACATGTAACATGCTTCAAGGAGTCGATGTCTCTCCAATAGAGAAGCAGGCGTGCACCAAATGCAGCGGTTCCTTACCAAAACTTGCGAGGCGCTACCAGCAGAAGGAGAGGGTAGTTTCCACAACGAACGCGGACAAGCATACGCAGATGACACCACGACCGATCGATGGTGCTAAGGATGCGAAACACAGTAACCCGGCGGGCCAAGTTACGACAAATCGGAGCAACACTCCAGCGACGCGGACGCTGCAGGACCAGCGACCCGATCCTGAGACAACCCGGGGTGGCACATCTCGCCCGAAGGAGGCCAAACAGCGCAGAGCCAGGCCAGAAACTCTTCTGGTCCAACCATCGACCGGGCTTAGCTACAGCGAGTTCCTCGCAATGGTAACAAGGCGTAGCGATGACAAGCTACGGAACGTTCGTGAGCAGGTGAAAAAGGTGAGACGCACCGCTAATGGACGGCTGCTTTTAGAACTAAATGGGGCACCAACGGACAAGCAAGCAATGAAAGATGAGCTTGCACAGGTTCTGGGCAAGTCAGCAGGCGTACGGGTCCTATCGCAAGTTAAGCGTGCAATCATCCACGACTTAGACGAGCTGGCGGAGGCGCAACAAATCATCGCAGCCCTAGAGGATCAGGCTAAGATCGATGAGGCCTCCTGTTCGATCAAAAGCCTTCGACGTGGGCACTCAAATTCCCAGGTTGCAGTGATCGCGGCACCGGAATCTGTAATGCGGCAGATCCTCAAGCTAGGCAAGGTTTTAGTTGGCTGGAACAGTTGCCGTATCAAGGAACTGGAGGAGTTGCCAAAGCTTTGCTATCGTTGCCTCGGTGTAGGGCACATCGCAGCAAATTGTTCCGGTGGGGTTGATAGGTTCAACTGCTGCCTCAAATGTGGAGTTGCTGGCCACAAGGCCGCAAGTTGCCCAGTCCGCTGTGCTTTCTCTGCAAGGACAAGGGGTTAGACAACACAGACCACTTTGCGGGCAGCCAAAGGTGCTCCCAAAACGGTTCACGGAGGCTTCGACAGGCCTATCAATGATGCACCTCAGCATCATCCAAGTGAACCTAAACCACTGTCAGGTGGCGCAGGACCTCCTGCAGCAGACGATACGAGAGGGCGCGTTCGACATCGCTCTAATCAGCTAACCATACAGGGCTGTGAGTTCTGCAGAATGGGTTTCTGATCACAGCGGTAAGGCCGCTATTTGGTCATGCGGTGCCCGTAAGCTCCTCATCGAGGAAGTCGCCGCTATGGATGGCTTCGTCAGAGCTAGAGTTGGAGGCTATTGGGTGTACAGCTGCTACCTTCCCCCCAGCCTATCAATAGAGAGGTTTGGAAGCATCCTGGATGCCGTTGCAGTTGACGCCAGGAGTCGGCATAGGAGATATAGGATCATAGGAGACTTCAATGCGTGCATCAATGCAATTTAAACACGGCAAATATTAAACGGGATTTTTCAAAATTTGTATTTTTGCGATACAGCTTTGAAGAAGCTAAACTAAAAATATCAAAGAAACGAACTTCGGCTATGCCGAAGTTTGTATACCCTTGCAGCCCTTGACCATTACATTTTATTTCCTACAAAATTTTTTGTTTGTTAATCCAATAAAGAAATATTTTAAATACACTAAAAAATTTGTCATCGACTTTGGTGGGATTCGAACTCGCGTCTATTCGTTAAAAAAAAAAAAAAAAAATGTAAAAAAATACTTATTCATGCGCAAAACCTCTATCCACTAAGCCACCGCACCACTGTTGCTGGGGCCAGCCAATCGCCAAATAGTAAGCGTGCCAAGACAATGTAGCGATTGATATTCATATTCACACACACACAATCGCAATTTTGACACATATATGTGCTTCACTGCTTATGGTTGCACTGCTTATGGCAGCAGTACTGCTGCATACTGCTGCTGCCATACTGCTGCATACTGCTGCTGCCATAAGCAGTGCACGCTATATAGGAAAATTTTATATCGTCGAAATCAGGCGTTATGTTTATCCGATTGTTTTGAAATTCACGCATATGATGTAATCCCTTTTTATTTATGTACGTAATCAGGATAAGATTGTTCAAAAAATATAGAAGTTATTCGCATTTAACATTTGTATTTGTATGGCAGCTATATGATATAGTTGTCCGATCTTATTCAAAATCGCAGATGTGCATGTGGCTGTATAGAAAAGCTTATATATGAACTTTGAATGCCATAGCTCTAAAACTGTGGGACTAGATCGCGAAGCACCAGACAGACAGACGGACAGACGGTGTTATGTGCTTCACTGCTTAATAACCAGTGCTTATGCGTGTGTGTATTTATAGGCAAATTTTATATCGTCGAAATCAGGCGTCATGTTTATCCGATTGTTTTGAAATTCACGCATATGATGTAATTCCTTTTTATTTATGTACATAATCAGTTTGGATAAGATTGTTCGAAAAATAGAGAAGTTATTCGCATTTAACGTTTGTATTTGTATGGCAGCTATATGATATAGTTGTCCGAACTTATTCAAAATCGCAGATGTGGTTGTATAGAAAAGCTTATATACGAACTTTGAATGCCATAGCTCTAAAACTGTGGGACTAGTTTGCGCAGCACCAGACGGACAGAAGGACAGACGGACATGGCTATATCAACTCGTCTTCTCTTGCTGATGAAGAATATATATACTTTATGGGGTCGGAAACGATCCCTTCTCTGCGTTACAAACATCTGACCAATTTTATAATACCCTCTGCAAGGGTATAAAAAACAGCATTCAAGAAATTTCCAATTTTTATCCCCAATTCGATTTGGGTCCAACTTGAATTGTGATCTTTGCTCCTATTTTTTGGTCTTTCGGTTCAGCGTCGTTTTATGGCAACACTTAATCTTTATAGTACTTTTTTTCTTGAAAAACAAATAAAAGTAAATTAAATTGAGTCACACAAGTAGTACAGTGTTTCTCGATCGCCATTTTTTTTTAATCTGCTTTACCGGCACGGTTAATTCTCTTTCTTTCTTCATCGCATAAACGTAAGCGCTGCTTAATCGCAATCTATTGTAAATATACGGATTGTTCTGCTCACCGAAGAACCCCAGATTAAAAAACAAAAATCGTTTCATAAGCCGATCAACTTATGCCATGGACTTCCAACGCTTGGATATAACCCAAAATACATTGTCGTCGCTGCCATATCTAAAACGCTAACTGACTTCTCCTGCTTCGTAGTCACCGTTCACTCAACTGTCCAATGGCTCTGAGCTAAGAGACGGAAGATTATTATTACTAACCAAGGATTCCAACACAGCAAACAAGTTCCTCTCATCTTCGAAACTCACGTCAAACTCAGCTGCAGCCTTCATGGGACTCATCCTTAAACGCTACCATCTATGCTCTTTGCCTGAACAATATAATCAAAGCGGAATTAGTCAAAGAGGTAGCCTCCCAAAGAGTTACCGCAACAAATAAGTTCACCAAAAGAGTCACTACACCCACCGGCAAAGATTGGGCCCTACACTCCATATTTAACGCTATCTTTGAACATTAGGCCAGATTTTTTTGGCATAAAGTCAAAAAAATACAACATATTTCAAGTTTTACTTAATATTTATACCATGCATCTATAGCATGAAATGGTATATTAGATGTATGTAACAGGCAAAAAGAAAGAACCTCCGAAATATATATTAAAATATATATTAACCAGAAGGCCGGGCTAACTTCGGCCATGCCGAAGTTTGTATACCCTTGCAAGCTCTTGTGTTACTAGATCCCTAAAAAGAGTTATCTAGACATGCAGCATGCAATTTTTTCATATGTTTGTATGACAGCTATATAATATAGTCATCCGATTTTGATCAAATTTACCATTATAACATTTAATTTGGAAATGTTATTTACCAAGTTTGACGATGATCGCTCAAGAAACAAAAAAGTTTCTAGAAGAAAAACTATTTTTGGTCCGATCGTTCATATGGGAGCTATATGATATAGTAATCCGATCTTGATCAAATTTGGCATGGATGTTTATATGTATATAAATGATAATCGGGTGAAAAAGAAAGAAGTTATTGATCTAAAACGCACTTGATCTCGGATGAATTCGAGATATACAATGCCTGCAGTATATACAAGACTTCGTGCAAAATTGCAGCTCTGTAGCTTTAGCGGTTTAGGAGAAGAAGCTGTTGATCCAGACAGACGGACAGACGGACGGACAGACAGACGGACAAACGTATTTGAACTCGCCTTGTCATGCTGATCAAGAATATATATACTTTATATGGTCGGAGATGCCTCCTATAAAGTATATATTCTTGATCAGTATCAATAGCCGAGTCGATTGAGACATGTCCGTCTGTAGGATCAGCGAGATCTCGGAGACTATAAGAGCTAGAGCTACCAAACTTGGCATGTAGACCCGTTTGCTCTGCAGGTAGATCGAGTTTTTTATTTTTTTTTGCCCCGCCCCCGCTATTTAAAAACCAATTTTTTGAGCCTCCATATCTCCATATCTATAAAAGATAGAGCTATCGTATTTGGACAGTAGATGCGTGCAGTATGCACGCAGACCAAGTTTGTTTCAAATTTTGGCCACGCCTCCGAAATTCGAAAAATTACCGATTTGGTCGGGGGCGCTTAAGTGCTCGTGTCCACATAAGAGTGAGCGAGATAGCATTTAAAAGAAATTGAATACATATCTTTTCACCTGATGCATGGTATATCCAAGTCGGCCCGGCGACTGACTTACTTTATTTTTGTTAAAATCAAAGATATCATTTATAATATTAACAGGAACGCAAGTCAAATGATCTGATATTTTAACCATATTAGGACCAAATTAGGACCATATTAGGACCGAGCAAATTAATTCTTAAGGGGCCCTTAAAACACGTAATGTAAATTAAAATATCAGGGACGGTAAATAAAGATTATTTTGTTTTTTTTTTTTAATTAAAAAAATTACGTTTCGTCTAATTACGTTAGGAGAACCAAAAATAGACCAATGTTCTTGTCTATGCATAAATTATGATTTTTCACTATGATTTAAAAATTTGTGATTTTTAAGCAATTGATTAAATATTAATCATCGATTTTGAGCAAAAAAATAAAACTCACAACATAAAAATTATATTTGAGCAAAAAAGTAAAAATTAAAAAATAATGATTATTTCTTGAGTGTTTTTTTTTTTTCGTTCAAAAATAAAACTCAACATGATTTTCTGGCTTTTTCCTAGAGTTTTCAGGCAAACCCGATATATGTATATCCTTTGACCGACAATTTTCCACATGTTTGGGTATAAATATTAAAATAAAAAAAATATGTTAATTGAAGCCCAAAATTTAAGAAAAAGAAAAGCCAGAAAATCATATTAAGTTTTATTTTTGAGCGAAAATAATATAATTTTTATGTTGTGAGTTTTATTTTGTTGCTCAAAATCATTGTTTAACATTCAATCAATTGATTAAAAATCGGAAATAATTTTTTTCAAGTTTTATTTCAAAATAAAACTCATAATGATTACAGTCCCTGTAAAATATAATAGTTTTTCTCCCAAAAATTCTTTCTTTATTGTCATCGGACTAATATCCCTAAGCAATCTATCAATTCATTTTAAAGCATAAATAGTGCACGTTAAAAATTCAATTATAATCAGTGACGCTAGAGCTTTAGAAAAGTGGTATTGGTTATTTGAAAACATTGTGTAAGGTCCTGCCACTAATTAAAAGAGTAGAAGCATTCCCACTAAAAGCTGTGGGTATACAAAGAAGATTTAACGAATTTAATTTACGAATAATTTCTGTTTGTACAAAAGCTTTACTACAGCCTGCGTGAGCCGTGAAACAGAATCTTTAATAACAAGTTGTTTATCGTTAGCACTCTCATACATTTCGTCAAAAATGATTCCTTCAGCGATATTTACATCAAAAACAGAATCTCGAGAAGCATAATTTGTGTTTGGAAGACAAAGTTTCTTACAAGAAGTACTATGGGTTACAAGAATATCTTCGATTATAAGAATACTTTTGTTATAAGAAATATTTTGACTGAAGTCTCTTGAAAAATCTTTTCTGCAATAGCAGAAAATGAAAAAGATCGAGTAAAACACACACACTTGTTTTCTCGCCACTTTGGGGAAGAAACAAACACATACATCCAAAGCTAATGAAGACGTACTTATAAAGCTATGAAATACTTATAAAAAAACCAAAACAACATGTCCCTCTGTGCAGAGGATTCATTTTTAAGTGGAGTGAAAAAAAGCGAACATTTAAGGAATATAAAAAACAAAACAACAACATGTCTCTCTGTGCCCACAATTCATTAAAAGAGACACGGTTGATCTCCCGGTACTTTGCGTAAGAAACGAACACACACATACAAACACATATATAAAACTAAAGATGAAGAAGAACCACAACAGTTGGTTGTTGGTTGACAACATTTTTTTAAGTTTGTCCTAGACATTGTTTTGATATGATGAAACGTAAATTTTGTGTTCTTAGTTTTAGCCGTGTTCTTCCAGATGCATTTGAAAGCAGATTCCTCCAATTTAAACACGGCAAATATTAAACGGGATTTTTCAAAATTTGTATTTTTGCCGATATAGCTTTGAAGAAACTAAACTAAAAAAAAACAGCATTCAAGAAATTTCCAATTTATCCCCAAAATTCGATTTGGGTCCGACTTGAATTGTGATTTTTGTTCCTAATTTTTGGTCTTTCGGTTCAGCGTCGTTTTATGGCAATACTTGATCTTTATAGTACTTTTTTCCTTGAAGAACAAATAAAAGTAAATTAAATTGATTAAATTCGGCCATGCCGAAGTTTGTATACCCTTGCAAGCTCTTGCGTTACTAGATCCCTAAAAAGAGATATATAAATTTCAATTTTTTCATATGTATGACAGCTATATGATATAGTCATCCGATTTTGATCAAATTTACCAGAATTATAATTTTCTATGTGGAAATGTTATTTACCAAGTTTGACGATGATCGCATATGAAACAAAAAAGTTTCTAAAAGAAAAACTATTTTTGGTCCGATCGTTCATATGGGATTCGAACTCGCGTCTATTCGTTAAATAAAAAAAAAAAATGAAAAAAAAATACTTATTCATGCGTAAGACCTCTATCCACTAAGCCACCGCACCACTGTTGCTGGGGCCAGCCAATCGCCAAATAGTAAGCGTGCCAAGACAATTTAGCGATTGATATTCATATTCTCACACACACAATCGCAATTTTGACACATATATGTGCTTCACTGCTTATGGTTGCACTGCTTATGGCAGCAGTACTGCTGCATACTGCTGCTGCCATAAGCAGTGCACGCTATATAGGAAAATTTTATATCGTCGAAATCAGGCGTTATGTTTATCCGATTGTTTTGAAATTCACGCATATGATGTAATCCCTTTTTATTTATGTACGTAATCAGGATAAGATTGTTCAAAAAATATAGAAGTTATTCGCATTTAACATTTGTATTTGTATGGCAGCTATATGATATAGTTGTCCGATCTTATTCAAAATCGCAGATGTGCATGTGGCTGTATAGAAAAGCTTATATATGAACTTTGAATGCCATAGCTCTAAAACTGTGGGACTAGATCGCGAAGCACCAGACAGACAGACGGACAGACGGTGTTATGTGCTTCACTGCTTAATAACCAGTGCTTATGCGTGTGTGTATTTATAGGCAAATTTTATATCGTCGAAATCAGGCGTCATGTTTATCCGATTGTTTTGAAATTCACGCATATGATGTAATTCCTTTTTATTTATGTACATAATCAGTTTGGATAAGATTGTTCGAAAAATAGAGAAGTTATTCGCATTTAACGTTTGTATTTGTATGGCAGCTATATGATATAGTTGTCCGAACTTATTCAAAATCGCAGATGTGGTTGTATAGAAAAGCTTATATACGAACTTTGAATGCCATAGCTCTAAAACTGTGGGACTAGTTTGCGCAGCACCAGACGGACAGAAGGACAGACGGACATGGCTATATCAACTCGTCTTCTCTTGCTGACATCTGACCAATTTTATAATACCCTCTGCAAGGGTATAAAAAACAGCATTCAAGAAATTTCCAATTTTTATCCCCAATTCGATTTGGGTCCAACTTGAATTGTGATTTTTGCTCCTATTTTTTGGTCTTTCGGTTCTTCGTCGTTTTATGGCAACACTTAATCTTTATAGTACTTTTTTTCTTGAAAAACAAATAAAAGTAAATTAAATTGAGTCACACAAGTAGTACAGTGTTTCTCGATCGCCATTTTTTTTTAAATCTGCTTTACCGGCACGGTTAATTCTCTTTCTTTCTTCATCGCATAAGCGTAAGCGCTGCTTAATCGCAATCTATTGTAAATATACGGATTGTTCTGCTCACCGAAGAACCCCAGATTAAAAAACAAAAATCGTTTCATAAGCCGATCAACTCATGCCATGGACTTCCAACGCTTGGATATAACCCAAAATACATTGTCGTCGCTGCCATATCTAAAACGCTAACTGACTTCTCCTGCTTCGTAGTCACCGTTCACTCAACTGTCCAATGGCTCTGAGCTAAGAGACGGAAGATTATTATTACTAACCAAGGATTCCAACACAGCAAACAAGTTCCTCTCATCTTCGAAACTCACGTCAAACTCAGCTGCAGCCTTCATGGGACTCATCCTTAAACGCTACCATCTATGCTCTTTGCCTGAACAATATAATCAAAGCGGAATTAGTCAAAGAGGTAGCCTCCCAAAGAGTTACCGCAACAAATAAGTTCACCAAAAGAGTCGATAGTGTCACTACACCCACCGGCAAAGATTGGGCCGTACACTCCATATTTAACGCTATCTTTGAACATTAGGCCAGATTTTTTTTGGCATAAAGTCAAAAAAATACAACATATTTCAAGTTTTACTTAATATTTATACCATGCATCTATAGCATGAAATGGTATATTAGATGTATGTAACAGGCAAAAAGAAAGAACCTCCGAACCTATTCAAAATATATATTAACCAGAAGGCCGGGCTAACTTCGGCCATGCCGAAGTTTGTATACCCTTGCAAGCTCTTGTGTTACTAGATCCCTAAAAAGAGTTATCTAGACATGCAGCATGCAATTTTTTCATATGTTTGTATGACAGCTATATAATATAGTCATCCGATTTTGATCAAATTTACCATTATAACATTTAATTTGGAAATGTTATTTACCAAGTTTGACGATGATCGCTCAAGAAACAAAAAAATTTCTGGAAGAAAAACTATTTTTGGTCCGATCGTTCATATGGGAGCTATATGATATAGTAATCCGATCTTGATCAAATTTGGCATGGATGTTTATATGTATATAAATGATAATCGGGTGAAAAAGAAAGAAGTTATTGATCTAAAACGCACTTGATCTCGGATGAATTCGAGATATACAATGCCTGCAGTATATACAAGACTTCGTGGAAAATTGCAGCTCTGTAGCTTTAGCGGTTTAGGAGGAGAAGCTGTTGATCCAGACAGACGGACAGACGGACGGACAGACAGACGGACAAACGTATTTGAACTCGCCTTGTCATGCTGATCAAGAATATATATACTTTATATGGTCGGAGATGCCTCCTATAAAGTATATATTCTTGATCAGTATCAATAGCCGAGTCGATTGAGACATGTCCGTCTGTAGGATCAGCGAGATCTCGGAGACTATAAGAGCTAGAGCTACCAAACTTGGCTTGTAGACCCGTTTGCTCTGCAGGTAGGTCGAGTTTATTTTTTTTTTGCCCCGCCCCCGCTATTTAAAAACCAATTTTTTGAGCCTCCATATCTCCATATCTATAAAAGATAGAGCTATCGTATTTGGACAGTAGATGCGTGCAGTATGCACGCAGACCAAGTTTGTTTCAAATTTTGGCCACGCCTCCGAAATTCGAAAAATTACCGATTTGGTCGGGGGCGCTTAAGTGCTCGTGTCCACATAAGAGTGAGCGAGATAGCATTTAAAAGAAATTGAATACATATCTTTTCACCTGATGCATGGTATATCCAAGTCGGCCCGGCGACTGACTTACTTTATTTTTGGTAAAATCAAAGATATCATATATAATATTAACAGGAACGCAAGTCAAATGATCTGATATTTTAACCATATTAGGACCAAATTAGGACCATATTAGGACCGAGCAAATTAATTCTTAAGGGGCCCTTAAAACACGTAATGTAAATTAAAATATCAGGGACGGTAAATAAAGATTATTTTGTTTTTTTTTTAATTAAAAAAATTACGTTTCGTCTAATTACGTTAGCCAAAAATAGACCAATGTTCTTGTCTATGCATAAATTATGATTTTTCACTATGATTTAAAAATTTGTGATTTTTAAGCAATTGATTAAATATTAATCATCGATTTTGAGCAAAAAAATAAAACTCACAACATAAAAATTATATTTGAGCAAAAAAGTAAAAATTAAAAAATAATGATTATTTCTTGAGTGTTTTTTTTTTAAGTTTGTCCTAGACATTGTTTTGATATGATGAAACGTAAATTTTGTGTTCTTAGTTTTAGCCGTGTTCTTCCAGATGCATTTGAAAGCAGATTCCTCCAATTTAAACACGGCAAATATTAAACGGGATTTTTCAAAATTTGTATTTTTGCCGATATAGCTTTGAAGAAACTAAACTAAAAAAAAAACAGCATTCAAGAAATTTCCAACTTATCCCCAAAATTCGATTTGGGTCCGACTTGAATTGTGATTTTTGTTCCTAATTTTTGGTCTTTCGGTTCAGCGTCGTTTTATGGCAATACTTGATCTTTATAGTACTTTTTTCCTTGAAGAACAAATAAAAGTAAATTAAATTGATTAAATTCGGCCATGCCGAAGTTTGTATACCCTTGCAAGCTCTTGCGTTACTAGATCCCTAAAAAGAGATATATAAATGTAAAGACCCTGGTGTAAAAATCCGTTTTTACACCCCATAGCACGGCACGCATACAAATGCATGTATGTAGACATGCAGCATGCAATTTTTACATATATATGACAGCTATATGATATAGTCATCCGATTTTGATCAAATTTACCAGAATTATAATTTTCTATGTGGAAATGTTATTTACCAAGTTTGACGATGATCGCATATGAAACAAAAAAGTTTTTAAAAGAAAAACTATTTTTGGTCCGATCGTTCATATGGGAGCTATAAGATATAGTAGTCCGATCTTGACCAAATTTGGCATGGATGTTTGGATGTATAATAAACTGCCAGTTAAGTTTTATGATAATCGGGTGAAAAAGAAAGAAGTTATTGATCTAAAACTCATTTTTCGACCGATGGTTCCTATGGGAGCTATATGATATAGTCGTCCGATCCGGATGAATCCGAGATATACAATGCCTGCAGTATATACAAGACTTCGTGCAAAATTGCAGCTATGTAGCTATATCGGTTTAGGAGGAGAAGCTGTTGATCCAGACAGACAGACAGACAGACGGACAGACAGACAGACAGACAGACAGACGGACAAACGGATTTGAACTGGTCTTGTCATGCTGATCAAGAATATATATACTTTATATGGTCGGAGATGACTTTCTATGCGCTGCACACTTCTGACCAAAATGAATATACCTTTTTTGCAAGGGTATAAAAATCGTTTCATAAGCTAATCAACTCATTCCATGGACTTCCAACGCTTGGATATAACCCAAAATACATTGTCGTCGCTGCCATATCTAAAACCCTAACTGACTTCTCCTGCTTCGTAGTCACCGTTCACTTCAACTGCCCAATGGCTCTGAGCTAAGAGACGGAAGATTATTATTACTAACCAAGGATTCCAACACAGCAAACAAGTTCCTCTCATCTTCGAAACTCACTTCAAACTCAGCTGCAGGCTTCATGGGACTCATCCTTAAACGCTACCATCTATGCTCTTTGCCTGAACAATATAATCAAAGCGGAATCAGTCAAAGAGGTAGCCTCCCAAAGAGTTACCGCAACAAATAAGTTCACCAAAAGAGTCGATAGTGTCACTACACCCACCGGCAAAGATTGGGCCCTACACTCCATATTTAACGCTATCTTTGAACATTAGGCCAGATTTTTTTTGGCATAAAGTCAAAAAAATACAATATATTTCAAGTTTTACTTAATATTTATACCATGCATCTATAGCATGAAATGGTATATTAGATGTATGTAACAGGCAATAATAAAGAACCTCCGAACCTACTCAATATATATATTAACCAGAAGGCCGGGCTAACTTCGGCCATGCCGAAGTTTGTATACCCTTGCAAGCTCTTGTGTTACTAGATCCCTAAAAAGAGTTATCTAGACATGCAGCATGCAATTTTTTCATATGTTTGTATGACAGCTATATAATATAGTCATCCGATTTTGATCAAATTTACCATTATAACATTTAATTTGGAAATGTTATTTACCAAGTTTGACGATGATCGCTCAAGAAACAAAAAAGTTTCTAGAAGAAAAACTATTTTTGGTCCGATCGTTCATATGGGAGCTATATGATATAGTAATCCGATCTTGATCAAATTTGGCATGGATGTTTATATGTATATAAATGATAATCGGGTGAAAAAGAAAGAAGTTATTAATCTAAAACGTATTTGATCTCGGATGAATCCGAGATATACAATGCCTGCAGTATATACAAGACTTCGTGCAAAATTGCAGCTCTGTAGCTTTAGCGGTTTAGGAGAAGAAGCTGTTGATCCAGACAGACGGACAGACGGACGGACAGACAGACGGACAAACGTATTTGAACTCGCCTTGTCATGCTGATCAAGAATATATATACTTTATATGGTCGGAGATGCCTCCTATAAAGTATATATTCTTGATCAGTATCAATAGCCGAGTCGATTGAGACATGTCCGTCTGTAGGATCAGCGAGATCTCGGAGACTATAAGAGCTAGAGCTACCAAACTTGGCTTGTAGACCCGTTTGCTCTGCAGGTAGATCGAGTTTATTTTTTTTTGCCCCGCCCCCGCTATTTAAAAATTAATTTTTTGAGCCTCCATATCTCCATATCTATAAAAGATAGATCTATCGTATTTGGACAGTAGATGCGTGCAGTATGCACGCAGACCAAGCTTGTTTCAAATTTTGGCCACGCCTCCGAAATTCGAAAAATTATCGATTTGGTCGCGGGCGCTTAAGTGCTCGTGTCCACATAAGAGTGAGCGAGATAGCATTTAAAAGAAATTGAATACATATCTTTTCACCTGATGCATGGTATATCCAAGTCGGCCCGGCGACTTACTTACTTTATTTTTGGTAAAATCAAAGATATCATTTATAATATTAACAGGAACGCAAGTCAAATGATCTGATATTTTAACCATACTAGGACCAAATTAGGACCATATTAGGACCGAGCAAATTTATTCTTAAGGGGCCCTTAAAACACGTAATGTAAATTAAAATATCAGGGACGGTAAATAAAGATTATTTTGTTTTTTTTTAATTAAAAAAATTACGTTTCGTCTAATTACGTTAGGAGAACCAAAAATAGACCAATGTTCTTGTCTATGCATAAATTATGATTTTTCACTATGATTTAAAAATTTGTGATTTTTAAGCAATTAATTAAATATTAATCATCGATTTTGAGCAAAAAAATAAAACTCACAACATAAAAATTATATTTGAGCAAAAAAGTAAAAATTAAAAAATAATGATTATTTCTTGAGTGTTTTTTTTTTCGCTCAAAAATAAAACTCAACATGATTTTCTGGCTTTTCCCTAGAGTTTTCAGGCAAACCCGATATATGTATATCCTTTGAGCGACAATTTTCCACATGTTTGGGTATAAATATTAAAATAAAAAAAATATGTTAATTGAAGCCCAAAATTTAAGAAAAAGAAAAGCCAGAAAATCATATTAAGTTTTATTTTTGAGCGAAAATAATATAATTTTTATGTTGTGAGTTTTATTTTATTGCTCAAAATCATTGTTTAACATTTAATCAATTGATTAAAAATCGGAAATAATTTTTTTCAAGTTTTATTTTAAAATAAAACTCATAATGATTACAGTCCCTGTAAAATATAATAGTTTTTCTCCCAAAAATTCTTTCTTTATTGTCATCGGACTAATATCCCTAAGCAATCTATCAATTCATTTTAAAGCATAAATAGTGCACGTTAAAAATTCAATTATAATCAGTGACGCTAGAGCTTTAGAAAAGTGGTATTGGTTATTTGAAAACATTGTGTAAGGTCCTGCCACTAATTAAAAGAGTAGAAGCATTCCCACTAAAAGCTGTGGGTATACAAAGAAGATTTAACGAATTTAATTTACGAATAATTTCTGTTTGTACAAAAGCTTTACTACAGCCTGCGTGAGCCGTGAAACAGAATCTTTAATAACAAGTTGTTTATCGTTAGCACTCTCATACATTTCGTCAAAAATGATTCCTTCAGCGATATTTACATCAAAAACAGAATCTCGAGAAGCATAATTTGTGTTTGGAAGACAAAGTTTCTTACAAGAAGTACTATGGGTTACAAGAATATCTTCGATTATAAGAATACTTTTGTTATAAGAAATATTTTGACTGAAGTCTCTTGAAAAATCTTTTCTGCAATAGCAGAAAATGAAAAAGATCGAGTAAAACACACACACTTGTTTTCTCGCCACTTTGGGGAAGAAACAAACACATACATCCAAAGCTAATGAAGACGTACTTATAAAGCTATGAAATACTTATAAAAAAACCAAAACAACATGTCCCTCTGTGCAGAGGATTCATTTTTAAGTGGAGTGAAAAAAAGCGAACATTTAAGGAATATAAAAAACAAAACAACAACATGTCTCTCTGTGCCCACAATTCATTAAAAGAGACACGGTTGATCTCCCGGTACTTTGCGTAAGAAACGAACACACACATACAAACACATATATAAAACTAAAGATGAAGAAGAACCACAACAGTTGGTTGTTGGTTGACAACATTTTTTTAAGTTTGTCCTAGACATTGTTTTGATATGATGAAACGTAAATTTTGTGTTCTTAGTTTTAGCCGTGTTCTTTCAGATGCATTTGAAAGCAGATTCCTCCAATTTAAACACGGCAAATATTAAACGGGATTTTTCAAAATTTGTATTTTTGCCGATACAGCTTTGAAGAAACTAAACTAAAAAAAACAGCATTCAAGAAATTTCCAATTTATCCCCAAAATTCGATTTGGGTCCAACTTGAATTGTGATTTTTGTTCCTAATTTTTGGTCTTTCGGTTCAGCGTCGTTTTATGGCAATACTTGATCTTTATAGTACTTTTTTCCTTGAAGAACAAATAAAAGTAAATTAAATTGATTAAATTCGGCCATGCCGAAGTTTGTATACCCTTGCAAGCTCTTGTGTTACTAGATCCCTAAAAAGAGTTATATAAATGTAAAGACCCTGGTGTAAAAATCCGTTTTACACCCCATCGCACGGCACGCATAGAAATGCATGTATGTAGACATGCAGCATGCAATTTTTTCATATGTATGACAGCTATATGATATAGTCATCCGATTTTGATCAAATTTACCAGAATTATAATTTTCTATGTGGAAATGTTATTTACCAAGTTTGACGATGATCGCATATGAAACAAAAAAGTTTCTAAAAGAAAAACTATTTTTGGTCCGATCGTTCATATGGGAGCTATAAGATATAGTAGTCCGATCTTGACCAAATTTGGCATGGATGTTTGGATGTATAATAAACTGCCAGTTAAGTTTTATGATAATCGGGTGAAAAAGAAAGAAGTTATTGATCTAAAACTCATTTTTCGACCGATGGTTCCTATGGGAGCTATATGATATAGTCGTCCGATCCGGATGAATCCGAGATATACAATGCCTGCAGTATATACAAGACTTCGTACAAAATTGCAGCTATGTAGCTATATCGGTTTAGGAGGAGAAGCTGTTGATCCAGACAGACAGACGGACAGACGGACAGACAGACAGACAGACAGACAGACAGACGGACGAACGGATTTGAACTCGTCTTGTCATGCTGATCAAGAATATATATACTTTATATGGTCGGAGATGACTCCTTCTATGCGTTGCACACTTCTGACCAAAATGAATATACCTTTTTTGCAAGGGTATAAAAATCGTTTCATAAGCTGATCAACTCATTCCATCATAACCCAAAATACATTGTCGTCGCTGCCATATCTAAAACGCTAACTGACTTCTCCTGCTTCGTAGTCACCGTTCACTTCAACTGCCCAATGGCTCTGAGCTAATAGACGGAAGATTATTATTACTAACCAAGGATTCCAACACAGCAAACAAGTTCCTCTCATCTTCGAAACTCACGTCAAACTCAGCTGCAGGCTTCATGGGACTCATCCTTAAACGCTACCATCTATGCTCTTTGCCTGAACAATATGATCAAAGCGGAATTAGTCAAAGAGGTAGCCTCCCAAAGAGTTACCGCAACACATAAGTTCACCAAAACAGTCGATAGTGTCACTACACCCACCGGCAAAGATTGGGCCCTACACCCCATATTTAAAGCTATCTTTGAACATTAGGCCAGATTTTTTTTGGCATAAAGTCAAAAAAATACAACATATTTCAAGTTTTACTTAATATTTATACCATGCATCTATAGCATGAAATGGTATATTAGAGTCGCCAAAATGTATGTAACAGGCAAAAGAAAGAACCTCCGAACCTATTCAAAATATATATTAACCAGAAGGCCAGGCTAACTTCGGCCATGCCGAAGTTTGTATACCCTTGCAAGCTCTTGTGTTACTAGATCCCTAAAAAGAGTTTCCAGACATGCAGCATGCAATTTTTTCATATGTTTGTATGACAGCTATATAATATGGTCATTCGATTTGGATCAAATTTACTATTATAACTTTCAATTTGGAAATGTTATTTACCAAGTTTGATGATGATCGCTCAAGAAACAAAAAAGTTTCTAGAAGAAAAACTATTTTTGGTCCGATCGTTCATATGGGAGCTATATGATATAGTAATCCGATCTTGATCAAATTTGGCATGGATGTTTATATGTATATAAATGATAATCGGGTGAAAAAGAAAGAAGTTATTAATCTAAAACGTATTTGATCTCGGATGAATCCGAGATATACAATGCCTGCAGTATATACAAGACTTCGTGCAAAATTGCACCTCTGTAGCTTTAGCGGTTTAGGAGGAGAAGCTGTTGATACAGACCGACGGACGGACAAACAGGCGGACAGACAGACGGACAAACGTATTTGAACTCGCCTTGTCATGCTGATCAAGAATATATATACTTTATATGGTCGGAGATGCCTCCTTCTATGCGTTGCACACTTCTGACCAAAATTAATATACCCTTTTTGCAAGGGTATAAAAACGCCAAAATGTATGTAACAGGCAGAGGCAAGAATATATATATTTTTAATCAGCATGAGAAGAGAAATGGATATTGCCATGTCCGTTTGTCTGTCCGTAAAAGTGCATATAACGAGATAGCAAGTGTTAGAAATCGTGGCAAGCGAAAGAAACTTAGTATATGAATTTAGTTTCATAAATTCGAAGCAGTTTTTTCACTTGATCCATGGTATATTTTGAATTATACGTTCAGTGTTGCACTTGTGGTTTGTCTTTCTGATGTTTTATTTTAGACAAAAATCTAGCCGAAGTGTTTGTATATTGTAGAGTGAAAAAGGAATTTCTGCCAAGTTGTACCAAAAATTGCTGTTTTCCTAATTTAGTCCATTCTCTTAATATTTTGTTATTTAAGGCAAGCTTAAAGTTCGGCATTCTGTCATACTAAATGCTTTAAGAATAAGAATATGCTTTGTAAGAATAGATGTCAAAAAGACCTATTTGAATAAATTATTGATGAAATGCGCTTAAATGATGTATAAACTAACTTAAAAGCTAAAATCAAGAAGCAAATAAGGTATTTCCACATAAATGTAATCGCACAAATGAGATTTTTAAAAGGAACCTTTTTTCAAGTATGATTTTTGTCGCGGAGAGAAACAATGATGAACATCAACGGGGCATCCCAAATCATTATCATTATTATAAAACGTGATCCACTTACAAAAAAAGAGCGACATTTTATTTCTTCTAATCTTCCTGCAAAATTTTAGTTCTCTAGTATTAAAACTGTAGGTTATGCCAAAAAAGTGATTTTGGCAAACAATACAGAAACCTCTTATTTAACCAATACTCACTTATATTTTGACAAATTACCTGTTCCAACAAAGATCTCTCTTGGTACCGCCCATACAAAGTTCCTAAGTATGTGTTTACATTCCTCCTGTACAGCAATTTAACTTTAATGAACTTTAGAGAATCATAAGCTCCAATAATTAAAGACAAAGCTCTCTGGCCCAACTCTCCGGTTTTTCTTGTGTCAAAAACATTAAACTATGTGCTTATCAACAAGAAAACAAGAAGAATTAAAAAAGTAATAGGCATGGCAGCTCTCTACTACACCCTACAATTTAAACCTTCTCGTAAATACCGTGCTGTTGCTCAAACAAGAAGATCTATAAACGAAGCCAATCTACTAAAAACCTCATTCAACACAAAAAAATTAAAGCATTGTTCCGTCTAAAATGTCGTAAAAGCAAAATCGCTTGCTTTAATCAAATTACAGAAAAAAATAATCCTTATTCATCTCCCAAGTAAATATGGTTTAACATAGCAAATGTTTTCCTGAGTTTTGGTCCGATTATTTGCAGAGCAATAATTTCCATCCGCATTTTAATAATGCTAAGATCAACATTCTAGGTTCTCCACACAGTGTAAGCTGCACATGCCTATTGTTGTGCAGCTTACACTGTATGAACACTTGAACAAGCCCTGCATGCCGTTGTCAAACCTAGGCATATTCCCTTAACATGACTAGAGGGGGAGTTACTTGGATTCTGACTTGCGACACAGCATATAGAGCATTAGTAAATGTACTCACAATAAATAACTGCCAGTTCTGGCACCATCGACTTCCTGAGGATAAACCATTTCGCCTGGTGGTGCTTAATATCAATACATCTGGAAGCCAAGATCGGATTGCTAATGGCTTCAAAGACTTGGGTCACGAAGTCCTTAATATTGCTTCCGACTATCATATCAGATCCTTACCTCAGGAAATCCTACCTTCTATTTATATAACTCCCAATTTACTCAATCAGCGTTGGAAAATATGTCATTGCTTCAAATAGAATGGTATCATTCAATGTTTTTGGGATGACATCAGATCACTTTCCAGTTGTTGCCACCATATATGAAACTCCTCAATGGATTCCGGCTAGGAAAGGTTTCTTGCCTCCGGGATCAAACATCAAAAGACAAATCTAGAAGAATCTATTGATCTGAACATTTATGGGCAAACTAAAATCGGCTGCTACTCTCGCTGCCTCTCACAGGACTCGTGTGCCAAATACAAACCTTCCAAGCCTTTCCTCCGCGGAAGCCTCTTTACTAAATTTGAAGAGAAAAGTAAGGCGGGAAGACAGTATCTTTAGACGACTGGCTAATAGGCTGCACAAAGTTCTTTTATTAGACACATACCATCGACGTCCAAATGGATAGCCTTAGCCCAGATGCATTGACAAATTATTCCTTGTGGAAAGGTTCTAGACCGTTTAAAAAGCACAGTCAAGCGAAGGTTCCTATTAAAGATGATGCTGGTGGTTGGTACTACTCCAGCTACCAACGAGCTGAAGCTTTTGCCGTTAGCCTAGAAAAAAGGTTCTGTCCATATTGGCTAAATTTGAAAGCCTTTCGGAGCCGTGTTAAAAACACTTTGGAACAACCTCTCGACTATAGTCTGGCAAGATTAAGAGTAATTGCTCAGTATACCCACCTTAAATCCTATGCAGTTCTTGCTGCTTCTGAGTATGCTGCGGAAAAGAAGGTGTTTACATATTAATTGTACAGACAGCAAATCCGCCATTGATGCAATAAAAAATCCAAATAACTCTAACAACAATAACATTAAACTAATTGAATTGTACAGACAGCAAATCCGCCATTGATGCAATAAAAAATCCAAATAACTCTAACAACAATAACATTAAACTAATGTGGATTCCGGGACACATTGGAATTCCAGGGCATGAAGCTGCAGACCGGGCAGCAAAGCTTCCGGCTAGCCAAGACACATCAGAACTGGACATCGTAGAGAATGCCGATATATTATGTGCGTCTAATTAAATCCGATATCCAATCTAGACACTATCACGATTGACCCAGCGGTCATCTCCACTACAATAAATTGAATATGGAAGGTATAGCTCCTCGTTATCCCACTAAGGCCAATTCATCAAATATGGGGATCGACATTTAGCATTTAGCACACAGCACTTACTCACAAACATCTCTACTACATGGTTGACAACATTTTTTTAAGTTTGTCCTAGACATTGTTTTGATATGATGAAACGTAAATTTTGTGTTCTTAGTTTTAGCCGTGTTCTTCCAGATGCATTTGAAAGCAGATTCCTCCAATTTAAACACGGCAAATATTGCCGATACAGCTTTGAAGAAACTAAACTAAAAAAAACAGCATTCAAGAAATTTCCAATTTATCTCCAAAATTCGATTTGGGTCCAACTTGAATTGTGATTTTGGCTCCTAATTTTTGGTCTTTCGGTTCAGCGTCGTTTTATGGCAATACTTGATCTTTATAGTACTTTTTTCCTTGAAGAACAAATAAAAGTAAATTAAATTGATTAAATTCGGCCATGCCGAAGTTTTTATACCCTTGCAAGCTCTTGTGTTACTAGATCCCTAAAAAGAGTTATATAAATGTAGACATGCAGCATGCAATTTTTTCATATGTATGACAGCTATATGATATAGTCATCCGATTTTGATCAAATTTACCAGAATTATAATTTTCTATGTGGAAATGTTATTTACCAAGTTTGACGATGATCGCATATGAAACAAAAAAGTTTCTAAAAGAAAAACTATTTTTGGTCCGATCGTTCATATGGGAGCTATAAGATATAGTAGTCCGATCTTGACCAAATTTGGCATGGATGTTTGGATGTATAATAAACTGCCAGTTAAGTTTTATAATAATCGGGTGAAAAAGAAAGAAGTTATTGATCTAAAACTCATTTTTCGACCGATGGTTCCTATGGGAGCTATATGATATAGTCGTCCGATCCGGATGAATCCGAGATATACAGTGCCTGCGGTATATACAAGACTTCGTGCAAAATTGCAGCAATGTAGCTATATCGATTTAGGAGGAGAAGCTGTTTATCCAGACAAACAGACGGACAGACGGACAGACAGACGGAAAAACGGATTTGAACTCGTCTTGTCATGCTGATCAAGAATATATATACTTTATATGGTCGGAGATGACTCCTTCTATGCGTTGCACACTTCTGACCAAAATGAATATACCTTTTTTGCAAGGGTATAAAAATCGTTTCATAAACTGATCAATTTATTCCATGGACTTCCAACGCTTGGATATAACCCAAAATACATTGTCGTCGCTGCCATATCTAAAACGCTAACTGACTTCTCCTGCTTCGTAGTCACCGTTCACTTCAACTGTCCAGTGGCTCTGAGCTAAGAGACGGAAGATTATTATTACTAACCAAGGATTCCAACACAGCAAACAAGTTCCTCTCATCTTCGAAACTCACTTCAAACTCAGCTGCAGCCTTCATGGGACTCTTCCTTAAACGCTACCATCTATGCTCTTTGCCTGAACAATAGTGTCACTACACCCACCGGCAAAGATTGGGCCCTACACTCCATATTTAACGCTATCTTTGAACATTAGGCCAGATTTTTTTTGGCATAAAGTCAAAAAAATACAACATATTTCAAGTTTTACTTAATATTTATACCATGCATCTATAGCATGAAATGGTATATTAGAGTCGCCAAAATGTATGTAACAGGCCAAAGAAAGAACCTCCGAACCTATTTAAAATATATATTAACCAGAAGGCCAGGCTAACTTCGGCCATGCCGAAGTTTGTATACCCTTGCAAGCTCTTGTGTTACTAGATCCCTAAAAAGAGTTTCCAGACATGCAGCATGCAATTTTTTCATATGTTTGTATGACAGCTATATAATATGGTCATTCGATTTTGATCAAATTTACTATTATAACTTTCAATTTGGAAATGTTATTTACCAAGTTTGACGATGATCGCTCAAGAAACAAAAAAGTTTCTAGAAGAAAAACTATTTTTGGTCCGATCGTTCATATGGGAGCTATATGATATAGTAATCCGATCTTGATCTAATTTGGCATGGATGTTTATATGTATATAAATGATAATCGGGTGAAAAAGAAAGAAGTTATTGATCTAAAACGTATTTGATCTCGGATGAATCCGAGATATACAATGCCTGCAGTATATACAAGACTTCGTGCAAAATTGCAGCTTTGTAGCTTTAGCGGTTTAGGAGGAGAAGCTGTTGATACAGACAGACGGACGGACAGACAGACGGACAAACGTATTTGAACTCGCCTTGTCATGCTGATCAAGAATATATATACTTTATATGGTCGGAGATGCCTCCTTCTATGCGTTGCACACTTCTGACCAAAATTAATATACCCTTTTTGCAAGGGTATAAAAACGCCAAAATGTATGTAACAGGCAGAGGCAAGAATATATATATTTTTAATCAGCATGAGAAGAGAAATGGATATTGCCATGTCCGTTTGTCTGTCCGTAAAAGTGCATATAACGAGATAGCAAGTGTTAGAAATCGTGGCAAGCGAAAGAAACTTAGTATATGAATTTAGTTTCATAAATTCGAAGCAGTTTTTTCACTTGATCCATGGTATATTTTGAATTATACGTTCAGTGTTGCACTTGTGGTTTGTCTTTCTGATGTTTTATTTTAGACAAAAATCTAGCCGAAGTGTTTGTATATTGTAGAGTGAAAAAGGAATTTCTGCCAAGTTGTACCAAAAATTGCTGTTTTCCTAATTTAGTCCATTCTCTTAATATTTTGTTATTTAAGGCAAGCTTAAAGTTCGGCATTCTGTCATACTAAATGCTTTAAGAATAAGAATATGCTTTGTAAGAATAGATGTCAAAAAGACATATTTGAATAAATTATTGATGAAATGCGCCTAAATGATGTATAAACTAACTTAAAAGCTAAAATCAAGAAGCAAATAAGGTATTTCCACATAAATGTAATCGCACAAATGAGATTTTTAAAACGAACCTTTTTTCAAGTATGATTTTTGTCGCGGAGAGAAACAATGATGAACATCAACGGGGCATCCCAAATCATTATCATTATTATAAAACGTGATCCACTTACAAAAAAAAAGAGCGACATTTTATTTCTTCTAATCTTCCTGCAAAATTTTAGTTCTCTAGTATTAAAACTGTAGGTTATGCCAAAAAAGTGATTTTGGCAAACAATACAGAAACCTCTTATTTAACCAATACTCACTTATATTTTGACAAATTACCTGTTCCAACAAAGATCTCTCTTGGTACCGCCCATACAAAGTTCCTAAGTATGTGTTTACATTCCTCCTGTACAGCAATTTAACTTTAATGAACTTTAGAGAATCATAAGCTCCAATAATTAAAGACAAAGCTCTCTGGCCCAACTCTCCGGTTTTTCTTGTGTCAAAAACATTAAACTATGTGCTTATCAACAAGAAAACAAGAAGAATTAAAAAAGTAATAGGCATGGCAGCTCTCTATTACACCCTACAATTTAAACCTTCTCGTAAATACCGTGCTGTTGCTCAAACAAGAAGATCTATAAACGAAGCCAATCTACTAAAAACCTCATTCAACACAAAAAAATTAAAGCATTGTTCCGTCTAAAATGTCGTAAAAGCATAATCGCTTGCTTTAATCAAATTACAGAAAAAAATAATCCTTCTTCATCTCCCAAGCAAATATGGTTTAACATAAAGAAAATATCACCGATTCCAAAGAAATCGCAAATGTTTTCCTGAGTTTTGGTCCGATTATTTGCAGAGCAATAATTTCCATCCGCATTTTAATAATGCTAAGATCAACATTCTAGGTTCTCCATACAGTGTAAGCTGCACAAAAATAGGCATTCTTGAACAAGCCCTGCATGCCGTTGTCAAACCTAGGCATATTCCCTTAACATGACTAGAGGGGGAGTTACTTGGATTCTGACTTGCGACTCCACAGCATATAGAGCATTAGTAAATGTACTCACAATAAATAACTGCCAGTTCTGGCACCATCGACTTCCTGAGGATAAACCATTTCGCCTGGTGGTGCCTAATATCAATACATCTGGAAGCCAAGATCAGATTGCTAATGGCTTCAAAGACTTGGGTCACGAAGTCCTTAATATTGCTTCCGACTATCATATCAGATCCCTACCTCAGGAAATCCTACCTTCTATTTATATAACTCCCAATTTACTCAATCAGCGTTGGACTTTTTTGTAAAATATGTCAGGTTTTCAGGAAAGGTTTCTTGTCTCCGGGATCAAACATCAAAAGACAAATCTAGAAGAATCTATTGATCTGAACATTTATGGGCAAACTAAAATCGGCTGCTACTCTCGCTGCCTCTCACAGGACTCGTGTGCCAAATACGAACCTTCCAAGCCTATCCTCCGCGGAAGCCTCTTTACTAAATTTGAAGAGAAAAGTAAGGCGGGAAGACAGTATCTTTAGACGACTGGCTAATAGGCTGCGCAAAGTTCTTTTATTAGACACATACCATCGTCGTCCAAATGGATAGCCTTAGCCCAGATGCATTGACAAATTATTCCTTGTGGAAAGGTTCTAGACCGTTTAAAAAGCACAGTCAAGCGAAGGTTCCTATTAAAGATGATGCTGGTGGTTGGTGCTACTCCAGCTACCAACGAGCTGAAGCTTTTGCCGTTAGCCTAGAAAAAAGGTTCTGTCCATATTGGCTAAATTTGAAAGCCTTTCGGGGCCGTGTAAAAAAAAAACACTTTGGAACAACCTCTCGTCTATAGTCTGGCAAGATTAAGACTAATTGCTCAGTATACCCACCTTAAATTGTAAATATGTAAAGGTGTTTACATATTAATTGTACAGACAGCAAATCCGCCATTGATGCAATAAAAAATCTGTGAGGAGCATAAATAGCAATATATGCACCTCACAACATTCAGCAACATCCACGAAATAAAGCCACAAAAATCAGCAACATGCACCGAGTAAAGCCGCAGCATGTGTATAGCGAGCAATGTTGCTCAGCATCAACATTAGCGGGCTGCAACATGGCCTACGACATAAGCATAAATATGATCGTGCGAAATGCAGTCGGGAATTTAAGCACATGAAAAAGCAAAAGTGGTGGCCAAGCGAGCCGAAAAGACGGGTGCGGGGGTGAAGGGGGCCCTGTACGAAATAAAGTGAGGGCTCTGCTTGTCAAAAGGGGAGAAGCGGGGGGCGATATGAGAATAGTAGCGGAGAGCAAGTACGATATACGATACAAATGTTGCGGGCAACTACGATAATGAAAGGTGTTGACCTATATATGAAATGAATTGTAATTAAGTGTATTAAATAACTAAAAGATACAAATGTAATATTAGATGATAAGACAACAAAGAATGAAGTATATAGGCATAAGAGATAGTAGTTTAAGAACGATAACGGAATATGAGGGGTCGCAAGGCGAGGTTGGAGGTCGAGAGAGGAGCAGGAGGAGAAAGGAAGGTCGGCGATGTCGCCAACACAGGAACACGAAGTGTGAGGGAGACAAACAAAAGCAAAGGGATGGGCAAGCAGCAGCATAGAAAGTTGCTGCATGGGAAACAAGGAGAAGTACGGCACTTTCTCCACGCATAGCAACAGCGAAAGTGCGTGGGTGAAAGTGAGCGCTGATGGAAATGTACTGGCTGTATAGCGGTACTGCAGTAGCTGCATCCAGAGGCCAGGAGGCCTATATTAAGGCCGCAGCAAATCAAGGAGGGACATCAAGTGTTCGGCAGCACGGACGGCAAGGCGAACCCCTCAAGACCTCCTGTAGTAATCTTGAGGGGTCAGATCATCAAGCATCAGGCAGTGAAGCAAGGTGGACATCTTAAGACCTCTGGTAGTAATCTTGAGAGGTCAAAAAGCGAAGAAGGAAAAGTGAAGTATTCAAGACCTCCAGTTAGTAATCTTGAAGCGTCAAGGCGAAGTCAGAGTACTCAAAGGACCAAGTCTGGGTTCATGCGAGTGTCCTGAGAATAACACAGGGAACAGAGAATAGGGAAGGTTCGGGAAATATCCTAGTATCAAGCGGCAGGGAGCAAGAAGTAGGAAAGGAAGTATCCTGGAGGAATATTTTGGACTCAGGAAGTATCCTTGAACCAAAATAAGGACCTCAGGAAATATCCTTGAGAGGGAAAAGTTCAGGAAATATCCTTGAACAGGGTTTTAAACAAACAGGAAATATCCTGGAGGAATATTTTGGACTCAGGAAGTATCCTCGAACCAAAATAAGGACCTCAGGAAATATCCTTGAGAGGGAAAAGTTCAGGAAATATCCTTGAACGGGGTTTTGAACAAACAGGAAATATCCTGGAGGAATATTTTGGACTCAGGAAGTATCCTTGAACCAAAATAAGGACCTCAGGAAATATCCTTGAGAGGGAAAAGTTCAGGAAATATCCTTGAACAGGGTTTTAAACAAACAGGAAATATCATGGAGGAATATTTTGGACTCAGGAAGTATCCTTGAACCAAAATAAGGACCTCAGGAAATATCCTTGAAGGGAAAAGTTCAGGAAATATCCTTGAACGGGGTTTTGAACATACAGGAAGTATCCTGGAGGAGTATTTTGGATTCAGGAAATATCCTTGAACCAAAATAAGGACCTCAGGAAATATCCTTGAGAGGGAAGAGTTCAGGAAATATCCTTGAACGCGGAGATTGGGGTAGAAGCAGAAATCAGGAGAGCGTAGGAGTGTTGGAGAACTCAAGAGACGAAGTTGAACCCAGGTCAAGGATCTAAGTCATCTGCGTCGTCATCAAGGAGCCGGCAAAAACAAGTCAAGCGAAAGGAGCCAACCACAGCAGGCAAAGAACAACAGCGAAGACCCAATCAAAACGGAACCAAGGATTCAAGGATCACGAAGGACCTCCAACCACTCGCCAAGGACCCCTGCAGAATCCCAAAAATATCAATAAAAACCAAAGCTAAGAAGGTCTGTGCTGAAATTACATCCAAAAGCGTTATTATTTATCGGGGCACAAAATAAATTTTGTTGTGCCGAACCTAGCCCTGAAAAGTCTCATCAACGACTCTAAGGACGAAAAAGGATCGTTACAAATCCAAATAACTCTAAAAACAATAACATTAAACTAATGTGGATTCCGGGACACATTGGAATTCCAGGGCATGAAGCTGCAGACCGGGCAGCAAAGCTTGCGGCTACCCAAGACACATCAGAGCTGGACATCGTAGAGAATGCCGATATATTATGTGCGTCTAATTAAATCCGATATCCAATCTAGACACTATCACGATTGACCCAGCGGTCATCTCCACTACAATAAATTGAATATGGAAGGTATAGCTCCTCGTTATCCCAATAAGGCCAATTCATCAAATATGGGGATCGACTACGCATTTACCACACAGCACTTACTCACAAACATCTCTACTCATTAACAATCAACAATCAATTGAACACATTTTAGAACATTGTCCAGCAATCTCACACATCAGATCTGCAATTTCACTTTCACCGTTAAACGCCCTAAAGGTACACTCGATAACATTAATTTAATAGCTGCATTTATTGTAAATCTTAATTTAAAAAATAATATATACTTTAGATACTAAATGCGATCCGAACAACCTGCCAACTAGTGGTCTGCTCCTTAAAGGTTGTTACGAAATCATTGTTAACATTCAACATTCACCGTCGATTGAGGTATTCTTGATTGTAATTGGATGAGAATTAGATCATTTTCTTCATTTTTTTGATATTTTGTCTTCCATCTCTTTCTTATATCTCCCACATCCGTGTGACATGTACTCGTGAATTTTTTTTTGAAATGACATATTTTGGGAGGCGAGCAAAACCATTGAGTTTTTTCCATTTGAATCGAAAATACCTCAATAGGCAGGGTATTCTTACTTTTGTTCTTAAAGGAAAATAAAACGTAGGAATAAATTCAACTTCTTCGAAGACTTCAAACAAACGGGTTTGGCAAAACTAAATTGGAGAACTCTGCATTTAAAGGCACCTGGAAAAAACGGCCAATGCTAAGGACACAAAATTTAAGTTTAATCATCAACACAAACTTAAACCAGAAGGCCGGGCTTACTTCGGTCATGCCGATCTTTGTAATACCTTGCACATTCTTGCGTTACTCAATCCCTAAATGGAGATAGCAAAATGAACAGGCTTTTGCGTAAAAACCCGTATGTGCATGCATTTAGATATGCAGCATGCAATTTTTTCATTTGGTTGTATGACATCTGTATGATACAGTTATCCGATTTTGATAAAATTTGGCAGAATTATAATTTTAGTATGTGCAAATGTTATTTTCGTGATGATCGCAAAAGAAGCAAAATTATTTTTGGTGCGGTTGCTCTTTTTGCAAGGGTATAAAAATTAATTATTTCTGTGGAAAGATACTTGAGACAAATTTCATTACCTATTTTCTAGCAATTAACAATACAGCCTTAGTTGTCTTTATAAATTTAAATGGGGTTTTCTAACTTGATGTTAACACTCTTAAGAAGAGATTTTAGCTATCACGGCGTCAAACAATGCCTGCTTGAGTGGATGAAGCTGCTACTCAATTCTGTCTTTCCGTATGCCAGTAAATTAAATTTGAATCAAATCCCTTAATTAAGTACCCTGTTGTACTTTTTCTCGTCACCGACTTAGTCAGAGTTTACACAGCCATCTAACGTTTTTTCAATAGATGTATTCTTTTAAAGAATTAATTTCACATCAATAGTTCCCTTTAGACTCGGCATTATTATTGCTGTTATGTCTATTTAAAATATGTACATTAAATTACCAATGAGGGTACGACATGGCGCTTTACAGTCCTCATCTGAATTGAGAAACTTGTAGTTCAATTTATTTGGCAGCGGACTTACAATTTTCCATACTAAAAAAAATTGAATTAATTAAAATCCTTTAACATATGCAGCCTGCTTTTAGCTTATTCTGTCTTATTAAAAGTATAAATTAAATGGAATTATTAAATTAAAATGGAAAAAACGGCCAATGCTAAGGACACAAAATTTAAGTTTAATCATCAACACAAACTTAAACCAGAAGGCCGGGCTTACTTCGGTCATGCCGATCTTTGTAATACCTTGCACATTCTTGCGTTACTCAATCCCTAAATGGAGATAGCAAAATGAACAGGCTTTTGCGTAAAAACCCGTATGTGCATGCATTTAGATATGCAGCATGCAATTTTTTCATTTGGTTGTATGACAGCTGTATGATACAGTTA
The DNA here is from genome assembly GCA_018150735.1 of Drosophila sp. 14030-0761.01. NCBI lineage: Eukaryota > Metazoa > Arthropoda > Insecta > Diptera > Drosophilidae > Drosophila > Drosophila sp. 14030-0761.01. Next base: position 30,485,346 of record JAECWO010000031.1, read on the forward strand.
TCCGATTTTGATAAAATTTGGCAGAATTATAATTTTAGTATGTGCAAATGTTATTTTCGTGATGATCGCAAAAGAAGCAAAATTATTTTTGGTGCGGTTGCTCTTTTTGCAAGGGTATAAAAATTAATTATTTCTGTGGAACGATACTTGAGACAAATTTCATTACCTATTTTCTAGCAATTAACAATACAGCCTTAATTGTCTTTATAAATTTAAATGGGGTTTTCTAACTTGATGTTAACACTCTTAAGAAGAGATTTTAGCTATCACGGCGTCAAACAATGCCTGCTTGAGTGGATGAAGCTGCTACTCAATTCTGTCTTTCCGTATGCCAGTAAATTAAATTTGAATCAAATCCCTTAATTAAGTACCCTGTTGTACTTTTTCTCGTCACCGACTTAGTCAGAGTTTACATAGCCATCTAACGTTTTTTCAATAGATGTATTCTTTTAAAGAATTAATTTCACATCAATAGTTCCCTTTAGACTCGGCATTATTATTGCTGTTATGTCTATTTAAAATATGTACATTAAATTACCAATGAGGGTACGACATGGCGCTTTACAGTCCTCATCTGAATTGAGAAACTTGTAGTTCAATTTATTTGGCAGCGGACTTACAATTTTCCATACTAAAAAAAATTGAATTAATTAAAATCCTTTAACATATGCAGCCTGCTTTTAGCTTATTCTGTCTTATTAAAAGTATAAATTAAATTTGATTATAATCCGAAGCTTTCGAGTCTTAAATTATGCTATCGAACCATTGTTCACAGTGATTAAGAAGTGTTAATCCACAAGGGAATTGTTGGCCAATTGTTTTTTTATGAATTAACCGATGTGAAGATTTGTACCATTGAGGTTAAGCAAATTCAAAAGGTATTCGTATAAGAAGTATAGTTTTAATAATTCATATAATAATTTTTTTCGACCTGCGCCAAAGCAGCGATGACGTAGCGTATCAATGTGCTTCACCGAGTGGCCTTACATAATTGTCTGCCCCTTTCCATTATCGCGAAATTGGGATGATTAGTTTGGACATCCTGACTTCGACATTGCGGTCCCCAAATTCAAACACACTGTATGTATCTGGCGGAATGAGAAATTTTCCAGATAGTCTACATTATGATGCCTCATCGAGAAATATATTTGCCATGGATCTTTCGGAGAACTTATTGAAGACGCTTCCAAATTAGTTGCCAGAATCAAATTCCCAGTTTGATGCGAGAGGCGAAGAAGTCCATCTGGACTTAGCCACATTTTCCTTCCAACGTGAAGAAGATCTTGGAAGATTTTTACTTCTGACTGATACCTTTAATTTCCGTTCTGACAGAACGAAGTATCGTGAATAGGTTAGGTTAAATTTGTGTAATACTATTGTGGAATATTATAAACGCAGACGCGTGAAGCAAGTAGTCGAGAGCGCGAACCAAAAGAAACAGGAAAGAACGGGAGAGCTGGTCAAATTGAACACATGCAGCAATAGTTTCTACGCGTAGGCGCGAGAGTAAGTTACAGCGGCAAGATGTAAAAACGCAAGAGCAGAAGAAACAACCGCTAAGGGAGATTTCGTTGTATGTTAATAAATGTTTTGTTAAAATTTGATTTTGCGTTTGCACAATTAAATAAACCAAAACAAGTCACTAAATTAAAAACGAAATAGGAAATTATTTCAATTGTGCCGAAAAGAATAAGCGTCAAAAAAAAAAAACAAGTCCGTCTTCTTCAACGAGTGAAACGAATTTTTTTTTGTTGAGAATATTCCAGCAGCTCTATAGCTCATATCAGCTCAGGAGAATATAAAAATAATAAAAAAATAAAACAGAAATATGGAAGAGATTCAAGGTCTTTTTATGTCCTTTGACCTACAATATTTGGCCAGAGAATATTTGCCCTTATTATGGAAATCATTTAGTCCCCATCAGTTCGGCCATGCTAAAGCCAGGAAGAGTGCTTGAATGTTCCGAACCTTCATTCGAAGGTTATAACATACTTATGCTGTGTTATGCTATGTTTTATGTTTGTCAATGTCTTTGTCTTTACTAACAAAAGCTCTGATGAGGTCTACGTCTAAGTCAAGTAGTTTGTGCGATCTTGTCGTCCTCCTAGTAAATCCCTAAGTGAACTCGTTCGTAGCCCTTTCTCAGACCTCCATACCCTAAGGCCGTGACAAGGTTCATTATTATCTTCCGGGTAAATCCTCGGATTAACATGTATCATGTCAGGACATTGACAAGCTCCTCCTCAACTTCCGGGTAAATCCACGGGTTAATTAGGATCAGGCTGTACATACTCATCTTCCGGCTAAATTCCTCGGTTCACTATGTGACGATATGTCAATTTATCGACACAACACCTATCGATAGCGATAACGCTCAATGAAGAGCATTATTAGTATTAAGCTCATGGACACTGTGAGTAAAATACATTCTTTTAGTTTAACTGGCTCTGACCCGATAGGTAGAACTAGTTCTTCTTTTCTTTGCAGCGCCACCTAGACCATCCCATACCTCGCCGCTCACGCTCTTCGCCGCTCACGCTCTTCGCCGCTCACGCTCTTTGCCGCTCACGCTCTTCGCCGCTCACGCTCTTCGCCACTCACGCTCTTCGCCGCTCACGCTCTTCGCCGCTCATGCTCTTCGCCGTTCACGATTTTCGACGCTCATGCTCTTCACCGCTCACTCACTTTGCCGTTCACGATCTTCGCTGCACGCATGTGAGAAAGGCTCTGCTGCCGCCTCTCTCAAAAAGCCCAATTTACCGTTGATCTGTCCGACGCCACGCGCCGGCGGCCCATGTAAATGCATACATGCCGGTGGTCACCTAGGCCACTTGGCATATGCAGCCATGCGTAAATACGTATGACAACAGGAAGAATGCAGAGCTATCAAGCGCATCAGCCATTGGCCAAGAATGGACAAGGACAATACGATCAAGGACAACACGATCAAGGACAACAAGGCAAGGACAACAGAGCGAAGCAGGTGTAGCGAGAGTTGGATGGCCAGGTGAGTCGGCGCAGGCGCCCTTGTACGGAGAAGATCTCCATAGTTAACCGATAGTGTGGCATAAAAAAAAAAAAATATAGTAAAAAGATAAAATATATAATAAAAATTTAATAACATGATCAAATATAGAGGTAACCAATGTGTGAGTGTTTATTTGCTGACCCCAGAGTGGGCCGTCAGGACTTTCGAGATAGGGAGTGCTAGTTCGGCTATGCCGAATCACAGTCTCTGTTTAGAGCCTATCTTGGTTCGGCTTGTCCAAACATAACGACCCCCTTGTGTAAACTCCCGTACTCCTTTTAGTGTCGTGTATTATGTATTTGTGTTTGTGAACCTGTTGTTCGACTAACCCATTATCTGTAGTTAGTCCATGTAACACAGGATTCTGGGTCAATCCCATTCCTGGCTTACTGGAAAGCGTATATTAAGTAGTATATATTAAGCTTATATTAAGTAGTATATACCCGGTTCTCTCTAGTTGCTAGGTCAATCCTCGACTAGAGGACCCGTATTTAGGGTGATTCGTGTCTCCGACGTCTAAATCCCTAGGAGATATCGATCATCATTCCCTCTCAGTCGACGCGTATTTAGGGTGATTCGTGTCTCCGTCCGGATGAATCCCTAGGAGATATCGATCATCATTCTCCCCCTCAGTCGACCCGTATTTAGGGTGATTCGTGTCCCCGTCCGGGTGAATCCCTAGGAGATATCGATCATCATTCCCCCTCAGTCGACCCGTATTTAGGGTGATTCATGTCTCCGTCCGGGTAAATCCCTAGGAGATACCGATCTTCATTCCCCCTCAGTCAGATATCGCCTTCGGCTGCCAGGTATACACCTTGGTCGAGGCCACAGGACCCCATCTCAGCTAATTACTAACTATTATATGTATTGTATTGATGTCGTCCTATATGTATCCTTTCTCTTCCCCTACTTATATGTGTTGTGGTTCGATCTAATATTACAAATCTTCCAGCAATCTCGAGTCTCGGTATCTTTACAAATATTTTTGTAAGGAGGCGCTGGGGAGACTGAGATGTGTACCCTTTCAGTTAATTTTAATTACTAATATTTCCATAGTCTTTGTCACTTATAATAGTTCAACCTGCACAAATAATTGCCCTTCATAGCCCTACTGTGTGTAGTTCTACGTCCTCATTTTGTATCCCTCTCCTCCCTTTGTATACTTGTGGTCTGAATCTAGTAAATTTAGGCAGTCTGTATCTACCTAGCAGCCTTGCCATCACTCTCAAATCTCAAAACTCGGCATTCTTATAAATATTTTTGTAAGGAGGCCCTAGGGAGACTGAGTTATGTACCCCAGCTGAGAAAAACTTCCTTACAAAGAATATGTTTTTCTGACACTTATATATGTAGGGTTGTTTATGCTAGAGAATAAGTTAGAAATGTGGTGATGTTGCAGTCGGCCGGATGTATCGACGAATCCCAGAAATGAGTGCTCAATAGTGGAACATTCCATTGACCAGCGTTGTTGCAACTTAATATTACTAGGTGTAAGGAAATAACTTTTCATAGAATTTCTCCTCAACAAGTCACTTATGGTCTCAATTTAAAGCCATTGGAACGTCTAATTGCGATAAATCATTTATGTGCACTCATGGACGGCAAGCTTTCCTATATTTGTAGCACTGTCGGTTAAGCCAGAGGTGTTCGTGGTTGTGCGACCTATTCTAGAGTACGGTTCTTGTGTTTGGTTGCCTCAATATAAAACGCACCAAACTAGAATCGAATCAGTACAGAAGGAATTTCGGATTTTTTTTCTGTACCATGGTACACCTTTATCCTCTATCGATAAAGATTGCAACGCCTGCGATTTGCAAGTAATGCAAAATAAGGATAATTCATTGCTATAATTGAATTTAATTCATAATAATACATATACAAATAAATATACATATACATATGTATATAGTTTGTTATTAATTTTTAATTTGTATCAAATTTTGTACTAAATAATTAATTAATAATAACATTGACTCACCTTACATATTTCTACGTTTCAATTTAGTTGTGACCGGATCCTGATTGAATGTAAAGAAGTAATATGCTGTTTTGGAAAATGTATAAGCCTACTTCCGAACCATTCGGTGATTTGGATAGAATATGGGACATTTGCTTATCTCATAAGTTCGTATTGCTCCAGAAAATTGAGACAGATAACTACAGATAAGTGTAGCAGGTATGTCAAGAAGTAATAATAATATTTTTATGCATATTATTTATTTGGATAAAATCTTAAATATTCCTAAAGACCTAAAAGTCTATTATTTTGCGCTGCAACTTAATATTACATTTTCATTTGTTTGCAAAATAGTTTTAGCTGTGAATTTTTTTTTTAAGTAGATAATTGTTAAAACAAAGAATTTCACGAACGAATTTAAACGGAAAAGTATTTATTCTCACAAAATGTCCCAAAATTTGTTTTGAATAATGTAACCAGGCACGTATTCACGATACCGCAGGTGATGCTTAACTTTGTCTCAAAGATGAATGAATTCATCTTCTCGTTTAAAGGCCGATTTGTATAATAATAACTACTGTTACATCTTACCTACATATAATTCGATCTTGTTTGTCGATTATCATGCGAACAGATGAACGCATTTCCGACCGTATAAATTACTCTGGATCAGAAAATCCTTCGTTCCGTAAAAACAACTATATCTTGACATTTACTCTTACAAAAGCTAGAGCTACCAAATTTAAAATGAAGGATTGTTTCCCACAGTATTAAAACAAATGACGTAATCACCGTGGACTTGGATATGAAAAAAATACTATAAATTTATAAAACCAAATTCATACATTCAACTCCTTTTGTACGATTACCACTGCTTGAGGAAATGGGTTTTCTACACACTTGTAGAGGGTATTATAAAATTTGCCAAATGTTTGTAACGCAGAGAAGGAATCGTTTCCGACCCATAAGTTATAATCAGCATGAAGACGAGTTGACATACCCATGTTCGTCTATCTGTCTGAGCGTATCTAGTCCCACAGTTTTAGAGCTATGGCTTTTAATGTCCGAGTATGAGCTTTTTAAACCCCAAGCACATTATCTGCGATTTTCAGGATCGGACCACCATATTATATATATCTTATCCAAACTGATTACGAACAAAAATATATACACAATACATCATATTCCCGGATTTCTAGAAAATCAGATAAACATAACTCCTAATTTGTCAATACAAAATTTAACCACATGAATAATTGTCCATAGTTGCTAGTGATTGTAAATATTGGGTTGATTGTTTACAACTATATCCTATACTAAACTAAGAAATAAAGCACGTGTATATGCCAAAATTATGAGTGTGTATGTGTGAATATGTCGCTGCAGCGACTTTGCATGCTTAGTATTTGGCGATTGGCTGGACCGAACAACGGAGTCGGCTTAGTAGATAGAGGTCTTGTGAATGAAACACAAGATGCAAAAATCGTTCGCGACATAGATTTTTTTTTAGATCTTTGTGTTTTTTTTTTTTAATAAGCGAATAGACGGGAGTTCGAATACCATGGAGGCTCATGGCAAATTGTTTAGTGTATTTAAATTATTGCGTCTTTGGAATACAGAAAATAGTTTTTAAGACATGAAATGTAACGGTCACGGGCTGCAAGGGTATACAATAATATTTTAATATTTTGTTTCTTGTAGGGCGGAAGAGGTTGTTAAGAAAAATAATCTTGACAAGCGTACATACTATACGTACTTTGCAAATTTATTGGCTCTAGCTTTTATATTTCAGAGATCTAGCTGTGTGTACAGACGGGAGGGAGGAAGTCAATTACTGATGACAGTTCAATAAAGTTAATATCTTTATCTATAGGGAGGGGAGGTGTGGTCCGTAGTGATATCGTATAACATGGAGTACCTAGCTGGGTATATCTGTAAGGATATTGTTATGCTTGGTGTAGGCAAGTAGTTCGTAGAAAGTCCTAACAGCTGCTAAGGCTGGGCATTCGCGTAGGAAGTGCTCAAGAGTCGGCAGGACTCATAACTCCATTTAACGCATTTACTGCAGCTAGCGCGATCCAGTAATCTGAGCATATGCGCGTGCACCGCCGTGACCCAGTGTCCATATGTTTTACCCCTCGCATCTGCGCGTCGCACATTATCTTAGCTATTTGGCAGGTGGGAAGGACTCTCCACTCTTCGGTCACTACATCTTGTTTTAATATCGCAGGCATTGCCGCTAGGTAAAATGGTACATTTTCGGATCGTTCGTCGGGAAGCTCGACCCTGAACTTAGCTCGGTATGGTGGCTCGGTATCCAATAGATATACACCCTTTTCCTGGTGTTTTGTTCACTTACAGAGCTTTTGCTTGCCAGTACAGTTTTGGATCGAATATTTATAGTCTGGATGGCTTTGACCACTGCTTAGGTGTCCACGAAGAGGTTTACACCTGATGTGCTTGCTAAGAGCGTTGATGTCCAATCCGCCGGTTTCCTTGTTGCAAAGGCTTCGGCCTGGAATATGATGCAGTGACCGGTAAGTTAAATGACAGATGTGCAGGTAGATCTTAGCGGTACACCGTATCCTCGTCCGTATCCTCGTATCCTGGTCCTTGGCTTTATTCTAGAGTGCTGTTGTTGTGTATTGTCCCATCAGTATGACTCACACCAAAATATAATCGAAATTGTACAGAAGAGATTTCTGTATTTGCTCTTCGTGGCTTAAACTGGAGTCACAATGTCAATTTGCCTTTGTACTCTTGTAGACTTCTTCCTTCCCTTTCTCATTAACCGTAGAATTATGCTTGGCTTAATATTTATACACAAGCTTTTCAATGGTGAAATAGATTCTCCTGAGTTATTGTCTCAGGTTACTTAGCTTGTATTTAACTTTAGTTATCCGTTTATTTTTTTTTGTCTTCGTTCGCACGATATCGTGTTGTACGTTATGCGATCGCGTCACTTGGTTGGTTGGGCAAGAAATGGTCAGAACGCCTGGGATTACAGGCTACAAGACAGTGCTCGGTCTTTCGTGCGAGTGCTGCTTAAAGTGTTCATTTTGCTCGCCAGCGTAGTTAGTAATCTTGGATGAAGTACTGTCAAATTTTATGAGTAGATTGTTCAACACAATGTTCCATAAAAGACTTTCCTTTCGTGTTAGCGTGCTGGTTGCCATTCAGAATCATGGGCGGTAGCGTCCCTGATGTCGTTATTCTCAATAGTATCGGATACAACAGTCATCGTCATATGACATCGTCGCCACGATCAAGTGTCGTTTGGCCTAGCCCGAACAATGTGGCCGTGGCCTTGTGCTGCCCGGTGGCGCTGACAGTATAGCGTTGCTGTTTGGTAGTCATCAGCTCCTCGACCTTTTTTGCGAACATTTCGCTCTTTGCTTGCCATTGTGGATTCGACGCGAAGTGCTTTTGGCCTTCCTTGATCCTTTGCTCATCCCAGGCAAGCTTGCTTCTCTCCTCATTACTAGGGTTGTCGTACGCTTAGTCAACGCGCTTGAATTTTGAAGGCAGCCTTTTATCAATTTTGGCCTTCGCTCTCTCCTTCGATAATTTGGACCCATCCTTGCAAGAGGTACTGGGTCCGGAGAGTACGTCGCCTGTAAGGGCTACGTCAGCTTCGTAGTCCGAGTCTCCAGCGAACTGCTCCGATTCGGTTTGACAATAGCATTGCAACTGCCTTGTCCTTCTCCAAGACAGCGGAGAGATCAGTGACGACACGCAGAGGGTATTTCTCCCATGCCCGCCAGTGGCAGTAGAAACGTTTTTCACTCAAAGCGGTGCAAGGCGGATGCACACAAAAAAGAGCGAGATAGCATATGCTGGAAATCACCGATTTGGTCGGGGGGCGCTAAAGTGCTCGTGTCCACATAAGAGTGAGCGAGATAGCATTTCAATCAAATTTAATATATTTAATTTTCATCTGATGCATGCTAGATCCAAGTTGGGCCGGCGACTTACTTACTTCATTTTGGATTGGTATTAGTGTTAATTTGTAAAGAAAAATTATGACTAATAGCAAGGATAGATTTTAAGTTGCAGTCCGCTTAATAAGTTTTACATAATGTTCTGGGTGTTTGTTTCTGTGTTTGGATTGTAGTAAATAAGTTTGTTAAAATTAAAAAGTGCGCGCTACCGCAGAAATCTGTTTGAATTGACTAGTCTGCTTCAACTCCAATATCAGTACACAAACTGAGATTGTGTGTGCTCATATCTGTTGGGCTACCATCTTTACGGATAACTAAGTTAGGCTGGGTAACAAATTGTCTAATATAATTTGTTTTCTGTTTTTGATAGGGGAGCCCTAGGGTTGCAAAATAATTGATAGTATTATCGATAGTTCCGATTGTTTTACAAAATTCTGATACCTCGATAGTATTTCTCGACTATCAATAGTTTACCAAACTGGTAACAGCTAAAGGAGATTTTTTATAGATTATAGATCCGATTATTAAAAGATTGAAGATTGTTTAACTTCTGCTTTTTGAATATCTTTTTGCTTTATTTATCTCTTAGCTTAAATGTTTAGTGTTTTATTGCTTTACTGTATGTATGTATCAACTATGTATCGACTATCAATAGTTTACCAAACTGGAAACAGCTAATAATTACCAAGATTAAGAGGATAGAACACACTCATTACATGACATCAATGGACAAATAAAAAATGTAAAAAAAATATTATAACAAGCACCTACCGTGGTTCCACCATCAGTTGTAAAAAAGAGAGAACAACTCCTACGTTTGCCCTTCAAAACGCCAGTGAAAAAACAAAAACAACAACAATGGAACAAAAGCAGAAGAGTACAAGAGCAACAACATAAACACATGTGCATGAAACCCCACTACGTTACAACTAACGCCCCCACCTGTGCGTTCTTTGCGAGAAACCACTGTTTAAAAAATACTAAATTCTAATTGAGAAGGGATCGTTTCCGACCCCATAAAGTATATAAATTCTTCATCAGCAAGAGAAGACGAGTTGATATAGCCATGTCCGTCTGTCCTTCTGTCCGTCTGTCTGTCTGGTGCTGCGCGAACTAGTCCCACAGTTTTAGAGCTATGGCATTCGTATATAAGCTTTTCTATACAGCCACATGCACATCTGCGATTTTGAATAAGATCGGACAACTATATCAAATAGCTGCCATACAAATACAAACGTTAAATGCGAATAACTTCTCTATTTTTTGGTGGCTTAGTGGATAGAATTCTTGCGTACGAAAAGAAAGGTGCGGGTTCGAATCTAGTTATCGATATAAATATTTTTATACCATGCATCCATAGGATGAAATGGTACATTAAAGTCGCCAAAATGTATGTAACAGGGAGAAGGAAGCTTTTCCGACCCTATAAAGTATATATATTCTTGATCAGCATGAGAAGAGAAATTAATATAGCTATGTCCGTCTGTCCGTCCGTCCATCCGTCCGTCCGTCCGTCCGTCCGTAAGAGTGCAGAGATCTCAGCAACTACAAATGTTAGAGTTACCAAATTTAGAATGTAGACTCGTGTAGTATAGACGCAGACCAAGTTTATGTTTTTTTTTTTGCCACGCCCCCTTCCGCTTCCGGAATTTAATAAGAAGTTATTTTCTCCCGCAATATTGATCGCATCGTAATTTAATTTGGCACACTCATAGATCTTATGAACATCAATCATTCCCTTCCGCCTCCGGAATTTAATAAAAAGTGATTTTCTCCCGCAATATTTATCGTATCGGAATTTAATTCGGCACACTTATATATGTTATGGACGTCTATCATTCCATCAAGTTTCATAAAAATCGGAATAAAAATGGCCGAGTTATGCATTGAAACGTTTTGCACTCAAAGCAGTGCAAGGGCGAATGTGGACGGTGGGGCGCTAAAGTGCACACACATAAGAGTGAGCGAGATAGCATATGTTAGAAATCGCGCATACGAAAGAAATTTAATATATGAAATAAGTTTTATAAACTCAAGGTAATTTGTTTTCCCCTGATGCATGGTATATCCAAGTCGGCCCGGCGATTTACTTACTTTATTTTTTAATTTTTTGGTTTTTTTTTGTTTATTAACGAATAGACGCGAGTTCGAACCCACGAAAGTCCATGACAAATTTTTTAGTGTATTTAAAATATTTCTTAATTGGGTTAACAAACAAAAAATTTTTTAGGAAATAAAATGTAACGGTCAAGTTCTGCAAGGGTATACTTTGATATTTAGCTTCTTTGATATTTTTATACCATGCATCCATAGGATGAAATGGTATATTAAAGTCGCCAAAATGTATGTAACAGGCATAAGGAAGCATTTCCGACCATATAAAATATATATATTCTTGATCAGCATAAGAAGAGAAATTGATATAGCCATGTCTGTCTGTCCGTCCGTCTGTAAGAGTGCAGAGATCTCAGCAACTATAAATGATAGAGCTACCAAATTTAGAATGTAGACTCGTGTAGTATAGACGCAGACCAAGTTTATTTTTTTTTTGCCACGCCCCCTTCCGCCTCCGGAATTCAATTTTATAAAAATTTTATAAAAATCTGAAATTGTATGTATCAAAAATTGTATGTATCAGGCATATAAAGCATTTTGGTATTAGTAAATGTTTAGATAATTACCCGCTAAACCCGCACCTGTGAATTACCGCGTGTTAGGTACCTATGCAAAAAAGGGTTGCAAAAAATAGTTGCCTAAAATTTTGGGAAAAAACCCGACTTGAGTACCTGTTGCGCAATTCCGCATGGGTATAACTAGGGACACGAAAAAAATATCGATACTTTCTGGTATCGAGTATTTTCGTTATTGATAACGATATTTTATACTCGATAATTTTTGTTTCGATATTTGTACGTATCGAGTATCTTTTGAGCGGTATTGAGTAAGAACAAATTTCGGGGAACCACGTGAACCACGCCAGTCAATTCGCGACGCCGCTAGTTAAGCTTAAAACAAAAACTAAAGTATTATTGAAGCAAATTGGATTTATAGTTAAAGTAAGTACATATTAAAGCTATTATTCTGTGCAGTTTATTAAAACTTGTGTCTTTAGAAGAATGCCGCCAAGCCGAAGCAACGTTTGGTCATATTTTACAAAAATATTGAACGATGAGGTGAAGTGTAAGATTTGCTTCAAAACTGTTAAAACATCAGGAAACACCTCAAACATGCATAAGCACTTAAAGAGCCATCCCGATGCGAATATGTAATTATTACCATAAATCTATATTTATATTATTGCCTCATAGTATGTGCACAAAACAAATTATGTTGTTTTATATTTTGTTTTAGTGCAAATGAAATTGGAAAAAAACAAGCAATTTTTCCATCAACACGTAAAACTGAGCCGGAAACATCTGCACCACTACCACTTGATGCCGAAAATGACAGCGATGTCGAAAATGTACCTGAGCCACCAAAAAAAAAAAGACAACTGTCCATATTGCAAACAATAGAACGCAAATGTTCGTATTCACATGGTGGAAAAGATCATGTAAAACTCAGCAAGTGCTTGCTCTACTTTATTTGCGCCGACAAAAGACCGTTTGATATCGTTAAAGGGCATGGATTTAAGAAACTGATGAAGCTAGCCTGCCCATCATTCAAAATTCCACACGTTGATACGCTAAAAGCTGAACTGGATGATTTTTATACAATAATGCATTGTAAAATTCAAAGCACATTTGAAAATGTAGCTACCATGGCATTAACATCTGATGTTTGGAGCGAGATGATGACTCTTACCAGTTATTTAGGAGTTACTGCTCATTATTTGCATAATGATAGTCTTATGTCCCGTTGCATAGCCACCGTTGCATTAGATGAAAGGCATACTGGCCAATACATAGCTGCAAAATTGAATGAAATTTGTACAAGCATGCACATCAATACCGAAAAAATAACTGCGGTAGTGACAGACAACGGCGCGAACATAATATCAGCTACAACTATTTTTGTTGGGAAAAACAAACACTTGTCTTGCTTTGCCCATACAATTAATCTCATCGCTGAATCTGCAATGTCAGTTAATGACTTGAATTTATTAATAAGTAAAGTGCGAGACATTGTAAAATTCTTCAAGAGCAGTGTACTGGCCAGCGATGCATTACGAGAAAAACAAACTGGCTCTCAACCTCTTAAACTGATTTTGGATGTAAAGACACGGTGGAATTCCGTTTATTATATGCTCCAGAGATTTATTGAGCTAACGCCTATAGTTTATCAAGTTTTAATGTTGAATGTTAAAGCACCGTCCACACTCTCAGCTTTAGAAATTGAAAATATTAAAACATTGATGAGCATTTTGAGTCCATTAGAGTATGTTACCAAAGAGCTGTCGGGTGAACAATATGTCACCATAAGCAAAATTATACCGATGGTGAATTGCCTGAAGGCGCAGATTTGTAATGTACCTGTGGCTGTAGGTGAGGACAACGATGCCATGACAGTCATACATGCCGTAAAAAAAGAAATAATTAAACAAATAGAACGCCGATTCGGATGCATTGAAAAAAACACTTAATTGCAATTTCTTGTTTACTGGATCCTAGATTTAAAAATATCCATTTTAAAGATAAGTTAGCCTGTGCGAAATCAATTCATTTAATAAGAGAATATATAACATCCAGTCCTAGTGTTCAATCGAGTGAAAATGACAGCGATTCTTCCACAGAAACAACATCGGATTTTTGGAGTCATCATAAGCAAAACATAAGGCAAACACAGAGAAGCAATTCCTGCGACATCGGTGCCCTCTGAACGATTATTCTCTAAAGCTGGGAATATCATTACAAAAATTCGCAACCGACTTTCACCGAAACGACTTGACAAAATGCTTTTTTTAGGCGATTGTACGGAAGAGGAGTGGGATATTTAACATAATGTAAAATTTTTAATCCAAAATTGGGATTTCGACTTGAAAATTTACTTTTATTTAATAAACATTTGGCGCAAATTTGAATACCCGATACCTTGCAACATCGATACTTTTGTTTTGATATTTTTATGAGTATGATGCTTTTCTTTTGATACTTCTTATGAGTACCAGATCGATACTTTACATTCGATATCGTGTCCCTAGGTATAACGAGGACGTTACTCTTTTTTACAACTGTGTGCACCTGCATTTGAGTCAATGGTCATTGGAAAATACATTTCCCCATTCATTACCCTTGTACATATGCACCTGCATTCGAATGGTCATTGGAAAATACATTTCCCCATTCATTACCTAAAAGTAAGACTTCTTCGCGGATTCAGGATCTGCGCGCAAATCATTATAATTCTATCTTCAAAGTGATAACATTGTTGTGCTCTTGTCTTAAAATTTTGAAAGTGTTTTAAAAAGTGAGTTTCGATTTTCCGAAAATATAGTGCAAAAGTGAAAAGTATTGTTTTGTAATGACCGGGTTCCATAGGTTCGTTGGTAAATAAAATAGCGGCACGTTTGTGCCCTTAGCTGTGAGTTTTTAGAATGAATTTACTTTATTTCGTTTAAAGTGTTCTTAGCATATATGTATTCTTATGCTGCCGTTGGACGGCAGCTACCAATGGAAGGGAGGGGGGGGGGGGGGGGAAGGGGAGGGAACGAGTGCGGAACGAGTGTTTGAAAGTATCTATTGAAATTGATTCAAAGACCTTTTCACTCGGTGCCACTTTGAGTTGGCTGATGTTTAATATACCGGCCTCTTTTTCAAGCCTTTGGAAGAGCTGACCTAAGTCGAGAATTCCATCCATAACTTCAATTCTTGCGATAACTTTATTTCCATGTTTAAAAAAACATTTAGATTCTGTGATGCGCAAGGTCACTACTTTTCGTACTTCATCATTTGCAATGACTTCGTGTACGTTGGGCTTGGATACATTTAAATGATTTTGCCTCGGCAAAAGTTCATTGTTTTTAACTGTGCAGTTCTTCTCTTGTCTACTTTGTCGCCTGGTAGTGACTTTCAGGACTTTATTTTGAATGTCTTTTAAATCGGTTATTGTTATGCGGGAAAGTGCATCCGCAACAAAGTTATCATTCCCCTTTAGGTATTCTACTGTGAAATCATATTCTTCTAGTTCCAGCCGCATGCGTGTTAATTTGGAACTTGGATTTGTCATTGAAAATAAAAATGTTAATGGTCTGTGATCCGTTTTTACTGTAAAATGTTTTCCATAAATATATGGTCTAAAATGTGTGATTGCCCAATGAATTGCTGCTAACTCTTGTTCTGTTGTACTTTTATTGCTTTCGCCTTTTGTAAATGAACGTGATGCATAAGCTATTGGGAGTTGAATTCCACTATGGTTCTGAGTTAGAACCGCTCCACAAGCTTGTTTACTAGCATCAGTTATTATACAAAATTCTTTGCTAAAATCGGGATATTGGAGTAGTGTTGGATGCATAAGCTTTTCTTTAAGATGCAGAAATGCGTTTTGGCATTCGCTCGTCCATTCAAAAGGAACATTATTTTTGCATAATCTAGTTATGTGTCGCAAATGGTCGGCGAAGTTTTCAATGAAGCGACGGTAGTAATTACAAAATGCTACAAATCGCCTCGCGCTATCTGCATCATGCGGAACCGGATAATTTTTTATGACATCGTATTTTTTGTCATCGGGCAGGACTCCTTTATCAGTGCATTTGTGACCTAGGAATGTCACTTCATGCATAAAATATCAAAGAAGCTAACTTCGGCTATGCCAAAGTTTGTATACCCTTGCAGCTTTTGACCATTACATTTTATTTTCTAAAAAATTTTTTGTTTCTTAATCCAATAAAGAAATATTTTAAATACATTGGCCGGGGGCAGCCAATCGCCAAATAGTAGACAATGTAGCGATTGATATTCATATTCACACACACACAATCGCAATTTTGACATGTGCTTCATTGCTTATGCGTGCACTGCTTATGGCAGCAGTACTGCTGCATACTGCTGCTGCCATAAGCAGTGCACGCTATATAGGCAAATTTTATATCGTCGAAATCAGGCGTTATGTTTATCCGATTGTTTTGAAATTCACGCATATGACGTAATCCCTTTTTATTTATGTACATAATCAGTTTGGATAAGATTGTTCAAAAAATAGAGAAGTTATTCGCATTTAACGATTGTATTTGTATGGCAGCTATATGATATAGTTGTCCGATCTTATTCAAAATCGCAGATGTGTATGTGGCTGTATAGAAAAGCTTATATAGGAACTTTGAATGCCATAGCTCTAAAACTGTGGGACTAGATCGCGCAGCACCAGATAGACAGACGGACAGACGGACAGACGGACATGGCTATATCAACTCGTCTTCTCTTGCTGATCAAGAATATATATACTTTATGGGGTCGGAAACGATCCCTTCTCTGCGTTACAAACATCTGACCAATTTTATAATACCCTCTGCAAGGGTATAAAAATGAGCATTTTTCTGGATGCAACTTTAGGTTGTATCTCCTACATACGTTAAAACATCAGTTAAGTTTTTAATCATATGTTTTTCGGAACATCCTATCACCATTAGGTCATCCATATAAAGGAATGCCTGCGAAGGTTCCAATCCTGAAAATGCTATTGTCATCATTCTCTGGAAAGAGTTTGGTGCTATTTTAAGGCCAAATGGCAATCGCGTGAAGCGATATGAGCCATTGCTTGTTGAAAAAGATGTTACGTTTCTTGAACTTTCTTCAAGTTCAATTTGGTGAAAGCGGGACATTAGGTCGAGGCAGGAGAAGTATTTAGCTCGACCCAATTGGTCTAGAATGTCATTAATTCTGGGAAGCGGAAATTTATCGGATAATAATTTTTTGTTTATTTGACGATAGTCAATTAGTAATCGCCATTTCTTTTCTTCTGAGTTAGATTTTTTCGGGACTAACAATAGTGGGCTATTATATTCGGATACAGATGGTTCTACGATTTTATCATTTATCAATTTTCCTACCTGTTTTTGGATTTCTTCTACTTGGCTACGCGGACTTCTATAGTTTTTGATATAAATTGGTTCATCATCCCTTAGTCTTAATGTTTGCGTATAAAAATTATTTGTTCATATCGATTTGGTTTCTAGTCCGAATACATCGCTATATTTGATAAATAATTTTCTTAATTGTTCTTTAAATTGAGGTGGGAAGTTTTTCTTTAAGGTGTTCAATACTGTTTCGCATCTGATGTCTGGGTTTGTTTGGAGAATTTTGTAATTTGAAAGTGTTTCATACTTTAGTTTTCCTATATTGGCCAATTGGTCAGAATTAGTTGTATTCAAAAGGCGGACGTAGACATGTTTGGACGTTGCTATTGTATTCGCGACATAAATTCCATTGTGAATTTCTTGATTTGGTATCAATATGTAATCTTCTTCTGTGTTTATTTTTATTTTTCGTACCACTTGGGATCTAGCTGGTAAAAGTAGCGCATTATTGCCAGAACTATATGTAATCGGAACATAAATCGGATAATTTAGGTTGTTTGGTCTAATTATTAACCAATCTTCGATTGGGTTGAAGTCTAACTGGCAATTGAATTTTTTTATGAAGTCAATGCCAATTATTCCATCGCATGGTATTGCGATATCGGGATCTACTAAATGGAATTCATGTGGAATTATGTATTTGGTTGTTTGAATTTCTATTGCTGTGGTGCCTTGGGATTGAATTATTCCTTGGCCTATGCCTTCAATGTTTATAATTTGATTGTCTTTGATATTATAGTTGTCTGAATTTATTTTTAAGAGTGATATATCTGCTCCCGTATCTACTAAAAATGTTAAGTTTGTGTTAGTTGCGTGATTTGTGAAGCAAACAAATATATTAAGACTAAGGTTGATAGTGTAAATTTTTGAGTTTATTGTATGTTGCCTAAAGGGTTCTGGTGGTTTTCCGATGTATTTTGTGATATTCTGACATTACCAGTGTTATAACCTTGGTTGGAGTTTCCTCGGCCTCTTCCTCTATTCTGGCCTCGTCTTCCACCACGGTTATTATGGAAGTTGTTGTTATTGTTGCTGTTATTGTTATTGTTATAGTTATAGTTTCTGCCGCGATTATAACCTCGGCCTCCTCTATTGTTGTAATTTGTACCTCGTCGATAATATAGGACTGAATTACTTTGTCCTGTTATCTCCGTACAAGTGTTTACAAATGTGGACACAG
Organism: Drosophila sp. 14030-0761.01; assembly: GCA_018150735.1. NCBI lineage: Eukaryota > Metazoa > Arthropoda > Insecta > Diptera > Drosophilidae > Drosophila > Drosophila sp. 14030-0761.01. Next base: position 30,503,466 of record JAECWO010000031.1, read on the forward strand.
CATCATCCATATTTGTGAAAATACCTCCCATCATGATGTTCTTAACCCTTTCTATTGTGCAATTTTTCTTCATTGCCTTTACTGCTGTTACAGTGCTATACTTGGTAGCAAGAGTCGGGGTCACTCCATCGCTGATGTAGGCACCTTTAAGGTCCTTTGCTAATTTTTCCACCTCTTGGGTGTATTGGGTAGCAGTTTTGTTTCTTTGCTGGAGATTGAGAAGCTTAGCAGATACTACTTCTACTGATTCTCCCTTCACTGCTGTTGACAAGTGAGTGATGATCTCAGCTATTGTCTGTTCAGTGGTTATCAAATTTCTGGCGTGGCCTTTTAATTTTGTTTTGATCAGGCTTATGGCTGTTTGCTCATGCTCGCCTTTTAGTGTGTTTACTAGATTCAACGAATCTAGGAAACTTTGCAAATTTTCTGGCTTACCGTCATAGTCTGATATGAGACTTGAGGCCAGCTTCAAAAAATCCACAACTGTTAGTGCCATTTTTGTAGGGATTATTTCTTCGAACAATGTTTCAATGTCACTATCTTGTTCAATGTCGGCAGTTGGCTTTGACTCGTTTAGCTCGCTTAGTTGATTTACATCGAACTCGGCTAAAGCTAATAGTTCTTCTGGTATTTGTATTTCCAGACTTCTTCTCGTGCTTATTTTTTTCAACCTTTCATTTAAGGATTGTATTAAATTGTAGCACTGTGTTTTGTGAACGAGATTAAGCTTGTCGTCGACCAATTGAATTTTCAAAACAATTGTATTGTTGGATCAGGTTATTTATATGTAATGTTAGGGTTTCTACTCTAATAACTGTCTCTTTATTGATGCAGTTATATGATTTTATAAACTTGTCCTTGGAATTATTAAGATTTCTTACTAAATTATTCCATTCCATATTTTAGTATGTAAAATGTGTTTTTTTTTTTTTTGGATTTTGTCTAAATCTATGGCCCTACTCTGGTATTTCTTTTTAATGCATCTATTGTGCAATTTATAGAGTTTTGTAAGGGAGTTTGCTAATAGCAACACGACAATTATTACTAATAAAATTGTTATAAATTTTAAGTCGATCGAAGATGGAAAGTTTTATGTTTTTTTTTTTTTTTTTAAATTGTAAGTTTTTACTTTTATATTTCTTTTTTCAATTTTATGCAAATGATAATTAATATTTTTTTTTTCTTGAGTTTTAAAATTTTGAAAATCTCAACTGTTTAAACAGTGAGCCAGAGATGAATTTTTATGCTTCAACGTCATACAGTGAGCCAGAGACAAGAAGGAGAATTATAGAACATGCGATAGACTTACATATGTTTTACAAATTTAATTAAATCTATGCCTACCGCATGTGTTAGTACAAGCCTAGTGTTTTTGGGTTAGTATTTTTAAAACAGCGGTTTCCCGCATAGATTTTTTTTTAATAAATAATATTAAGGGCAAATTGGGGCTACTGTAATTATACAGCCCGTTTGCTTTACTTCGCACCCTGGCGAAGTTGTTGGTTTTATTAAAAATTTTAGGTCGTTCTTTTTTTCAAAATTTTTTTTACTTGTAGAAAAATAGTTTTTTTTCAAAACTTTTCTGTATTTAATTTTTTTATCTATCTATTTTAATTTGCGTTATTTTACTATCTTTTTACTATCTCAAAATTATACATTATTTCACATATGTACCTAGGTATTTTTTAATTTTTATCATTTTTCGACATTTTTATTCGGCATTTTATTTGATTTTTAAAAACATTATTGATTCGTTTTTTTTTTTGGTTAGAGTTTTATTATTCTTTTTTAATATGCCACGTTTGAGCAGATCTTCAGCACCTCAGCGGTCTCAAACAATAAGCTTCAGAAATAGGATTTATAGGGACAATGCAGTAGAGGCAGGGAGACAAAGAAATTTAGGTTATCAGCAGGCTCGTAGGGCCAACTTTAGTGTAGAAAATTTAGAAGAGAAACGGGCTCTTAATAGAGTAAGTCGATCAACTCGTAGAACAAATAGCGTCTATAGCAGAGCCGGCCACGCATAGCCCCCGGGGGCCGAAGTCAAAACGCGAAACTCATGTATACGAGCCGAGCGCTTGCCGAAGCCATCACAAAAACTATTTGAGAGCGTGAAAACAGAATTAGTTTCTCACAGCATTTCGACCCGAGCACTTCTGTGTCGCTCTGCTGAGAGGCTACACATGAAAAAATGGATCCTTGCTTTGTTTTCTCTTTCTTTCTCTTGCATTTAATCGTCGACTGCGCTCGTTGTCTTCATTGCGGCGAAATTTGTTCACTTTTTATTTCGCGCAGTGTAAAGCAACATTGAAATGCACAAATACAATGATACTTTTTGTGGGCTCTCTTTGTGGCCGGCTCTGGTCTATAGGACAACTGAGCAGGCAGCTAATACTATTCGTCGCTCTAATCGTAGAGCAAACTCCGCCAATCGGATCGTGCGATTACCCTTCAGGAGCCTAGAAATCCAACACGTCGTCCCAGTTTAGAACTTTTAATAATACAATTTAATAGAATAGTCAAGCTCGTCCCAAGTCAGATTTGTTACTCTTGTAAAGGTCTTTGGTTTCCTCACAAAGTTAAGTCAAATTCCCGTCAGTTCTTAGAAAGCAATTATCAGTTTAGCGAAACTATTTTCGAAATTGCTATTCAGTTTCCTCCCACTGATGACAATTTTACTTTTTGTTCTACGTGCTTTGCTCACATTTCGAGAAACACCATTCCCAAATTTGCCATAGCACATGGCTTAGATTTCACTACACTCCCAGAATGCCTATTAGGTTTACCTATTTTAGAGGAACGAGTAGTTTCTCCTCGTCTTCCTTTTATGATTATTAGGGCAACAGGCCATGAGCGTCAGAGCATGAGTGCAATTAAAGGAGCAGTAGTGAATGTCCCAATCCCCCTCAGTAACATAGTTAGATCGCTCCCTCGAGCATTTAATGAGACCGAGGTTATTGAGCTCCACCTCAAGTGGAATGGAATGGAATATGGTCACGATTTCATGGCTGAAACCGTTAGACCGGCTAAGATCGAAGAGGCACTTAGACTTTTAGTTAATTCAAAATTATATAGGAAGCATAACATTACAATAAACGAGCAGTGGCTTGATTCTTATGAATCGGAAACAGTTCCATTTTATGCTAGTGAAGAAGATAGAGAATTTGTAGAAGAAATTCTACACAGAAATGAGGAGTCTACTCATTCTGCAGATCAAGTCAATCCTGAAGAGGAAGCCGAGGAGCTCAATCCCGGTGGACCAGAAACCATGCTCGAAAACATTCAGATAGATGATGCTGCTGGCATTCAAAGAGTAACAATAGCTCCAGGAGAAGGGCAAAGGCCGTTAGACATGATTTTAGATTCAGATTGTGAAGAATTAGCATTTCCCACTATTTATGACGGCTCTAAAACGAGGACTTCAGCTAGTTATGCAACCATAGTTAGATCTGAGCTTAGGAATGTAGATAGAAGAGGTTGCAGGACAGATAAATTGTTCTTTGATTACAAGAAGTTAGAGCTGATCACAATTCGAAATAATACTTCTATATGTTTACGTAAACATAGCGCTCCACGCGCAACAACAGCTTCTAACGTTCTTAGGGAGGATTTCGTTAAGAATTTAATTAGCCATGACGAAGGTTATAGGGTTCTGAAAGGTATTTGTAATATTATTGGAGAGTTGAGTTTCAGCAAAGAGGCTCTCCTCATATTCACGGGATGTTTTGGCTGAAAGATGCTCTGGTAGACCTCAATAATGAGGAGTCTATACCCGCGGTAGTAGCCTTTATTGACCAGTTCGTTACCACAGGTGTAACTAATGCAGATCTAGCTCCCTTTTTTGTATACCAAACCCACACTCACGGGTTTACTTGCCTCCGCAAAGTTAGGGGACAAGAAATTTGTCGATTTGGGATACCTAATCCTCCAATGCCCAAACAGAAATTTTGAAGCCCTTTTCCGATGAAGCTGAAAATATATCTCGTCACAACGAAAATTTTCAGCGGATTCAAAATTTTCGAAATGCTAGTTTTTCATCGGACATTATTTCCCTTCTTAGCAATTTTGAAAACTTTCTCTTACATGAAAATGTGAGTCTCAGCTACGAGGAATATAAACTTGCAAAAAAGCCACAAATTTCTCTCAAAAGATCTTTCGCCGAAATTAAAGTTAATGCTTATGATAAACATATCCTTTCAATACAATATGGACATTCAGTTCATATTGGATCCTTATGCTTGTTGCAGCTATATAATTAATTATATTAACAAATCCCAAAGAGACATTTTAAAGCTAATGCGGGAAGCTGTTGCCAGTGTTGAATGAGGCAACTTATTGTAAGTATTAGGGAAAAGTTACAATATATAGGTCACAAATTCATTTGCGGCACTGAGATATCTACTCAGGAAGCTGTCTATTGCTGTCTAGGAATGTCAATGTCTAATATTAGTCATAAAGATAAATTTATCAATACTAGTTTGCCAGATCTTCGAGTTAAAATGCTCAAACCTAGACAGCAATTGAAAAGTTTGCCTCAGGATTCAACTGACATCTTTGTAAAAGGGCTACTCGACCATTACATAGAGAGACCAAATAGTCTTGAGGATCTCTGTTTAGCTGATTTTGCAGCTAATTATGAATTTAGCGTTAGGTCTCGCCGAAATGCCAGGAATGAAGAAGATAGTGAGGTTTTAGAAGGTAGCATTCCTTTGCGCGATGGTAGTGGCTACATCACGCAAAGGAAATGGCCTTGCACAATTAGATTTAGGAAGTATAATATAAATACGGATAGAACTATTTTAGGGAACTAGTAATGTTGTATTTTCCTTGGAGAGACGAGCAAGTTGAATTAGTTCGCAGAAATTGTGAGGAGTTTTACAATGAGCATGAGGAGCCAGAAAATCTGGCAAGCGTTGTAAGATCCCTCAATTTGAAACAAACCATTTTTCTAACCCATGTTCTTCACAACGTTAAGAACAATGAACTTTTTCATGAGTTCGTTGGAGGCGGTGCAGGTGTCGGCAAAAGTAGGCTTATTTCTGCAATTTTTCAGTCCCTCTCTGTAGAGTGTAATCGTAGGATAGGAAGCGACCCAACGACGGCTAAGATTCTTTTATGCGTTCCAACAGGCAAAGCTGCTTTCGGAATTGGAGGTTCAACCCTCCATTCCATGTTTTCTCTTCCCATTAACCAGTCTGGGTCAGCTTTTAGAGATTTGAGTTCTGATCTACTGAACACTCTTCGAACAAGGTTCATAGATCTAAAACTGCTCATTATTGACGAAATTTCTATGGTTGGTGCAAAAATGTTTTCTTATTTGGATTCTCGCCTTAAGCAAATTTTTAGAAATCGGGATACTCTCTTTGGGGGCATTTCTGTCATCGTGTTCGGCGATCTCAGACAACTACGCCCTGTAGGTGATCGATGGATTTTCCAATCCACATCTTCGTCGCATGATCCGTACAGCATTCTTGTTGGACCTTCCCTGTGGGACCGTTTCTAGCGAGACTACCAACCCTTTGCAATTGCATTAAATAACATGGCATCCGGCCAAAAATGTCGTCAGTAGATATTGATTTATTTAGGACAAGAATTTTCGACGCTAGTCAAGTTCCAGATGAAGCGATTCATCTGTTTCTTAGTAATAGGGAAACAGATTTTTACAACAGGGCAAAATTATCTTCTATTCCCTCTGAGAAACATATTTCTGAAGCTTTAGATTGCATAAAAGCTGCTCATTTAAATGAAGCAGCTAAAAACAAATATTTAGATGATGTCAAAGGTTTTAAAACCTCTGATACTCAAGGTTTGTGTAGTCGTCTCATTTTGAAAACCACTGCCAAGTATATGATGACAGTCAATGTCGATAGGGCAGATGGGCTCGTGAATGGAGCCACGGGTACTTTAATGGACATGGATTTCAACACATCCAATATTCCTATAATTCTTTGGATAAAATTCATAGATGACAGTGTAGGATTGAATGCTCGAGCAAAGTTTCGCCACCGTGCACAAAATTCCTGGACCCCAATTCAGAAAACTGTGGTAAGTTTTCAGTTTAGATCTAATGAGCAAGTCACTATAGATAGGAAACAGTTTCCGGTTATAGCTGCAGAAACTATAACCATTCATAAAAGTCAGGGTGCTACATATGAAAGGGTAGTGGTCCACACAAGTTCAGGAATGAAGCGAGAAGCATTATATGTAGCATGTAGTAGGGCAACTAGTGCCGCAGGACTTTATATTGTAGGACAATTCGCCCCTCCAAGATCTGGCCAAGATTCTTTAGCCGAACTAGAGTTGCAAAAATTACGCAGCGAAAAAGCCCTTCAAACACATTTCGATCATTGTTTGACATCTCCAATTTCAATGTTTTCTTCCACAATACGGAAAGTCTCCATTTCATTTTATTGTTTAAAATTGCTATTATGCTATATGCAAAAATATGCAAGTCGACGGGACGACTTGGTTAATTCATTTCACTTGATGCATGGTATATCCAAGTCGGCGCGGCGACTTACTTACTTTATTTATTTGTCCCTTGATGTCACAGTCGCCATGTAATGAGTGGGTTCCATCCTGATAATCGTGGTAATTATTATATTTAAACACGGGCACGGCTGTGCCATATGATGTGAGTTTTCAGAATGATTTTTATTGTCGACTCCAAAATGTTATTAGCCTAAGATTTCATATTTACTTAAGCTGTAGTCGGCCGGCATCTACAAAGAAGGGGAAGAGTGAGTGCTGGCTCAGCGGTCACACTCTCGTTTAGCCTTAGCTCCTATTACGCCTATGTATGTATAAGTGTTATGCATACTTGTACATACATACAGTAAAGCAATAAAACACTAAACATTTAAGCTAAGAGATAAATAAAGCAAAAAGATATTCAAAAAGCAAAAGTTAAACAATCTTCAATCTTTTAATAATCGGATCTATAATCTATAAAAAATCTCCTTTAGCTGTTACCAGTTTGGTAAACTATTGATAGTCGAGAAATACAATCGAGGTATCAGAATTTCGTAAAACTATCGGAACTATTGATAATGCTATCAATTGTTTTGCAACCCTAGGGCTCCCCTATCAAAAACAGAAAACAAATTATATTAGACAATTTGTTACCCAGCCTAACTTAGTTATCCGTAAAGATGGTAGCCCAACAGATATGAGCAGACACAATCTCAGTTTGTGTACTGATATTGGAGTTGAAGCAGACTAGTCAATTCAAACAGATTTCTGCGGTAGCGCGCACTTTTTAATTTTAACAAACTTATTTACTACAATCCAAACACAGAAACAAACACCCAGAACATTATGTAAAACATTATTAAGCGGACTGCAACTTAAAATCTATCCTTGTTATTAGTCATAATTTTTCTTTACAAATTAACACTAATACCAATCCAAAATGAAGTAAGTAAGTCGCCGGCCCAACTTGGATCTAGCATGCATCAGATGAAAATTAAATATATTAAATTTGATTGAAATGCTATCTCGCTCACTCTTATGTGGACACGAGCACTTTAGCGCCCCCCGACCAAATCGGTGATTTCCAGCATATGCTATCTCGCCCTTTTTTGTGTGCATCCGCCTTGCACCGCTTTGAGTGAAAAACGTTTCTACTGCCACTGGCGGGCATGGGAGAAATACCCTCTGCGTGTCGTCACTGATCTCTCCGCTGTCTTGGAGAAGGACAAGGCAGTTGCAATGCTATTGTCAAAGTGAAGCGGAGCAGTTCGCTGGAGACTCGGACTGCGAGTCTTCCCTACCGCCCCTGCTCGGCCGCCAATTAAGAATTCTCTTTATATCGTTTAAAAAAAAGAATCATTTTTATCCAAGTTATCCTATGATTATTTTACAAGTAATGTTTACGGAAGGTCTGAATAACGATAGAGAACTCCTGAGTAAAGAACTGAATCTAAGACTGACTGCTCTAAAGGGATTTTGTTAAGATGAGACCTCTGGTTGCGAGCATTTTCATTTTCGGCGTGGGACCGCTGTACGACATATGGTATTGGTGACCGCTGTGCGACATCTAGTGAGGGCATGGTTTGAAGTGTTATGAGTTCTTTGAAATGCAATTTATGTTTGTGTTTGATAGTATGCCGCGTGTTTTTGTAGTTTAAAAAGGGCGTAAAACTTATATATACAAAAATTTTAAAAAAAGGAAAGAAGAAAAATATGAGAATTTGAATGAGTTTTTATTATTTTTGAATTTTTATTCTCAACATTTTCTCTCTCTCTTCTTATTATTTTATTATTGGTTTTGTATTTTTGTTTTTTCTAAGCCAGAGACATGAAAAAAGTTTTAGGTTTATGTGGTTGGCTCACAATTCAAGTATACAATGCAAAATTAATAAATAAAGTAAGTAAGTCGCCGCGCCGACTTGGATATACCATGCATCAAGTGAAATGAATTAACCAAGTCGTCACGTCGACTTGCATTAAAATGAAATGGAAAAAAGCAATAGAAATAATTTTTAATATTATTAATATTTAATATATATAAATTTTTTTATCTATAAACCGCCGCTCGAATTTGCTACCGAGTTAATAAATTTGTCGGTACCCAGGGAACACCACGTGGAGGCTTTTGAAAAAATCAATTGGGTTACCAATTAAAACAAAATATTGGAAACCTTCGAGTCGACTTGAACCACTTTTTCTAATTTATGTAGTTCCTTATTCCCCATATAACAAACTCTTACATGGTTATAAGTAATAATACGTATACTTAATATAATGTACTATACGTATTATTATTTATAACCATTAATTATAAAGTTGCATGCAACATTAAATTAAACTATTTACAAAATACATTATTAATACATATTTATATTCATATCCCTTCTATTTAATTATTCAAAAACTTTAATGCTAACAGAAATTCCCCTACGATAACTATAAATTGTTTCAAATGTGCGCGCACTGGCCCTACCACTTGGGATATTTGAAAAAAACCCAATCAATATGCGTATTACCGTTGGTTGTGGACGCATTCAAATCTAAAAGAGGATGGTAGTTTAAATTACTGACTAGAAAATCATAGATATTTCTACCACACCCGGAAAGGCATTGAAGATTAATATTAAAATTTCCGAAAATTAGTGAGCTGGTACCTAATACATCTGAACTTTCCTGAATTAACCTCTCAAATTCATCCTTAAACTTAGACAATGGATATTTAGGACTTCTATAAATTACTAAAAATCCTAAAGACTGATATTTCAACAGGGCGAATTCGAAAACAGGGGCAGTTAAGCCACTGGATCTAGCATTGAATCGACCACTAAAAAAAAGACTTGTATCCTCCATTATTTCATTTCTAATAAATAGGAGAATACCTCTTTTGGGTCGAGCACCGCTGCACAATGGTTGATTTTGCCAATTTAGGCGGCCAAAAACATTTTTTCAATAGAATACAGTTTAAATAGAAAAAATAATTAAATATTATTGTTTCCTATTAAAATACATTAATTTCCTATTAAAATACATTAATTTAATTTTTTTTTAACTTAATACTAAAATGGCAAAGTTTTCTATTGAATGTGGGCTAACTTTAAATGAAACATTACAAAAGTTAACTTTATCTATTAGATTATATTATTATTATTAAATTCAGAGTTACAAATTATTATTTAAAAAAAAGAATATGTTTATTCTGTGTGTCTTTGAAAAATATTAAGACCGCTTTAGTTTATTAAAGATTGTATACAAAACAGCAACTATCAGCAGCTACCCTTTTCATTTTTATTACCTTAACACATTGACAAACACAGTGATACCACTCACAATGAGGGGAGCCGGCGGTAACACAACTAAAACTTTAAGTAAACATGAAAAAGACGTTCACAAAATACACAAAAAAGGTTAGGTTCTTCAAAAATACACAAAAAATATTGAATTGGTCAATTTAATCTTCCAATAAGAATACATTAAAGTAAATACCTTCAACTTCAAAATTCATTATAAATAATATTTTTCTGGAGTGCTCTGTCACACGTACTATCCCTTTGAAAAGCGTTTTTGTTGTGGCGAAAAGCAAGCAAAGCATAGTCCGGCTTCAAAAATGAACACGTGTTCATGATTTCAATGGAATTTTTCGCAAGTCCCGTTAGATTTCCAGAAAAATCCGGTTTGCCATCAAGGTTGTTATACAATTTGTATACATTTTGGCAAAATATTTTGTGATGGATATTTTGATTTTTGGGCTACGGCCACAACCACTGTGCACAGGGTCTCGAATTTTTTGTTTTTTATCGGCGCGTAAAAACTTTGACTAACTATATTTCGTGAATAGGTGGCTATAGGTGGCCAATTATAATTTCATGTAATTATTGAAACTATGAATAAATTATTAAATTAAGAAATATTACAGGGACGGACAGGGAAGGTACTTATAAGCCCCTTTGAAATTTTTTTTTTAGAAAAATCTGTCTCAAAAAATGTGGTTTTTTATAACAATGCTAATGTATGCAAAACATTCTTAAAATTGGTGAGTACTATATAACACATAAAGATACATGTCTGGACTATTGATATCCATCACAATTACTTTGATAGTAACTTTGCAAAAATAAATATTGACTTTGGAAAAATGTATCACTGAAAACGGCGAGAATTAAATATGAACACTGTGAATGATAATCGAAGTTTGACTGCCTGTAATTCGGCGCGGGCGCTATTTTGAAAGGTGGGAATGATGAGGTTAGTTGCTCGGAAGTATCTCCTAACAATGTGCATCAATAGTTTGTTCTTAAAATGATTTTTTTTTTTTTACTTTTGGCCGCCTAAATTGGCAAAATCAACCATTGTGCGCTGGCCAATGAAGGGCAATCTAGACGCACTGCAGTAGCGTAGCCCGGAATTTCATATGCTATGTAGAAACCTCAACAAAACACAAAATTGATGACCGCAGCATAAGCTGATTGCAACATACATCACTAATATGACAATGGAGACTTTCCGTATTGTGGAAGAAAACATTGAAATTGGAGATGTCAAACAATGATCGAAATGTGTTTGAAGGGCTTTTTCGCTGCGTAATTTTTGCAACTCTAGTTCGGCTAAAGAATCTTGGCCAGATCTTGGAGGGGCGAATTGTCCTACAATATAAAGTCCTGCGGCACTAGTTGCCCTACTACATGCTACATATAATGCTTCTCGCTTCATTCCTGAACTTGTGTGGACCACTACCCTTTCATATGTAGCACCCTGACTTTTATGAATGGTTATAGTTTCTGCAGCTATAACCGGAAACTGTTTCCTATCTATAGTGACTTGCTCATTAGATCTAAACTGAAAACTTACCACAGTTTTCTGAATTGGGGTCCAGGAATTTTGTGCACGGTGGCGAAACTTTGCTCGAGCATTCAATCCTACACTGTCATCTATGAATTTTATCCAAAGAATTATAGGAATATTGGATGTGTTGAAATCCATGTCCATTAAAGTACCCGTGGCTCCATTCACGAGCCCATCTGCCGTATCGAGATTGACTGTCATCATATACTTGGCAGTGGTTTTCAAAATGAGACGACTACACAAACCTTGAGTATCAGAGGTTTTAAAACCTTTGACATCATCTAAATATTTGTTTTTAGCTGCTTCATTTAAATGAGCAGCTTTTATGCAATCTAAAGCTTCAGAAATATGTTTCTCAGAGGGAATAGAAGATAATTTTGCCCTGTTGTAAAAATCTGTTTCCCTATTACTAAGAAACAGATGAATCGCTTCATCTGGAACTTGACTAGCGTCGAAAATTCTTGTCCTAAATAAATCAATATCTACTGACGACATTTTTGGCCGGATGCCATGTTATTTAATGCAATTGCAAAGGGTTGGTAGTCTCGCTAGAAACGGTCCCACAGGGAAGGTCCAACAAGAATGCTGTACGGATCATGCGACGAAGATGTGGATTGGAAAATCCATCGATCACCTACTGGGCGTAGTTGTCTGAGATCGCCGAACACGATGACAGAAATGCCCCCAAAGAGAGTATCCCGATTTCTAAAAATTTGCTTAAGGCGAGAATCCAAATAAGAAAACATTTTTGCACCAACCATAGAAATTTCGTCAATAATGAGCAGTTTTAGATCTATGAACCTTGTTCGAAGAGTGTTCAGTAGATCAGAACTCAAATCTCTAAAAGCTGACCCAGACTGGTTAATGGGAAGAGAAAACATGGAATGGAGGGTTGAACCTCCAATTCCGAAAGCAGCTTTGCCTGTTGGAACGCATAAAAGAATCTTAGCCGTCGTTGGGTCGCTTCCTATCCTACGATTATTCTCTACAGAGAGGGACTGAAAAATTGCAGAAATAAGCCTACTTTTGCCGACACCTGCACCGCCTCCAACGAACTCATGAAAAAGTTCATTGTTCTTAACGTTGTGAAGAACATGGGTTAGAAAAATGGTTTGTTTCAAATTGAGGGATCTTACAACGCTTGCCAGATTTTCTGGCTCCTCATGCTCATTGTAAAACTCCTCACAATTTCTGCGAACTAATTCAACTTGCTCGTCTCTCCAAGGAAAATACAACATTACTAGTTCCCTAAAATAGTTCTATCCGTATTTATATTATACTTCCTAAATCTAATTGTGCAAGGCCATTTCCTTTGCGTGATGTAGCCACTACCATCGCGCAAAGGAATGCTACCTTCTAAAACCTCACTATCTTCTTCATTCCTGGCATTTCGGCGAGACCTAACGCTAAATTCATAATTAGCTGCAAAATCAGCTAAACAGAGATCCTCAAGACTATTTGGTCTCTCTATGTAATGGTCGAGTAGCCCTTTTACAAAGATGTCAGTTGAATCCTGAGGCAAACTTTGCAATTGCTGTCTAGGTTTGAGCATTTTAACTCGAAGATCTGGCAAACTAGTATTGATAAATTTATCTTTATGACTAATATTAGACATTGACATTCCTAGACAGCAATAGACAGCTTCCTGAGTAGATATCTCAGTGCCGCAAATGAATTTGTGACCTATATATTGTAACTTTTCCCTAATACTTACAATAAGTTGCCTCATTCAACACTGGCAACAGCTTCCCGCATTAGCTTTAAAATGCCTCTTTGGGATTTGTTAATATAATTAATTATATAGCTGCAACAAGCATAAGGATCCAATATGAACTGAATGTCCATATTGTATTGAAAGGATATGTTTATCATAAGCATTAACTTTAATTTCGGCGAAAGATCTTTTGAGAGAAATTTGTGGCTTTTTTGCAAGTTTATATTCCTCGTAGCTGAGACTCACATTTTCATGTAAGAGAAAGTTTTCAAAATTGCTAAGAAGGGAAATAATGTCCGATGAAAAACTAGCATTTCGAAAATTTTGAATCCGCTGAAAATTTTCTTTGTGACGAGATATATTTTCAGCTTCATCGGAAAAGGGCTTCAAAATTTCTGTTTGGGCATTGGAGGATTAGGTATCCCAAATCGACAAATTTCTTGTCCCCTAACTTTGCGGAGGCAAGTAAACCCGTGAGTGTGGGTTTGGTATACAAAAAAGGGAGCTAGATCTGCATTAGTTACATCTGTGGTAACGAACTGGTCAATAAAGGCTACTACCGCGGGTATAGACTCCTCATTATTGAGGTCTACCAGAGGAGCATCTTTCAGCCAAAACATCCCGTGAATATGGGGAGAGCCTCTTTGCTAAAACTCAACTCTCCAATAATATTACAAATACCTTTCAGAACCCTATAACCTTCGTCATGGCTAATTAAATTCTTAACGAAATCCTCCCTAAGAACGTTAGAAGCTGTTGTTGCGCGTGGAGCGCTATGTTTACGTAAACATATAGAAGTATTATTTCGAATTGTGATCAGCTCTAACTTCTTGTATTCAAAAAACAATTTATCTGTCCTGCAAACTCTTCTATCTACATTCCTAAGCTCAGATCTAACTATGGTTGCATAACTAGCTGAAGTCCTCCTTTTAGTGCCGGCATAAATAGTGGGAAATGCTAATTCTTCACAATCTGAATCTATAATCATGTCTAACGGCCTTTGCCCTTCTCCTGGAGCTATTGTTACTCTTTGAATGCCAGCATCATCTATCTGAGTGCTTTCAGAATTCTGAATTAACTAAAAGTCTAAGTGCCTCTTCGATCTTAGCCGGTCTAACGGTTTCAGCCATGAAATCGTGACCATATTCCATTCCATTCCACTTGAGGTGGAGCTCAATAACCTCGGTCTCATTAAATGCTCGAGGGAGCGATCTAACTATGTTACTGAGGGGGATTGGGACATTCACTACTGCTCCTTTAATTGCACTCATGCTCTGACGCTCATGGCCTGTTGCCCTAATAATCATAAAAGGAAGACGAGGAGAAACTACTCGTTCCTCTAAAATAGGTAAACCTAATAGGCATTCTGGGAGTGTAGTGAAATCTAAGCCATGTGCTATGGCAAATTTGGGAATGGTGTTTCTCGAAATGTGAGCAAAGCACGTAGATCAAAAAGTAAAATTGTCATCAGTGGGAGGAAACTGAATAGCAATTTCGAAAATAGTTTCGCTAAACTGATAATTGCTTTCTAAGAACTGACGGGACTTTGACTTAACTATTCTCTGCTATTCTATTTTCATTAACGCTTCTATGCTCACTAACTCGCTGACTAACATTGCTAATAGCGTCGCGATTCGCTTGTTGGGTAGCTATCCGAGCACTTTGCCGTGCCAATGTGTTGCGTCTGCGCTCAATTTCCATACGATCTGTTGCGTATTTCTTTGATTCGCCCGGCGAATTGTATCAGCTGCCTGTTCTGCGACTCTAAATTCTGGATTAGCTGTTCTATTCCTACGATCCTCGGTATTTTGAACTTGCTCACTAGCCCTATTGGCGAAGTTTGCTCTACGGCAAGACCGACGAATAGTATTAGCTGCCTGCTCTGCGTTTTTAACTACTTCATTTGATCTTCTTGCCCTATGATGTTCTGTAATTTGAATTTGTTCAATTGCCCTATTGGCGGAGTTTGCTCTACGATTAGAGCGACGAATAGTATTACCTACCTGCTCTGCGTTTCTAACTACTTCATTTAATCTTCTTGCCCTATGATGTTCTGTATTTTGAATTTGTTCAATTGCCCTATTGGCGGAGTTTGCTCTACGATTAGAGCGACGAATGGTATTAGCTGCCTGCTCTGCGTTTTTATCTACTTCATTCGATCTTCTTGCCCTATGATCTTCTGTATTTTGATTTTGCTCAGTTCTCCTATAGACGCTATTAGTTCTACGAGTTGATCGACTTACTCTATTAAGAGCCCGTTCCTCTTCTAAATTTTCTACACTAAAGTTGGCCCTACGAGCCAGCTGATAACCTAAATTTCTTTGTCTTCCTGCCTCTGCTACATTGTCCCTATAAATCCTATTTCTGAAGCTTATTCTCTGAGACCGCTGAGATGCTGAAGATCTACTCAAACGTGGCATATTAAAAAAGAATAATAAATCTCTAACCAAAAAAAAAAACGAATCAACAATTTTTTTAACAATCAAATAAAATGCCGAACAAAAATGTCGAAAAATGATAAAAAATAAAAAATACCTAGGTATATATGTAAATAATATGTACGTGAAATAATGTATAAATTTTGAGATAGTAAAAAGATAGTAAAATAAAGCAAATTAAAATAGATAGATAAAAAAATTAAATACAGAAAAGTTTTGAAAAAAACTATTTTTCTACAAGTAAAAAAAATTTTGAAAAAAAGAACGACTTACAATTTTCCAAAAAAAAAACTGCGATAGCGGAAACAGCAGAAGCAATTTCATATCAAACACTCACGACGCGACAGTATATAAATCGGGCGCACTTTAAAACAATACTTTGCACTTTTGCACTATATTTTCGGAAAATCGAAACTCACTTTTTAAAACAATTTCAAAATTTTAAGACAAGAGCACAACACGATGTTATCACTTTGAAGATAGAATTATAATCATTTGCGCGCAGATCCTGAATCCGCGAAGAAGTCTTACTTTTATGTAATGAATGGGGAAACGTATTTTCCAATGACCATTCGAATGCAGGTGCATATGTACAAGGGTAATGAATGGGGAAATGTATTTTCCAATGACCATTGACTCACAGTTGTAAAAAAGAGTAACGTCCTCGTTACCCATGCGGAATTGCGCAACAGGTACTCAAGTCGGGGTTTTTCCCAAAATTTTAGGCAACCATTTTTTGCAACCCTTTTTTTGCATAGGTACCTAACACGTGGCAATTTACAGGTGCGGGTTTTGTAAAACCTTTTTTTTTGGATGGGTATCCTTTGTTTTATGGCCCTAAGCTGCTGGAAATATCGTCACGTAGAAAGAATTAAATGGAACTTAGCTTGCTATTCGATTCTACCCATTGCGCAGAATTGAATTGTTTTATCTAAATAATTTACTAAACATCTAAACATTTACTAATACCAAAATGCTTTATATGCCTGATACATACAATTTCTTGATTTTAATATACTCTTATACCATATAGGGTTTAAAACGTACTTTAAATTCGTGAGACCAAATTTATATATTGAAGTCATTTCGCATGCCGCGTTCACACATGCTATCTCCCTCACTCTTATATGCACACGAGCGCTTTAAGCCGCCCCCTGCTAACGGCACGCCGCCTTGCGCTGCTTTGAGTACAAAACGTTTCTACATATAACTCGGTTATTTTCATTCAGATTTTTATAAAATTGGAATGATAGATAATCATACAAAGTACTATTGTGCCAAATTAAATTACGATACGATAAATATTGCGGGAGAAAATCATTATTTTTATTGAAATCCGGAGGCGGAAGCGGGCGTGGCAACAAAATTTTGGTGGAATGATAGATGTTCATAAGACCTATGAGTGTGCCAAATTAAATTACGATACATATTACGGGAGAAAATCCCTTTTTATTGAATTGCGGAGGCGGAAGGGGGCGTGGAAAAAAAAAATAAACTTGGTCTGCGCCAATACTACACGAGTCTACATTCTAAATTTGGTAGCTCTATCATTTATAGTTGCTGAGATCTCTGCATTCTTACGGACGGACGGACATGGCTATATCAATTTCTCTTCTCATGCTGATCAAGAATATATATACTTTATATGGTCGGAAATGCTTCCTTCTGCCTGTTACACACATTTTGGCGACTTTAATATACCATTTCATCCTATGGATGCATGGTATAAAAATTTTAAAAAAAATATGTGCATATAACAAGCACCTACCATGGTACTATCAGTTGTAAAAAAGAGAGAACAACTCCTACGTTTGCCCTTCAAAACGCCACAGTGAAAAAACAAAAACAACAACAATGGAACAAAAGCAGAAGAGTACAAGAGGAACAACATAAACACATGTGCATGAAACCCCACTACGTTACAACTAACGCCACCACCTGTGCATTCTTTGTGGGAAACCGCTGTTTAAAAAATACTAAATTCTAATTGGCTAGTACTAGCTATGTGATTGGATATTGTTTTTTTAATTTTGCATTGTATACTTGAATTGTGAGTCAACCACATAAACCTAAAACTTTTTTCATGTCTCTGGCTTACAAAAAAAAAATACAAAACCAATAATAAAATAAAGTAAGTAAGTCGCCGGGCCGACTTGGATATACCATGCATCAGGGGAAAAAAAAAACTACATCGTGTTTATAAAACTAAATTCATATATTAAATTTCTTTCGTATGCGCGATTTGATTATGCTATCTCGCTCACTCTTATGTGTGTGCACTTTAGCGCTCCACCGGCCAAATCCGCCGTTGCACCGCTTTGAGTGCAAAACGTTTCAATGCATAACTCGGCCATTTTTATTCCGATTTTTATGAAACTTGGTGGAATGATAGATGTCCATACCATATATACGAATTAAATTCCGATACGATAAATATTGCGGGAGAAAATCACTTTTTATTAAATTACGGAGGCGGAAGGGGCGTGGCAAAAAAAAAACATAAACTTGGTCTGCGCCAAGACTACACGAGTCTACATTCTAAATTTGGTAACTCTAACATTTGTAGTTGCTGAGATCTCTGCACTCTTACGGACGGATCTCTGCACTCCCTGTTACATACATTTTGGCGACTTTAATATACCATTTCATCCTATGGATGCATAGTATAATAATAAGAAGAGAGAGAGAGAAAATGTTGAGAACAAAAATTCAAAAATAATAAAAACTCATTCAAATTCGCATATTTTTCTTCTTTCCATTTTTTAAAAATTTTGTATATATAAGTTTTACGCCCTTTTTAAACTACAAACACACGCGGCATACTATCAAACACAAACATACATGGCATTCCAAAGAACTCATAATACTTCAAACCATGCCCCCACTAGATCTCGCACAGCGGTCACCAATACCATATGTCGCACAGCGGTCCCACGCCGAAAATGAAAATGCTCGCAACCAGAGGTCTCATCTTAACAAAATCCCTTTAGAGCAGTCAGTCAGTTCTTTACTCAGGAGTTCTCTATCGTTGTTCAGATCTTCCGTAAACATTACTTGTAAAATAATCATAGGATAACTTGGATAAAAATGATTCTTTTTTTAAAACGATATAAAGAGAATTCTTAATTTGCGCCCGAGCAAGGACGGTAGGGAAGTGAACAATTTTAACTGATTAATAAAAGTTTTAAGTTTAAATTCAAAGTCGCGTAGATCGTTCGAAAAAAGAGCCATAGTGACTAATAATAAAAAAAACTTAGTGTGTGAATACAGTGCCAAGGACCAAAAAACAACCCAACCCGATCATCGCCATATCTTTCTGTAAACCAGTTCACGGAAGGCCTAGAACAGAATTATCTGACCGGTCCGCCAGTACCCGCTATCATCGCAGGAAACACGGAGAACCCCGCAAGATCATCTAGGAGAGACGCCGAAGATATGTTAGCATTGTATGTTGTATTGTAAGTAACATTTAGAAAAACGAAGAGATTTTTTTTTAATATTTCTAAGTGAAACAACAAAAGAACGTATCTTTAAGTGAACATAAAAGCCAAAAGAAAATTATGAAAAAAGAAATAATCTTAAATCAGAAAAATCTAAACAAAAGTTTTTAAAAAGAGCTAGCTTACTTAAACTTTTCAGCTTTTAGAATATTCGATAAAATTTTAAAAAAATTCACAATGGGAAAGAACGATGAGTGGATCAAGGCATCAGTCCTCCAGACTCAGTCTAAACAGCAAGGACCCATGGCTTCCACCTCAGCCGAAGCAGCAGGTAGAACAGAACCATTGTCTATACAGACGCTAGAGCAAATCATACAAAGTATCCTAACCACACAAGTACAGGAAATGGTAAGACAAGCCATTAGAATTCAGATATGCAGCCGCAGAAGGTTTGGAAAACAATTGGGTGGAGTTAAAGTTCCTGACATAATAAAGAATATAGAACGTTTCTCAGTAACATGAAATGCAAATCTCATGCATAAATCTCTCGAGGGCACCCCAAGATATTTTTCTTTTCTCGTTACTTTAAGAAATAAAATAATTGGGCAGACCAACGCACTCTTACGATCGTATCGCGTCGCCTTAAATTGGGAAGCGATCTTGCGCTGTTTGAATAGGTTTGGGTCCAAAAGAGGGTCGCGTATCACCATGGCTGATGTTATTCCTAGCGCGCTTATTATCCAGCATCTCGCAAAGTTGCAAAACATGTTCAAAATCGGTTGGTTGCACTAGACTTAACCTCCGGTAACACCTATGGGTGTTGATGGGTCAATATAGACCAAAAATATACATTTTATGAATAGACCAAACAATAATTGTCCACAACAATACGCTACCGAGAGACCTAATCCCATAGCCACCCAAACTCCGAACAAAGTTCAGAGGCAATTCCACATTGGAACAGACGGCCTAGGTGAACAATACACCACCATTCCTGTTCAAGAAGAATAATGGTCCGATAACTAATGTCCATCCGAATATCAAGAGCTACAGCAACCAATGTATGATATGTCCGAATATCAATCTGCTTATCAAGAGCAAAAAACTCAACCGGTTCAATACTTAGAAGAAAATGAACAACTGCTGTATATATTTAGCATTGTATAACTGAAGCAGGTGAAGAGATCTTAACTTCTCAGACTAATCAGGAGCCACCGGTACAGACAAATGTACTACTCCGTCCAACCAACATTCAAACTGAAGATACCGTTATTTACTTTTAAGCCTAAACCGTTCCAAGGAGGAACGGTATGGTAACGCCATACTTCGTATGTAGGACTAAGGACGGAAGTCATACAATTTCCTAATAGACACGGGATCTAATAAAAACTATACTCAACCAAATAGCCCAAAACATAAAACATCAGTGGAAGAACCATGATTACACAACATGCTCTCCTAGGTTTATTCAACCAACCATCCAACCATCAACAGGAAACCCATCCAATTTTTCCTATTAGCTAATTTAAAACCCTTTCATGGGATTCTTGGGAACGACACCCTCAAGGAGCTTAACGCCATCATAGACATAGGACAAGATTTGTTATATGTTAACCATACATGTGTAATAAAGATCAAGCAAATGACAGCCCAACAAGTCAATGCTGTCAGGGGCGATTGCCTAACTGATACACAAACACAATGTAAGTAAGTAAGTCGCCGGGCCGACTTGGATGTACCATGCATCAGGTGAAAAGATATATATTAAATTTCTTTTAAATGCTATATTGCTCACTCTTATGTGGATGAGCACTTTAGCGCCCCCCGACCAAATCGGTGATTTCCAGAATATGCTATCTCGCTCTTTTTCGCGAGCATCTGCCTTGCACCGCTATGAGTGAAAAACGTTTCTATGTATAACTCGGCCATTTTTGTTCCGATTCTTGTGATATTTGGTGTGATGATAGCTGATGATAGCTCTAGCTCTTATAGTCTCTGAGATCTCGATGATCCTACAGACGGACAGACAGACGGACATGTCTCAATCGACTCGGCTATTAATACTGATCAAGAATATATATACTTTATAGGGTCGGAAATGTTTCCTTCTCTCTGTTACATACATTTTGGCGACTTTAATATACCATTTCATCCTATGGATGCATAGTATAAAAAACAGATGCTTCCGGAAAGAAGAAGTTTCGAGTAGTCATAGACTACAGAAAACTCAACACAGTCTCTGTTTCGGATTGGGGTCCTATTCCGAAAATAGAAGAAGTAGTTGCACAATTGGGCAATAACAAATATTTCTCAGTTCTCGACTTGAAGAGTGGTTTTCATCAGATTCTTCTCAAAGAATCAGACGTTGTAAAAATGGGACTCGCAGTAAATGGCGGAAAATGTGAATTCACCAGACTCCCCTTTGGATTGAAAATTTCACCATCAAACTTTCAAAGAGCTCTGTATGATATCCTAAGAGAACACGTAGGGAAAATATGTTACGTTTACATAGATGATATCATCATTTTTAGTAAAACAGAGAGTGAACATTTACAACATCAGGCAACTATTTTCTCGACTTTATCACAGGCTAATATGAAGGTCAAAATGGATAAGTGCGACTTTTTGAAATCAAGTGTAGAATTCGTCGGGAAGGAGTTTAAACGAACCCAGAAAAAGAAATAGAATTAAAAAATTTCCGATACCCAAAACTTTAACAAATTTGAGATCATTTTTGAGATTGGCAAGCTATTGCCGTAGGTTTGTGAAGGATTTTGCCAAATTAGCGAAACCGCTAACATCACTGTTACGTTGAAAATCTGCCAGACTAACGAAAACACCTTACATTTGGTAGCACGGAAATGGATTCTTTTAATAAAATCAAGAACGCCTTAGCCTCACAAGATGTCATTCCTGCATACCCAGATTTTAATCAGGTATTCCACCTAACTGACGCGTCTAACAAAGTATTTATTAGAACAAAATGGAAGACCCATCACCTTCATCTCGAGATCATTGAACAAGGCCGAGGAAAACTACGCTACAAACGAAAAGGAGGTTTGGTCTTTGGAAAAACTGAGGATGTACCTTTAGGGTAAATCCAAAGTAATAATTCACACAGATCATCGACACCTTACTTTTGGTCTAAGTACAAAGAATCACAACGGGAAATTAAAAAGATGGAAAAGTTTTTTAGAGTAATTCGACTACGAAATGTGGCAGATGCACTGTCTAGAAATCCCATAAACACTTTTATCAATGCGAGTAGCACCACATTCACAGCCCACAGTGATGAGAGTTCCGGTCATGAACTCATCCCTACAGCAGAAGTACCCATTAATGTACTCGAAAACCAAATATTCATCCTAACAGACAACAATCCCAGTAGAAATTTTGAATTTATTTTTCCATCATACCATAGACACACTATCAAACAACCGGAATATTCTGATCAAGATTTATTTGAAATTTTTGAAAGCAAAAATAGATCCGAACCGTTTCTATGTATAACTCGGCCATTTTTATTCCGATTCTTATAATATTTGGTGGGATGATAGATATTCGGACAAGGCTATATCAATTTCTTCTCTCATGCTGATCAAGAATATATATACTTTATAGGGTCGGAAATGTTTCCTTCTGCCTGTTACATACATTTTGGCGACTTTAATATACCATTTCATCCTATGGATGCATGGTATAATAAGCAAGTAGTAATTAATGAATTAGTTGGTAGTAAAATTAATGAACTAATTTGAATCACTAATCAAATTATTCACACCCATAAAACATGGTAAAAGGGAAAAAGAATTGGAAATTTTAAAATATAAATTAAGCCTCCTGCGTGAGGAAGTTACACACACAATTTATGCCATCGATTGGGTAAAAACTAACACAGTAAATCCAATCATTTTAGCAGACACAGAAATTTATTAATTGAAGAAACAGATATTTTTATTAACGTAGAGGAATTAATAGAATTTGCAGAAATTACATTAGCCTCAAATGGCAAAGATTTACTTTACATCATAAAGTGTTTTACAGATTTCGTTAATAATTCGAGTAACGAAAACTGTAAAACACTTTTGGCAATTCCAATCAAACACAAGAAAATAACTGAATGTAAGCATAATCACTATTTGAGAGCGTAAAAACAGAATTAGTCTCTCACAGCATTTCGACGCGAGCACTTCTGTGTCGCTCTGCTGAGAAGCTACACTTGGAAAAATGGATCCTTGCTTTGTTTTCTCTTTCTTTCTCTTGCATTTAATCGTCGACTGCGCTCGTTGTCTTTATTGCGACGCAATTTGTTTACTTTTTATTTTGCGCAGTTCAAAGCAATATTGAAATGCACAAATATAATGATACTTTTTGTGGGCAACCATAGGTCATAGCATAATCACTTAAGAGCAGAGCCGGCCACGCATACCCCCCGGGGGCCGAAGTCAAAACGCGAAACTCATGTATACGAGCCGAGCGCTTGCCGAAGCCATCACAAAAAAAATTTGAGAGCGTGAAAACAGAATTAGTCTCTCACAGCTTTTCGACGCGAGCACTTCTGTGTTGCTCTGCTGAGAAGCTACACTTGGAAAAATGGATCCTTGCTTTGTTTTTTCTTTCTTTCTCTTGCATTTAATCGTCGACTGCGCTCGTTGTCTTCATTGCGACAAAAATTTGTTTACTTTTTATTTTGCGCAGTTCAAAGCAACATTGAAATGCACAAATACAATGATACTTTTTGTGGGCTCTCTTTGTGGCCGGCACTGCTTTAGAGCAGTGAGTCTAAGATTCAGTTCTTTACTCAGGAGTTATCTATCGTTATTCAGATCTTCCCGTAAACATTACTTGTAAAATATTCATAGGATAACTTAAATAAAAATTATTACTTTTTTTAAAACGATATAAAGAGAATTCTTAATTTATATTTAGAAAATAAAATAATATAAAAAAAAAACAAAAAAAAAATTAAAAATAAAAAAAAGGGAACAATCCAGTTAAAATTTATTTTCTTGTTCAATGCACATTAAGGAAAAAAACCCAAGTCTGGCCAGATACAAAAAAAAAGAAACAAATTTTATATAGATACTAAATATACATACTAATATAGTGTATGTTTGAATATAATAATTACCACGATTATCAGGATGAAACCCGGTCATTAGACTATCTCAGAAGAACGAATAGTAAATTTTATCATGATGTGTAGAACCAGATGTTCTCAATCCTTGACCGAATCGTGACAATGGACCATGACAACAATAACAAAATAGTTTAGGGAAAGAGCTTTAGACACATTCCTTAGGGAATGGACTTTAATCACTTTCCTTAAATGGAGGCTTATCGACATAAATCATGCTTCGAAATGTTAAAAAACAAACCCGCTAGTCACCTCGACAAGCCCATAGACCTAAGCCTATTCAATACCAGAAATTAAATAACCCACAACAGCAAAAGCTATTTGTCCCCGCCCTTTCTTACTCGTACCAGACATTCCAACAAAAACCAAACCAACAATTTGAGGTTCAACAATCACAACCTTTTCCGTCCACCAAATTATTAACAGTTATATGTGGCACTCCCACCTGGACTTTTCGGTTAAAAACCCCAACCTCCGGTAATACCCCAATGGTGCAACTTCAATAAGTTGATGGGTCAATCCAAACAAAATATATCAACTACATGAACAGACCCAAAAATAATCACATACGCTATTAAGCGACTTAAACTCAGAAGAAAGACTCAAACTCAGAACAATGTTCGGAGACAATTCCATATTGCAAAAGGTCTCCAAAGGGAAAAAATATTCAACAATGTTCAGGAAGAACAGTTGTCTGAGTATCAAGCTATACAGCAACTCACCTACCAAATTTCCGAATATCAAGTTGTGCAGGAACCCATTCATCAGGGTCAAGAACCAAAAGCTCAACCGGTTCAATACCAATCAGAGCCCGAACAATTGCAATACATTTACTGCAATGCATAACTGAGGCAGATAAGGAGATCTTGTAACTAACCAAGATATGGGATATCTCGTTTTACTCGTTGACGAAGACGGATGTGTATTAAGAAATATAAGATTTTTATATCGAGAGGAAAAGAATAAAAGTTTATAAGCGTCATTTTTTGTGTTATATCTTATATTTCTTAATAATCAATTCGGCATAATTAAAATAAATTCTGATATTCATTTTCATTTCGCGTTTTGTTTGTTTAATTGTGCAAACAAAAATCAAATTCTAACCAATCATTTATAAACTTAAAAGTTTTTGTTGTCTTGTTGTTTACTTAAAGTTTGGCTGTGATTCTTGCCGCGGTATACAGAATGAGATGCGCACATTCATAAAGCAGATGGATGGTTTTAATAAACTCCAAGCGGAGTTTATGACGTTTGGAGGCTCAGTTTAGTAACCCAAAGCTATTGAATGAGTCTCCTAACCGAAAAAAGACCACTCCACGTAGTGCATCTCCTGCTCCCCCAGGGTCTTTTCACGCACCTTGCGGGTCTCAGGCCTCATCTTCAGCCAGCATGCACTCAGTCATGGTGGTTTATTTAAATCATTTAGAGGCAATTCGGTCTGTCTCTGCTTTGACTTCTAATCGTGATATTCTTATTGTCTTAGGTGATTTTAATTTGCCTTCTATAGCATGGTCCCTTGCGGATGAATCCAATATACTGTTGCATTCCACGTCACATTCCACTTTGTTGACGGCCTTCCGGAAGATAAATTTTATCCTACTTTAAATTTAATACTTATTCTACGTTTTCTTTTGCAATTTGTTTATGCTAATATGATACCTCGAACCCGGTGCTTTCGTAAAACAGATTTTTCTAAACTTAATGATATCATTCCTTCTACTGATTGGTGTTATGTGTACAATTGCAAAATAATGGACTCAGCAAATTTCTTTCTTTTATAGTACACTTTGTGAGGATCATAAATAGCAAACTACTTATCTATGCACCTCACAACATTCAGCAACATGCACCAGACAGCATGTTGCCAACATTCAGAGCAGCAAGCAGTGCCCGCAACATGTACAGCGAGCAATGTGCCTAGTCAGCAACATTAGCGGCCGCAACAGCGAACAAACGAATATTGTAGCATAAACAAATACGAAAATCACAAAGGCAAAAACAAAGGCAGCTGAGCATAATCAAAAATGCAGAGTGTCACTGAGTCTGGACTGCAAGCATAAGCAGCAATGAAAGCATGCGGCGAAAACAACTGCATTGGAAAAGGAAAAGAGAGAGAGCGCCGAAACACACACATTAGATCGTGCAAAATACAAATCGGAATTTAAGCACAGATAAGAGTAAAAGTGGGGGCTACGCGATCCCGAAATACCGGTACTGGTGTGAAGGGGGCCTTTTACGAAAAAAAGTAAGGGCTATGCTTGTCAAAAGGGGAGAAGCAGGGGGTGATAGAAGCAGAATAAATAAGAGGTGTATAACGTTGGGGAAGCCCAAGATGAAAAAGGCAAGCAAATACGATATGATGAAAGTCGTTGAATTGCACATGAAATAGATTGTAATTATTAATAAATAATATTAAATAACTTAAAGATACAAAGGGAATTTTAGATGATAAGACACCAAATATGAATATATGCAGTATGTCAAAAAACACTACACAATTAGAAAAAAATAATTTTTCTCACTTTAAATTTAAAAATGACTGTTTTTTATTCATTTTAACAATGTTTTTTTAATTGTTTATAGTTTAATACTAAATACTTAATATAACTATGAAAAAATGAAACGAAAATTATTAATAGAAAACAAAAGAAACAACAAAAACTGAGATTACACATTTCTAACACTGCACATTGGGCGAGAGAACCGATAGTTCGACGAAAATTAAAGTTTTAAAGCTACGTTCTTGAAATTTGGTACATATGATAGTGTCGATGCACATAAAAATATATCTAAGTTTCTGACCGATCTGACCACGCCTTCCCTAGCCGCCCATATGAGATAGGTTTACTCTTATTTATACTTGTACGGTAATTAATAAAGCTGGCACTCGTTAAATTCATAAAAAGTTTTTAATTCATTTTTATACCCTTGCAAAAAGGGTATATTAATTTTGGTCAGAAGTGTGCAACGCATAGAAGGAGCCATCTCCGACCATATAAAGTATATATATTCTTGATCAGCAAGACAAGACGAGTTCAAATCCGTTTGTCCTTCTGTCTGTCTGTCTGTCCGTCTGTCTGGATCAACAGCTTCTCCTCCTAGACCGCTATAGCTACAGAGCTGCAATTTTGCACGAAGTCTTGTATATACTGCAGGCATTGTATATCTCGGATTCATCCGGATCGGACAACTATATCATATAGCTCCAATAGAAACCGTCGGTCGAAAATAGAGTTTTAGATCAATAATTTCGTTGTTTGTCATCTGATTGTTATAAAACTTAACATTTGGCAGTTTACTATACATCTATACGTCCGTGCCAAATTTGATCAAGATCGGACTACTATATCATATAGCTCCCATAGGAACAATCGGACCAAATAAAGTTTTGCTTCTAAAAACTTTTTTGTTTCTATTGCGATTATCGCCAAACTCAGTAAATAACATTTGCACGTAATAAATTATAATCCTGCAAAATTTTATCAATCGGATTACTATATGATATAGCTGTCATACAAACAGATGGAAAAATTGCATGCTGCAGCATCCATATATCTACATACATGCATATGTGTGCGTGCCGTGCTAGAGCGTGTAGATAAGGGTTTTTACACAAAAACCCATTCCATTTTGCGATCTCCATTTAGGGATTGAGTAACGCAAGAACTTGCAAGGGTATACAAGCTTCGGCATGGTCGAAGTTAGCCCGGCCTTCTGGTTTTTTTACACTTAATCTTAATATTAATAAGTAAAAATAACAATTCATTCAAAATTACCATTAATCAGTAATTTACATTTGAAAACGGATTTTCAGAGTCAGAATCTGAATCACTATCAATATTGTTAGCATAAAAATCGGGAAGATTGTTATTATTGTTCATGTTACTAAGATATAAAAAGTTTGTTTTCCAAAAGTTCGATTGATTCGATTCGATCTGATGGTAGGCGTAGTTTATTTTGCTGACCCAATCTTTTTGTTAGATAGATGAGGATGTGAAGATCCATTGCTCTGTGGAAAACATCTTCTCACTTTGGTGTTGATTTCATCCTTTTTCTCAGTGCTTAAGTTGAATTCTTTCAGTTCATCACAAATCCGACTCGAAACGGCAGATGTGCTACGACTGTTTTGTATGTAGATGTCAAGCAGTTGCTCGTAGGCGAACTCAACCACAGCTACAATATTAGGGATTTATTCACATCGGAGCAAAAAGGAGCAAAAACGGGTTTTAAAATTAGATTATACACACTTTGAACTATAATGACACATAATTACTTTTTGGCACAACTTGGCACAAAATTAGTTATAATCCACAACAGACGAGTGAGCAGGTTAGATTTTTCCTACTTTTGGACAACACAAATAAACGTACACAAAAAACACATTGACAAACATGAAGAAAATCTTTTTTTAAACAAATATTCTTCATGCCTTGGCCTTTCTTTTCCATAATTTTGGTGAAAATAGTTTAAGCCACACTGATTTTGGCACGCTCGCAAGTAAATAAAAACTTTCCCTCGCTTTTCTGTTTCGCACGCATGCAATAAAACAGGTGACTTTGAAGGGCTGCCAAAATTCCAGGGATATATCAAAACAATTAAAATTTTTTGATTCATCTTAATCAAAGTATGTATATACTATTCAAATTTTTTTATTAAAATGGGTTTACTTTCAATAAAAAATTTGAATTTTCGTCGAACTATCGGTTCGCTGGCCCAATGTGCACTGTCAAGAAAGTGAAATAAAACCACAGGGGCATGAAACAAGAATAATAATAATATGGAAGAGATAGATTCTGATAGGAGCGCCCAGAAATAAAAAAAAAAACAAAATATGAAAGAAGACAACTTCGGCTATGCTGAAGTTTGTATACCCTTGCAGCCCTTGACCATTACATTTTATGTTCTAAAAAAATTGTTTTTGTGTATTTTTCCAATACTTTAAATAGACTAAAAAATTTGTCATCGACTTTCGTGGGATCGCATCAATGTAGCGATTGACACATTCATTCGCATTTAACGTTTGGATTTGTATGGCAGTTCTCAGATCTTTTTGAAAATCGCAGATGTGCTTTCTAGGGTGTAGAAAAGCTTTTATACGAACTTTGAACAACTCTAAAACTGTGGGATTAGTTCGTATAGTAGAAGACAGACAGACGGACATGGCTATATCAACTCGTCTTCTCATGCTAATCAAGAATATATATACTATATGGGGTCGGAAACGATTCCTTCTCTGCGTTACAAACATCTGACCAATTTTATAATACCCTCTACAAGGGTATAAAAAGGGAAAATCAATTACGACAAATTATTTCAAGTCAATAAAAGGCAATTTTAATTAATTAATTACAACAATTACGGTCAATAAATACCAGCGAAAATAAAGAAAATTAATGAATTAATAATTACGATGAGTTAATTAAAAATTAATTATCAAACGAATTAATTAGTTGAGAACTAAGGTTATTTAATAATTAATCCAGCATTGGACTCCGATTTATCAATCTAAACAAGTAAAAAGTAATTGAAACGATTATTTTCAATTTTTTCTTAATTTTTAAATTTAAAATATAGTTTAATTAATTAAAATAATCAAATGAATAATCGAAATTAATAAACAACCATAATAAGATGGAAATCAATTTGCCGACGGCAAGGCCACGATAATTTTAATTTTTTTAAATTTAACAAAATTTAATTAATTATTTAAAATAATAAAAAATTAATTAGCAATCCAAATTTAAATAAAACGGTCAGATCGAGCTCTTAATTCCCATTGGCCAAATAGAATTTACGATAGAGAATTTACGGAGAGAGGGAAACAACGGAAAACAAAGAAGAGAGACGCTCCCGCATACATTGGCAGGGCGCGAGACCAAGGGCACATACATACAGGCGAGAGACTTAAGCAAGCTGCGGAGGGAAATTTCTCTCAGGCAAAAGTGGAGCGAGATGAGCGAGAGCAAATTACGTACACATACTGGGGGATATTTTTCTGAGGCAAAATTAGCTGAGCAGAAGAGCATAAAATGGATGATGGTCCATAGTGAGCGTGAGAAGACAAACATATATACATGCGAGAGACACACGCAAATAACGTACGCAGGCAGAGGGAAATTTCTCTCATGCAAAACTGGATGAGCATAAGAAGTGCATATAATAGAGGATAGTGTAATGACCGGGTTCCATCTTAATATTTATGGTAAAGTATATATTTAAAACACGGGCACGTCTGTGCCGTAAGATGTGAGTTTTCAGAATGAATTTATTATCAAATGGAAAAATGATCTTAGCCTAATATTTCATACATATACTTATGCTGTCGTTGGACGGCAGCTACCAAGAAGGGGAAGAGCGAGTGTACTCACATATTTGGACGCTCACATACTGGGCGGCCAAAGTGCTGGGTCAGCGGTCACTCGCTTAGCCCTAGCTCATATTACGCGTATGCATTAGCAGTATGTATGTATGTGCGTGCTTGTACATACATACATACATACATACGAATTAATGATTGTTTATACTTGCAACAAAGTGTTACAAGTTGAGCTATATGTATTGCATCTATATGTCAGTACACTACAACTTCCTATTTTAAGAAATGACGTAATATATGTAGTCATTTAGACTCCAAATTAGTGAACTAACGAGTTAGTGACTAATCTATTGACGTCTTTCGTGATTGCAAACAAAAAGTGAACTCTGGAGTTGTACGCTGGGCCTTCCTTTTTATACCCTTGCAAAAAGGGTATATTAATTTTGGTCAGAAGTGTGCAACGCATAGAAGGAGGCATCTCCGACCATATAAAGTATATATATTCTTGATCAGCATGACAAGGCGAGTTCAAATCCGTTTGTCCGTCTGTCTGTCCGCCTGTCCGTCCGTCCGTCTGTCCGTCCGTCTGTCTGTCTGGATCAACAGCTTCTCCTCCTAAGCCGCTAATGCTACAGAGCTGCAATTTTGCACGAAGTCTTCTATATACTGCAGGCATTGTATATCTCGGATTCATCCCGATCGGACAACTATATCATATAGCTCCCATAGGAACCATCGGTCGAAAAATTACTATATCATATAGTTCCCATATGAACGATCGGACCAAAAACAGTTTTTCTTCTAGAAACTTTTTTGTTTCTTGAGCGATCATCGTCAAACTTGGGAAATAACATTTTCACATAGAAAGTTATAATTCTGGTAAATTTGATCAAAATCGGATGACTATATCATATAGCTGTCATACAAACATATGAAAAAATTGCTAAATTCGGCATGGCCGAAGTTAGCCCGGCCTTCTGGTTTCGCTTCATCTAGTTGTAATTCTCAACTAGTCTTAACGTTGAAGTATTGGTATGGCCATGCAAATTCTAGGGTCATTAGCGAAGTCTGCTGATGATAAAACTTGGTGTTTCATCTGGCAATTACGCAATAATTTTTGTTACGCAGGCAGTTAAAGAAATGCAAAAGAATTTGCTGAACCAACTATCCCTACAAATAGCGCAACTAATCAGCGCAAACGTAGCAGCGATTTTGTCGGCACAGCAAGGGCAGTTGGGTAGTTGAGTAGTTGGCGAACAAAACACTTCGCTGAATCTAAACTTATAAAAACGAACATAAACTAATTCTCTCACATTCCCAGGCACCAGAGCCTCAGACTGAGATGAAGTAGGGCATATAATAAACAGTTGGAAATTACGCTTTTCAGGACGAGTAAGTGGTATTTTTCTGACGACGAACCAGAGTTAGAGAAAGCATTTCGTAGAATGAAATGGTATATTAAAGTCGCCAAAATGTATGTAACAGGGAGAAGGAAGCATTTCCGACCCTATAAAGTATATATATTCTTGATCAGTATCAATAGCCGAGTCGATTGAGACATGTCCGTCTGTCTGTCCGTCTGTAGGATCATCGAGATCTCGGAGACTATAAGAGCTAGAGCTACCAAACTTGGCATGTAGACCCGTTTGCTCTGCAGGCAGATCGAGTTTATTTTTTTTTCGCCCCGCCCCCTTCCGCCCCCGCTATTTGAAAAACAATATTTTGAGCCTCCATATCTCGGGAACTATAAAAGATAGAGCTATCGGATTTGGACATTAGATGCGTGCAGTGTGCACGCAGACCAAGTTGGTTTCAAATTTTTGCCACGCCCCCTTCCGCCCCCGAAATTTGAAAAATTCGATTTTCACCCGAAATATTTATTGTATCGAAATTAAATTTGGCACACTAATACATGTCACGTATATCTATCATCCCACCAAATATCACAAGAATCGGAATAAAAATGGCCGAGTTATACATAGAAACGTTTTCACTCATAGCGGTGCAAGGCAGATGCACGCAAAAAGAGCGAGATAGCATATGCTGAAAATCACCGATTTGGTCAGGGGGTGCTAAAATGCTCGTTTCCACATAAGAGTGAGCGAGAGAGCATTTAAAAGAAATTTAATATACATCTCTTCATCTAATGCATGGTATATCCAAGTCGGCCCGGCGACTTACTTACTTTATTTTTTTTTGGCTTTGGTGTCAGGTTGGTATTTAGTACGGAATAGATTCTGAGTAATTCCGACTATGTTTCGTTTGGAGGATCAGCATGGATAGTTTTGCATATTAAAGTTGCAGCGAGTTACGCTAGGCCTCGGATGAAACGGCCTCGACCCTAATAGACGACAAGGAAAATAACCAAAGTGAACCCGGGATGGAAAATTGTCTCGCATAAATATCATAAAGTCGTAGTAAATGCGGCAAATCCAGCTCATAAACGGAAATTTTCAGTTTCCCCGTGGTTTGCTAATTTGATTTGCTAAATTGTTTTAGTTCTCTTTTAAAGCGGCCGTTCGTTTTTTCGTAGTTGACGATGTTGTCGAAGCATATGTTATTTTTAATGCGCTTTTTTTTTTTCTTTTTTAAGGGCGGATAGTTTGGGGTTCCACCAAGGAACAGTGCGATTATTTTGACGAGAAGGGATGGTTTGGAAGGACTGGCGCTGTCGCGTACGATTTTGATAAGGTTAGCTGCCTCTTTGTTCGAGTTTTGGCTGGGGGCCGGACAGAATGGTTAGAAAGACTTAGGGCCATGTATTTGGGCCAATCTGTGAAATCAAATTTGAATTTTGGTGTAAGTTTTGGAGGAGGAGTTGGCTCAAAGAGATATGTTAAAATAGGGAAGTGGTCACTACCGTAGGTGTCGGATTCAACTTTCCATGAGGATTCCATGGCAGTAGAAGGGGTAGAGAGAGTGAGATCAATGTGGTAGGTGGAATAATGCGTTGGGAACCATCGTTGAGAGAATTAGGGGTGATTGGTAAATGAATTTAGAAATAGTATTGCCTCGACGATTGTTAACAGGGGAGCCCCAAAGGGCGTGCCAACTATTAAAGTCGCCAGTCATGATAGTGAAGGTATTAAGAGAGTCGAATGTATCTCTGAGATTGCGGATAGAGAAATTTTTGTGGGGAGCGATATATGAACTGAATATATTGAAAGTTATTTTGGATTTTATTTTTACGCCTTCAGTGTCGAAGGCTTGGATTGGAGATATAATCGTGTATTCGATTAAATCGTGAATCAGAATGGCTACGCCACCGGAGGATCCTTGGGAGGAGTTTAGTGCATAGATTTTGGAGATATAATCGTATGTTCGATTGAATCGTGAATTAGAATGGTTACGCCACCGGAGGATCCTTGGGAGGAGTTTATTTATTTATTTATTTAGAGCTAACTTATAATTGAAATTATAGGCTAGCGTGTGTTTTTTATGTGTTTTTTATGGCTATGGCAGCGTTGGCCTTCAGCTCGTGCTTGTCTAGGTCTAGATATGTACAAAGATATTTACATAGATTGTTTTCTTAGTTTTAATTTAGTGTTAACTTATTGTATGTGTGAGTAATGTTAATGTTTTACATGTTTTATATGTTGTGGTACAGGTTTGTGTTTTTTAGGTATTGTAGAATTTTTAGCGTGTTTTTGGGTGTGAGGTTTGAGAGGCATTGGAGTGGGTTGGTGTTATTAAATATTGCAAGTCTTTGTGTTTCGAAGGAGTTGCAGGATGCGAGTATGTGTTCTATTGAGATGTTTTGGTTGCAATATGGGCACGTTCTGGGTGTACGGTCAATGTAGTATTTGTGGGTAATCTTTGTGTGTCCGAGTCTAAGTCTTGTTATTTTAATTTGGTCTTTGCGTGCAAGAGAAAGAGGGTTGTTTTTGAACAGGTGGTAGCTGTTGTGTTTGCTGTGATTTGTATTTTTGTACCAGGTGGAGGTTTCTGATAAATAGCTGTGTAGTTTAGATTGGTGTGTTTTTTAATGTATTTCAGTATGTCTTTTATGTTATAGTTGTTTTTAATTATTAGAGGTTCTTTGGCTGCGTTTTTGGCGGCGGTATCTGCCTGTTCGTTTCTAGTATTCCTACGTGTCCGGGTACCCATAGCAGTTTGAATTTTGGGAATGTTGCTTGTAAGGTGTTGCGTATGAGTGAGCTGTAGTAATCGCAGTTATTTGCGTTGTATATTGCGTTTATGGCGGATAAAGAATCTGAGCATATGCAGTATTTTCCCTTTTTGTTTTTGAAAATTTCTAGAGCTTCTGCGATTGCAATCGTTTCGGCAGAAAAGACAGACGAGTAGTGTGGAAGAAGGCCCTTCATATGTGATGACAAGAGTGGAAGTTGGGTAGGATTGGGAACCGTCGGTATATATATATGTGTATTTGTTGCTATCTTCTGATTTCTTTGCTTTGAATTTTGCCCGGTATATTTCTGGAGATGTGTTATTTTTGCAGAGATTTTGTAGGGTTATGTCAATGTTTATCTGTTGTGTGTTTCAGGGTGTTGTGCTTTGGGGACGGGGGGTAATGGGCTGGTAGGGTAAGTTGTAGGTTTTGCTGTATTCTATTATTTTGTCTATTGTAGAATTGTGTTTCTGTTTTTTTGGAGGTCGGTATGCTTTAAGTATTCTAATGATATCTCCTATCATTTTTGGCTGTGAGCAGGGATTTAATAAGGGTGGCAGTCATGAGTTCTCTTCTATCCTCTAATGTGGCAACGCGTCCTTCGTAGAGGATGTTTTGAGTGGGAGTTGTTCTGAATGCTCCGAGAGCAATTCTGAAGCCTGTGTTAATAGCGGATTTGATAGTGCGTAAGTATGATTTTGGGCTATTACCGTATATGGGGAGTCCGTAGTCTGCTTTGGCGATAAGGATTGCTTTGGCTATGTCTAGCAAGGTGGACGTGTTGCAGTTAAAAGCCGATTTCCCTTTTTTAAAACCAGTTTGACTGTTGTGGATAAGTTTGTTATTAGAGACAAACCACCACAGTCGCTTTGCTATTATTTTGTCCAGGATTTTTGATAGGCATGGGTTGAGTGATATGGGACGGTAGGAGTCTAGTGAAGTTTTATCTGAATTGGGTTTTGGTATTGGAATAGTTATGCTGTTCTCGTAGGCTTGGGGAATGAAGTTGTTTAGTATAGCGTTCTGCAGGTCTATGATTCTTTTTATTGTTTTTTTGTCGAGATTTTTTATCATTGTGTAGTTTATTCTGTCCAACCCAGGTGTTTTGCCTTTTAGCGTGTTAAGTGCTGCTCCAAATTCGATGAGGGTTATTGGCTTTTCTTTTTCTAATGCTCTTTTTTTGGGTGTATAGGTGTGATTGTGTATGTTGTTAAGTGATGTTTGTTTTGAGTTTGTGAATTTGATTGTGAAGTTAAGATCGGACGCTGCTTCTGATAGGTGTTTGCCAAAAAGTTCTGCAATTTCTTGCTTGTTGGTGGAGTATATGTCTGTGTTAGGTTTGAGAATGCAGTGGATATGTTTTTGGGGGTTAAGCCCGCAAAATGTTCTAATATTGTTCCAGATTTTTTTAGGTGGTGTGTCGGGGACTGTTCTCTTTGTTCTCCTTTTTTCATTTTTTAGTGTTTGTAACTCCTTATTTTACCAGGGAACATTGAGATTTCGAATTATAGGGTGTGTTTGGGGAATTGTTTTGTGTGCGCTTGATATAATTATTTTGTGTATTGTGGCAGCTTCTTTGTTTATGTTTGTGCTTGCTGGTATCTTTGAGGAGTATTCTTCTGTTAATTTAGAGAATTGTGTCCAATTTGCTTTGTCCGTGATAAAGTTAGGTTTAGCTGTGGTGTATTCTGTGTTTGTTGTCGTAGAGATGAAAAGGGATATTATTATTGGGAAGTGGTCGCCCCATAAAGATCTCTTCTGTTTGCCATGAGCTGTCAATTTTCAGTATAGGGCTGCTAAAGGTTAGGTCGATGTTTGTTAGTGTGTTGTGGGTGCTGAGATGTGTTGGTGATCCGTCGTTTAGTAGGATGTAGTTTGATTGGGCGATGAATTTTTCTATACGTTTTCCCCTAGCATTGTTGGCGTTTGAGCCCCAGTTTTTATGCCAGCTGTTAAAGTCACCAGTGACTAACGTAGGTGTGAGTGAAGTTTCTAAAACGGCTTGGAGGTTATTTAAAGAAAATCTTTGATTTGGTGCAATGTATGCAGATATAACTCTAAATTTTTGTTTAGATGTGCATTCTACGCAAATTGCGTCAAAGTCATCGTTGAGAACTATTTCTTGTGTTTGTAGCGACTTGTGGATTAGTAATGCTACGCCTCCATAGGAGGGAGCGGTGTTTTTTGTTAACAATTGGTAGTTGGTAGGTATGGGTGTGTGGTGGCTATTTATTTTATGGGTTTCTTGTAAAGATATGATGTGTGGTGTGTGTTTAGTTATTAATATTTGGAGTTTGCTATAGTTGTTAAGATATCCGTTTATGTTCCATTGGACGATTTTAATGGTCATTTAGGTGGGTGTTGCTGTTTTTTTTCTAAAATAAGAAAGGTTGTTACCGTGTTTGTAGTAACTACAACGTATAAGACTGGTTTTTGTTAGTACTAAATGTTGTCGCTATCGCTATTACTTTCGTGCTTCTTCTTATTTAGGGTTTTTGTTTTTAATATGATGTGTTTCGAGGGCTTAAGTTAGTTGCTATTTTGTTTTGTTTTGGTGTTGGGTTGGTTATTGTTGAAGCATAGGTGTCTCTTAGTTGTTGAGTGTGTCGGGTGTAGTATATGGTTAACGCTGTTTTGTGATCGACTTTCTCTGTTGTTTTAATCGCCACATGTACCTGTTGTTTAAGAAATGCTGGTCATTTTCGATCTAGTGGGCTGTGCTTGTAGTTGACTTCTGGATTATTAATGCAATTAGTGCAACTTTTATCATTGGTACAGGTTTCGTTTTCCACGGTGTGAGTTTTTTTGGAGCAGTTTTTGCAGATTTCCTCAGGGTTAATGCATATAGTTGTAGGGTGGCCAAAGCGGAGGCATTTTCTGCATCTCAGAGGCATTGGGATGTAGGGGCGGACTCTTACTTTCTCGTATCCGATTTTTATAAACTCTGGCACAGTATGCGATGCGAACGTGATTGTTATGAGTCCGGTTTCTACAAGTGTTTGTTCCTGTTTTTTTTAGTATTTTGCGCACTTCGGTTATGTTTTGTGATTTTAAATCGCTTAGTATTTCTGTTTCGTTTAGAATGGTTAAGGGATTTGTGCTCAGAGGCTGTCACTTCTATATCTGCCATATTTTTCAGTTTAAGTAGTTTTATTGCTTGTGTGTAGTTTTTTGTTTTGACTAATAAAAAACCGGCGCGGGTTTTTTTGCAACTTTCTACTTCGCCTCCGCATGTGTAGTCTACTGATTTTTTAATAAGAAAGGGTGATACTTTTTCAAATGAAACGTTGTCTTTTCTGTTAATCACGATATATTTTGGGTTGTCTAGGTTTGCATGTTTACTGCAAATTGGAGTTGTTGTAAGTCTGTGTATATCAGGCGGTTTCTCCATTGTTGTTGTTTTGGCGCTCACGCCCTGCACTACGAAGCGTGTTTGTTGTTTTGGTATTTTTTGTGTGTTTTGTATTTTGTTTTGTGCACTTGTTTGATGTTTGTTTGTTAGCTGGTGGGATTTCTTTGATTGCTATTTCGGCACCTAGGTAAACGCAGAAGTAACACGTCTTGTCTCCGAGAGGTGTAGAGTGGAACTGAGGGAGGAGCTTAGTGCATAGATTTTGTAGTTAATAGGTGTTGGAATGTTAGTTTGGGGTTTAAGATGGGTTTCTTGTAGGGATATTATTTTTGGGGAATATTTTTTTATTAGAATTTGTAATTGATCGTAGTTGTTTACGTATCCATTGCATTTCCATTGAATAATTTTTAAGTACATGATTCAGTATAAGTAAAGATTTTAGGGATAGAAAGCAATTACTTATTAATTATAATATGTGGTGTGAAAGGGAAAGATTTTATGTTGTGGTATTTGGTTTAGGTTTGACTGTGTGTTTGGCTTTTAATAATGTTTTAAGATTGTTGTCTGATTTTGGATATACCTTAATTTTAGTATCGCTTAATATTGTCGTTCGAATTAGTAGATATCGGAGTAGTCGACTGTAGGATTGCGTGTTGTGTTTGTTCGTTCGGTAAGTTGAGCATTACTGGGTTTTACCTGATGAGTATTGGTGATTCGCGTCACAGAGGCTTAGGATGTGTTTAGGTGTCTCTCGTTGTAAATTTTGATGGCATCTTTGAATGTTTTTTTTTCCAGTGTTTTGACGGTTATGATGTCTTCGTTCTTGATGTATGATTGGCACTTACGATCTGTACAGCTGTGTTCCTTCCAGTTAATACAGCAGATCAGGTTATAGCATTTGTCGTTAATTGGTTGCTGCAATGAAGGCAGAGTTTGTTTCCTCGGCATCGCTTTATAGAGTGACCCAATCTTTCGCAATCTCTGCACGTCATTGGTTTGGCGCACTTTGACTTTGAGGTAACCAAATGAGAGATCTTCTGGTAATTGTGAAGAAGCGAAAGTTAGGATAATGAGGCCTGTTTCTTTTGGTGAGTTTGTGTATTTGTCTTTTTTTAGTATTTTTTTTGTTTCGATGACATTTTGGATAGATGTCGTCTTCAGTAATATCTCGAAGGCTGTTGCAATAGATGACACCTTTAGAAAAGTTTCTTGTTTTGTGTTCACTGACTTCGATTTTAATATTGTTCGAGAAAGATTTCAACGTTATTAATTTGGTGGCATGATAAAGGTTGGGAGTTTCGACTTCCAATGTTCCACTTTTGAAGTTGGTTGAGACTTTAGTCACTTTTCCTGAGCAAATGTTGTCTATGACTTTTTGGCCAAGAAAAGGAGAGACGTGGGCAAGGCCATCGTTACTTTCGATTCTTGTAATTATCAAGAATTTTGGTCCAGGCGAAGAGCACGTTAAATGTTTGTTTTTGTCTGTTGTAAATTGCATTAAATCCGGGGGTTTGGTCATCTTAGTTGTCATTTTTGGCGAGTGTCGCCAGACAAGCGCCATTAGTTAGGTTTTTTTTTTTTTTGTTGTTCTGGAGTTTGTTGTTGGAGTATTTTAAGGCGAAAACAAAGTAGAGAAACGAATACCGTTTCGATTGTTTTTTTTTTTTTGGATGTGGAGTTATTCGCGAGTTAATTGTTAGGCACGTCTGGTCTCAATGAGAGTTGATTTTTGACTGAAATGAACGGTGTAATGACCGGGCTCCAATATAAAAAGTAATTTATAAAATGGCACGTCTGTGCCTTTTAGTTTAAGTTTGAAGAATGAATTTCTTATCAAATGGAAAAATGTTCTTCTTAGCCTAAGATTTCATACATACATATACTTATGCTGTCGTTGGACGGCAGCTACCAAGAAGGGGAAGAGCGAGTGTACTCACATATTTGGACGCTCACATACTGGGCGGCCAAAGTGCTACGAACAATTAATAATTGTTTATACTAGCAACAAAGTGTTATAAGTTGAGCTATATGTATTGTATCTATGTATATGTGATATCCCTTTATAAGAAATGACGTAATACTTATATGTAGGCATTTGTAGTAAGAGTTATTTGTTATGAAATTGTTGTGAACTTTAATAATGGTTTTTTTTAATATGTAGTTACTGTATTATTAAAAAATTTAAAAATTTATATAGAATTTAAAAATGATTTTTTTTTGTAAATTAATTTTGTGATAAATAAAATTAATTTTTTGTTTTATAATTAGAGTTTAATTTTTAATTAATTTTTTTTTTTATTGAAAAGTTGATCAGACCTTTCATTTTTTTCATGAAACGTTTCATTGAATGTCATTTTTATACCCTTGCAAAAAGGCTATATTAATTTTGGTCAGAAGTGTGCAACGCATAGAAGGAGCCATCTCCGACTGTATAAAGTATATATATTCTTGATCAGCATGACAAGACGAGTTCAAATCCGTTTGTCCGTCTGTCTGTCTGTCCGTCTGTCTGGATCAACAGCTTCTCCTTTTAGACCGCTATAGCTACAGAGCTGCAATTTTGCACGAAGTCTTCTATATACTGCAGGCATTGTATATCTCGGTTTCATCCGGATCGGACAAGTATATCATATAGCTCCCATAGAAACCGTCGCTCGAAAATAGAGTTTTAGATCAATTACTTCGTTGTTTTTCATCTGATTGTTATAACATTGTTAACATTTGGCAGTTTACTATACATCTATATGTCCGTGCCAAATTTGATCAAGATCGGACTACTATATCATACAGCTCCCATAGGAACAATCGGACCAAATATAGTTTTGCTTCTAAAAACTTTTTTGTTTCTATTGCGATTATCACCAAACTTAGTAAATAACATTTGCACGTAATGAGTTATAATCCTGCCAAATTTGATCAAAATCGGATTACTATATGATATATCTGTCATACAAACAGATGGAAAAATTGCATGCTGCAGCATACATATATCTACATACATGCATATGTGTGCGTGCCGTGATATAGCGTGTAGATAAGTGTTTTTACACAAAAACTCTTTCCATTTTGCGATCTCCATTTAGGGATTGATTAACGCAAGAACTTGCAAGGGTATACAAACTTCGGCATGGTCGAAGTTAGCCCTTCTGGTTTAACCTATCCTTATGTATTGTATTTTTTGTGTCTTATTTTTCCTATCTTTAAATCCTAAGTATACTTCGTCCAATTTATGCCCCGCTTTGTCAAAATTCTTGTATGTGCGTGCTTGTACATACATACATCCATACGAACAATTAATAATTGTTTATACTTTCAACAAACTTGAGCTATATGTATTGTATCTATATATGAATACACTACACATGTGACGTGGAAGACATCAGTATAGGGGATTCATCCGCAAGGGACCATGCTATAGAAGGCAAATTAAAATCACCTAGAACAAAGTCAAAAGCAGAGACAGATCGGATTGCCTCTAAATGATTTAAACAAACCCATCTGCCCGTACTGCAATAGAAATAACCTCACAATCCAGCACTTTACCCACCAATGCCAACACATTATCAATATTAGCAAATCCCTGAATTGTCACTCCCCTAACATTCTCATATCAGAGGCTAACCTCTCTAATATACAAAACTTTATAAAAATAATCAATACATGAAACATCGTAGAATAATTGTAAAAATTGTATAAAAACTCCAGCCTGATGGCCTTTGTCGCTCGGGCTTCACAACTCATTGTAACTTAGAAGTAATTATTTTTTGCAATTAAATAATAATAATAATAACTCTTTTATTTCGCTTCTTACTAAATCAGTGAACTCCATCAGAAGTTTGAAAATTGCACTATTGCGTATAGTCGCGACCACTGAAGCGTTAAAGGGTAAGGTTTCTTCCTTTAACGCTTCGTGTACCACTATGTCATTCACGTTAGTGGTAGGTCTTCATTTTTTCAACATGAGAGCCGATTATGAGCTTGTTTGTTGCCGCATCGACTTGACGATAGCGTTGAATACCTCTGTCTTGTCGAATAAAAAGAATTTGCTGAGTTTGTTAAACATAACCATCTCACATTTATGCGTAAGCCTACTAGTACCGTGTGAGGAACTAACAGGAAAAAGTGAGTCAACCGCCACTAACCCAACAAGCTCCTTAGTGTTGTTTTTGGCTGCTCCAGTGTGTGCCAAAATTACACATTTCTCACTCACTACTAGCCATACTAGCTAGGCTGCTTATGTTTAGATAAGGACGGGTCAACATGATAACCGTTGACGCGCTTAATTCTCTAGCAAGTGCCAATGCGGAGGGCAAGTCGGCCGGTCTGGCGGAATAACCCATAGATTTTAAGGCTTTCCATAATCCGTTAACGAATGTATGGAGCGCATAGTTTCTATTTTGTTTGTTTGTTCGAAATTAAGAACTGTGCTATAAGAGAATAGGTGGCTCCTGGCTGTGCCATTGAATTTATTTTTTATAAAAGACACAGCTTGGAAATGGTGCGAGCGGCAATTGTATGGTTTAAAAAGCGCGTACCCATCTGTGGCTGAATAATATGGAAGTGACTTTACAATGTAATTTTCTCATAAGCTTTAACTTCAGGCGGGTTAGCCTTGAGACTGTTCAATTCT
Organism: Drosophila sp. 14030-0761.01; assembly: GCA_018150735.1. NCBI lineage: Eukaryota > Metazoa > Arthropoda > Insecta > Diptera > Drosophilidae > Drosophila > Drosophila sp. 14030-0761.01. The sequence continues at coordinate 30,545,932 of JAECWO010000031.1, forward strand.
AATTGAATTTCGCAAAATATTTTTTTTTGAAAATCCTGCACTAGGCCGTTCAATAGAGCATGGAAATGTTTCTGATTCATGCTGCTCCTATATGTTTCGCCCTGTAATATGTCTTATCTTTCTAACCTTCTCACTTCCGCTTCGCTATCTGCCCTCTTAGCGATTTTATAGTTGATCCAAGTCATACATTTTTTTTATACTTGCAAAAACGGGTATATTAATTTTAGCCAGAAGTGTGCAACGCATAGAATGAGGCAGCTCCAAACATATAAAGTATTTATATTCTTGATCAGCATGACAAGACGAGTTCAAATCCGTCTGTCTGGATCAACTGCTTCTCGTCATAGACAGCTAAAGCTGCAATTTTGCACGAGGATTTGTATATATTGTAGGCATCTCAGTTTCATCTGGATCGGGAACTATAAAAGCTGGAGTTATCGTATTTGGACAGTAGATGTGTGCAGTATGCACGCAGATCAAGTTTATTTCAAATTTTGGCCACGTTCCTTTCCGCCTCCGAAATTGGACAAAATCGATTTTCCCCGGAAGTATTTATCGTATCGTAATTTAATGTTAGGAATATCTATCATCCCACCAAATATCATAAGAATCTGAATAAAAATGGCCAAGCTATACATATAAACTTTTGGTTTTGTGCAAATGATTTATGTTGGCCAATTTTAAAGTTATTGTTGTTGTCTGTTGACTCGTCCTATTTTCCATTTGGAAGGAATCATATATTATTCTTCCAAATTGTCTGCTATTCCTAACGTTTTTAAAAGCTAATTAATTTGTGAAACATAGATCTACTACCACTAACCCTTTAGAAATAACTTTTTTAACCATCGATGGATTCAGAAATGCAAAACAAACTGATGTCATATATACTGATTTCAGTAAGGCTTTTGATTCTGTTAATCATACGCTTTTACGAGCGCTTTCCCGAACAAATAGAACACGGAAGGTACTTTTGAAGTCTTCCTTTTCTAGTTCTATTCATGTGACGTCAGGGGCGCCTCAGGGTAGACATCTGGGCCCTCTGCCTTTCACACACTTTATTAATGATCTTCATTCAGTTATGTTACATTCGCGCGCTGATGACATTAAGCTTTGTTTTAGTTATAAAGATATGATTTCACGTGTTCGCTTACAGGCCGATCTTAACAATTTCGAGTCTTGGTGCTAAGTGCAAAGTAATGAATTTTCATAGAACTTCTCAACTGGTAACCTATTTTCTTAATCATAGTCCATTGAAACGTTTAACTGAGATTCACTATTTAGGTGTGCTCATGGGCGGCAAGCTAACTTTTAATTCCAATATTAATACTGTCAGTATTTATCTTTAACTCGCTATACCACTAACTATGAACTTTGTGCTGACTCAGTACAGAGCCCTATCTTCCTATACTAAAAACGTTTATTTTCTGTTACTTAGCTCGTAATTCGATTTAGTTATCCGATTATTTGTTTCTTGTCTTCGTCCACGCGATAACGTGTCGTACGTTGTGCGACTGCGCCTCTCAGTCGGTTGGGCGGGAGGTGAGAGGAACGCCTAGGAAACAATATAAACAATATAAGAGCCAATACCAATTACCAATATTCAAACCGATGAAACTGTTATTAGTTTTTTAGCCTAAGCCGTTCCTTCTTACCATACTTTGTGTGTAGGACTAAGAACGGAACGCCTTACAATTTCTTAATGGATACGGGATCCAGCAAAAACTATATTAAACCAGAAAAAGCTCAGAACATCAAACAGAATTAAAACCTGAAGGCCGGGCTAACTTCGACTATGCCGAAGCTTGGATACTAAATCCCAAAAAAAATTATCTAAATGTTAATGTAAAAATCCGTATCTAACCGCCATTGCACGGCACGCATACATATACATGTATGTATGTAGATATGCAGTATGCAATTTTTTCATTCGTTTGTATGACAGCTATATCATATAGTTATCCGATTTCAATCAAATTTGGCAGTACTATAATTCATTATGTGTTATCTACCAAGTTTGATGATGATCGCAAAAGAAACAAAAAAGTTTTTGGAAGCAAAACGTTTTTTGTTTTTTCCAATTTTTTTTCAATTTGGACGTTTGGATGTATAGTAAACTGCCAAATGCAAAGTCTCATGATATTCGGGTAAAAAAGAACGAAGTTATTGATCTAAAACTCATTTGTCAACCGATGGTTCTTATGGGAGCTATATGATATAGTCGTCCGATCCGAATGAATCCGAGATAGATTGTACAATGCCTGCAGTACATAAAAGGCTTGGTGCAAAATCGCGGCTCTGTAGCTGTAACGGTCTAAGAGGAGAAGCTGTTGGTCCAGACAGACAGACAGACGGACAGACAGACGGACAGACAGACAGACGGACAAACGGATTTGAACTCGTCTTGTCACGCTCATCAAGAATATATATACTTTATATGGTCGGAGATGGCTCCTTCTATATGTTGCACACTTCTTACCAAAGTTAATATACACTTTTTGCAAGGGTATAAAAACTTTTACGCAAACACTGTTAGTGGTAGGAGTATGATCACACAACATGTCCTCCTAGAATTATTCAACAAACTAGGGAAATCCATTCATTTTTCCTATTAGCTAATTTATAACTCTTCCACGGGATTCTTGGGAAAGACACAAGAGCTTAACGCTTCCATCGATATAGGAAAAGATTTATTATATGCCAATTATTCATGCTTAAAACAATCATACAAATGCTGTCATAGTCAAAGCTGTCAGAGGCGATTGCATAACTAACACACAAGAACAAGGTCTAATCGGACTTCAAGAGGAATATAATGACCCAAACAAAAAACTGACATTCACTACAAATGTCGTAGCAGAATTCCGAACGAGATGAGACTCTCCAGTTTATACAAATCAACTTCCTTAACCGGCTTCTTTAAGAGAAGTAGTGGAGGAACAAATACAAGAGCTGCTGCTGTCACCTTACAACGCTCCTGTATGGGTTGAACCCAAGAGAACCTATGCTTCCGAAAGAAGAAGTTCCGATTAGTCATAAACTATAGGAAGCTCAACACAGTCACCATTTCGGATAGGTATCCTATTCCTGAAATCAGAGAACTAATTATTCAGTTGGGCAATAACGAGTATTTCTCTGTTACATTTATTGTCGATTGAAACATCGCCGTCTATCCGTCCGCCCGTCCGCCCTTATGGGCGACGAGATCTCTGGAACTATAGAAGATGGGTCTACCAAATTTAAAATGTACACTCGTGTAGGAAATCGGCTGGCCAAGCCTTTTGTTTTTACCTACCGCTCCCGGAAATAGGAATAACAATTTCTGAGTTATACGTAAAAACGTTTTGTACTCGAAGCGGCACAATGACGGCATAGGCCTGTGGAGGACTCCAAAGTGCTCATAAAAGTGACCCAGATAGCATGTTCCAACAATTTCGACAGCCATAGAGTAACAACTTTTTCACTTGGTACGTGGTATTTCCAATTCGGCCCGGCGACTTATTCACTTTATTTAAATAAATATAGAGAAATTTGTTGTTTTTTAGATACAACTATACGTATGTTAATTTACAAATAAACAGGTGTATATATAAAAAGTCTATGTTTTTCTCCTAACTATAGTATTGGTATAATTATACCATTGCAAAAAGGGTATATTAATTTTGGTCAGAAGTGTGCAACGCATAGAAAGAAGCATCTCGTACGTATAAAGTGTACACATTCTTGATCAGCATGACAAGACGAGTTCAAATCCGTTTCTCCGTCTGTCTGGATCAACAACTTCTCCACCTAGACCGCTAAATATATTTGTTAGGAGTGTGTCTGGAACCAAAATAATTATACCATGCATTCATAGAATGAAATGGTAAATTAAAGTCGCCAAAATGTATGTAACAGGGAGAAGGAAGCTTTTCCGACCCTATAAAGTATATATATTCTTGATCAGTATCAATAGCGGAGTCGATTGAGACATGTCCGTCTGTCTGTCCGTCTGTAGGATCATCGAGTTATTTTTTTTCGCCCCGCCCCCTTCCCTCCCTCGCTATTTAAAAATCAATATTTTGAGCCTCCATATCTCGGGAACTATAAAAGATAGAGGTATCGGATTTGGACATTAGATGCGTGCAGTGTGCACGCAGACCAAGTTTGATTAAAATTTTTGCCACGCCCCCTTCCGCCCCCGAAATTCGATAAATTCGATTTTCACCCGAAATATTTATCATATCGTAATTTAATTTAATTTGGCGCACTAATACATGTCACGTATATCTATCATCCCACCAAATATCACAAGAATCGGAATAAAAATGGCCGAGTTATACATAGAAACGTTTTTCATTCATAGCGGTGCAAGGCAGATGCACGCAAAAAGAGCGAGATAGCATATGCTGAAAATCACCGATTTGGTCGGGGGGCGCTAAAGTGCTCGTTTCCACATAAGAGTGAGCGAGATAGCATTTGAAAGAAATTTAATATATATCTCTTAACCTGATGCATGGTATATCCAAGTCGCCCGGTGACTTACTTTATTTTTTTTTAAAATCAAATATGCGCTTTTACATATTTTAAGAGTATCGTGATATAAAACTATAGTGGATTAGTCTCTCAAATGTTCCACAAATTTTCATATTTTTCTACATTTTTTGATCAACATTGTTTGGATAATTATAATGTATTTAATTTTAATTCCAGGACTGCATATTTAAAGGAAAAAAAAACAAATATGCTAAACATAGCTTGTAACTGTTTTTCGGTTGCTGCCACCTTGCAGTCTTCAGACACAGCATACATAGAGGTCAATGAAGAAAGATGGCTTTGTCACTACATGCTAGGAAAAATCGCAGAAAAAAAAAACCTGCAACCACATATTTTCCTAAATTATTATTTAACTGTAAGTTAAAAAAATAAATCAACGCTCTTAATACAGACTCCAAATAAAAAGTGTTCATAGTACGGCTCGATTATTTTGCAACCAAAAATTTTGACAAGTCATATTGATATAGAGATTTTTATAAATATAGAATCAATCAAACTAATGCCTATTTTTTATATTTCATAGGCATCCAAATTTCTTTATGACAGTAACGCCACATATCCAATCAAGATAAATCATAATAATCCAACAACATTATCCGTCGAAGCTTTGGAAATATTTTATCGTACGAACGCAGCTATTCTAAAGTATTTGGAAAAAAGTTCATACATATCTCGGCAAATAGGAAATTGTTTTAAAAACGTCTTAAGGCAACTTTCTAATAGTCCATTTGCATTTAATAAAGCTAAAATAGATGGTGAGTAAACATACGTTGACAATTTATATTAATATGTACGTTCTTTTCTTACAAAGATTCTGTCAAAAAACATGGTTTTCTGCACTGAAAGTTATCCACTAACACAAAAGTCACATAAATTGAAAGATAAAAACATGAGCCTTACGTGTATATTAAGTAAGTTTTCTGTTAACCAATAATAAGTCTCTAAAGTGGGAAAAAATTTCAACTACCATTTTCCCGTTTAGTCTAAAAATCCATTTTCACTCAAAATTTTTCGTTTGTGTTGAACCACGTCTTCACGAATGTGCACCGAACTGTAACTACAATCATGCCTTTACTATCTTTCGATTTATGCCAATCTTGTGTTGGTGGAAAGCTTCGTTCAAGAGATATTTACAGAAATCTGTAGAAAGTGCAGAAAAAATGTTTTTTTACAATGGCTGTCAGTTTCGTGTTCCTTGACACAATATTACCTTCAAATATCAAAGAAGCTAACAAAATTTGTTATCGACCTTTGTGGGACGAGATTTGAACCGTTGTTCGGTCCAGCCAATCGCCAAATACTAACCATGCCAAGTCGTTGTAGAGATAGGCCAAGTCGCTATAGCCATAGGCATATTCACACACTCCCAATCATAATTTTGAAATATACCTGTGCTTTTCTGCCTTTGTGTCTGTGTGATCAGGTAAATTTTGTATCGTCGAAATCAGTTGTTATGTTTATCCGTTTCTCTTGATATCCAGAAATATGATGTATTGTGTATATATATTTATATAAGTATTACGTAATCAGTTTAAATAAGGGTATTCGAGAAATAGAGAAGGTGTTCGCATTTCACGGTCGATTTTCTATATCAGCTATATGATATAGCTTATATATTTTGAAAGCCAAAGCTCCAAAACTGTGGAGTTGGTTTTGTATAGCAGAAGACAGACAGATAGACATGGCTATATCAACTCGCTTACTCTTGCTGATCAAGCGTATATATATACATACTTTATGGCAAGGCTAGGCACGAAAATGTCACAAGTGAGCCAGAACAACAAAAACCGATTACAACAATTTTTCGGCAGAGAAAAGGGACAAACTAGTGCGCTCGAGCTCGAGTTTTATGAGGGACAATAAAACCTTTTTAGGTTCAACAATTGACACCCGAGCGATCGTCGACCGATGCTCGACCCAAAAATACAAGAAACACACGGAAAAATTACAAAAACACCCACGCAGCTCGAAAAAAAACAAAAAAAAGGACAAGATTGTGCGCCCGAGCTCGAGGTTTATTGCCCTGCAATAAATCCTTTGTAGGGTCAAAAATTGAGACTCGACCGATTCTCGAGCCAAAAATACAAAAAACACACGGAAAAATTACAAAAACACCCATGCAGTTCAGAAAATTGTTGGATATATCCAGTGACATAGTTTTACAAAAGAATCCCCTTTTTATACCCTTGCAGAGGGTATTAAAAAATTGGTCAGATGTTTGTAACGCAGAGAAGGGATCGTTTCCGACCCCATTAAGTATATATATTCTTGATCAGCAAGAGAAGACGAGTTGATATAGCCATGTCCGTCTGTCCTTCTGTCCGTCTGTCTGTCTGGTGCTGCGCGAACTAGTCCCACAGTTTTAGAGCCATAGCTTCAAAGTTCGTATATAAGCTTTTCTATACAGCCACATGCACATCTGCGATTTTGAATAAGATCGGACAACTATATCATATAGCTGCCATACAAATACAAACGTTAAATGCGAATAACTTCTCTATTTTTTAAACAATCTTATCCAAACTGATTACGTACATAAATAAAAAGGGATTGCATCATATGCGTGAATTTCAAAACAATCGGATAAACATAACGCCTGATTTCGACGATATAAAATTTGCCTATATAGGCACACACGCTTAAGCACATATATGTGTCAAAATTGCGTTTGTGTGTGTGTGAAAATGAATATCAATCGATACATTGTCTTGGCACGCTTACTATTTGGCGATTGGCTGGCCCCAGCAACGGAGGTGCGGTGGCTTAAAATATTTCTTTATTGGATTAACAAAGAAACAATTTTTTAGGAAATAAAATGTAATGGTCAAGGGCTGCAAGGGTATACAAACTTCGGCATAGCCGAAGTTAGCTTCTTTGATATTTATTTTTCTTTTTATCTGTTATAGTTTTACTTGTGGGATAATTGATATTTCAATGTTTTTTAAAATGTTTTTTCCTTTGTCTTTGAATTCTTTTAAACTTGTTAATTTGAATCATTTTTCTGAGGAACTCACTTTTAGCTTATAGACTTTTTGAGCACCGGCTTCTTTTTCAAGCCTTGGAAAAAGTAGACCTAGTTTTTCATCAATAGTCAAGCTGCCTATACCGAAAGAGAGTAATTTAGATCTGTTTTTGATAATTAAGCATTTTCGTTTCTTGAATATTAATTTTTCATATTTTTTTTATCGTTTGATCTAGTAATATTGCTTAGTGTTCGACTTTCTTCTAGCAAACTGTATCAAGCAAACCCTTTTTTCTTATTTATCTGGACTTCTTTGTTTCGTAGTTTTCTTGTTTGTGATCTTGTTTTTATTTTCAGTATTGTATTATTTTATTGTTTGAGCTAGTAATATCGTATAGTTTTCTACTTTCTTGTAGCAAACTTTCTTCAAGCAAACCTTTTTATACCATGCATCCATAGGATGAAATGGTATATTAAAGTCGCCAAAATGTATGTAACAGGGAGAAGGAAGCTTTTCCGACCCTATAAAGTATATATATTCTTGATCAGCAAGAGAAAAGAAATTGATATAGCCATGTCCGTCTGTCCGTCTGTCCGTCTGTCCGTCCGTCCGTCACTCCGTAAGAGTGCAGAGATCTCAGCAACTACAAATGTTAGAGTTACCAAATTTAGAATGTAGACTCGTGTAGTCTTGGCGCAGACCAAGTTTATGTTTTTTTTTTGCCACGCCCCCTTCCGCCTCCGGAATTTAATAAAAAGTGATTTTCTCCCGTAATATTCATCGTATCGTAATTTAATTTGGCACACTTATAGATCTTATGAACATCTATCATTCCACCAAATTTTTTTTGCCACGCCCCCTTCCGCCTCCGGAATTTAATAAAAAGTGATTTTCTCCCACAATATTTATCGTATCGGAATTTAATTCGGCACACTTATATATGTTATGGATATCTATCATTCCACCCAGTTTCATAAAAATCGGAATAAAAATGGGCGAGTTATGCATTGAAACGTTTTGCACTCAAAGCGGTGCAAGGGCGAATTTGCCCGGTGGGGCGCTAAAGTGCACACACATAAGAGTGAACGAGATAGCATATGTTAGAACTCGCGCATACGAAAGAAATTCAATATATGAAATAAGTTTTATAAACTCAAGGAAATTTGTTTTCCCCTGATGCATGGTATATCCAAGTCGGCCCGGCGACTTACTTTATTTTTTATTTATCTCGACATCTTTGTTTTGTGTTTTTCTTGTTTGTGATCTTGTTTTTATTTTCAGTATTGTATTATTTTATTAATTGTGTTTTCCTGTGTTATTATAGTCTTTTGTCTTTTGTTTCATCAAGTAATTGCAAAGAACCTACAAAACTTTGAAGTTTTTGAACTCCTCCATCATACTCTTGGATCAGTTTAAAAGCTGTATTAAGAAATTCAATTGTTGTTTGCGCCATTGTGATGTTTAAATTTTTACTTTGGTTGGGCTCAAAGATATCTTCGTTTCATCGTATCACTCGTTGACAAAGACGGACGTGTTTTTTTGACGCTTATAAACTTTTATTTTGTTCCTCGCGATATAAAATTGAGACATGTCCGTCTGTCTGTCCGATTTTTTCCCGAAACATTTATCGTATCGTAATTTGGCACTAATACATGTTACGAATAAAAATGTCCGACTAAATATAGAAACGTTTTTCACTCATAGCGGTGCAAGGCAGAAAGAGCGAGATAGCATATGCTGGAAATCACCGATTTAGTCGGGGGGCGCTAAAGTGCTCGTGTCCACATAAGAGTGAGCGAGATAGCATTTGAAAGAAATTTAATATATATCTTTTCACCTGATGCATTGCATATCCCAGTCGGCCCGGCGACTTACTTACTTTATTTTATATTATTTCTGCAATTTATATTTTAAAAAAAATAACAATGGCTGTTTGCTCTAAACGAAACTGCAAAGTTTCCACCGAGGCTAATGACTGTCATGATTATATCTTCTGTTGGTTGTGTGAGAATCCCGTACATGTGAAGTGTGCGGGTCTCACACCGAAGATTCAAGACACTATTAAAATCGGTGGAGGCTTGAAGTATGGATGTGATTCTTGCCGCGGTATCGAGAATGAGATGCGGACTTTTATGAAGCGGACTAGAGATGGTTTTACCACTCTGAGGGCTGGTTTTAATAAACTCGAAGCGGAGTTTATGGCGTTGGAGGCCCAGTTTAGTAGCTTAAAGCCGTTGAATGAGTCTCCTAAACGTAAAATGATCATTCATCCCCAGCTCCGCCGGCGTCCACATTATTCTAAAGGAATATACAGTGAAAAAGAAAAATCAGCCACCAATTCGCCTGTCAACTGCTGCTCAAGCTACTAATACATTTTCGGGCACACCAGTATCTGCTGGTGTGTCAAAAAAACCAGATTAGTCCCTCAATCTAGGTTACCAAAATGTGAGAGGACCGAAATCAAAACTGTCTAATTTCTATGTAGATAGCCTTTCTTTTACAAATAACATTTTAGCTTTTACGGAGACGTGGCTAAAACTGTTTTTGCTTCAAAATTTTCGTTATTTAGATGTGATAGAACTCCTTGCTTGAGTGTAGGAGTTTTGATTGCTATTGATGCTGCTTTATCAACTGAACAAATTCAGATTTCTTATAATCAGGAGATTGAGTTTGTAGATTATCAATCTTTTTCCGCCTACATTACTTGTTCTTATAATCCTCCCGAGTCAGACATGGTGGTTTATTTAAATCATTTAGAGGCTATTCGATCTGTCTCTGCTTTGACTTCTAATCGTGATATTTTTTTTAATTTGACTTCTATAGCATGGTCCATTGCGGATGAATCCCCTATACAGATGCCTTCCACGTCACATGACTTTGTTGATGGCCTTCTTACATTACAGATACATTTCATCCTTCTTTAAATTTAACAATCTACCTCTTCTACCACAGATTTTTCTAGACTTAATGGTCAGAAGTGTGCAACGCATAGAAGGAGTCATCTCCGACCATATAAAGTATATGTATTTTTGATCAGCATGACAAGACGAGTTCAAATCCGTTTGTCTGTCTCTCTATCCGTCTGTCTGTCCGTCTGTCTTTCTGTCTGGATCAACAGCTTCTCCTCCTAAACCGCTATAGTTACAGAGCTGCAATTTGGCACGAAGTCTTGTATATACTGCGGGCATTGTATATCTTGGATTCATCCGGATCGGACGACTATATCATATAGCTCCCATAGGAACCATCGGTCGAAAAATGAGTTTTAGATCAATAACTTCTTGCTTTTTCACCCGATTATCATAAAACTTAACATTTGGCAGTTTATTATACATAAATAAACACCCATGCCAAATTTGATCAAGATCGGACTACTATATCATATAGCTCCCATATGAACGATCGGACCAAAAATAGTTTTTCTTTTAGAAAATTATAATTCTGGCAAATTTGATCAAAATCGGATGACTATTTCATATAGCTGTCATACAAGCATATGAAAAAATTGCATGCTGCATGTCTACATACATGCATATGTATGAGTGCCGTGCTATGGCGTGTAAAATCTGATTTTTACACCAGGGTCTTTACATTTTATATAACTCTTTTTAGGGATCTAGTAACACTAGAGCTTGCAAGGGTATACAAACTTCGGCATGGCCGAAGTTAGCCCGGCCTTTTCGTTTTTTCTACTGATTGGTCTTATCTGTACAATTGTATAGACATGGACTCAGCTATTTCTTTCTTTTATAGTACACTTGATTCACTTTTCGATAATTGTGTTCCTTTCAAGAGACAGGTAATTTCTAATAGACGTCCTTGGTTCTCTCGGGAGTTATCCAACTTGAAAAATGTGAAGTCAAGATGATATAAAAAGTTTAAGAAAACTCGCCGTTCGTCTGATTTCACTCTGTATTCTGTTGCTCGTTCGGGATTTATGGTCCTTAATATGCAATGCTATAAGGACTATCTACGGCGCTGCAAATTTCAGTTTTCTCGTGATCCTAAGCAATTTTATAACTTTGTCAATACTAAACGTAAGACATCACTGCATCCGTCTTCCTTGTCGTTCAAAAACAATAAAGCTAACACTGATCAGGCAATTGCCGATATGTTTGCTGATGTTTTGAAAACAACCTACTTTTTAACGGAATGTCATTCAAGTCTTCCGTATCCTTATGAGTTAAAAAAGTCGAATTGTATTTTTAATCGAGTGATTGATGAAAGTTCGCTTCTTAGCGTGCTCAATTTAGTGAAACCCGTGTATTCACGAGGACTTGATGGTATACCTGGTGGCGGAAGGAATCATATATTATTCCTCTCCATAACAATGATAAAAAGTCCGAAGCTTCAAACTATAGGAGTATTTCCAAATTGTCTGCCATTCCTAAAGCTTTTGAAAAGATTATTACTTCTCAGTTGCAACATTTCGAAATCCTAGCATGGGTTTGTGAAACGTAGATCCACTACAACTAACCTTTTAGAATTCACTTCTTTAATAATCGATGGATTCAGAAATGCAAAACAAACTGATGTCATATATACTGATTTCAATAAGGCTTTTGATTCTGTTAATAATACGCTTTTGCTTATTAAGTTGAGCGATAGTTATGTACCCTCAGTTATGTTAAATTCGCGCGTGCTTATGTATGCTGATGACGTTTATGATTATGCGTTATGATTTCGCCTGTACGCTTACAGGCCAATCTTAACAGTTTTGAGTCTTGGTGTCGGCTCAATTTGTTAAATCTTAACACTACTAGGTGTGAGGTAATGACTTTTCATAGAACTTCTCCTCAAATGGTAACCTATTTTCTTTATCATAGTCCATTGGAACGTCTAACTGAGATGAGATTATGGACAGCAAACTAACTTTTAATACTCACATTTCCAACATGGTCGGTAAAGCAATGGGTGTTCTTGGTTTTATAAAGCGGTGGTCGAAGGAATTCACCGACCCATACATAACCAAGATTCTCTTCACATCACTTGTACGGCCTATTCTAGAGTACGGTTCTTGTGTATGGTCGCCTCAGTATGAGACGCACCAAACTAGAATAGAATCTGTACAGAAACAATTTCTGCTTTTCGCTCTTCGTGGCTTAAACTGGAATCGCAATGCCAATTTGCCTTCGTACTCCAGTAGACTTCTTTTGATTAACCTTGCTTCTCTCATTAACCGTAGAATTATGCTTGGTGTAATCTTTATGCACAAGCTTTTGAATGGTGATATAGATTCGCCTGAGTTATTATCTTAGGTTAATCTATCTGTTCCATGTAGACCTACCAGAAACTTTATTCCTTTATCTTTGACTCGCTGTACTACTAACTATGCTTTGCATGAACCCTTTCGTGTCCTTTGTGCTGACTACAATCGGTTGTACCAAGCGATCAGCACAGAGTCCTCTCTTCCTATACTAAAAACGTCTGTTTTATGTTACTTAGCTCGTAATTAGCCCTAGTTATTCGATTTTATGTTTCTTGTCTTCGTCCACGCGATAACGTGTCGTACGTTATGCGACTGTGCCCCTCGGTCGGTTGGGCGGGAGGTGGGCGGAACGCCTGGGACTCGCGCGAAATATTCGGTACTCAAACTAGATAGTAAAATTATCACTTTTAACTCATCATTTATTTCAATGTTCACTTCAGCCAGTTTATCAATTATTTCACATAATTCAACTGTGTAGTGTTTACATTCAAAATCGTTTCACTCGTTGACGAAGACGGACGTGTTTTTTTTACGCTTATAAACTTTTATTTTTTTCCTCGCGACAAAAAATTCCTAAATTTCTCAATATTCAACTCGGCATAGTTGAAATAATTTCCGATTTTTTTTATTTCCATTTCGCGTTTTGGTTTTTGTTGGTTCTTTACTTGTGCAAACGCAAAATCAAATTTTAACAAAACGTTTATTAACATACAACAAAATCTCCCTAGGCGGTGTTGTTGTTTTTGTTAATTCTTTTGCTCTTGCGTTTTAACATCTTTCCGTTATAACTTACTCTCGCGCCTACGCGTACAAATTGTTGTTGCATGCGTTCAATTTGACGCGCTCTCCCGCTCTTTCCTATTACTTTTTGTTCGCGCTCTCGTCTATTCCTTTCTCGCGTCTGAGTGATACGTGCTTTCGTTTTGTGCTTTTAAGCTTTAAATATATTAACCCTTGTGCTCAGATCTGGTCAGTATATTTATATTTTTTAATTATTTTCTTCAATTTATTTTAAAAAAATTATAATGTCTGTCTGCTCCAAAAGAAACTGCAAAGTTTCCACCGAGTCTAAAGATTGTCATGATTATATCTTCTGCTGGTTGTGTGAAGTGTGCGGGTCTCACGCCGAAGATTCATGACACTATTAAAATCGATGGAGGCTTGAAGTATGGATGTGATTCTTGCCGCGGTATCGAGAATGAGATGCGGACTTTTATGAAACGGACTAGAGATGGTTTTGCCACTCTGAGGGCTGGTTTTAATAAACTCCAAGCGGAGTTTATGTCGTTGGAGGCTCAGTTTAGTAGCCTAAAGCTATTAAATGAGTCGCCTAAACGGAAAAAGACCACTCCTCGAAGTGCATCTCATGCTCCGCTGGCGTCTCTTCTCGTCCCTGGTGGGTCTTATGCCATATCTTCACCCAGTAATCAGCGCCTAATATCGTTTAAAAGCCCGGTAATTCCGGGCATTGACTCCCATATCGGGCATTTACTCCCATATCGCCTGGTAGTAACCTCGCATCTAATGCGAAAGTAGGCGTAGTATCCGATTTGTCCGGGCAATCTTCCAATCGAATGGAAATTGCCGATAGCTTTATCATAGGAGGCCCTGTTAGTGGCTTTGCTGCGTCAGCAGTTGCAACTCCCAATGTTGCAGCTGCTATTGTAGCACAGCCGCCAAGGGATCTTATTGGTGTTCCACCAAAGAAACATGTATTTGTTTCTAGGCTTGCCCCTGAAGTCACATCTGATGATGTTATAGCCTATATTCGTTCTGTGGTTAAAGACCCGAATATTGCAGTGGAAAAGTTTAAATTTTCGTATGCCCGTGACATTTCGTTATTTAAAATAAGTGTCTCTGCCAACAGTTTTGACACTATATGTCATAAACGTTTTTGGCCGGAGCACATTATAGTTAAAGAGTATACTGTGAAAAAGAAAAATCGGCCACCGATTCGCCTGCCAAGTGCTGCTCAAGCTACTAATACGGTTTCGGGCACACCAGCATCTGCTGGTGTGTCAAAAAACTAGATTCGTCCCTCAATCTGGGTTACCAGAATGTGAGAGGACTGAAATCAAAACTTACTAATCTCTATGTAGATAGCCTTTCTTTTACGAATAACATTTTAGCTTTTACGGAGACGGTGCTAAAACCTGACATTGCTGATGCATCTGTTTTTGCTTCAAAATTTTCTGTATTCAGATGTGATCGAACTCCTCGCGTGGGTGGAGGAGTTTTGATTGCTGTTGATGCTGCTTTACCATCTGAACAGATTCAGCCTTCTTATAATCACGAGATTGAGCTTGTCAGTGTTAAGGTAGATTATCAATATTTTTCCGCCTACATTACTTGTTCTTAAATTCATCCTCAGTCAGACATGGTGGTTTATTTAAGTCATTTAGAGGCTATTCGAGTCCCAGGCGTTCCGCCCACCTCCCGCCCAACCGACCGAGGGGCGCAGTCGCATAACGTACGACACGTTATCGCGTGGACGAAGACAAGAAACATAAAATCGAGTAACTAAAGCTAATTACGAGCTAAGTAACATAAAATAGACGTTTTTAGTATAGGAAGAGAGGACTCTGTGTTGATCGCTCGGTACAACCGATTGTAGTCAGTACAAAGGACACGAAAGGGTTCATGCAAAGCATAGTTAGTAGTACAGCGAGTCAAAGATAAAGGAATAAAGTTTCTGGTAGGTCTACATTGAACAGATAGATTAACCTGAGATAATAACTCAGGCGAATCTATTTCACCATTCAAAAGCTTGTGCATAAAGATTACACCAAGCATAATTCTACGGTTAATGAGAGAAGGAAGGTTAATCAAAAGAAGTCGACTGGAGTACGAAGGCAAATTGACATTGCGATTCCAGTTTAAGCCACGAAGAGCGAAAAGCAGAAATTGTTTCTGTACAGATTCTATTCTAGTTTGGTGCGTCTCATACTGAGGCGACCATACACAAGAACCGTACTCTAGAATAGGTCGTACAAGTGATGTGAAAAGAATCTTGGTTATATATGGGTCAGTGAATTCCTTCGACCACCGCTTTATAAATCCAAGAACACCCATTGCTTTACCGACCATGTTGGAAATGTGAGAATTAAAAGTTAGTTTGCTGTCCATAAGCACACCTAAATCGTTCATCTCAGTCAGACGTTCCAATGGATTACGATTAAGAAAATAGGTTGCCAGTTGAGGAGAAGTTCTTTGAAAAGTCATTACTTTACACTTAGTGGTATTGAGGTTTAACAAGTTGAGCCGGCACCAAGACTCGAAATTGTTAAGATCGGCTTGTAAGCGAACAGGCGAAATCATATCTTTATAACTAAAACAAAGCTTGACGTCATCAGCATACATAAGCACGCGCGAATGTATCATAACTGAGGGAAGATCATTAATAAAGAGTGTAAAAAGCAGAGGGCCCAGATGACTACCCTGCGGCACCCCAGACGTCACATGAATAGAACTGGAAAAGGAAGACTTGAAAAGTACCTTCTGCGTTCTGTTTGTTAGATACTCGCGAATCCAACAAAGAAAAATTGGCGGAAAGCCAATGTCACTTAACTTAATAAGCAAAAGCGTATGATTAACAGAATCAAAAGCCTTACTGAAATCAGTATATATGACATCAGTTTGTTTGGCATTTCTGAATCCATCGATTGTTAAAGAAGTGAATTCTAAAAGGTTAGTGGTAGTGGATCTACGTTTCACAAACCCATGTTGGGATGGTGAAATAATAGACCTACAGAAATGTTGCAATTGAGAAGTTATTATCTTTTCAAAAGCTTTAGGAATAGCAGACAATTTAGAAATACCCCTATAGTTTGAAGCTTCGGACTTTTTACCATTTTTATGGAGAGGAATAATATATGATTCCTTCCAAATAGCTGGGAACGAGGACGAGTCAACAGACAACAAAAATAACTTCAAAATTGGCTTACATAAAGCATTTGCACAAAACCTGAGTACACAACCAGGTATACCATCAGGTCCTGGTGAATACACGGGTTTCACTACATTAAGCACGCTGAGAAGCGAACTTTCATCAATCATTGGATTAAAAATACAGTTCGACTTTTTTAACTGATAAGGATACGGAAGAATTGAATGATATTCCGCTGAGGAGTAGGTAGTCTTGAAAAAATCAGCAAACAAATCGGCAATTGCCTGATCAGTGTTAGCTTTATTATTTTCAAATGACAAGGAAGACGGATGCACTGATGTCTTACGTTTAGTATTGACAAAGTTATAAAATTGCTTAGGATCACGAGAAAACTGACATTTGCAACGCCGTAGATAATCCTTATAGCATTGCATATTAAGGACCATAAATCTCGAGCGAGCAGCAGAATACAGAATGAAATCAGACGAACGGCGAGTTTTTTTAAACTTCTTATAGCATCTTGACTTCACATTTTTCAAGTTGGATAATTCCCGAGAGAACCAAGGAGGCTTATTAGAAACCACCTGTCTCTTGAGAGGAACACAATTATCTAAAAGTGAATCAAGTGTACTATAAAAGAAAGAAATAGCTGAGTCCATGTCTATACAATTGTACAGATAAGACCAATCAGTAGCAAGAATGATATCATTAAGTTTAGAAAAATCTGTTTTATGAAAGCATCGGGTTCGAGATATCATATTGGCACAAAGTAGTGGTGGAAGAGAAGGTAGATCAATTGTTAAATTTAAAGTGGGATGAAATTTATCTTCCGGAAGAACAAAAGGTTCAATCCTGGAAACAGCACAATTGGCAGGATCAAGCACAAATATCAGATCTAATGATCTTCCATTTATATTACTCACTAAATTGACTTGAGATAGAGACATCTCAAAAAGGCCGTCAACAAAGTCATGTGACGTGGAAGGCAACAGTATAGTAGATTCATCCGCAAGGGACCATGCTATAGAAGGTAAATTAAAATCACCTAGAACAATGAGAATATCACGATTAGATGTCAAAGCAGAGACAGATCGAATTGCCTCTAAATGATTTAAATAAACCACCATGTCAGACTGCGGTGGAATATATGAACAAGTGATGTAGGCGGAAAAAGAATGATAATCTACCTTAACACTGACAAACTCAATCTCCTGATTAGAGGAAGGTTGAATCTGTTCAGATGATAAAGCAGCATCAACAGCAATCAAAACTCCTCCACCCACGCGAGGAGTTCGATCGCATCTGAATACAGAAAATTTTGAAGCAAAAACAGATGCATTAGCAATGTCAGGTTTCAGCCACGTCTCAGTAAAAGCTAAAGAAAAAAGCTAAGAAAGGCTATCTACATAGAGATTAGTAAGTTTTGATTTCAGTCCTCTCACATTCTGGTAACCCAGATTGAGGGACGAATCTAGTTTTTTGACACACCAGCAGATGCTGGTATGCCCGAAACAGTATTAGTAACTGGAGCAGCAATTGGCAGGCGAATCGGTGGCCGATTTTTCTTTTTCACAGTATATTCTTTTACAATAATATGCTCCGGCCAAAAACGTTTATGACATATAGTGTCAAAATTGTTGGCAGAAACACTTATTTTAAATGACGAAATGTCACGGGCATAAGAAAATTTAAATTTTTCCACTGCAATATTCGGGTCTTTAACCACAGACCGAATATAGGCTATAACATCATCAGATGTGACTTCAGGGGCAAGCCTAGAAACAAATACATGTTTCTTTGGTGGAACACCAATAAGATCCCTTGGCGGGTGTGCTACAACGTCAGCTGCAACATTGGGAGTTGCAACTGCTGACGCAGCAAACCCACTAACAGGGCCTCCTATAATAAAACTATCGGCAATTTCCATTCGATTGGAAGATTGCCCGGACAAATCGGATACTACGCCTACTATCGCATTAGATGCGAGGTTACTACCAGGCGATATGGAAGTAACCTCAATGCCCGGAATTACCGGGCTTTTAAACGATATTAGGCGCTGGTTACTGGGTGATGATATGGCATGAGACCCGCCAGGGACGAGAAGAGACGCCGGCGGAGCAGGAGATGCACCTCGAGGAATGGTCTTTTTCGTTTAGGAGACTCATTTAACAGCTTTAAGCTATTAAACTGAGCCTCCAACGCCATAAACTCCGATTGGAGTTTATTAAAACCAGCCCTCAACGTGGTAAAACCATCTCTAGTCCGCCTCATAAAAGTCCGCATCTCGTTCTCGATACCGCGGCACGAATCACAACCATACTTCAAACCTCCACCGATTCTAATACTGTCTTTAATTTTCAATGTGAGACCCGCACACTTAACATGTACGGGATTCTCACACAACCAGCAGAAGATATAATCATGACAATCTTTAGCCTCGGTGGAAACTTTGCAGTTTCTTTTGGAGCAGACAGACATTATATTTTTTTTTAAATAAATTGAAGAAAATAATTAAAAAATATAAATATACTGACCAGATCTGAGCACAAGGGTTAATATATTTAAAGCTTAAAAGCACAAAACGAAAGCACGTATCACTCAGACGCGAGAAAGGCATAGACGAGAGCGCGAACAAAAAGTAATAGGAAAGAGCGGGAGAGCGCGTCAAATTGAACGCATGCAACAACAATTTGTACGCGTAGGCGCGAGAGTAAGTTATAACGGAAAGATGTTAAAACGCAAGAGCAAAAGAATTAACAAAAACAACAACACCGCCTAGGGAGATTTTGTTGTATGTTAATAAACGTTTTGTTAAAATTTGATTTTGCGTTTGCACAAGTAAAGAACCAACAAAAACCAAAACGCGAAATGGAAATAAAAAAAATCGGAAATTATTTCAACTATGCCGAGTTGAATATTGAGAAATTTAGGAATTTTTTGTCGCAAGGAAAAAAATAAAAGTTTATAAGCGTAAAAAAAACACGTCCGTCTTCGTCAACGAGTGAAACGATTTTGAATGTAAACACTACACAGTTGAATTATGTGAAATAATTGATAAACTGGCTGAAGTGAACATTGAAATAAATGATGAGTTAAAAGTGATAATTTTGCTATCTAGTTTGAGTACCGAATATTTCGCGCGAGTCCCAGGCGTTCCGCCCACCTCCCGCCCAACCGACCGAGGGGCGCAGTCGCATAACGTACGACACGTTATCGCGTGGACGAAGACAAGAAACATAAAATCGAATAACTAGGGCTAATTACGAGCTAAGTAACATAAAACAGACGTTTTTAGTATAGGAAGAGAGGACTCTGTGCTGATCGCTCGGTACAACCGATTGTAGTCAGTACAAAGGACACGAAAGGGTTCATGCAAAGCATAGTTAGTAGTACAGCGAGTCAAAGATAAAGGAATAAAGTTTCTGGTAGGTCTACATTGAACAGATAGATTAACCTGAGATAATAACTCAGGCGAATCTATATCACCATTCAAAAGCTTTTGCATAAAGATTACACCAAGCATAATTCTACGGTTAATGAGAGAAGCAAGGTTAATCAAAAGAAGTCTACTGGAGTACGAAGGCAAATTGGCATTGCGATTCCAGTTTAAGCCACGAAGAGCGAAAAGCAGAAATTGTTTCTGTACAGATTCTATTCTAGTTTGGTGCGTCTCATACTGAGGCGACCATACACAAGAACCGTACTCTAGAATAGGCCGTACAAGTGATGTAAAGAGAATCTTGGTTATGTATGGGTCGGTGAATTCCTTCGACCACCGCTTTATAAAACCAAGAACACCCATTGCTTTACCGACCATGTTGGAAATGTGGGTATTAAAAGTTAGTTTGCTGTCCATAAGCACACCTAAATCGTTCATCTCAGTTAGACGTTCCAATGGACTATGATTAAGAAAATAGGTTACCAGTTGAGGAAAAGTTCTATGAAAAGTCATTACTTTACACTTCGTAGTATTGAGGTTTAACAAGTTGAGCCGGCACCAAGACTCGAAACTGTTAAGATCGGCTTGTAAGCAAGCAGCCGAAATCATATCTTTATAACTAAAACTAAGTTTAACGTCATCAGCATACATAAGCACACGCGAATGTATCATAACTGAGGGAAGATCATAAATAAAGAGTGTAAAAAGCAGAGGGCCCAGATGACTACCCTGCGGCACCCCTGACGTCACATGAATGGAACTGGAAAAGGAAGACTTGAAAAGTACCTTCTGCGTTCTGTTTGTTAGATACTCGCGAATCCAACAAAGAAAAATTGGCGGAAAGCCAATGTCACTTAACTTAATAAGCAAAAGCGTATGATTAACACAATCAAAAGCCTTACTGAAATCAGTATATATGACATCAGTTTGTTTTGCATTTCTGAATCCATCGATTGTTAAAGAAGTGAATTCTAAAAGGTTAGTGGTAGTGGATCTACGTTTCACAAACCCATGCTGGGATGTCGAAATAATAGACCTACAGAAGTGTTGCAATTGAGAAGTAATTATCTTTTCAAAAGCTTTAGGAATAGCAGACAATTTGGAAATACCCCTATAGTTTGAAGCTTCGGACTTTTTACCATTTTTATGGAGAGGAATAATATTTGATTCCTTCCAAATAGCTGGGAACGAGGACGAGTCAACAGACAACACAAATAACTTCAAAATTGGCTTACATAAAGCATTTGCACAAAACCTGAGTACGCAACCAGGTATACCATCAGGTCCTGGTGAATACACAGGTTTCACTAAATTAAGCACGCTGAGAAGCGAACTTTCATCAATCACTGGATTAAAAATGCAGTTCGACTTTTTTAACTGATAAGGATACGGAAGTCTTGAATGATATTCTGCTGAGGAGTAGGTAGTCTTGAAAAAATCAGCAAACATATCGGCAATTGCCTGATCAGTGTTAGCTTTATTATTTTCAAACGACAAGGAAGACGGATGCACTGATGTCTTACGTTTAGTATTGACAAAGTTATAAAATTACTTAGGATCGCGAGAAGACTGACATTTGCAGCGCCGTAGATAATCCTTATAGCATTGCATATTAAGGACCATAAATCTCGAGCGAGCAACAGAATACAGAATGAAATCAGACGAACGGCGAGTTTTTTTAAACTTTTTATAGCATCGTGACTTCACATTTTTCAAGTTGGATAACTCCCGAGAGAACCAAGGAGGTCTATTAGAAATCACTTGTCTCTTGAGAGGAACACAATTATCGAAAAGTGAATCAAGTGTACTATTAAAGAAAGAAATAGCTGAGTCCATGTCTATACAATTGTACAGATAAGACCAATCTGTAGCAAGAGTGAAATCATTAAGATTAGAAAAATCTGTTTTACGAAAACATCGGGTTCGAGGTATCGTATTAGCACCAAGTAGTGGTGGAACATTTTGTTGTTGCTATAGAAACACGGAATGTGCTGCCCAATTTTCAGTTACTCAAAATCAAACTTTTGGCAGAGGCCGAAAGAATGAATGAGAACAGTGAGCGAGATAGCAAGACACAAGTATTTCAAGCGAAAAACAACGAACGATAAGCCAAAGAGAATGGCAAATTTAACGGTAAATGCTTCATTTGAGCTTCGGATTGTGGTGTCTCATATGTAGTGTGAGAAAAGTTTGTTTTTTTTTTCATTTGCTAACGAAAGAGACGAAGTTATGTTAGCTGCAGACAATATAGTTCAATCACCTGGCAGAGGCCAAGTCAAAATAAAAACCAGCAGTTGTGACATAAGTTTGCAAAATGTCATGTATATACCAAGGTTGCAAAAGAACTTATTTTCTGTAAGCAAAGCACTAAAGCATGGGCATTCTGTAATTTTTAAAGAAAATAACGCGAAAGTTAAAGACAAAGATAGATTTTTGTTGATAAAAGCGGACATGCAAGACAATTTACTTTTGTTTAGTGATTTAAGTAACAGAACAGATTATGCTCAATCCAAGAAAAGGCAGTAGTATGGCATAATCGATATGGCCATCTCAATTTTCAAAACCTTAGAGAACTAATTGCTAACAAACGTGTAAATGGCATTAACATAAATATTGTTCCAAGTGACATAAATTGTAATATATGCAATAAGTCAAAAATTTGTGGCGCAAAGTATTTTATAACTTTTATCGATGATTTCTCAAAAAGAGCGTTTGTATATTTTATGAAAACTAAAGATCAAGCTTTTGAAAAGTTTCAGATATACAAACAGTTGGTCGAGTGCCAAACACTAAAGAGAATAAAAACAGTTCGCAGCGACAACGGCGGCGAATATAGCAATAAAAAGTTCAATGAGTATTTGCAGGAGTGTGGAATTAAAAGACAGCTGACCGTACCTCATACTCCACAGCAAAACGGAGTGGCTGAAAGGGCCAATAGAAAAAGCTGAAGCTGTTGCAACTGCAAGCTATCTACGTAACAGATCTCAGAGCTTCAGAGGAAGAAATTATGGACGAACAGCTTCAGAGGGAGAAATTATGGAATAAGCAGTTTCAGACGAAGAAGATGGGGAAAATTCTGACGAAGAAGCAAATGACGACGATCAGTTCCCGAGTTTCACCGATTCAATTGTTGATGGTTTGTCTGATCCAAATAGTGCTGATGAAGATCGGGGCAGTCGACATGGTCCAGGTAGGCCCAAGCTGATACGTACTTCGAGGTAGGCCAAGAAAAAAATACAACATGATCAACAATATTGCATGTTACCATGATGTTAAGACTCCGAGCACAATCGGGCAGGCGTTAAAAGGCAAGTTTTCGTCAAAGTGGCGAAAGTCCGTGGAACACGAGCTCATGGCTCTTGTGGCAAATAAGACTAGGTCACTTGTAAATGCTCCGCCTGATGCAAAAGTCATAGGATCTATG
The DNA here is from genome assembly GCA_018150735.1 of Drosophila sp. 14030-0761.01. Lineage (NCBI taxonomy): Eukaryota > Metazoa > Arthropoda > Insecta > Diptera > Drosophilidae > Drosophila > Drosophila sp. 14030-0761.01. Next base: position 30,569,386 of record JAECWO010000031.1, read on the forward strand.
TGTATTTCCAATATTATCCACCAACATTAAATTCACATAAATTGAAAAAAAAAACATGAGCCTTACGTGTATATTAAGTAAGTTAACTGTTAACCACTAATAAGTCTCTTGGTTCATAAAACCCGAGCTCGGGCGCACAAGCTTGTCCCTTTTTTCCGAGCTGCGAGCTGCCTTGCTTTATGGGTTCGAAAAAAGTTTCTTCTCTGCGCTACAAACATTCGACTAATTTTAAAATACACTCTGCAAGGGTAAAAAATGTAGGATCATCGAGATCTGGGAGACTATAAGAGTTGAGTTTAACTTTGTGATGTTGAAATTTGTACAAAGTTTTGTTAGTAAAGTGCTCATACAGGGGTGTCACAGAAAACGCTAGCGGTTTTGGCGACGTTTGAAATGTAAAACGCCGAAACCAAACGTTGGTGTCATGGAAATCTCCGACGTTTCATTTTCGGCAACATTTTCGGAGCCACAGCCACCGGTTGGCACATCGGCTAACTCGATCGCCGCTATTTCGGTATTTCGATTGTCGATAAATGAAATAGGGTTGTGCAATTCAAAAAAAAAAAAATACTAACGTTTGGAATTAAAATTATTATACATTTTTCGTAAACCAAAAATTATTGCTTATGTTATACAACAAGAAAAAATGCACTTATTTTTTGGAGGTACAGTTAACACACTGCAACACCAAAATTTTTAAAATTATTATCGCGCGCAATATTGTCAGTGCTTTGACAACCCTATTGTTTACATTTACTTCAAATTTGTAACTGTAAACAAATTTTGGCAAATTAACCAAAAATTTAAGAACAATGAATTAAATACAACAAGATGAATACAATGCATCGATAACTGCTAACTATTGCGTTTGTAAGCCTACATTCTCTTTTCTACGCAATTCTTTTTTCGCAACAATGGCAACCGTTTTACCCCAGAATAAAATTTCGTCCATGCGATTTCTAGGTGTAAGCTCTGTTCAACAGGTCATTGGATGCAGACCTGGTGGTGTTTAGAACAAATGTGAGCGAAATCGTTGGGAATATTATTTAATCTAGACTCTTGCTTCTTTTTAGCAAGCGATTTCCATTTTTACAAATCTTCAATTACAAGTGAAACAATTTAAAATTCGATGAACATATTCAAATGCAAATGTAATTAAGTTTATTCGATCATATTAGAAACCATATCCATCAGAAATCCAAAAAATTTCAATTCATTTTAAAAAGGGCGGCAACTGCAATTGCATTTTTTTCAGCTGTTTACATTTCTTCTTCTTCTTTGGCTGGCCAAGATAAAAACAGAGACGTCAACTTGGTGCATTTTTTCGACGTTTACATTAAATTTATGCGTGTACACACAATTTAAAAAACTTTCTTAAATTTGGTCGTAATCCATAAATTTTGTGCTTACTTGTGGCATATAACAAAGTAAAATTGGAAACACAAATGTTTTCTCCGAAAATTAGTTTCTGCCGTTTTCAGCAGGATGGCAGCCTTGCTTATGGGTGATTTAAGCAAAAACGACGCTTGCTTGATTTTTTCACTGGCGTTTTCGCAATATAATAAATATAATATGGAAACAGATATTGTCAATAATTATTTGAATGCAATTCCATCCCAAAATAATCAAAGTTTATTTCGACACCATTCTTTTTTCAACATAATTTGCTGTAAGCGCGAAATTAACCAAACGTTGGAGCAAAACTCGCAACTTTTCAAAACTGTCAAAAGAGGTTTCTGTGACACCCTACATTTGTGTTTGGGGCGATTTTAGGGCGTTAGCGATTTCTGTGACACCCCTGATATACTCTGTTTCCATATATGTTATTTTTCTGGGACCATAAATTGAAAACAAATGTTCGAATTTAGCTTTTTGCACTCTTGTTAGATATTGGCATTGAAACGAGGTATTTAGATAAAATATGAGTGTGACGTATACTCACTGCCTTTTTGTTTTAGGCAATGTTCCAATTGTGTCTAAAGCTGTTGCAGGATTTAGTGCTATCATAGGTGATTCATTATGTTTAAGCGTTTTAGCTTAATTGCGTTTTAAAAAATTGTTTGATATATCCAGTGACATATTTTTACAAAAGAATCCCCTTTTTATTTTTCTTACCGTTCGAATAACTCCACAATGACCTCCCTCCACTGTAAAAATATTTTTTATATTTCTTTTTATCTGTTATAGTTTTACTTGTGGGATAATTGATATTTCAATGTTTTTTAAAATGCTTTTTCCTTTGTCTTTGAATTCTTTTAAACTTGTTAATTTGAATCATTTTTCTGACGAAAAACTTTTAGCTTATAGACTTTTTGAGCACCGGCTTCTTTTTCAAGCCTTGGAAAGAGTAGACCTAGTTTTTCATCAATAGTCAAGCTGCCTATATCGAAAGAGAGTAATTTAGATCTGTTTTTGATAATTAAGCATTTTCGTTTCTTGAATTTTAATTTTTCATATTTTTTTTATCGTTTGATCTAGTAATATTGTATAGTGTTCGACTTTCTTCTAGCAAACTGTATTAAGCAAACGCCTTTTTCTTATTTATCTGGACTTCTTTGTTTCGTAGTTTTCTTGTTTGTGATCTTGTTTTTTTTTCAGTATTGTATTATTTTATTGTTTGAGCTAGTAATAGTAATAGTAATAGTATACGATATGTATAGATTTCGACTTTCTTGTAGCAAACTTTCTTCAAGCAAACCTTTTTTTCTTATTTACCTCGACTTCTTTGTTTTGTAGTTTTCTTGTTTGTGATCTTGTTTTTATTTTCAGTATTGTATTATTTTATTAATTGTGTTTTCCTGTGTTATTACAGTCTAACGACACTTTTAAGTTTTGTTTTAATTATTTTAATAGCAGTTTTTTCGTTTTTGTCTTTTGTTTCATCAAGTAATTGCAAGGAACCTACAAAACTTTGAAGTTTTTCAACTCCTCCATCATACTCTTGAATTAGTTTAAAAGCCTTATTAAGAAATTCAATTGTTGTTTGCGTCATTGTGATGTTTAAATTTTTACTTTGGTTGGGCTCAAAGATATCTTCGTTTCGTCGTTTCATTCGTTGACGAAGATGGACGTGTTTTTTTGACGCTTATAAACTATTATTTTGTTCCTCGCGATATAAAATTCTTACTTCGTAATATTCAATTCGGCATAATTGAAATAATTTTCGAGTTTTTATTTGCATTTCACGTTTTTTTTTTTTTTTTGGTGCAAACGCAAAATCAAATTTTAACAAATCGTTTATTAACATACAACAAAATCTCACTTGGCGGTGTTGTTGTTTTGTTAATTCTTTTGCTCTTGCGTTTTTACATCTTCCCGCTATAACTTACTCTCGCGCCTACTTGTCTGTTCCTTTCTCGCGTCTGAGTGATACGTGCTTTCGTTTTGTGCTTTTGTTTTATATTCAGTATATTTATAGTATGGTCAGTATATTTATATTTTTATATTATTTTCTGCAATTTACATTTAAAAAATAATAATGGCTGTCTGCTCTAAACGAAACTGCAAAGTTTCCACCGAGGCTAATGACTGTCATGATTATATCTTCTGTTGGTTGTGTGAGAATCCCGTACATGTGAAGTGTGCGGGTCTCACACCGAAGATTCAAGACACTATTAAAATCGGTGGAGGCTTGAAGTATGGATGTGATTCTTGCCGCGGTATCGAGAATGAGATGCGGACTTTTATGAAGCGGACTAGAGATGGTTTTACCACTCTGAGGGCTGGTTTTAATAAACTCGAAGCGGAGTTTATGGCGTTGGAGGCCCAGTTTAGTAGCTTAAAGCCGTTGAATGAGTCTCCTAAACGTAAAAAGATCATTCATCCCCAGCTCCGCCGGCGTCCACATTATTCTAAAGGAATATACAGTGAAAAAGAAAAATCAGCCACCAATTCGCCTGTCAACTGCTGCTCAAGCTACTAATACATTTTCGGGCACACCAGTATCTGCTGGTGTGTCAAAAAACCAGATTAGTCCCTCAATCTAGGTTACCAAAATGTGAGAGGACCGAAATCAAAACTGTCTAATTTCTATGTAGATAGCCTTTCTTTTACAAATAACATTTTAGCTTTTACGGAGACGTGGCTAAAACTGTTTTTGCTTCAAAATTTTCGTTATTTAGATGTGATAGAACTCCTTGCTTGAGTGTAGGAGTTTTGATTGCTATTGATGCTGCTTTATCAACTGAACAAATTCAGATTTCTTATAATCAGGAGATTGAGTTTGTAGATTATCAATCTTTTTCCGCCTACATTACTTGTTCTTATAATCCTCCCGAGTCAGACATGGTGGTTTATTTAAATCATTTAGAGGCTATTCGATCTGTCTCTGCTTTGACTTCTAATCGTGATATTTTTTTTAATTTGACTTCTATAGCATGGTCCATTGCGGATGAATCCCCTATACAGATGCCTTCCACGTCACATGACTTTGTTGATGGCCTTCTTGGTATGTCTCTATCTCAAGTCAATTTCGTGCGTAATATAAATGGAAGATCGTTATATCTGATATTTGTACTTGATCCTTCCAATTGTGCTGTTTCCAGGATTGAACCTTTTGTTCTTCCGGAAGATACATTTCATCCTTCTTTAAATTTAACAATCTACCTTTTCTACCACAGATTTTTCTAGACTTAATGGTCAGAAGTGTGCAACGCATAGAAGGAGTCATCTCCGACCATATAAAGTATATGTATTTTTGATCAGCATGACAAGACGAGTTCAAATCCGTTTGTCTGTCTCTCTATCCGTCTGTCTGTCCGTCTGTCTGTCCGTCTGTCTTTCTGTCTGGATCAACAGCTTCTCCTCCTAAACCGCTATAGTTACAGAGCTGCAATTTGGCACGAAGTCTTGTATATACTGCGGGCATTGTATATCTTGGATTCATCCGGATCGGACGACTATATCATATAGCTCCCATAGGAACCATCGGTCGAAAAATGAGTTTTAGATCAATAACTTCTTGCTTTTTCACCCGATTATCATAAAACTTAACATTTGGCAGTTTATTATACATAAATAAACACCCATGCCAAATTTGATCAAGATCGGACTACTATATCATATAGCTCCCATATGAACGATCGGACCAAAAATAGTTTTTCTTTTAGAAAATTATAATTCTGGCAAATTTGATCAAAATCGGATGACTATTTCATATAGCTGTCATACAAGCATATGAAAAAATTGCATGCTGCATGTCTACATACATGCATATGTATGAGTGCCGTGCTATGGCGTGTAAAATCTGATTTTTACACCAGGGTCTTTACATTTTATATAACTCTTTTTAGGGATCTAGTAACACTAGAGCTTGCAAGGGTATACAAACTTCGGCATGGCCGAAGTTAGCCCGGCCTTTTCGTTTTTTCTACTGATTGGTCTTATCTGTACAATTGTATAGACATGGACTCAGCTATTTCTTTCTTTTATAGTACACTTGATTCACTTTTCGATAATTGTGTTCCTTTCAAGAGACAGGTAATTTCTAATAGACGTCCTTGGTTCTCTCGGGAGTTATCCAACTTGAAAAATGTGAAGTCAAGATGATATAAAAAGTTTAAGAAAACTCGCCGTTCGTCTGATTTCACTCTGTATTCTGTTGCTCGTTCGGGATTTATGGTCCTTAATATGCAATGCTATAAGGACTATCTACGGCGCTGCAAATTTCAGTTTTCTCGCGATCCTAAGCAATTTTATAACTTTGTCAATACTAAACGTAAGACATCAGTGCATCCGTCTTCCTTGTCATTTGAAAATAATAAAGCTAACACTGATCAGGCAATTGCCGATTTGTTTGCTGATTTTTTCAAGACTACCTACTCCTTAGCGGAATATCATTCAATTCTTCCGTATCCTTATCAGTTAAAAAAGTCGAACTGTATTTTTAATCCAATGATTGATGAAAGTTCGCTTCTCAGCGTGCTTAATGTAGTGAAACCCGTGTATTCACCAGGACCTGATGGTATACCTAGTTGTGTACTCAGGTTTTGTGCAAATGCTTTATGTAAGCCAATTTTGAAGTTATTTTTGTTGTCTGTTGACTCGTCCTCCTTCCCAGCTATTTGGAAGGAATCATATATTATTCCTCTCCATAAAAATGGTAAAAAGTCCGAAGCTTCAAACTATAGGGGTATTTCTAAATTGTCTGCTATTCCTAAAGCTTTTGAAAAGATAATAACTTCTCAATTGCAACATTTCTGTAGGTCTATTATTTCACCATCCCAACATGGGTTTGTGAAACGTAGATCCACTACCACTAACCTTTTAGAATTCACTTCTTTAACAATCGATGGATTCAGAAATGCCAAACAAACTGATGTCATATATACTGATTTCAGTAAGGCTTTTGATTCTGTTAATCATACGCTTTTGCTTATTAAGTTGAGCGACATTGGCTTTCCGCCAATTTTTCTCTGTTGGATTCGCGAGGATCTAACAAACAGAACACAGAAGATGTCGATATATCGATGGTTTAATGTGAGTCGAAAATTCCCACGAGGCACGTGTAAGTTGTCTTATTCTAATTTTATTGAACCAAAAGCTAAATTTCCATCGATATATCGATGGTCCCATCGATGGTTCTCCACCTCTAATCTGGGCCCTATGCTTTTTACACTCTTTATTAATGATCTTCCCTCAGTTATGATACATTCGCGTGTGCTTATGTATGCTGATGACGTTAAGTTTTGTTTTAGTTATAAAGATGTGATTTCGCCTGTTTGCTTACAAGCCGATCTTAACAATTTCGAGTTTAAAGTGATTCAAACTAACTTTAAATACCCACATTTCCAACATGGTCGGTAAAGCAATGGGTGTTCTTGGTTTTATAAAGCGGTGGTCGAAGGAATTCACCGACCCATATATAACCAAGATTCTCTTCACATCACTTGTACGGTCTATTCTTGAGTACGGTTCTTGTGTATGGTCGCCTCAGTATTAGACGTACCAAACTAGAATAGAATCTGTACAGAAACAATTTCTGCTTTTCGCTCTTCGTGACTTAAGCTGGATGCCAATTTGCCTTCCTCTCCAGTAGACTTCTTTTGAGTAACCTTCCTTCTCTCATTAACCGTAGAATTATGCTTGGTGTAATCTTTATGCACAAGCTTTTGAATCGTGATATAGATTCGCCTGAGTTATTATCTCAGGTTAATCTATCTGTTCCATGTAGACCTACCAGAAACTTTATTCCTTTATCTTTGACTCGCTGTACTACTAACTATGCTTTGCATGAACCCTTTCGTGTCCTTTGTGCTGAATACAATCGGTTGTACCGATATACTAAAAACGTCTATTTTTTTTTACTTAGCTCGTAATTAGCCTTAGTTATTCGGAACACCTGGGACTCGCGCGAAAAATGGATAGGGGTCCCCTTTTAAAAGCCTTTTCGTAAGACTTTGGCCTTTCTACTTTTTTATACCCTTGCAAAAAGGGTATATTAATTTTGGTCAGAAGTGTGCAACGCATAGAATGAGGCATCTCCGACCATATAAAGTTTGACGTTTGGATGTATAGCAAACTACCAAATGTTAAGTTTTTTTTTGAAAAAGAACGAAGTTATTGATATATAAGATTATTTCGACCGATGGTTCCTATGGGAGCTATATGATATAGTCGTCCGATCCGGATGAATTCGGGATATATAATGCCTGCAGTACATACAAGACTTCGTGCTCTGTAGCTTTAGCGATCGAGGAGGAGAAGCTGTTGTCCAGATATACAAATTTTTATACCCCTGCAGAGGGTATTATAAAATTGGTCAGATGTTTGTAACGCAGAAAAGGGATCGTTTCCGACCCCATAAATTATATATATTCTTGATCAGCAAGAGAAGACGAGTTGATATAGCCATGTCCGTCTGTCTGTCTGGTGCTGCGCAAACTAGTCCCACAGTTTTAGAGCTATGACATTGAAAGTTCGAATATAAGCTTTTCTATACAGCCGCTCACACATCTTCGATTTTGTATAACATCGGACAACTTTATCATATAGCTGCCATACAAATACAAACGTTAAAATCGAATAACTTCTCTATTTTTTGAACTTATCCAATCTTATCCAAACTGATTACGTACATAAATAAAAAGGGATTACATCATATGCGCGAATTTCAAAACAATCGGATAAACATAACGCATGATTTCGACGATATAAAATTTGCCTATATAGGCATATATATGTGTCAAAATTGCGTTTGTGTGTGTGTGAATATGAATATCAATCGCTACATTATCTTGGCACGCTTTCTATTTGGCGATTGGCTGGCCCCAGCTTGTACGGAGACGCGGCCAAAAATACTTATATTTGAGATACAGTTATGAAAACTTGTCCAAAAATTTTAAAAAATATTTAAAACATGTAAAAAAAAAATTGGGCAGATCGGACTACTATATCATATAGCTCCCATATGAGCAATCGGACGAAAAAAAGTATTTTGTATGAACATTTTTTTTATTTCTTCAGTTATCTCAACCAAACTCACACGGTAGGTGTATGATGTGGGTTTAGACACCTTGACCAAATAGCTCCCATATGACCAATCGGTTGAAAACAGTGATTTGTATGGAAATTGTTTTCACCAAGGCTTACAAAAAATATTGAAATATAGTGTCAAAAAGATGGAGCTGATTTATTGGAGCGCACGCCAGCCAAGCCCCATATCCCACCCATAACCAAATAAAATAAAAATTTAGTTATATGAAATTCAACGAAAACTTATAATTATTATTAAAAATGTTTATAACGTATACTTTGATAGCTGAAATTCAACGAAAACTTATAATTATTATTAAAAATGTTTATAACGTATACTTTGATAGCTTGGAAAAAAATCAAAGGATATTTTGTTATTAACGAAGTCCCTTATCAGCAAATATTGGCTTTTTGACATGCCGGTCTCCATTAAAAGCGAAATAACTTCGATAGGATCTGCTGGCAATAAATTTTGCTTTTGATTAACATTGCGTAAAGCAGAAACAACAGATTCATCGATCTCGTTCAGCTGAGCTATACGTCTTCGCTTTGTTCTCGCTGAAGATTCTGAAAAACCGAGTCTAGGACGGCCACGTTGAGCACTTTCCGATGATTGCTTAGATGAATGTACTAAAATTGACTCATTTTCATTCAACCAAGCGCATTGATATTGGAGAACGGATGATTTTTTCGGTTGTAATGAGTCCAAAACGCTTCAAGCTTCTTGCATATGTAACCAATTGATTTCATTAATTAGCTTAAGTCAGTTTCGTAGCCCTCCTTCTCAATTTCAAGTTGCACAGAATTGATTAATTGTTCTTGTTTTTCGGTTTTACTACCTATTTTTGTGCACCATAAATGAAATACATACAGGCGTGTGATTCGTATCGCCTTCCAAAATAAAAAATTAAGAACATAAATTAAAAAATAATTTCAAATGTTGAATTAGAGTTATTTAAACAACATTAATTAAATGACCATTAAAAATTGTAGACAAACACGATATACATATGTATGTACATATGTAACAAAACACAACAGCACAATAACAAGACGACACAGAGGCTTCGCTGGGCAAATTTAACACACCTAAAAGTTTAAGTAAACATAAAAAACATGCACAAAAACGGTACAAACGTATAAGTTTCTTTAAACAATAATTATACTGGAGTTACAACAAATAATTCAGATTTTTTATTTTTAGTAAAAAGAAAATACCTTTAACTTGAAAATTCATTTTAAATAATTAATTTAGGAGCACTCAATCGATTACCACACAAATTGCAAGTTGACTTTGCTACAGATTAATGCCGTTAAGCGTGCAGCTGTGCAGCTGTGAACACTTGTTTAAGTTTTGATTCTATTTTTAGAAAGAACCGTTAGAATTTCAGCAAAAAACAGTTTGCACAGTTTGGACATTTATGAGATAAATAGTGTGTTATCACCGAGGACACTCGGGAAGTCCTCTTTGATACGTTTGTCCGTCTGTCTAAAGCTAAAGCTACAGAGCTGCAATCTGCCTGCAAGTATATACAAGAGGCATTGTATATCCCGGATTCATCCGGATCGGACGACTATATCATATAGCTCCCATAGGAACCATCGGTCGAAAAATGAGTTTTAGTTCAATAACTTCTTTCTTTTTCACCCGATTATCATAAAACTTAACATTTTGCAGTTTATTATACATCCAAACATCCATGCCAAATTTTATCAGGATCGCACTACTAAATCATATAGCTCCCATATGAACGATCGGACCAAAAATAGTTTTCCTTCTAGAAACTTTTTTGTTTCTTAAGCGATCATCGTCAAACTTGGTAAATAACATTTTCACATAGAAAGTTATAATATTATTTGGGTAAATTTGATCAAAATCGGATGACTATATCATATAGCTATCATACAAACATATCAAAAAAATTGCATGCTGTATGTCTGCATATGTATGCGTGCCGTGCTATGGCGTGTAAAAACGGATTTTTACACCAGGGTCCTTACTTTTAGATAACTCTTTTTAGGGATCTAGTAACACAAGAACTTGCAAGGGTATACAAACTTCGGCATGGCCGAAGTTAGCCCGGCCTTCTCGTTAGTACTGCTAATGTACGCAAGCTTTGAAATATTTTTTATTTATATTTTTTTATTGCCTTATTTTGCCACTGCAGTGGTATTACAGTGCACTGCAGTGAGGCAAGACTGAGATTAGTAAAAATGCTTACCCTAAAAGTATGTGGTTTATATTTATCCCTTAAAGTATGTTACTACACAATTAAGTTATGTTGATCAGAAATTTGTTTTTTTTTCAGATACTTGTATCTACGCAATAAAAAAAAAATCGCACGAACCATCTGAAAATTTTGGAAATAAAAAACATTCAAAAAAAATAAATGATGGTGAAACTTCTAATTTAGTGCAAATATCAAGAGTTAATCAACATCATGGAAATTCTGAGGTAAGATTGATAATTATACCAAGCATCCATACGATGAAATGGTATACTAACAGGGGTGTCACAGAAAACTCTAGAGATTTTGGCGTTGGTGTCATGGAAATCTCCGACGTTTCATTTTTGGCGACATTTTCGCAGTCACAGCCGGCGATTGTCGATTGTCGTTAATTACAGTAGTGTTGTTTAATTTAAAAAAAAAAATATTAGTTTTTGAATTTATTATTTTTCTCCATCGTAACGATCCTTTTTCGTCCTTAGAGTCGTTGATGAGACTTTTCAGGGCTAGGTTCGGCACAACAAAATTTATTTTGTGCCCCGATAAATAAAACCGCTTTTGGATATAATTTCGGCACAGACCTTCTTAGTTTTGGTTTTTATTGATGTATTTGGGATTCTGTAGGGGTCCTTGGCGATTGGTTGGAGGTCCTTCGTGATCCTTGTGTCCTTGGTGTTGCTTTGCTGTGGTTGGCTCCTTTCGCTTGACTTATTTTGCCGGCTCCTTGATGCCGACGCAGATGACTCAGATCCTTGATCTGGGTTCAACTTCGTCTCTTGAGTTCTCCTACCCTCCTACGCTCTCCTGACTTCTACTTCTACCCCAATCTCTGCGTTCAAGGATATTTCCTGAACTCCTCCCCCTCAAGGATATCTCCTGAGGTCCTTATTTTGGCTCAAGGATACTTCCTGAATCCAAAATACTCCTCCAGGATACGTCCTGTATGCTCAAACCCCAGTTCAAGGATATTTCCCGAACTTTTCCCTCTCAAGGATATTTCCTGAGGTCCTTATTTTGGTTCGAGGATACTTCCTGAGTCCAAAATATTCCTCCAGGATATTTCCTGTTTGTTAAAACCCGGTTCAAGGATACTTCCTGAACTTTTCCCTCTCAAGGATATTTCCTGAGGTCCTTATTTTGGTTCAAGGATACTTCCTGAGTCCAAAATATTCCTCCAGGATATTTCCTGTTTGTTTAAAACCCTGTTCAAGGATATTTCCGGAACTTTTCCCTCTCAAGGATATTTCCTGAGGTCCTTATTTTGGTTCAAGGATACTTCCTGAGTCCAAAATATTCCTCCAGGATATCTCCTGTTTGCTAAAAACCCTGTTCAAGGATATTTCCTGAACTCCTCCCCCTCAAGGATATCTCCTGAGGTCCTTATTTTGGCTCAAGGATACTTCCTGAATCCAAAATACTCCTCCAGGATACGTCCTGTATGCTCAAACCCCAGTTCAAGGATATTTCCCGAACTTTTCCCTCTCAAGGATATTTCCTGAGGTCCTTATTTTGGTTCGAGGATACTTCCTGAGTCCAAAATATTCCTCCAGGATATTTCCTGTTTGTTAAAACCCGGTTCAAGGATACTTCCTGAACTTTTCCCTCTCAAGGATATTTCCTGAGGTCCTTATTTTGGTTCAAGGATACTTCCTCAGTCCAAAATATTCCTCCAGGATATTTCCTGTTTGTTTAAAACCCTGTTCAAGGATATTTCCGGAACTTTTCCCTCTCAAGGATATTTCCTGAGGTCCTTATTTTGGTTCAAGGATACTTCCTGAGTCCAAAATATTCCTCCAGGATATCTCCTGTTTGCTAAAAACCCTGTTCAAGGATATTTCCTGAACTTTTTCCTCTCAAGGATATTTCCTGAGGTCCTTATTTTGGTTCAAGGATATTTCCTGAGTCCAAAATATTCCTCCAGGATACCTTCTTTCCTACTTCTTGCTCCCTGCCGCTTGGTTCTATTCTCCTTCCTTCCCTATTCTCTGTTCCCTATGTTATTCTCAGGACACTCGCTTGAACCCAGACTTGGTCCTTTGAGTACTCTGCCTTCGATTTGATGCTTCAAGATGACTACTGGAGGTCTTGAACACTTCACTTTCTTTTCCTCGCCTTTTGAACTCTCAAGATTACTACCAGAGGTCTTGAGATGTCCACCTTGCTTCACTGCCTGATGCTTGATGATCTGACCCCTCAAGATTACTACAGGAGGTCTTGAGGGGTTCGCCTTGCCGTCCGTGCTGCCGAACACTTGATGTCCCTCCTTGATTTGCTGCGGCCTTTATATAGGCCTCCTGGCCTCTGGATGCAGCTACTGCAGTACCGCTATACAGCCAGTACATTTCCATCGGCGCTCACTTTCACCCACGCACTTTCGCTGTTGCTATGCGTGGTGAAAGTACCGCTTATCCCTTTTCCTTTTGCATGCAGCCACTTTCTTTAACGCTGCATGCCCATTCCTTTGCCTATCTCCGTCTCCCTCGCGCTCCTTGTGTTTGCGCCGGTGCCGTCGCCGATCCTCCAACCTCGCCTATGACCCTTTCTGTGCTCTTATGGGTCTCCGAATATTTTTTCTTAATTCTATTACATTGATTTCATCTAATTTCTCTAACAATTCATACATCACTTTATATCTATTTATATACATATTTAAATAATTAATTATTTACTTATTTATACACCCACCCATTTCCCTTCTATCGTACGGGCTGCCAATTCTTATCGTAACTTGGCCTCTCCCACGATATTCGCTTGTTCCCATTGGCTCCCCGCCATATCACTTCGCTCTCATACGATCTGCCACTGTCACCCCCCACTACTCCCCTTTTGACAAGCAGAGCCCTCACTTTATTTCGTTCAAGGGCCCCCTTCACAGCCGCACCCGTCTTTCGGGCTCGCTAGCCCTCACTTTTGGTGCTCTCGGTGCCCACATTCCGAAGTGCGCTTCGCGGCGATCGTATTTGCATTCACACGTACAGTGTACGTCCTAGACCGCGAAAGCTTCAGAGCAGCAATTTTGCACGAAGTCTTGCATATGCTGCAGGCATTGCATATCTGGGATTTATCCGGATCGGACGACTATATCATATAGCTCCCATATGAACCGTCGGTCGAAAATAGAGTTCTAGATCAATAACTTCGTTGTTTTTCATCTGATTGTTATAAAACTTAACATTTGGCAGTTTACTATACATCTATACGTCCTTGCCAAATTTGATCAAGATCGGACTACTATATCATATAGCTCCCATAGGAACAATCGGACCAAATATAGTTTTGCTTCTAAGAACTTTTTTTTCTATTGCGATCATCACCAAACTTAGTAAATAACATTTGCACATAATAAATTATAATTCTGCCAAATTTGATCAAAATCGGATTACTATATGATATAGCTGTCATACAAACAGATGGAAAAATTGCATGCTGCATCTCTACATACATGCGCATGTATGCGTGCCGTGCTATAGCGTGTAGATAAGGGTTTTTACACAAAAACCCTTTCCATTTTGCGATCTCCATTTATACTATATATACTTTATAGTATATACTATATAAAAGTATATATAGTATATAGTATATACTATAAAGTATATATATTTCACTCAGAGCGGTGCAAGGCAGATGCACGCAAAAAAGAGCGAGATAGCATATGCTGGAAATCACCGATTTGGTCGGGGGGCGCTAAAGTGCTCGTGTCCACATAAGAGTGAGCGAGATAGCATTTAAAAGAAATTTAATATATATCTTTTCACCTGATACATGGTATATCCAGGTCGGCCCGGCGACTTAATTACTTTATTTTAAGACAAGTACATTTTTAGCGATTTTTAACAAACATCAGAAAAAATCAGATTATGAGAAAACTATATTCCTGGAGGTTTCGTCGACTATTGACGTATTTGAAACAAAATAATTAAAGAAGTGTTCTGATGAATGAATATCATCACTTGATCCCTTCTTTAGTTCTTATTTACGTTGTCAATGAAGTTAATAATAAGTTAAAAAGGACGTGTTCTTCAAAAATGATGTTTTTAATGTTTGTTCATTTTTTTTTATACCCTTGCAAAAAGGGCATATTAATGTTGTTCGGAAGTGTGCAACGTTTAGAAGAAGGCATCTCCGATATATATATATATATATTCTTGATCAGCGTGACAAGACGAGTTCAAATCCGTTTGTCCGTCCGTCCGTCTGTCTGTCTGGATCAACAGCTTCTCCTCCTAGGCCGCTAAAGCTACAGAGCTGCGATTTTTCACGAAGTCTTGTATATAGCTGTCGTACAAACGAATTAAAAAATTGCGTACTGCATATCTACATACATGCATATGTATGCGTGCCGTGCTATGGCGTGTAGATACGGATTTTTGACAAAGGTCTTAACATTTAGATAATTTTTTTTTGGGATTTAGTAACACAAGATCTTGCAAGGGTCGAAGTTAGCTCGGACTTTTGATTTTAATTCCGTCCTGAGCTTTTTCTGGTTTAATATAGTTTTTGCTGGATACCGTATCCATTAAGAAATTGTAAGGCGTTCCGTTCTTAGTCCTACACACAAAGTATGGTAAGAAGGAACGGCTTAGCCCAAAAAACTAATGACAGTTTCATCGGTTTGAATGTTGGTAATAGGTATTGGCTCTTATATTGCGAGGATTTTTTCGCGAGTCCCATGCGTTCCGCTCACCACCCGCCCAACCGACCGAGAGGCGCAGTAGCACAACGTACGATACGTTATCGCGTGGACGAAGACAAGAAACAAATAATCGGATAACTAAATCGAATTACGAGCTAAGTAACAGAATATATACGTTTTTAGTATAGGAAGATAGGGCTCTGTACTGAGTCAGCACAAAGTTCATAGTTAGTGGTACAGCGAGTTAAAGATAAATACCGACAGTATAAATATGGGAATTAAAAGTTATCTTGCCGCCCATAAGCACACCTAAATAGTGAATCTCAGTTAAACGTTCCAATGGACTATGATTAAGAAAATAGGTTACCAGTTGAGGAGAAGTTCTATGACAATGCATTACTTTACACTTAGCATTAAGACTTCAAATTGTTAAGATCGGCCTGTAAGCGAACACGTGAAATCATATCTTTATAACTGAAACAAAGCTTAACGTCATTGGCGCGCGAATGTAACATAACTGAGTGAAGATTTAATAAAGAGTGTGAAAGGCAGAGGGCCCAGATGACTACCCTGAGGCGCCCCTGACGTCACATGAATGGAGCTAGAAAAGGAAGACTTGAAAAGTACCTTCCGAGTTCTATTTGTAAGATACTCGGGAAAGCGTTCGGGAAAGCCCTCGTAAAAGCGTATAATTACCAGAATCAAAAGCCTTGCTGAAATCAGTATATATGACATCAGTTTGTTTTGCATTTCTGAATCCATCGATGGTTAAAAAAGTTATTTCGAAAAGGTTAGTGGTAGTAGATCTGTTCGGAGGGGGGCGGAAAACTTCCTTCAATTATATATGTGGCGGTTCCCGACAAGGAAAACTTCTTCGCTGGGGGTTTTGTGGGTGAGTCGGTTTGCAATTAAAAACGCACGGATTCTCGTTTTGATTAGATAATCTTTATTGCAGCACTCGCGTTTGCACACAACTGGAGGGCTTCCGAGATGAAAGTAAACTTGGGTTTTATTTCGCGGTCGAACACGTCCGAATATAATGGTGGTTTCCGTGAATACTGCCGGTCATTACTTTTAGTGTGACCGCCCTCGCCTTTGGACTGAAATTCCCCTCTCCGCTCCTTGCTGGTCACGATCTGGCGTGAACATGCCGCCCCTTGCAACAAGTTGCAATTGCCACTCTGAGCATACATGTAATGATGGGGAGCAGACGAAGCGTTGATACGGATCATCGCGCATCACGCGTCTAGGAGGACCCAGGTGTCAAACTGCTTGACGCCGTTGCCTAGGCGAACCACGGCAGTGGGCATCACCACAGTCGTCCTGAACTGCAGAAGGGAGTTCAGCGTGGGCGCTTGGGACGGATCGCGAGCGGAGGGGGACTTCTCGGATCGCCGCTGGGAGGAGCGATGCCGTGAAGGCTGGTCATCGGACCGCCTGGGAGACCGACGTCTTGGGATCTGGTCGGCCATGTGGAGAAGCGTGTGGTGGCTCTGCCCACACCGTCGGCATCCGTCCGCACTGCGACAAGACTTGCCCGAATGCTCGTGGGCCAGGCAGTTGGGGCAGTACTTATTAACGAGTACTGCTCGCAGGCGCTTCTCCGCGCGAAGGTTGAGGAACCGCCGGCACTGGCGGAGGGCGTGGACTCCTCGACAAACGCGGCACCTATAGGAGTCGACTCTGCGGATGCGGTGGGTCTCCTCACGGGTGCGGGTGAAACGCCTTGGGGCCATTGCGGTTGGATGGTAGCGAGAGTCTGGAATGGGAGCAAACTGGATTAGTTATTGTCGCGGAGACGGACACAGGACACTGAGACGATGACACGCAAAGGAACACCGGATAGGTAGGAGGAAGTTACGGCTTGGAGATGTCCGGGACGAGCTCGCTATGTAAAAGGATGAGCTTCGCGACCGGTCGTCGGATGGACCCGCGCGAAGTCCTAACTTCGACAACCCGGACCAGCCCGTCAGTACCGGAGTGCAGCCCTTCCACTCGGCCTAGACGCCACTCGGTTGGTGGCAGATTGTCTTCCGAGACGATAACGAGATCGCCGATCTGCAAGTTGCGATCCGGGGACTTCCATTTATGCCGTTTTTGGAGCTCTCGCAAGTACTCCTCCTTCCACCGACGAAAAAAGTACTGGTGGAGTGCCTGCAGACGTTGCCACCGGTTAATCACGGACATGGGATCGACGTGAATCTCCGGCTCCGCAATGGATATGAGGGGGCCCCACACTAGGAAATGTCCGCGGGTTAAAGCCAACAAGTCTGACGGATCCTCACTCATGGGGGAGATGGGACACAAGTTCAAACATGCCTCGATCCGACACAGAAGTGTGGACAACTCCTGCAATGTGTACTTCATCGTCGATGACCCCTTGTAGAACAAGGCCTTGAAGCTCTTCACACCCGCTTCCCACAATCCGCCCATGTGAGATGCGCCGGGTGGAATGAAATGCCAGGAGAGGATGTGTTGACTGAAGGAGTTCAGTATGCATCCTTTGGTGGTGTCCAGGAAGTCCTTTTCTAAGGCTTTGGAGGCTCCAACGAAGGTCTTGCCATTATCGGAATAAATGCTCTGGGGGCACTGGCGACGGGCTACGAATCGGGAGAATGCAGCCAGGAATTTTTCTGTGGTGAGATCCGACGTGGCTTCTAGGTGGATTGCCCTTGTACTGAAGCACACAAAGACGCACACGTACCCTTTGATGATAAGGCAGGCTCTGCCAGTGAAATTCTTGATTTCGAATGGACCCGCGAAATCGATACCAGTATGGGTGAGAATGTGGTGCGCTCACGAGGGAGGTGTCCCATCATCTGAGTCAGCTGCCGCCGCCTGTGGTGGATGCAGGGTTTGCAGCCTCGGATGTGGGCCTTGATAAGCTTCGCAATCCTTGGAATCCAGAATTTTGCACGAAGATACCGTATTAGGCGCGTCAGACGGGCGCCGTACGGGAGCAGAATGGGATGACGCTCATCGTACGTTAAGGACTCGGACGCCCGAAGCCGCCCACCGGACCGGAGAACCCCATGCCGATCCAGGAATGGGTTAAGATTGAGCAGCTTGCTCGAAGACGGAAGTGGAAGCTTCTCAGTGAGACGTCCGACTTCCGCGGAGTACTCATCGCGCTGGGTGATCCGGATAAGCGCTCTTTCCTCTGTGAGCATCTCTTCCTTGCTGAGCTGGGTTGCGGGAGGAAGAGAGGCCTCGGCCGCATGAATCGCTGGACGTATGTGATCACCCTCAGGGCTCTGCCGTTATTGCAGAAGCGCCCCCCGTTGGTGCCGTCACGAAAATGTGACACTGGATTCGTTGCTCGAGGTCTGTGTCATGGACGTCGGATATGTATGTAGGCCAGCGATCGGGGGTTCGCAGCAGACAGTGTTGTCCATGCCACCATAGCTTGCTGGCAGCTAGGAGGAACTAGACAGTCTTGGAGGAACTCATGCCACGGCATCAGAAGGGCCGGAGGGAGCGTGTCGTCCCATCCGAGCTCGGTCAACCAGATCTGCTGCATGAAGATCTTCGCTCGGATTACGAAAGGTGCCAGCCAACCGGCCGGATCGAACAGCTTGGCAATGTGGGACAGGACTTTGCGTTTGGAGACAGTGTTCTGGAGCTGGGGATCCGTTACGGCGAAGAAGAAGCAGTCGCCGGTGGCTCGCCAGCGGCCGTGCTTGCATCTTCCAGATCGAGGAAGTCGGCAATGAGCAGGTGCTCCCTCGGAATGGCGTGGAGCACTTCCTTCTTGTTGGATGTCCATTTTCGCAGCGGGAACCCAGCTTAGCTGAGTGCTGTCTGGAGTTCCAGGATGATGGCGCGTGCTTCCGACATGTAGTGACGGAGGATTTCACTTGCCTTTGGATATAGCTGTCGCACTTCGTGCGCCAGTGCAGCAGGACTCTGATCGCCAAGAACGGTGCGCAATTAACCCCGAAGGTGACCGTTTGGAGTTCGTAATCGTTAAGAGTCCCGTCGCGCTCGCGGTATGGGATCCGCTGGAAAGGCGTGTGTTTGGAGTCGACCAGGCTTTGTCGATACATCTGCGTGATGTCGGCATTAAAGACGAACTGGTAGAATCGCCATTTGAGGATCTGGAGTGTCAGATCAGCTTGGAGTGTGGGGCCGGTATGCAAGGCGTCAATCAAGCTGATCCCTCTGGTGGATGGACTTGAGGCGTTGAAGACGACTCGAACCTTAGTGGTGGTGCTCTCGGGTTTGAGCACAGCGTGATGGGGGAGATGGAAGTTGTCACAAGTTGCGGGAGGAGTTACCCGAATCATTTGACCCAAATCGGCGTACTCTTGCAGCACGGCGTCATATTACTTCTTTAGCGCTGGATTTTTCTGGCGGCGAGCTTCGTTCCTCAGGAATTGGGCGAAAGAGATGGATCTGGAATGACCCAGCTCTGTATTCTTTGGATCCTTGAACAGGAGGGAGACCACGTAACGCCCATCCTTCCTTCTCTTGGTGGTCTCTTGGAACCTTTGCTCGCAAATCCGATCTTCTTCCTTTTCCGGCTTCGCTGGAAGATCTTCTACCTCCCAAAACTTGGTGAGAAGTTCATCAAGTTTTGCCTCTGGCGGATCCGTCTGAACGGTGTAAACCGGCCGCGGATGGTGTGAGTCGGTCAGGATAACCCCACACATCACCCAGCCAAACATGGTTTCGATCCCGATCAGGCCGCCTCCGATGTCCGTCTTGATGATCAGTGCTGGCTTGCTAAAATGCGGGTCAGCCAGTAGGAGGTCTAGTGTACTGACCTGGATCGGATCAGGGAAGGCGCATCTCGGCATGGTGCCAGTCAAGTTCGGAAGAACCAAGGCTAGCACCTTGATCTGGAAACCTCGATTCCAGGGAGCGGATAGCGTCAACAGACATGCCTTCTCTGCCCCGCCTGCGTCACATTCATCCATGCCGGTGATGCCTACGCGGAACGGGCAATGTGGAGGCCGGACCAAATTGAACACACGTTCAGACAGAAAGCTGGAATCAGCTCCTGAGTCAACCATTGCACGGACATGGAAATCTTCGCCTAAGTGGCTGAGGGGCGCTCTGATTCGACTGATGGTCATCGGTGGCCTCGAGCACACGATAACGATCAGTGAGGAAATTATTCAACTCTTCCCATGAGGACACTGCGGTTTTATTCGGAACGGATTGTTCCCACAGCAGACTAGTTTATTTGGGCAACTTACTGGTACAGATCGCGATGAGAAGGATATCCCCATTTGAACACGATCCCCCGGGCTTCCCCTCATGTTTTGGAATTCAAGTGGTACAATTTCTCCACTTCCGCTAAACACGGATTGTTTATATAGATTGCCGTAAAAAGGTCACGAAACGTAGGCCAGGCCAGGCTATCGCCTTCGAATATCTCTACTTCAAAAGGTGGCAATCGATGACCTTGGGATGTGGAAGTCGAATGAGCTTTAGGAGTGGGAGCGGTTTCAATCGTTAACTGGTCGATTCGCTGCCCGAAAGCTGTAGCGCCACGAACGTTTACGATGTAGCAGTACTCGTGCTTAGCCTTCACCGTGCTTAGCATCATTTGGCTGTCTTCATCGTCTTTGGCCGCAAAGGCGCATGTTCGGCCTCAACGTTGGTCCAGAGCGACTTAATTTGCTCCATGTGTATTTTGATTGAATATAAAGGCACATCTTGTTCGAGGCCTGCGCTCTCTCCCGCCTCGAAAATCGTCAAGGCGTCGCGATCGGGATCGCGTGGAGCGCGAAGTAGGAGGTCGCGATGAAGACAGAGAGCCGGAAGGGTTACGCCTGATGGTGGATTGCGTGCTAAGCGCCTTGGGTCTAGAAGGCCGGGTTGAAGGGGACGCGGTGCGGCCCGGAACGGTGAGTCTAGCGGATATCTTGCTGGTCTTGGAGGGGTCGATTGGCATAATCGACGTCGTTGAAGGGGATGAGGGCTACCGAGAGAGGATATTCTCTGCCCTAACGGATATCGAAATGAAGGAAAAACGAGTGGACTGTATGGATGAATGACCGTACGCGAGTATACACGTCGAAAATCGGTGATTATAAGGATATATAATAAGCTGAAAAGGAAACGTTATTTTATATTATAAATGTGGAGGAAAGCGTAAATTTCGCTTATAAGGATATATAATGAAATTTCGTTAGTTCAATTTATAATATAAGTATGGAGAAAACGTGTATTTATTCTTATAAGGATATATAAGCAAATATCGAAATATTCGGGGAAATTTTTATTATAAGGATATATAATAAAAAAAAATGATTTTTTTGTAGTTTTAGTTTCGAACATAAAGTTTCCTTATAAGGATATATAAAGAAATGAGAGACATTCTTATTATACAAAAAATAAAAATATCGCGGAAAGGGATGTCGATTGGATTAAAGACGGATTTGTTTTTGCCGATTGAGTCTTCAAGGACGCACGAACGAGCGGCTCGCAATGGGTTTGAGCCGGTGGGTGGTGTGGCGTATGCTAGGATCGGATTCCATTTGGTTTTTTGTCCTTTTGACCTCAGACGTTATTTTTTTCTCTTTTTGTAGTTTTTTCTTGTTTTATGTATTTATGTTTTTTTTGTTTTGGCGATTTTGGCCGGAAAAAGATAGGACTAAGGTTGCGAGTCCTTGTGATAGTTGCCGATGAAATTTTTTTTATAACAAAAAAAAATTGGAATTATTTAATTCGGACTTAACTGAAGCACCAAAAAACCAAATATTAAATTTTCGCACTTTTGTTCGCCGTTCACACCGGAACCCACTATTCGAATATTTGCATTTTTATTTATTTAACTCAATGTGGCCAATAATATTTTTTGCAATAATATAAATAACTCTGAAATTAATTTAATTATTTCTGAGTCAATAAATGTGACTTAGCGGAAAAAGGCTAAGATCGTGACTCAGTCACGACTTGGACTCTCGGGCCACCACTAACAGCGAATCAGGTGGTAGGCCTTTATTTTGATTTTAATGTGAACCAAAAAAAATTAAATTTTATCGTGTTGTGAATTATTATCGTTATGTTGCGTGGGATTCAATTGCGAAAAGCCAAAAACGAAGTGGCTGCAATGATTACTTGACCGTAGTGCGAGTGACGGAGCAAGGAAAAGGCACTGGTGCACATATGACAAGTATGTCTGCCGGTGTTGCGAATTTGCGGCCACAATTTTTTTGGACTTTAATTTTGAAAATCTCGGAGCGCACACGGATTAAATCCACAAGGACGCACAACACAATTAGCCCACGGTAAGTGGCTTGGGATAGAAACAACGCGATATGTATGTAATGATGTACGGATGTACACACATACATATATATGTGAATGGAATGAATAATTAACGCGCACTTTATCACAATGGACAGACACAGGATAGTTCGGAGGATACCATGAAACCTTTGGAGAGGTCAGGTATGTACATACAAGCGCTTGAAGATGGAAAAGTCGCTGTAGTGGAGCGAAAATTCTCACCTTTAAGAGTGTATGTGTATATGTGTTAGTTACAAATAATAATAAAATATACAACTTATCAGATTTCCACCGATGCGATGCTGGATGAGCGGAAAGATATCCGGCTCGAAGGATCAAATGGGGGGGCGGAAAACTTCCTTAAATTATATATGTGGCGGTTGCCGACAAGGAAAACTTCTTCGCTGGGGGTTTTGTGGGTGAGTCGGTTTGCAATTAAAAACGCACGGATTCTCGTTTTGATAAGATAATCTTTATTGCAGCACTCGCGTATGCCCACAACTGGGGGGCTTTCGAGTTTAAAGTAAACTTGGGTTTTATTTCGGGGTCGAACGCGTCCGAATATAATGGCGGTTTCCATGAATACTGCCTGTTATTACTTTTAGTGTGACCGCCCTCGCCTTTGGACCGAAATCCCACTCTCCGCTCCTTGCTGGTCACGATCTGGCGTGAACAAGATCTATGTTTAACAAATTAATTACCTTTTAATAAACTTAAGAAATAGCAAACAATTTGGAAGAATAATATATGATTCCTTCCAAATGGAAAATCGGACGAGTCAACAGACAACAAAAATAACTTTAAAATTGGCCAACATAAAGCATTTGCACAAAAAAACCTGAGTCCGCAACTATACCTGGGTCCTGGTGAATACATGGGTTTCTCTTAATTAGGCACGCTGAGAGGCAATCTTACATTTTTGTTTTTTTATACCATGCATTCATAGAATGAAATGGTATATTAAAGTCGCCAAAATGTATGTAACAGGGAGAAGGAAGCTTCTCCGACCCTATAAAGTATATATATTCTTGATCAGTATCAATGGCCGAGTCGATTGAGACTTGTCCGTCTGTCTGTCCGACTGTCCGTCTGTCCGTCTGTAGGATCATCGAGATCTCGGAGACTATAAGAGCTAGAGCTACCAAACTTGGCATGTAGACCCGCTTGCTCTGCAGGCAGATCGAGTTTTTTTTTTTTCGCCCCGCCCCCTACCGCCCCCGCTATTTGAAAAACAATATTTTGACCCTCCATATCTCGGGAACTATAAAAGATAGAGCTATCGGATTTGGACATTAGATGCGTGCAGTGTGCACGCAGACCAAGTTTGTTTCAAATTTTGGCCACGCCCCCTTCCGCCCCCGAAATTCGAGAAATTCGATTTTCACCCGAAATATTTATCGTATCGTAATTTAATTTTGCACACTAATGCATGTCACGTATATCTATCATCCCACCAAATATCACAAGAATCGGAACAAAAATGTCCGAGTTACACATAGAAACGTTTTTCGCCCATTGCGGTGCAAGGCAGATGCACGCAAAAAAGAGCGAGATAGCATATGCTGGAAATCACCGATTTGGTCGGGGGGCGCTCGTTTCCACATAAGAGTGAGCGAGATAGCATTTGAAAGAAATTTAATATATATCTCTTCACCTAATGCATGGTATATCCAAGTCGGCCCGGCGACTTACTTACTTTATTTTTTTTTACATTTAAATAGAATTGATTTATTGAAGATTAAAAAAAAAGAAAAACAACAAAAGAGAAGGAGAACTAAAATTTTAAATGATTCTCCACCTGGAATTGTTGCTGTTGCGTAGCTGTATAATTGGGCGTTTGGTGAAAGGCAGAAGAGGACGATATGGATGTGTCCTGTACACGTCCAGATGGAATGCTCCCATCACCATTATTGTGGGCATTGTTATAATCATCGTCATCACAGTTAATATGGAAATTGACGCTATCTAGCGCTGCTTTGGTCTCAGCCAGAGTTGTAACTGCTGGCTCTGTGGGAGCGGGAACGGGCAGTTCCTTTACTTGTTCAATTGGCTGTTGGTCTCTCTTCTCCTCCAGCTGCGTATGATGCAGGACCTGAGCCAGTATATACAAATCGTTGATTGTTTTCAATTCACAATAATCAAATGGCGTTGAGTTAATATTATATTCGAAATCGTAATCATAATTAAATGAACTATTTCGTTTGTGTGTGGGACCAGTTACAGCAGTTGTTTTGCTGGTGGTCATCGTGCCACTGCCACTGCTGCTTGTGAGGATTGTTGGCTGTAGAATGTTATTAAAATTACACACAATTATTGACTTTGGTTTGATTGGTGATGGTGATGAGTCATGAGATATTCAAGAGCTCCCAAAATGGCTTTTTATTTCGCTTCCAATTCACGTTTTCGCTTCTTTTGCCGCTCCTGTCGTTTTCGTCGTTGCTGCTGGCGCAGTTGATGCCAACGTTGGGCCTTCTCCAGCACACACTTCTCATTGGAAGTCATACTCTGCGTGATCATCCTCCTCCTTCTCCTGCTCCTGCCTCTGTCCCTGGCGTAATCTGTTGAGGATTGATTGGGGCAACTAATAGACAGATGCTGGCGGAGGTTTATAGCGTTCCACTATCTTGACAGGCACATCATCCATGTTATGTATGTGACAACAGGCATAGACAAGGAATTCGGATGTTTTGTTAATTTAATAGTTAACTGCGCGATCTAGGTTTTTTCTTCTGTTTTTTGCTTTTGTTGTTGTCGAACACCACATCAATCACTGTATTAATAAAGTAAATAAGTAAGTAAGTCGCCGGGCCGACTTGGATATACCATGCATCAGGTGAAAATTCTTATATTAAATTTCTTTCTTTCGCTTTATTCTGATTCTTTTATTCTGATTATTATGATATTTGGTGGGATGATAGATATTCCCAACATTAAATTACGATACGATAAATATTTCCGGGGAAAAACGAATTTTTCGATTTATATTGTTTCTCAAATAGCGTGGGCGGAAGGGGCCACGACAAAAAAAAAAAAACTTGATCTTAATCAACTTGGTCACGGAAGCTTGGAGCAAACTGACAAATGTTAAGTTTCATGATAATCGGATGAAAAAGAACGAAGTTATTGATCTAAAACTTTTTTCGAATGATGGTTCCTATGGGAGCTATATGTTATAGTTGTCCGATCCAGATGAAACTGAGATATACAATGCCTACAATATATACAAATCCTTGTGCAAAATTGCAGCTTTAGCTGTCTATGACGAGAAGCAGTTGATCCAGCAGACAGACGGATTTGAACTCGTCTTGTCATGCTGATCAAGAATATAAATACTTTATATGTTTGGAGCTGCCTCATTCTATGTGTTGCACACTTACTGCACACCATACAATTGCCGCTCGCACCATTTCCAAGCTGTGTCTTTTATAAATAATAAAGTAAGTAAGTCGCCGGGCCGACTTGGATATACCATGCATCAGGGGAAAATAAATTTCCTTGAGTTTATAAAACTTATTTCATATATTAAATTTCTTTTGTATGCGCGATTTCTAACATATGCTATCTCGCTCACTCTCAGGTGTGTGCACTTTAGCGCCCCACCGGCCAAATTCGCCCTTGCACCGCTTTGAGTGCAAAACGTTTCAATGCATAACTCGGCCATTTTTATTCCGATTTATATGAAATTTGGCGGAATGATAGGTGTCCATAACATATATAAGTGTGCCGAATTAAATTCCGATACGATAAATATTGCGGGAGAAAATCACTTTTTATTAAATTCCGGAGGCAGAAGGGGGCGTGGCAAAAAAAATTTGGTGGAATGATAGATGTTCATAAGATCTATGAGTGTGCCAAATTAAATTACGATACGACGATATTACGGGAGAAAATCACTTTTTATTAAAGTCCGGAGGCGGAAGAAGGCGTGGCAAAAAAAAAACATAAACTTGGTCTGCGCCAAAACTACACGAGTCTACATTTTAAATTTGGTAGCTCTATCATTTATAGTTGCTGAGATCTCTGCACTCTTACGGACGGACAGACGGACAGACGGACGGACGGACAGACGGACATGGCTCTATCAATTTCTCTTCTCATGCTGATCAAGAATATATATACTTTATAGGGTCGGAAAAGCTTCCTTCTCCCTGTTACATACATTTTGGCGACTTTAATATACCATTTCATCCTATGGAAGCATGGTATAATAAATTCAATGGCACAGCCAGGAGCCACCTATTCTCTTATAGCACATTCTTAATTTCGAACAAACAAACAAAATAGAAACTACGCGCTCCATACATTCGTTAACCGATTATGGAAAGCCTTAAAATCTATGGGTTATTTCGCCAGACCGGCCGACTTGCCCTCCGCATTGGCACTTGCTAGAGAATTAAGCGCGTCAACGGTTATCATGTTGACCCGTCCTTATCTAAACATAAGCAGCCTAGCTAGTATGGCTAGTAGTGAGTGAGAAATGTGTAATTTTGGCACACACTGGAGCAGCCAAAAACTACACTAAGGAGCTAGTTGGGTTAGTGGCGGTTGACTCACTTTTTCCTGTTAGTTCCTCACACGGTACTAGTAGGCTTACGCATAAATGTAAGATGGTTATGTTTAACAAACTCAGCAAATTCTTTTTATTTGACAAGACATAGGAAGAAACCTTACCCTTTAACGCTTCAATGGTCGCGACTATACGCAATAGTGCAATTTTCAAACTTCTGATGGAAGTCACTGATTTTGTAAGAAGCGAAATAAAAGAGTTACTTCGATATATGATAAAGAAACCTTCGAAGTCACCCTACATCAGGCCCACGTGGATAGTCGATAAGAATGGCTACGACGAAAGGGGAATCAAAAAGAAGCAATGGTCATCGATTTCAAGAAACTAAACGAAAAAACCATCGATGACAAATTTATGCCCAGCATCTTCATTATTCTGGTCAACTTGGGAAAGTCAGGCTACCATCAGATTTACCTCACGGAGCAAGACAGTGGAAAGTACGAGTTCTGCCAATTGCCATTTGGGTTGTAAAATGCGGGAAGCATTTTAAAAAAAAGCAATTGATGCGTCCGATGAGATTAAATCGGCAAGTGCTTCGCATGTAAAACACATCGGCCGGATACTGGGAAAATAAAGATGAAGGTGAACAGGAAGAAAAAACAATTATTACAGAAAATAGGGAATTCCTGGAATGCACTGTGAAGAATTTCCAGAACCAGCTAACCTTTTTACGTTGCGTTTCTTTTTATGGTACCAGGGACATCAACCGATTTGACTGCCAACTGCTGCTCAAGCTACTTATACTGTTTCGGGCACACCAACATCTGTTGGTGTGTCAAAAAACCAGATTCGTCCCTTAATCTTGGTGAGAATGTGTGAGGACTGAAATCAAAACTTACTAATCTCTATGTAGATAGAAATTCTTTTACAAATAACATTTTAGCTTTTACGGAGACGTGGCTTAAACCTTACATTGCTGATGCATCTGTTTTTGCTTCAAAACTTTCTGTATTTAGATGTGATCGAGCTCCTGGCATGAGTGAACAGGTGATATCTTTTTGATTTTTATTATTTTTTTTAGGATGCACTCAGTGCTTCAAATTTGCACTATAATCATCCTGGTTTCTTGCTTCGTTCTCGCCATGTTTAGTTTCTTAATAATAATATAAAATAAACGTCCTTGTAATGATTACTTATACCTAGTGATTGGGGAGGAGATCCATAAATTGGCGCCGTCTTAGACGTCTTATTGGACGAGATCTGGGCAGTCTATTTGCCAGTCGATTGGCGTGAGCTTTAAGCCGATCGTTATACCGCTTCGAGTAGAATGAGATCTGTTCCTCTATCGGGGCCAAATTAAGATCCCTGTGCAGGCACGAGTTTCGTCAAACCATGGGCAGCCAGTAATTTGCCTCAAGGCCTTGTGTTCGAGTACTTGGGTTCTGTGTCGGTTGGTTTTTGCAGCTACACCCCAGATTTGTACTCCGTATCTCCAGATTGGCGAGATAATTTGAGTCAGTATTGTCCGCTTGTTACTCAGGGACAGTTTGTTATTCCTGTGAATTAGCCATGACATTTGTTTTAGCCGAGAACGCCAGGTAGCCACTTTTGCCTGGATGTGGGCCTGGGACGTTCAAGTTGTAACCCATTGATTATAATGGCGGGTGGGACCTTCCGTCTTAGTTAGAACAGCATTTTTTGCTTTTTGCAGCATTGATTTGGATGTTCCACCTGCTGGCCCAGGTGGGCCGACGTAGTCCTGAAGAACTTCAGTTGTAGTTTGATTGAAGCTGGAAGAGACCATCATGCAAATGTGGTCTGCGTATCTTGCTATGAGCAAATAGCTCGCCAACCCATGTTCGGAGGCGCCTGGGTACGGATCATCGCCTGTAAAAATACAGAACAGAAATGTGGCTAGTACGCTGCCTTGTGGCACACCAGCGGCAATCGGGTGCATAGCGGAGATACTTGATTTGACTTTCACCCTGAAGGACCGCCCCTGCAAGTAGGAGCGGATCAGTGGGAAGTAACTGGGGCAACCGTTCTTAAACTTTCTGCAGTATGCCTGGGTGCCACACTTTATCGAACGCCTGTTCGATGTCTAGAAAGATTTTGTTGCAGTATTCCTTATTTTCGAAGGCTCGGAGTATATGGTGACACGGTGCAATTGTTCTACCGCGCCGTGACCAGCACGAAAGCCAAACTGGTGCATTGGAATCAGCCTGCGGGACTCAGCAATGTTCACAAGTCGGGCAATGACCAGTCTTTCCCAAACCTTCGACATCGAAGGTAGAAGACTGATAGGCCGGTAGGAACAAGGATCCTCTTCTAGTTTGCCAGGTTTGTGGATCATGACGATAATTGCAGACCTCCATACCGCTGGAAAATGCTGCAGTTTCATTGTGGCATTGAATATTGCTACCATAACAAGAAGAGCATTTTTCGGCAGAACCTTTAGAGTTTGGTTGCAGATTGGTCATGGCCCGGTGCCTTTTTCTGTTTAAGACCCTTGATGACTGATGCCACATCGTCAAAACTAAAAAGATCTTGTAATACGTCGCTTTGAGGTTGAATTGATATAGCGTGTTCAGTAGAGACGGTATCTGCGTCTGATGCCAGATTGTGGGGTTGAAAGCGATGCTCCAAGTGTAAGGCAAAGGCCTCAGCATGCTCTTAATCAGAGCGACACCAAATTCCAGGGCCAGTTTTAATGGGTGCTTGCCGAGTGAGTAACTTGTCGTCTGCAATTTCTGGTGGCTTTCCAGAGACTAAAGTTAGCGTCCTTATCCGTACTCATATTTTCAAGCACATTGTCAAATATCAATGAAAGCTGCCGAGACAGCTCAACTTTGAGTGAATTTGCTGCTCTATGCCACTTGACTTTGTGAAGTGGGTGTAATGACCGCTGATATATTTTTCTGAGGTGACGCTTTTGTCGCAATAGGATGCGTAGCTCGGGCGTAAGTTCATAGGAGCCGTTTTGGCGACGAGTGTGTCGAGGACGTGTTTTTTGAGCGTCTATGACAACAGCATGGATCTTCTCATTGAACATCTGTAGAACATTTTCAATATCTTGAGCAGAGTTTATTTCAATTTCAGGATGCATCCTGTTGTCAAGAATATTCCTAAAAAGTCCAACATTTACATTCCCATTGATAAGCCTCTTAGCTTGAGGATAGAATCAAGAGAGATAATGGCAGATGGTCAGAACTGAAGTCGTTGCGAGAGACAAATTGTAGTTTCCAATTAGGAATACCCTTATACACCCCAAAGTCCAGGCAGGAAGGCCGCTGTCTATTACTGTCTCGGAATCGGGTGGCACAGCCTATTGCTAGAACCTGCATTGATGATGCTATGGCGACATCGGCGAGAACCTTACCTCTTGCATTGCTTCTTGCCGAACCCCAAAAACCGTGATGAGCGTTCCGATCTCCACAAATCAGGAATTTCGGGTCCAGGGACCGTAAAACATCCTACATTTCAGCTGGGGATAGGATATTGGAGGGTGGACAATAAACGGCACCAATCTCTATGTAGCCAAGCCCTGTGGCCACTCTTGCTTTTGCCAGTTGAATAGATGGGGATTGGACAGAGATATTTATAAAGTTTTCGATGTCTCTTCTGATAAAAATGGCGGCTCCACCTCTGTGGAGGCTGTTTAAAGGATAATTGGCTGTGTGGCATTCGAAACGATGTAATTTTTGGCGCCTGGTAGCTACGTTTCACTAATGAGAATTACATGGATGTCATGAACTTGGACAAATAGTTCAAGTTCCCGCATTTTGTTGGCAACGCCATCATTATCTTCATGGTATGGTGAGGGGGGTGCTGCGTTATCTCCCGAGTGGTAAGTCCATTAAAATTTCCACCGGGTGGCCGAACGTTCCCCGTAGGGATATTATCACTGGCCATTTGAGCGTAGGTAGGACGATTATTATTGCGAAGGGCGTCGTGCTATCCATTTGGGGGGTTTGGGAGTTGGCGAGAGCGATGTGACTGGTTGATACTTGTGTGAACTGATGGCAGGGGGTGATATGGGTTGCGAGACTTGCGTTGGTTTCGAGCTACAAAAGACTTGTAAGCTTGACAGCCCCTGTAGTTGGCAGGATGGCACTCTCCGCAGTTTGCACAGGTGGCAGGTTCAGAGTCGGATAGGAGACATTTCGAAGATTCGTTAAAAGCGCCGCATTTGACGCATATAAATTGCAGACGGCAGTATTTTCTGGTGTGATTGAAATCTTGGCATCTTGAGCACTGGATCCACTCTTGTTTCTTCCGAGATTCCTCAATCGAAATTCGTTGCCCATCCGAAGATTTGATATTTTTGGGATTGGCTTAGTTGCAGCCAGAAGCAAAAATAGATTTATTGGATTTTCCGGACTCTTGTTATTGTCTTGACAGTAAATATGAATAGCGTCGAACCCAAGACTCTTTAGCTCGTTTTTAATTGCTGGATGTAGAATGATGTAGACCCTTAATGACGATCTTATAAGGTTTATCTTGTTTAAGTTGGTAGGTGTAATACTCCAATTTTGTTTTCAAAGAGGGCCTGGATGTTCCTGAAGGTTTCAATGTCTTGGACGTGTGAGTTCGCCAGTAGAAGTGCGAATTTGAACTTTTTTGGCGCCATGTAGATTGTTGTTTTTAAGCAAATTTTGCAGCATTGGGAGATCAGTCAACCTAGGAATGGTGATAGGTGGCATTTTTGGCTTCGGCGGCGAGAGGGGTCGGGCGTGTTGGACCATTTGACTCACCCTGCAGTTCGTGGTGGCTCGTGGTACTTTGCTCGAAGTTATAGACTGGCGATTTCGGAGAGTCATCTGACTGAGTTTGCATCTCTTCTTCATCAGGATGTCCGTCATCAGAGTCGCTGCTCAAAAGCTGGAACCAGTTTCGGTACTCATTGCCCGAAATGCGTTTTTTAGAAGGGGAAATGGCAGTTTCCTAGTAGAGCTGGGAATCCATCGATGGTCTGTCCCCTCGATAGTTTTGTCAGCGATGGGAAAAATAATCGATAGTATCGATGGTTCAGTATTTTTCAATCGATGGATGGAACCATCGATTGAACCATCGATGGTTAAAAGGGTTATTCGAATTATTATTCAAATAAAATATAAAACGGTTATTTATGTGACCACGCACAAATCAAGTTCGATAGATCGCCATCGAACTTTTCCCATCGATCTATCGCACTTTTTAATTTCCATCGATACTATCGATGGAACTATCGATGGAGTTCCCAGCTCTATTTCATAGGTTTGCTGCCCGATGGGCTGCTTAGAAGAACGGACAGAGCGCCTTTACGCTTTAGCAGTTTCTTCTTGGACTGGGCTCTTTCAAGCGAAAGGTTGTCCACAGCAAAGCTAGGTGCAGCAGTGATGGCGGTGTTGTTGTTGCATTTATTTATGCTGATTACATCGGCTGACTGTCCAGCACTATCATGAATTAATCCAAACTCTTTAGTAAGTAGGGTTTTTAGTTCTGCAGGTGAAGAAAATTATGATTTCTTTATTCCATCCATATCAGAGATTTGACTACCAGACTGTTCGATGTTTTGACTAACAGAACGCTGGCCCAAAGGGCAAGCTCGCCACTTGTTGTATGGAACTGACAGGTTGTTTCTTTTTTCTGTACTTCAAAGGCAGACACCGTGCACGACGTTGTCTAAAAATAGATAAGCACAACTGCTTATCTCGCTAAATTACACGCATGTTTGGCACAAAGCAAAGACAAAAGCTCTGCTTTATTATTTATGCTAGGATTATGATCGTAAGCAATTTCGTAACTTTGTCAATACTAAACGTAAGACATCAGTGCATCCGTCTTCCTTGTCGTTTGAAAACAATAAAGCTAACACTGATCAGGCATTTGCGATATGTTTGCTGGTTTTTTTAAAACAACCTACTCCTCAACGGAATATCATTCAAGTCTTCCGTATCCTTATCAGTTAAAAAATTCGAATTGTATTTTTAATCCAGTGATTAATGAAAGTTCGCTTCTGAGCGTGCTTAATTTCCAAATTGTCTGCTATTCCTAAAGCTTTTGAAAAGATTATCACTTCTCAATTGCAACATTTCTGTAGGTCTATTATTTCGCCATCCCATCATGGGTTTGTGAGAAGTAGATCCACTACCAGTTCCAAGCTGACTTCTGAACAGACAAGACGTGTGTACGGAAAGTTCTTGTGCTCGCCCCTTATCGCAAACCAAACTTGCAAACAAAGTAGAGCCTAAAGCATAAAACAAACCAAAAAACAGTTAAACTTAAAAACCGATAATAATCCCCGTTACGAGTTTTTGATTACGAAACGTAGTGATGATAACTCAATGGCAAATAAGTATATCTCCGTTCTTGATTATTGACTATTGACTTCGCTTGCAATGGTGAAGTGCTAATTGCCAAGAAAATACGCGAGGGAAACCTATTAATTAAAACAAAAAATTGTAAACAAGCTCTAAAGTTGATGAAACTACAATTGCTGGGACCTTTCCCCGTTGTAGTTTGTGAACATTCTACCCTCAATGTCTGCAAAGGTGTTTTTTACTCAAATGATCTCCGCTGCCTACCCGAAGATGTCATCAAAGAAGAGCTGACGTTCGTGTCTGACTGCGCACTGCCGCAACCAGGCACGAACAAAATAATCTTCTGTCTTACCTTACCCCTTTTTATAATACTCTCTGCGTATCCGAATGTCTCTAAAAGTTATACAATAGAATATTAACGGCTACAACAACAACTACAGTGAACTCCAAGTCCTAATACCAAAATACAGGTCACATGTCATAGCCCAACAAGAGACGCACACAATATTCACACCACCCCCATCAACTATGTAATGATTACTCTCAACTCCTCTCCATCATATGGTGGGGTAGCGATTCTGATCCATAAGTCTAAAATAAGAAAGAATTCTTAGATCGGACTTTGATGCCATCTGTGTAAAAATCTGTTTAAAGAAAAATCTTCAAATAATTTCTGCATACATTCAACCAAGAGCAAAGTTTAACCTAAACAACCTCTCCAACCTTCCGCCTTTAATAACAGGCACATTCAACTGTTGGCATAGAAGATATGGCTCCCCTGCTAATAACAGGAAAGGGGTTACTTTAGAGAAATTCATTAGTCAATCCAATCCAATTATTTTAAACGATGGTAGTCCAACACACCTGAGCACACACAACACACTAACTCGCAGTGATCTCAATATTTGCAAAGCCGATCTCGCATTAGAATCAGAATGGACAATTGAAACAGACTTTTTTGGTAACGACCAATTTTATGTGATATATTTAAGAGAGTCCAACCTCAGAAACCATACCTTGACTTCTTTTTAAAACCAATGCAGTTTACTGGAACCTTTATACAACTCTCTATCAGCCACAACTATTCTATACCAGTAAGCCATAACATTAACAAAAAATCAGCCAATCTAAGTTAAATCATTTTAAGAAACGCGGATGATTGTATCCCAAAGTCATCTCCCAAATCATCGCACTGTGTGCCTTGGTGGAGCAAGGAACTGGAGAACCTTAGTAAGCAGAAAAACACATCCTGGCAAAAACTTAAGAGTCACATTTCTAACGAAAATATAATTGAAAAAAAAATCACTTTTTAGACGAACCCTTAAACAAGCTAAGAAAGAATCTTTAGCAAAATTTACTGAAGAAATCAACTCTCGGTCTGAACCCCTCAAAGGTGCTACACTGCATTCAAAAAACAAACACAACTGGAAATATTACGCAACAAGAAGAAATTGCTGATATCTTCGGAAGTAACTGGTCTATGGAAGCAAGTAACTCCAACTTCACTAACTTATTCAAGATGATCGTTTCACTCGTTGACGAAGACGGACGTGTTTTTTTTTACGCTTATAAACTTTTATTTTTTTCCTCGCGACAAAAAATTCCTAAATTTCTCAATACTCAACTCGGCATAGTTGAAATAATTTCCGATTTTTTTATTTCCATTTCGCGTTTTGGTTTTTGTTGGTTCTTTACTTGTGCAAACGCAAAATCAAATTTTAACAAAACGTTTATTAACATACAACAAAATCTCCCTAGGCGGTGTTGTTGTTTTTGTTAATTCTTTTGCTCTTGCGTTTTAACATATTTCCGTTAGAACTTACTCTCGCGCCTACGCGTACAAATTGTTGTTGCATGCGTTCAATTTGACGCGCTCTCCCGCTCTTTCCTATTACTTTTTGTTCGCGCTCTCGTCTATTCCTTTCTCGCGTTTGAGTGATACGTGCTTTCGTTTTGTGCTTTTAAGCTGTAACTATATTAACCCTTGTGCTTAGATCTGGTCAGTATATTTATATTTTTAAATTATTTTTTTCAATTTATTTAAAAAATTATAATGTCTGTCTGCTCCAAAAGAAACTGCAAAGTTTCCACCGAGGCTAAAGATTGTCATGATTATATCTTCTGCTGGTTGTGTGAGAATCCTAAACGGAAAAAAAACCACTCCTCGAGGTGCATCTCCTGCTCCGCCGGCGTCTCTTCTCGTCCCTGGCGGGTCTTATGCCATATCATCACCCAGTAACCAGCGCCTAATATCGTTTAAAAGCCCGGTAATTCCGGGCATTGAGGTTACTTCCATATCGCCTGGTAGTAACCTCGCATCTAATGCGATAGTA
This sequence comes from Drosophila sp. 14030-0761.01, assembly GCA_018150735.1. Lineage (NCBI taxonomy): Eukaryota > Metazoa > Arthropoda > Insecta > Diptera > Drosophilidae > Drosophila > Drosophila sp. 14030-0761.01. The sequence continues at coordinate 30,605,103 of JAECWO010000031.1, forward strand.
GGCGTAGTATCCGATTTGTCCGGGCAATCTTCCAATCGAATGGAAATTGCCGATAGTTTTATTATAGGAGGCCCTGTTAGTGGCTTTGCTGCGTCAGCAGTTGCAACTCCCAATGTTGCAGCTGCTATTGTAGCACAGCCGCCAAGGGATCTTATTGGTGTTCCACCAAAGAAACATGTATTTGTTTCTAGGCTTGCCCCTGAAGTCACATCTGATGATGTTATGGCCTATATTCGGTCTGTGGTTAAAGACCCGAATATTGCAGTGGAAAAGTTTAAATTTTCGTATGCCAGTGACATTTCGTCATTTAAAATAAGTGTCTTTGCCAACAGTTTTGACACTCAGGTTTGCGTACTCAGGTTTTGTGCAAATGCTTTATGTAAGCCAATTTTGAAGTTATTTTTGTTGTCTGTTGAATCGTCCTCCTTCCCATCTATTTGGAAGGAATCATATATTATTCCTCTCCATAAAAATGGTAAAAAGTCCGAAGCTTCAAACTATAGGGGTATTTCCAAATTGTCTGCTATTCCTAAAGCTTTTGAAAAGATAATTACTTCTCAATTGCAACACTTCTGTAGGTCTATTATTTCGACATCCCAGCATGGGTTTGTGAAACGTAGATCCACTACCACTAACCTTTTAGAATTCACTTCTTTAACAATCGATGGATTCAGAAATGCAAAACAAACTGATGTCATATATACTGATTTCAGTAAGGCTTTTGATTCTGTTAATCATACGCTTTTGCTTATTAAGTTAAGTGACATTGGCTTTCCGCCAATTTTTCTTTGTTGGATTCGCGAGTATCTAACAAACAGAACGCAGAAGGTACTTTTCAAGTCTTCCTTTTCCAGTTCCATTCATGTGACGTCTGGGGTGCCTCAGGGTAGTCATCTGGGCCCTCTGCTTTTTACACTCTTTATTAATGATCTTCCCTCAGTTATGATACATTCGCGTGTGCTTATGTATGCTGATGACGTTAAACTTTGTTTTAGTTATAAAGATATGATTTCGCCTGCTTGCTTACAAGCCGATCTTAACAGTTTCGAGTCTTGGTGTCGGCTCAACTTGTTAAACCTCAATACTACTAAGTGTAAAGTAATGACTTTTCATAGAACTTCTCCTCAACTGGTAACCTATTTTCTTAATCATAGTCCATTGGAACGTCTAACTGAGATGAACGATTTAGGTGTGCTTATGGACAGCAAACTAACTTTTAATACCCACATTTCCAACATGGTCGGTAAAGCAATGGGTGTTCTTGGTTTTATAAAGCGGTGGTCGAAGGAATTCACCGACCCATACATAACCAAGATTCTCTTCACATCACTTGTACGGCCTATTCTAGAGTACGGTTCTTGTGTATGGTCGCCTCAGTATGAGTCGCACCAAACTAGAATAGAATCTGTACAGAAACAATTTCTGCTTTTCGCTCTTCGTGGCTTAAACTGGAATCGCAATGCCAATTTGCCTTCGTACTCCAGTAGACTTCTTTTGATTAACCTTCCTTCTCTCATTAACCGTAGAATTATGCTTGGTGTAATCTTTATGCACAAGCTTTTGAATGGTGATATAGATTCGCCTGAGTTATTATCTCAGGTTTATCTATCTGTTCCATGTAGACCTACCAGAAACTTTATTCCTTTATCTTTGACTCGCTGTACTACTAACTATGCTTTGCATGAACCCTTTCGTGTCCTTTGTGCTGACTACAATCGGTTGTACCGAGCGATCAGCACAGAGTCCTCTCTTCCTCTACTAAAAACGTCTATTTTATGTTACTTAGCTCGTAATTAGCCCTAGTTATTCGATTTTATGTTTCTTGTCTTCGTCCACGCGATAACGTGTCGTACGTTATGCGACTGCGCCCCTCGGTCGGTTGGGCGGGAGGTGGGCGGAACGCCTGGGACTCGCGCGATAAAAAAAAAAAGTCTACCAAAAGTAGCATATTAGCAATCGAGTTGTTGTATGCTTAAGGAAAAATTGCTATCCTAATAGAACAAGAAATAAATTTCATTGAATTTTCCTCTGTCCTTGATTCTCTAAAAGAAAACACCCCAGACTTGGATCGAATAACTTATTCCATAATTAAAGCACTACCTAGAGAAGTCAAGAATAGACTTATAAACTTGTACAACGCAATACTGGGTGACATTAAACCACCACAATGCAAACTGCGCATGATGATACCAATACTAAAACCTAACAAAGAGAAAACAAATGTCGCGTCTTATCGACCAATTTCCCTTAACTCATGCTTGACAAAACTCCTCGGCAAAATTATAGCACAAATACCATGGTGGTTTGTAACTACAAATAAACTTCTACACAACAGTTAAATAAGTAAAATCTGTTATGGACTGTCTTCTATTTATAGACCATCTGGTGATTAAATCTTTGTACACAAAAAACCATATCTCAATAATATCTCTTGACTTTGCCAAGGCATTTGATAAAATAGGAATACATGTCGTAATAGATCAGCTTATTAAGTGGAAAGTTGGCCCAAATATACTTAATTATGTCAAAAGCCTCATGACAAATAGAAAAATAACAGTTAAAGTAGGAAAATTCTATTCAAAATCACTTCCACTCCGGGGGAAGTCTTGAGCCCGCGAAATATAAGCATATGCATATATGCAACAAACACAATTGCTCATGTAATGCGTCTACCGGCAATTTTCAAATTCCGAATGTAGATTTTTTGAAACTTTTAGGTGTTACATTCAACAATTAACACAGGTGAAACACTTAAATTCGTTTCACTAAACGCCTAGATATTACTCAATGTCTTTCAGCTCCTAAATTCGGATGTAGTACACTTACATTAATATCTATCTTTAAATCTCTCTTAGTGTCCAAAATAGACTTTGCCTAGCATATTAGCAATCGAGTTGTTGTATGCTTAAGGAAAAATTGCTATCCTAATAGAACAAGAAATAAATTTCATTGAATTTTCCTCTGTCCTTGATTCTCTAAAAGAAAACACCCCAGACTTGGATCGAATAACTTATTCCATAATTAAAGCACTACCTAGAGAAGTCAAGAATAGACTTATAAACTTGTACAACGCAATACTGGGTGACATTAAACCACCACAATGCAAACTGCGCATGATGATACCAATACTAAAACCTAACAAAGAGAAAACAAATGTCGCGTCTTATCGACCAATTTCCCTTAACTCATGCTTGACAAAACTCCTCGGCAAAATTATAGCACAAATACCATGGTGGTTTGTAACTACAAATAAACTTCTACACAACAGTTAAATAAGTAAAATCTGTTATGGACTGTCTTCTATTTATAGACCATCTGGTGATTAAATCTTTGTACACAAAAAACCATATCTCAATAATATCTCTTGACTTTGCCAAGGCATTTGATAAAATAGGAATACATGTCGTAATAGATCAGCTTATTAAGTGGAAAGTTGGCCCAAATATACTTAATTATGTCAAAAGCCTCATGACAAATAGAAAAATAACAGTTAAAGTAGGAAAATTCTATTCAAAATCACTTCCACTCCGGGGAAGTCTTGAGCCCGCGAAATATAAGCATATGCATATATGCAACAAACACAATTGCTCATGTAATGCGTCTACCGGCAATTTTCAAATTCCGAATGTAGATTTTTTGAAACTTTTAGGTGTTACATTCAACAATTAACACAGGTGAAACACTTAAATTCGTTTCACTAAACGCCTAGATATTATTCAATGTCTTTCAGCTCCTAAATTCGGATGTAGTACACTTACATTAATATCTATCTTTAAATCTCTCTTAGTGTCCAAAATAGACTTTGCCTTGCCAATATATGGAACGGCAGCACCAAGCCATTAAAAATAAAGTAAGTAAGTCGACAGGCCGACTTGGATATCCCATGCATCAGGGAAAAAAACTACATCGAGTTTAAAAAACTAAATTCATACATTAAATTTCTTTCGTATGCGCGATTTCTAACATATGCTATCTCGCTCACTCTTATGTGTGTGCACTTTAGCGCTCCACCGGCCAAATTCGCCCTTGCACCACTTTGAGTGCAACACATTTCAACGTATAACTCGGCCATTTTTTTCCGATTTTTATCAAATGGAATGATAGATGTTCATAACATATATAAGTGTAATAAATTAAATTCCGATAGTATAAATACTGAGCGAGAAAATAACTTTTTATTGAATTCCGGAGGCGGAAGGGGGCGTGGCTAAAAAAATTTGGTGGAGTGATAGATGTTCATAAAATCTATGAGTGTGTCAAATTAAATAACGATACGATAAATATTGCGGGAGAAAATCACTTTTTATTAAATTCCGGAGGCGAAAGGGGGCGTGGCAAAAAAAATATAAACTTGGTCTGCGACTTTGGCGACTTTGATATACCATTTCATCCTATGGATGCATGGTATAAAAATACAGGCCACCGAAAGATGGTTCGCAAATAAATGAATCTACAGGTTATGCTATAGCCACTTAAAAATTGGTCTTCTTCCCACATACTCAACTGTCTTTTCTTCTGAATTAATAGCCATACACGAAGCTATATTACTCTTAAAAGCAGGAAAAGGAAAATTCGTTATTTTTTCAGACTCTCTCTCCTCCCTCAATGCCATAAAAAACATTAGCAACAATTCTTATCACATACGAAATCTATTAATAAGACTATTCCCAAAATTCTCCCTTCTGTGGATCCCTAGACACATTAACATTAAAGGAAATAAGTTTGCTGATAAAACAGCAAAGAATACTAGGCATTTTATCCTTACTTATACACCAAGAAACAATAATGTAGATATAAAAACAAAATAAAAAAATTGTATCATAAAAACCAACAAAATACTTTCACAGGTTCATCCAACTGGTATCAACTAATTAATTCAGAAAAAACTAATATAAAGTTTTATCTCACATACAAGGATAAACTCATGATCTCTCGTAAAGATGAAATCAAGTTTATACGTCTCCGACTGGGACATACAAATAAAACACATGCACACTACATGGACAAAAACATCTCAAACTTATGCCGCTTCTGTAACACCAACATCTATAATAGTCTCGAGCATCTGCTTACCTTTTTTTCTACATTCATCCAAACCAGATCACAATATTTTCTCCATCATCCACCAATAGCTTCATTATCCAACCCATCTTCAGAAAACATTTAATCAATAATAAAATATATTAAAGAATATTACATTTTTCATAGACTTTAAAAATGTACCTAATAAATATAGAACTGCAATATTTAGCAAAATAAATAAATTACTATCTTTAATTTTGTAATGTTAATATTATTACTAAAACTAGCTTAACAAGACCACAAGCTATTTTGTATAGTAGGTGTAAGATACACCTATATACTATATCTACGTACATATAATCTAGCCGAAGGCCTCAGTAGCCATGGCTGCCAACTGTTGGCTTAAACTTTGTAAGCTTAAGTAAACTCTACAAAAAAAAAAAAAAAAAAATCACTTGTTTTTTGTTTGATTCGTCGAACTGAGATGAACGATTCTTGTTCTTGTGTATGGTCGCCCTAGTGGCTAAACCTGGAATCGCAATATCTTTGTTGGATTCGTCTAACTGAGATGAACGATTCTTGTTCTTGTGTATGGTCGCCCTAGTGGCTAAAACTGGAATCGCAATATCAAGTTGCCTTCGTACTCCAGTAGACTTCTTTTGATTAACCTTAATTCCCTCATTAACTGTAGAATTACGCTTGGCTTAATCTTAATCTTTATGCAGGTTAATCTATCCGTACCGTGTAGACCTAATAGAAACTTTATTCCTTTATCTTTGACTCGCAGTACTACTAACTATGATATGCATGAACCCTTTCGAGTACTTTGTGCTGACTACAATCGGTTGTACCGAACGATCAGCACAGAGTCCTCTCTTCCTATAGTAAAAACATTTTATGTTATTTAGCTCGTAATTAGCTTTAGTTATTTGATTATTTGTTTCTTATCTTCGTCCACGTGATAACGTGTCTTACGATATGCGACTGCGCCCCTTATTCAGAATATTCGGCTTCAGAAAGAAACATCAACGCAAAAATTAAAAGATGCAAAGCACTTATTAATTTCAAAAAACTATTTGTCCTAACAACCGATGCATCGGCGCACGGTATCGGCACGTTACTGTCCCAAGAGGGCAGACCCATTACCATGATTTAAGGAACCATAAAAGACTACTAGACACACTACGCCACTAACGAAAGGGAAGTATTAGCGACCGTATTGGCATTAGGGAAACTACGGCAATGACTATATGGCACCGGGACATCAATATATATCACCTGCCTCTAACATTTGCGTCGTCAGAATGAAACTCCAACTCAAAGATTAAAAGATGAAAGGTATTTATTGATGAACATAATGCACTTGGAGACCCTGTTGTACGTGTTAAGTGTCCATAATAGGACGGCGAGAAGCATAAACTTCTTGGGGTCTGCGCAGAAATTAATATCCGCCCCGCGGACATGGATGACATGGAACAATCAAGGCTAGTTGAAGCATAACTAATCCATGCCAGCAGCCAGCAGATTGCCTTAAACCAGCGAACAAAATTATAAGTAACGTGCGAAAAGAGGCTATTGATACTGCCTATCTCTTTGAGACTTTTCTGGCAAGGAAAGAATTATAGGCTTAGAGATAGAAAACATTATACTTTCCATTACTCTGGCAAGGGTAAATTTAATCAACCCAGTAATTCTAGACTCATCCGATATAGAAGAGATATTAAACAGTCGAACTCCCAATATCAGTGTTAGGGAAAGTTCAGAAATCACTATTTATATTGTAATCGCATACCCTAAAGTTAAGGATTGATGTAAGACGAAAACCGTCGCCCCTGTGGAGTCAAGGCATCGTACTAGATCTGGAGAATGCCAACAAATTTAAAACAAATCATGGTTACAAAAAAAAAAAAAATCTAATAAGCTTCTTAATCCAATAAAGAAATATTTTAAATACATTGGCTGGGGCCAGCCAATCGCCAAATAGTAAGCGTGCCAAGACAATGTATTCACACAATCGCAATTTTGACACATATATGTGCTTCACTGCTTAATAAGCAGTGCTTATGCGTGTGTGTATATATAGGCAAATTTTATATCGTCGAAATCAGGCGTTATGTTTATCCGATTGTTTTGAAATTCACGCATATGATGAAATCCCTTTTTATTTATGTACATAATCAGTTTGGATAAGATTGTTCAAAAAATAGAGAAGTTATTCGCATTTAACGTTTATATTTGTATGGCAGCTATATGATATAGTTGTCCGATCTTATTCAAAATCGCAGATGTGTATGTGCCTGTATAGAAAAGCTTATATACGAACTTTGAATGCCATAGCTCTAAAACTGTGGGACTAGTTCGCGCAGCACCAGACAGACAGAAGGACAGACGGGCAGACGGACAGACGGACATGGCTATATCAACTCGTCTTTTCTTGCTGATCAAGAATATATATACTTTATGGGGTCGGAAACGATCCCTTCTCTGCTTTACAAACATCTGACCAATTTTATAATACCCTCTGCAAGGGTATAAAAAAAGATGTTTATAAAATTGTGGCAGGGTATAAATTATGGAAATGTGTGTATGCGCCGAAAACTAAACAGCAACACCGTGTCGGTGTTCCAGGATGAGTCAAACGCAACAAAAGTTGTTTGGGGTACGAAGCTTCTTCGGCAGAATTAGTCATGTGGCCACAGTTCGGCTAGAGCAACATTGGACTGTCAATTCAATTATTTGTTTACAATATATTGTACTGCATACAACTTTACAAGTTCTTTTAGATTTGTTTTAAATTATATGTAAACAGATATTTTTTACAATATTTTACAGTATATGTAAACGTTGGGCCTTCCGTTTTTGGTATTACCAACGCGACGGTTAGTGAGTTTTCTTACACTAATCTGTTGACGTCTTTCGGGAATGCAAACAAGACATAAACTCTGGTTTTGTAAGCTGCGGCTCCCTTTTTTGCTTTATCTAGTTGCAATTCTCAACTAGTTAAGCGTTGAAGTAGTGGTATGGCCAATTCTATGATTGTTACCAACGTCTGCTGAAAATAGAACTTGTGGTTTTTAAAACAGCTATACAGACGACCTGCTTTTTTGTTTGCTATCAATAAATAAGGTGAAGCCCGCTTTAATAAATTTTAAACAAATTTTATAACAATAAAAAGTTTAATTAACTAGAAACGTTTTGAAAACACACTAAATGTTGGTACTATTTGAACTTTGTTGTAGCGTGGGTGTTGTTAATTGATAACATAGCCTGCTTGAAAAAAATCCGAGAAGACAGGTAAATATAATTTTCTTTGATGTTAAATTCGGCAGTTGCTTTTTGGTACATTTTCTCTTTGGATTTCCCCGTTTACCTATTTTGAATGTAAATCAATAAGCTATGTTTATTTTGTTTTTTATTTAATTACTAAAAAATGAGGTCTACCAAAATATATGGTATAAAGTGCAAAATAGTTCACTAGTTTGCGACAGTTTATTTTTAACTTCATAAGGGGAAACACCAGAAGAATTTTTTGGGCGCGAAACGTTTTATACTTTCTTCATACAGTATACTACCAAGCTCTAATTCAAGAAAATCCCAATTTGTTTTGAAAAAACAATTTTTTATAATTAATATATATTTGGCATTTTAAATATTTTGAATTGCATTTTTTTGGTTACTGATTTTAGTGTGTCCCTCAAACCATGTTTTTAATCGAATGGATATGTCTGCGAATGTTGGCCGCTTTACTGATTGTTCATGCCAGCATTCAATCATAAGAGAATAGACCGCGGTGGGACAGGCTTCTGGACAAGAAAGTAGCTGCCTCGAGCGAATTAAATTAATGACTTCTTGATTACTAAAACCACAATACGGCTGAAATAAATAAATAAGACATTTTAATGAAACAAAATTAGCAAAAATATTATAAAAGCTTTTGATACCTGCATTCCATAGCTATATATTTCCCAGAGAACAACTCCAAATGACCAAATATCACTCTCAGTTGTAAATTTTCCATAAAGAATAGACTCGGAGGGCATCCAACGCACTGGTAGAAGCGATTTTGATTGAACTCTAGAGAATAAAAATTGCTATAAAATTCTCATTATTGAGTATGTTGCGTACCTATAATAGTCCGAGCTGTAAATGTCTCGAGATAATCCAAAATCTGAAATCTTGACGACCAATCCATCATTGACTAAACAATTACGAGCTGCTAAGTCCCGATGTACATAATGATGCGCTGATAAATACTCCATACCTTCACTGATTTGCAAAGCTATTTTTAGAAATTCTAATTGTAATAGTGTTTTATTTTCACTAGGTGAGTTTGATATTAGAAACTCGTGTAGATCACCATTGGCCATGTATTCAAAGAGCATACAATAAGGTTCTTTGTTTAAAACAACTCCCAAAATGCAAACAATGTTCTGATGTTTTAAATCTGATATTAGCTCAATTTCTCGCTTAAAATCTTGTTGTGTTTTGACTGAAGCGTTCTCCTTTAAAGCCTTGATAGCAACAGTTACAATAGATTTATTTGGTTGCGAGAGTTGTCCTTTAAATACCTTGCCTAAATAGAAAAGACCTTATTAAATGTAGCACAAAAGTTAATTGAAAATTCTTACCAAAAGCTCCTTCACCAAGTTCTTCCAAAAACTCAACATCCTGTAATGTAAACTGTGGTATTCTCAAAAGCGTATTTCTATCTATATTTTTGGAAGTATGAGCTACATGCTCAAAAGAGTTGCCTAGACTCGCTTTTCCCGTATCCTGGTTCGAGCTTAGCTGTGAATTTCCATATATATTTTTATCGGCGCTAGGAGTGTTAATCTAAAATATAAAATTAGTATTAACAAATTGTATACACGTCTATACGAAAGGTTTGTAATAAACGAAATAACAAAAACAGAATTTAAATACGGCTGCAGATTATATTTTAAAAAAGGATCTCTACCCTAACTAAGTCGTTTTTGGTATACGCAAAGTGAAAAAAATTTCAACGGCCAACTTTGCCTGTGCAGCCTATTTAGTACAAAACATGTCTTTTTATTCCATTTTTATAAAATTAGATGGAACGATAGATTTTTAAAAAAAAGTATTAGTGTATTACCATACGTTATATCCTGCAGAAAATAACTCTAACTGTTATAGTCTCCAATATCTAGGTGTACATACGAACAGACGGAAAGACAGACGGACATAACTAGATCCACTCGTCTTGATGCTGATGAAGAATATGCGTATATATGTATGATTAGATATACATCTGCTTTTTAAGGTCGAAAAGCATTCCCTGTTACATACATTTTGGCGCATTTTATATAGCCTTTAACGCTAACGGTAACAAATATTTATCATTAATTAAACAAAAGTGTATATCGAATCTCGTTTATGTTATTTAACAATACTTTACAAATCGCAACCTACATTTTGTATATTTGTCATCCCATTATGCGTAAGTGTCTTCCTCTTCAAAATAACTGTTAGAAAAAAAACAATGCAAATAGCAGCAATTCCACCTCCAGTTACTATGACAATGGTAAACCAAACTTTATCGGCACATTTTGGAATATTGCAAGCTTCAATTGTCCGTTCCGAGGAGTCTTCCACAAAGCACCATGGTTTATTTTGCACACTTCCAGGATTTCTAATTATAAAAAGAATACAAAACCATATAAGAGAATGATAATGACAAAAATAAGACTTGTGTGCAGCACAAGTTTAGTATTAACACAATAGCTTTAAGGGCTGCTTATGCGCTACACAGCCCTGGATTTAAAGCAGGGGCAAGTAGGGCAACTGTCCAGGGCAGCATAAAGTCTGATTTTCTCTATAATTGTAAATTATTTTTAAAGCGTTTGAAAATATATACCAATTTACAAAGGCTAAGATGTTATCCACGCCTATTTTGAATTCAACTCGAGCTCTTTTACATATGCTCGAATAAAAGACAATACCAGCTTGTAAGATGCGTTTGTAACTGTTTATCAATAAGCTCTACTTCTATTTGCGATTAAGTGAACATCTAGGATTATTTGACGCTATGGCAATCGAGCACCTTAATAAAAAAAAAAATTTTTTTCTTCGTTTCTTGGGAAGACATCTATCTACTAAGCCACCATCTTTCCGTTGTGTTAATGCTAGAGAAGTTAAACTTTGCAGGCACTTTAGAAGGACTAAAATATAATTCAATTTTTTTTTCTTTTGCAATTGGATCACGTTTTTACTACGATCCGATCGAAACTATAGAATTTGACCATTTTGCATACTTTTAGGGTTTACTTATAATTGTTTGGAAACTATTTAGATCTCTAAGACAGTCGCGGTGATAATAATTTGATGACTTGGGACGTCCCATTCATGTTCATTTTGTTGCTCTCCGCGATAAAACTCATACCTGAAAAAAGCTTCATAAAAGCTAGAGCTACCAAATTTGGCATGTAGACTTGTTTAGTGTGTACGCTAATCCACCCACGCCATTAGAGAAACAATATTTTGAGCTTCTTTATCTCGGGAACTATAAACGCTAGAGCTATTGTATCTGGACAGTAGATGTGTGCAGTATGCACGCAGATCAAGTTTATTTCAAATTTTGACCACGTCCCTTTCGGCCTCCGAAATTCGATAAATTCGATTTTCACCCGAAATATTTATCGTATCGTAATTTAATTTGGCACACCAATACATGTTAGGAATCTATCATTCGACCAAATATCATAAGAATCGGAATAAAAATGTCCGAGTTACACATAGAAATGTTTTCCCTCAAAACGGTGCAAGGGCCCGGCGACTTTCTTACTTCATTTTAGTTTTAAGTCAGTTTATATATCATTTAAATGCAGTTTATTAATAGTCAATTCAAATAGGTACTTTTGTCTTCTATTTTTATTAATTGAAGCATTTAGTATGACAGAATGCATAACTTTAAGCTTGTCTCAAATTACAATATATTAAGAGAATTAAGAGAAAAACAATATATTTGACATACCTAGACCTTTATTTACCATTTTGTCGGCAAAGACTTAGATAAACGGTGCTACCACAAGACAAAATTAAGTTAAAAATTTATCCAATTTTGTCGAAACAAACACTTTATCAAATATACATATATGTAACTTTGGAAGCGCGTCAATAATGCACCGCAGCCACTAAAATTTTTTCTTTTATCATGAGTGAAATTTGAAATATGTTTTACAAAATTTTTGGACTTTATGGCAAAAGAAAAAAATCTGGCCCCATCGATTGCAATCCCCAAATACTAAGCGTGCCAAACAGTTCTTATTATACTACGTGCTACTTTGCTTAACTTTACTTTACTGAGTTATTCTCAAATAAAATTGAAATCGCCTTCCCATTTTCATTTGCGTATTCTTTAGGCTTTTCCGCTTTCTTGTTTTATGTTCTTATTTCTGACCTACATTGTACTATTGTTTGAGAGCATTATACTTGGCTTATGTAATCTCTCTCCCTCTTCATCTTGTTACCTCTTTAAATAATGAAATCTCCTATAATCCGATTTAGTGCCTGTTATTAAATATTTACCCAACACTCACCATATAGTATTCATCATACCTCAACGAACTATTCAGATCGTGTAAGCCACAACAACAATTTCGTCGGTTCTCACGATCACCCACAACTATTTAGACCAGGAGTCGGCACCCCTAGCCCGTTCGGGGCTAACTTTTCTTTAACTCACACAGAGACGCTCTCTCATACACACACGCACACGCGTACATATTATCTTTTTTTACGCATACACACAATCATAATTTTGGCATATGCATGTGCTTTACAGCTTATGTATGTGTTTTGTGTGAATGTTGTACCAACGAAATCAGGCGTTATCTTTATGCGATGTTTATAATCAGATTGGACAAGATTTTCGAAAAAGAAAGTTATTGCGGCTATACCGATTTTTTCTATGGCAGTTATATGATATAGTGGTAGAATCCTTATGCAAATCGGTGTTTTTGAAAATATGCGAATATTCAAAGCCATAGTTCAGACAGACAGACGGACATGGGTATATCAACTCGTATTCGCATGCTGATCAAGATTATATATACTTTTCCTTCTCTGCGTTACAAATATCCGACTAATTTTATAATACCCTCTGCAAGGGTATAATAACCATCTGCAAAAAAAAAAAGAGGATTCACAACTGGTTCTATAGAAACCAATGATCAGAAAAGCATTGTAAGAAAAAAGAATTTAGTTTTTATAGATAGACTGTGTTTAACTGACCTATTAACTCTGGAGAGTCTACATTAGACATATGTAGTATTTCATTCATGAATTTGTTGATAAATATAACACCAAATGCTTTTGCAATGCACCGCACGGTTAATTACAGAAGGAAGGTTTATAAAAGAAACTGACATTGCAATCCCAGATTAGTGCATGAACACAAATTTATACATATAAGAAGGTGTGGTCGAACCAAGTCTGATCCAGTTTGTAACCGACTACGAAAAATCAAATTCCTGCCACAGAGACGAGACGGATTATGTTTAATATTCGCCTTGTTTAAAGGACTCTGGAATCAAATGCACCTGGAAAAAAACAACTAAGGCTAAGTACGAGGAAATTTAAGTTTCATTATGTTGATCATCATCAACACCAAGCAAACAAAATTTTGGGAGTCGACAAAATCGTCAATCATCAAAATCAAAATTTAAGTATGACCACAAAAACGTGTTAGCTCGTGACCACCATTGTATATACATATTTGCAAACTACATACCTGCAGTAATTTTGTCCTATAAGTTCGGGAAAGTCGGATATTTCTTTCATTAACCAAGACCATCTTACACAAGGTTTTCCAGATTGTGATACATTTGTTACTCCTCTATAACTTGATCCATCTTCCCAATAACAGTCTTTCTTACTGTCCACATCTATTGTTATTCCTAAAGATAAACAATCTTTATGTAGTGGTAACTTCTGACAATCTTCTACTCCAACTATTCCAATAACGGGATGTCTCTTTGCTATAGCATACTCTTTTTGACAAAGTTCATTTTCTAAAAGTTCGCACTCTTCACGACAGATACGTTTTAAATTTTCAGATTCTCTGGTGGGCGGATATCTACTTGATATATCAGTGCTAAAAACATCTTCATAAATTATCGTTGATTTTCGTTTTAAAAATGTTTTTATATTTTTTGTATCTTTAGTTGTAAATCTTCTTTGACGACTTATTTCAAGACTAGAATTTTTTATACGTTCATTTTTCAACGCTACCTTGGCGAAATATAATAAATTTGTTCTTTCTGGCGTTCTACAGATTGGTAACGAGCTAAAGCATAAGCTTGGCAATGCATATGTTCGGCAGTTTGAATTCATATCTCTGGAAGTAATTAAAATATTTATCTTTGCAAACCATATTATTTTATAAAGCATACTTACTTTGAATCCTTTATTACCCTATAGGCGGCTCTCAAACGCTCTTCTAACTTATCCATTGTAAGATTTGGGGATATAAAAACGTGGACATTGTCTAAAAACTCACGACATATTGTACCATTATAAAGATGACAAATTCCTGAAGATTGTTGAAATCTGTAAGTCAATATGTGGACATTAAAATACTTATTATACATGTATGCAAATATACTACCAGCAGACCGGTCTAACTTTGTGTAAAAATATCATGACACGCCACTCATATGTCTGTGTGTAGCGTGCAATTTTATCTTATGTTTGTATGAAAGCTATAGTATATGACATGGTCATCTGCTTTTGATCAAATTTACCAGAATTATAAATTATGTATATTTAAATATAGATATACATATCTTTTAATTACCAAGTTTGATGATAATTGCAAAAGAAACAATAAAGTTTTTAGAAACAAAACTATTTTTGGGCCGATCTCATCTATGGGAGCTATATGTTACTTAAAATTAAATACGGTTTCTCAGGAATGGGCTAAAATAGCACAAACCGAGTTTCAAAAAATGATTGATTCGATGCCAAATCGGATTTTTGAAGTAATTCAAAAATCTGGGGGTCGACACATTATTACATCCTACAAAGGGATATCAATTTGCCTTCTCATGCTGTTCAAGAATATACATACATACATACATACATATATGTATATGTTTTATGTTCGGAGAAAATGAATACACCCTTTTTGCAAGGGTGTGAAAACATTATATGCAATGTATAACTTCCATACGTTCATATTGTGCATACATAAATATTAACATCCCTTTAGTATGCGTTCTCAGGAAACCATCGATAAACATTCGCTATACATACATACACTGTACATACATACATATGTACATACATAGATAAAGCTGACGAATATAATATATTATTATATATGTACATACAGACATATAAAACCCATCTGTAGATCTTTTTAGAAATATTCACTTATCCACTACACATTTAAATGCATATGGACAAACATATAAATGTCCATATTTCTACATATGTAAGTATATATACATACATACATATGTACATATGTAGATACATACAAGAAAGCAATGAATATTAATATTTACATTCTATGTACATACGTACTCGTAAATGTCAGACTTCACATTATTTCCAAACACATATTTGTTTTGCAATATTACAAATATTAAAAAATATAATAATGTAATTCTCAAATTAAAATCCATTTTAAGAGTTAAAATTAGATTTTTAGTGTTCTTTGGTGCTTCGAATCAACTATTGTTCCCTTCAACTGTAATTTCTTAAAATGATTATTTTTTCAGTTTAGTGTGCAGCATTTTCATCCCTTGTATGAGAACTACGCATGTGCAGGTATACACACTTAGTCTTTAAGTTCCATTTTGTATTAATTTTCTGTATATTGAAATAATGAGTGTGCACACATACATATGTACATATGTGCGCATATGGACATGTATTAATTGTATGTATATATGAACATACAACCTTAAAAATACACTGCAAATCGCCTGCTCAGGAACTTGTATGTATGTATATCATGAAATTTGACGCAAGACTTAAATATGGTGTTGGCCTATGGTCCGGAGACTAAAATGGTCAAGGAAGTCGTTCCTAGAACAAGAGTGTTGGATAAACATTGCTCACTTTGATGAACATGTTCACTTGGTCTTTTTTTTTATAGTATGTTAACTCACTCATTTTGTTCACTTGCTCACTTCACTACTATGCTGAGTTTCTTATTACATTGCTCAAATGCTCAGTTGCTCACTACCTTGCTCACTTGCTAAGCATACACATTCTGAGTATTATGTTGATAATTACATTTTAAACATTGTTGATCGAAATTCAATAAGAAATATTGTATAGGCATGACCTATGACCTAATTTATATAAATTAAGAATTCTCCTTGTATTGATTTAAAAAAAATTAATTTTTATTGATCTTGTGAGTACATTCATTTCTATGTTCACTGGAAGATTGCACAATACTTTAGAGAACTCCTGAGTTCAGAACTGAATCTAAGACCTTAGATGTAAATAAGTTAAGACCGAATTCTAGACTGACTTGACTGGAAGGGACTCTGTTATTATGAAGCCTTCTATTGTGAGCATCGGCGCTGGCAGCGAAGTTGTCAGGGTCCATGGTCCAATTTAGGCAAATGTTTTTCGGACATCGTGGGATTGTTTATGGGAAATTGTTTATGTCTGGTCTTGGTTCAAAAAGGGTGATGCAATGGTGAACCTGATCCTCCACTTCATGTACGTTTAAGTACATTGCTGAGTCTGCATTCTTAGCGTGGGCCACATGTTTTCGGGGATGGTTCATTTGGAGGCGTTCGAAGTGTCATGTATCGGTTTGGGATTGTGTAATAATAATTCGGTGATTAGAACAAAGGCGTGTGTTAACTATTGGAACAAAGGCGTGTGTTAACTCTCCCCCTCTTAAATGCGTACGTCCTCGGACGCAATAATAAATTGTACTGGTGCTGATTGTGATTCCGATGGTGGGTGATTTTGTGCGTTATGTGTGGCGGCAAAATAATATTTTCTTACAACAGCATAACTAATTAAAATGGCTATGATTATTATTACTGTTAGTCCACTAGACGAAGACCAAATGATGCTATCGGTGTGAATTTTTTCTATATTGTCCGTATTGTTTAGGTGGAGTTCTTTCATCATCTCGAGTGATAGCGTTTCCTGTGTGCTTTGCTTATCGGGTAAAAGTTGTAATAATGGAGGCAATACCTCGGCGGGTTGGCTCGACTTCGTGACGTACCATGAATTTCCAATTTTTATTGTGGAATTATGCGTCTGGATCACAAAGGTGCCATCTAGGTTTAGTACTTCCTCGTTGATTCTAACTTCTCCTTGAAAGTCATTTAATAGGATTATGCCTGGCAAGATTTCAGAGTGCGTTTTTATGTGTTGACTGTTGGTGGATGTGCATTGGGGTCGTTTCCTAGTCAAGTAAGCTCCTTTACAATTACTATGATTTACCTCTACTAAATCTTCCAGTTTACAAATTGTTTTCGTGTTGTGTTTTTTACATTGGTTTCTTATTCCATAGTGATTATGTTTACATTTAAGAATATTATTATAATCAAGTTCTTCAATCATTTTCTTACGTTTAACGGGAACAGCTAACATGGTTTTACAATTTTGTTTGATGATGCGAGGGATACTTATTATATAGAGTAATTTTTTTCCATCTGATGCTACTGATACTTCGGCAAATTCTATTAATTCCTCTACGTTAGTAAAAATATCTGTTTCTGCTATTATGCCGGTAATTATGTCAATTTCTGGTTCTGCCAAAATTAATGAATTTACTGTATTTGTCTTTGCCCAATCAATGGCGTAAATAATATTTGTGATTTCCTCACGCAGGAGGCTTAATTTATATTTTAACATTTCTAGTTCAGTATCCTTCTCATCATCGTCTTCTTTATGTGTGTGAATAATTTGATTGGTAATTTTGATTATTTCATTGATTTTACTTCCAACTAATTCATTAATTACTACTTGTTTATTATTGTTGAAAAGTTGTTGGTTAATTTTGTTAACTATTATTTGATAATCATCGTGATCAGGACTACCTGCCAACCATTTCCACGCGGTTCCCAAAATATCTAAGGATCTTTTTGTCCTATTTTTCATTGGTTTTAACCTACGCAGTTCATTTTCCACTCTAATGATCTCATAATTTAGAAAAGGGAATAACGGACTCGTTTTCGTGGCATTGTGGACTATTTCTTTTAGAACTGATAATGCTAACTCGTACTTCTCAATCCTGATTTCATGGATGATTTTAAAAGTTCCGTTTTGTCTGGCAGCAAATCCCGTATCCAATGTTATTATCCTAGACTTGGAGTAGTCTAGTATTGTAGTCTGCGCTAGGCAGAATGGCAAAAGTGGTACAACAAATCTGTAGCGAAATTAATATTTTAAATGGTTTTTATGAACAATACGGCCTGACATAGTTTTAATTTTTGTATTTAAATCTTGTCTTACTATTTCTTTTTTATATTTCGGAGTGATTTTAGAACCTAATCTTTTATTTATCTTAACGTAAACTGTATCTCCTGGGTCATAAATGCGTATTTGGTTTTTCTTCTTATTATGATACCTCAAATCTGACTGTTGTTTTTCCCCAATTCTTTCTCTTATATTTTCTCTTTCCTTCGCTTGTTCCTCTGGTTTGTCGGCTAACTGAGTGGCGAAAAAGACCTCAATCGGTTTCTTTTTAGTAGTACTATGGATAGATTTATTATATTCTGATATGGCCTTGAAGACTAGATCTTTAAATTCTATGGTTGCATCTTGATGTTTTAAGCATCTCATTATTTCTGTGAAAGTGGAATGAAATCTTTCGATTCGACCATTGCTTGCTGAGTTATATGGAGGTGTAGTGTGTATTTGAATACCTAATTGGTTATTCAGTAGAAATTTAATAGAAGCTGAATTCAGAGCTTTCTCGTTATCCATAACGACAGTTTTCGTTACTCCAAACGCTATTAACAGCTCGCGCAAAGGAACCTTCAAATGCTCTGCGGCTTTAGAATTCACTAACTTTACTTGGGCATATTTTGAGAATTTATCTATTGCGGTTAATATTATTTTGTTTTCTGTAGAATATAGGTCTAAATGAATTATTTCACCTGGATAGGTAGGAATGGGGGTTGATTGGATTTCTCCATTTGGGGGGTGTCGTTGATATTTTGAAAGTTTACATGTCTGACAGTTGTTGACAATAGTGGATACCTTTTTTTTCATGCTAGGAAAGAAATATTTTGAAAGTATTTGTTCTTTATTTTCTATGGCATTTCTATGGGCTCTAGTGTGTTCTTTTATGATAATTTCTTCTTGTTCGCTTTCATTTTGAATATCTATTATTTGTGTTTGAGAATATCTGGCTTTGTAATTCCGAAAATGACTTGGGAAAATTTCTTGAATTCTACCCATGATTTCTTCTGAAGTGAAGATACCATTTACTAAGTTCGGATCCATTTTTTCCTTTAAAATTTGGATTAGGTTAGCTTCTGTATAATGAGGTTGGGTTATAATGTGTCTATGGTAGGTTGGGAAAGGTATAACGAAATTAGAGCTTGCAGTATTGCCGGTGAGAATAAAAATTTGGTTTTTAAAAACGTTTACGGGGACTTCTACAGTTGGAATGAGTTCATGGCCAGAACTCTCGTCGCTGTGTACCGTGGATAACGTACTGGTTGCATTTACACAAGTATCAATCGGGTTTCGAGATAACGCGTCTGCAACTGAATTCGAACTACCTGGTTTATATTTCATTTCATAGTCGAATTCCTCAAGATAGCTTTTCCATCGTTTGAGTTTTCCGTTGTGGTTTTTTGTACTTAAGGCGAATGTGAGTGGCTGGTGATCTGTGTGTATGACAACTTTTGATTTGCCATAAAGGTACATCCTAAGTTTTTGTAATGCCCACACAATGGCTAGCATTTCTTTCTCGTTGGTGGCATAGTTTTCCTCGGTTTTAGTAAGTGTCCTAGATATGAACGTAATTGGTCTGCCACCCTGTTCTAAGACTGCTCCTATTGCTTTGTTTGAAGCATCCGTTGTTAAGTGAAAACTGTGATTAAAATCCGGGTAAGCAAGAACTACATCTTGCGAGGCTAAAGTGTTCTTGATTTTGTTGAACGCATCTATTTCTGCATTTCCTAAATGTACTTCTACATTGCTGGAAGTCGTTTTTTTCGTTCTTCCAAACTCTCCACGTAACAATGTTGTTAGAGGTTTTGCTATCTTTGCAAAATCTTTAACGAATCTACGGTAATAGCTTGCCAATCCCAAAAATGATCGAAGATCCTTCAATGTTTTTGGTGTTGGAAAATTTTTTATAGCTGAAACCTTTTCTGGATTCGTTTTTACCCCATCTCTCGAGATTACTACTCCCAAGAAATCAACACTTGATTGGAAGAAGTTACACTTTTCCATTTGGACTTTCATATTAGCCTTAGCCAAAGTCGAGAATATGCTGGATAAATGTTGGAAATGCTCTTCTTCAGTTTTACTAAAGATAATTATATCGTCGATATAAACGTAGCAGATTTTCCCGATATGATCTCTTAGAATGTCATCAAGAGCTCTCTGGAAAATCGATGGTGAATTCTTTAAACCAAATGGTAATCTAGTGAATTCATATTTTCCTCCATTTACAGCGAACGCAGTTTTTTCAATATCAGATTTTTTTAGGGGAATCTGATGGAAACCACTTTTTAAGTCAAGGACAGAGAAATATTTATTGTTGCCTAATTGGGCAATTGTTTCTCCAATTTCAGGGATAGGGTACCTATCCGAAATGTTGACAAGGTTGAGTTTTCTATAATCGATTACTATTCTATATTTTCTTGGACCGGATGGATCGGACTTCTTTGGTACAACCCAAACTGGGGCGTTGTACGGTGACCGTGAGGGTCTAATGATGCCATCTCGTAGCAATTCCTCTAGTTGATCTTCAACTACTCCTCTTAAGGAAGTCGGATAAGGATAATGTTTCGTATAAACTGGCGTGTCGGACGTGGTTCGGATTTCACCTTGGACATTTGTTGTAAATGTTAATTTTTTGTTGGGATCAGCGAAGAGGTGTTTATACTCCTCTTGAAGCGCGTTAAGACCTTGGGATTGCGAATCGGAGAGACAGTCTCCTCTAACGGCGTTCAATTGTTGGGCCGTCATCTGTTTAATTTTAATCGTGAATGAATTGTTAATATAAAGTAGGTCTTTCCCAATATCAATGATAGCGTTAAGCTCTCTGAGGGTATCGTTACCCAGAATACCGTGGAATGGTTTCAAATTGTCAAGTAAAAAGAACTGAATGGGATTCTCTGGTTGATCAAATAAACCTAAGAGAACATGTTGTGTTATCATGGTTCTACCGCTGACGGTTTTTGCATAGAAAGTTCGATTATTCTGTTTGATGTTTTTTGCTATGTCCGGTTGAATGTAATTTTTGTTAGAGCCTGTATCAATTAAAAAATTATACGTCGTTCCATCCTTATTTCTGCATACAAAGTATGGTAAGGAGGAACGGTTTAGACTAAAAAATTGATGACCGTGTCTTCGATGTCATCATTAGTAGGACGAAATAGTACCTTGGATTGTACTTGTGGCTCTTGGTTAGTCTGAGAAGGTATTTCTAATATTTCTTCCCCTGCTTCGGCTATACAATGCTGAATGTACTGATCTTGTTCAGCTTCTTCTTGGTTTTGCATGCTCTGAGCATTAGGCTCTGGATACTGATATCTGTAATCGGACATTTGGTATAACTCTTGATCGGACTGATCGGACAATTGTTCGTATTGAACAGAATTTGTGGTGTAGTGTTCACCAAGATGGTCAGTTCCAATGTGGAATTGCCTTTGAATCTTATTTGGTATTTGAGTTGTCGGAGGGTTAAATCGCTTAATGGCGTATTGTTGCGGATAATTATTCTTGGGTTTGTTCATATAATTTATGTTTCTGGTCTGGATTGACCCATCAACATCCATAGGCGTTGGAGGAGGTTGAGGCTTGGGACCGAAAGGTCTTGGTGGGGGTGCTGCAATTGATTGCTGCTGATAATTGGGTTGTCTGATTGGCCTTGGCTGTGGTACAAAAAATTGTTGGTTGGTTTTTTGTGGAAAAGTCTGGTAGTTTGCGGGCACAGGTACGTATATTCTTTGTGGTTGAGGATTATTTATTCTCTGATATTGGGGAGGTTTAGGCCCTACATTAGGACGAATATCGCGACAACTAATATTATTTCTAGCGCGTCGATTATCCAGCATCTCACATAATTGTAAGGCATGCTTTAGATCGGTCGGCTGTGCCAAGGTTATTCTATCTGACAAGTCACCGTTTAAGCCTCTAATAAAAGTGTCTAATGCCGTGGTCCTAATGTGATCTGTCATTGCTGATAATGCCGCTGGACAGTGCCCCATTGTTTCCAACTGATCAAGGGTTAATGACATTTGATTATACACCTGATGGTAAAATTCGTGAATACTTTGGTTTTTTTGTGACAATGTAAATAATTGGTACTCAAGAGTGCGCAGATCCCGTCTATCTGAGTACTCTGACAACAAACATCGCGAGATCGCTTCCCAATTTAGGGCGACGCGATACGATCGTAAAACGGCGTTGGCTTGCCCAATTATTTTATTTCGCACCGTAACGAGAATAGCGAAATATCTGGGTGTGCCTTCGAGAGGTTTGTACACTTTCATAAGACGTGAGACATTGACATACCAGGTGGTAAATTCATGTGTATTTCCTGAGAACCTTTCTATGTTTTTTATTATATCTGGGACTTTGTCTAGTTCCTCAAAATTATCTCCTAATCCTTCTATAGTTGCATCCCTGAATTCTTCATGTTCTTCTCTAGCATTAGGGTTTTGCCTTAGCATAGTCTGAGCCACTACATTCTGAATTATTGCTTCTAATGCTTGCATTGACATGGGCTCTACCCTACCTGCTGCTTCGGCTGAGGTGGAAGCAGTTGTTTCTGAGGTCTGTGATCTAACCTGAGACTGGAGAACTGATGATTTAATCCACTCGTCTTGTTTTCCCATTTTGTTTTTGTTAAAAGAAAAAATTTTGTCGAATATTTCACGAGGTGAGGGATTTGAACTATGTAAGTTTAGACAACCAATGCTGGTACAATAAAATTTTTGTATGCTCAAGTTATGGTTGGAAAGGAGTCACTTCACTTAAATGATCTATATTTTTTTCTTTTTAAAAAAAAAAATTTTGTTTTGTTACCTATTCACTTTTCCTTTTTCTTAAATATTTTTAACACTTGGATTTTTAAATTTTCTTAGAATATATGGTTTCGGCTCTTGGCTCTTTTTGAGATTCACTTAAATTCTATATTGGAATTCACTTAAATTCTATGTTTGTTTGATTTGTTTGATTTGCTTATTAATAACTTACAATATTAGCATAATTTCGGCGTCTCTCCTGGATGATCCTGCGAAGTTTCTGGCGATGATTGCGAGTACTAGTGCTTCGGTCCGATACTTTCTTCCAGGTCCTCTGCGAACTGGTACTACAAAGGTTACGGCGATAGTCGGGTTTGGGGTTTAAAGGGTTGTTGTCCTTTTGGCACAGTGTTCACACTAAGCTACGTTACTATGGTTACTTTTAGAACGATCTTTATAACGTTTAACTTGTTAAGTTATTTTGCACTCAATGTGATTTTAGACACTGTCCCTGCTCGGGCGCCAATTAAGAATTCTCCTTGTATTGATTTAAAAAAAATTAATTTTTATTGATCTTGTGAGTACATTCATTTCCATGTTCACTGGAAGATTGCACAATACTTTAGAGAACTCCTGAGTTCAGAACTGAATCTAAGACCTTAGATGTAAATAAGTTAAGACCGAATTCTAGACTGACTTGACTGGAAGGGACTCTGTTATCATGAAGCCTTCTATTGTGGGCATCGGCGCTGGCAGCGAAGTTGTCAGGGTCCATGGTCCATGGTCTTAAATTTAGGCAAATGTTTTTCGGACATCGTGGGATTGTTTATGGGAAATTGTTTATGTCTGGTCTTGGTTCAAAAAGGGTGATGCAATGGTGAACCTGATCCTCCACTTCAAGTACGTTTAAGTACATTGCTGAGTCTGCATTCTTAGCGTGGGACACATGTTTTCGGGGATGGTTCATTTGGAGGCGTTCGAAGTGTCATGTATCGGTTTGGGATTGTGTAATAATAATTCGGTGATTAGAACAAAGGCGTGTGTTAACTATTGGAACAAAGGCGTGTGTTAACTTATACCCTATATATATTTATTTTACTTTACTTTACTAGCTCTCAAATAAAATTGAAAAACGACTCATTTTCATCAGCGTATGTTTAAGGCTTTTCCGTTTTCTCTTCTTATGTTTTTATTCCTGACCTACATTTTGCTAAGTGCCTTAAAAGTGTGTGTGTTTTACTCGCTCTTTTTTTACTTTTTTATGTTGTTGTTCGACTTCAGCATGCCTCTACCATGTATGTGCACAGTGCCTTAATTAGAATCGCTGTGTTAGCTTTATGAAACGATATTGAAGATATCACCTAGATAAAAGATTTTTTAAAATATTCCCGAACACATCATTAATAATATTAAAAGGGTGCAAGTCAAATAATCAGGTATTTCAACCATATTCGGACCGAACTGAGGAGAAGATTTCATTTCGCCTTTACCAAGTAATTTAAGAAACTGAACAAATGAATTTGAATGGGGAAGGGATCTCATATTTTGACGATGTTAGGCAATTTTCAATAAAGGTAATGCGCGAACCATGAGGAACAACTGGCAAAATTTCTCTGAAATCACCGCAAAATAAAATGGTTTTTCCCCCAAATAATCTTCCTTTATTATTTATGGAACTAATATCTCAAATCAATCTATAAAATCATTTTAATGCATAAAAAGGGGAGGTTGAAACTTAAAATCAGCGATAATGAATTGAGAAATCTGCCTTGACTACTGTTAGAGGACTGATATTAGAGACTGAGCTTTTTAAAATTATTATTGGTTATTTGAAAACTTTGTGTAAGGTCTATCAGTTTCATGTAGCAAAACTCTATCTATAATAACACGTTGTTCATCATTAGCACTCTCGTACATTTCTTAAAAAATAACTCATTCTTTAGCGAAATTTACATCAAAAACAAAATTTGGAGAAGCATAATTTGAGTTTGGAAGACCAAGCTCCTCACTGGAAGTATTATGCGTCAGAAGAATATAATCGATTATAAGAAGGCTTTTGTTATAAGAGATATTTTGACTAGAGTCTTTTATTTTAAAACCTTTACGAAAGAGTAATGTAGGTTGAATTTTGTAACTTTAACCCTTAAGCTCTGATCTGGTCAGTATATTTTTCTCTTTTTCAATTTACAAGCTTTAAAAAATAATGGATGTCTGCTCTAAACGAAACTTCATAGTTCCCACCGAGGCTGTGGGCTGTGAGGAATATATCCTCTGTTGGCTGTATTTGTATTCTTCACGTGTCAAGTGTACGGGTCTTACACCGAGGACTAAGGACAGTATTAACGGTGGAGGCTTAAAGTATGGCTGTGATTCTTGCCGCGATATAGAGAATATGATGCGCACATTCATGAAGCGGAGGGCTGGTTTTAATAAACTCCAAGCGGAGTTTATGGCGTTCGAGGCTGAGTTTAGCAGCCTAAAGCTATTGAATAAGTCTACTAAACGAAAAAAGACCACTCTTGGTTGGAAATTACCGATAGTTTCATTATAGAAGGCCCTGTTAGTGGTTTTGCTGCGTCACCAGTTGCAACTCCCAATGTTGCTGCGGTTGCAGTAAGCCCGCCAAGGCAAAAAACTGCTAGCCAATACACCCAAGAGGTGGAAAAACTGACAAAAACCCTATGTCAGTGTAGGAATAACTCAAACACTTGCTGATAAATACAGTACTCCAATAACTGTAAAAGCCATGATACAAAATTGCTCCATTGAAAGGATAAAATTTATCATGCATGCTCACAAACATGAGTGATGCCGTGTCCAAATTTGTAAACAGTTGTACAGAGATAACAGGTGTAATGTCCGGTTTGAATAAAAATAAGATTTTAGTTAATGTGCGTAACGAACAAAAAGAACGTTACATTTCTTGTAGTTACCAACGTAATGCTTAAAACGAGCGCGCTACCTACATATATGTAAGCAGTTATATGGATAAAATTGATCAGATGATTTCCCTGATGTTTGCAATGGCTTTTGCCAAGACTAGTTTCGATGCACATGTCAGTTCTGAGTGAAAGCCAACCAAAGAGGTCGATAATATGGAGAGAAAGTTAATATAAACTCAGTCAAATTTCTAAGTTGCAGTATACAACTATCGCCAAGACTATTAAGTGATTTTCGGCATTGTTATTGTGCATTCGTATACGTAAGAATATTAATATTCAAGTGTTTAGGAATCAAAACTAATTGTTTCATATAGTTAGATCCCCCGATCGGGTTGCTGAGCGCCAAGCATCAAAAGCCAACGGCAAACAAAGTGCAATGCCGCCATATGGGAGAGTGAGAGCGGTGAGCCACACGTACAGTGTACGTGTGAAGGGAAATACGATCACCGCGAAACGCACTTCGGAATATGGGCACCGAGAGCATAAAAAGTGAGGGCTAGCGAGCCCGAAAGACGGGTGCGGGTGTGAAGGGGCCCCTTGAACGAAATAAAGTGAGGGCTCTGCTTGTCAAAAGGGGAGAAGCGGGGGGTGATGGAAGCAGATCGTGCGAGAGCGAGGTCGTATGGCGGGGTAGCCAATAGGAGCGAGGCGAATATCGTTGGGGAGGCCCAGTATATGATAAAATATGGCAAGCACATACGATAGAAGGGAAATGGGTTGATGTATAAATAAGTAAATAATTAGTTATTTAAATATGTAAACGATATAAAAGATATAAATGAATTATTAGAGGAAAAGATAAGAAATGAATGTAATAGAGTTAAGTGAAGATATTTGGAGACCCATAAGGGGACAAAAGGGGTCATATGGCAAGGTTGGAGGTCATGAGGAATAGAAGGCGGGAAAAGGACCGGCGACGGCACCAACGCAAGCACAAGGAGCGCGAAGGAGATGGAGATAGGCGAAGGAATGGGCATGCAGCGTTAGAGAAAGTGGCTGCATGCAAAAGGAAAAGGAATAAGCGGCACTTTCACCACGCATAGCAACAGCGAAAGTGCGTGGGTGAAAGTAGAGCCAATGGAAATGAACTGGCTGTATAGCGGTACTGCGACATATGCATCCAGAGGCCAGGAGGCCTATATAAGGCACGCGTCGACACAAGGACGATCATCAAGTGTCAAGCAGCGAAGCAAAGTGGACATCTCAAGACCTCCAGTAGTAATCTTGAGAGTTCAAAGGCGAGGATAGGAAAGCGAAGTGTTCAAGACCTACTGTAGTAATCTTGAAGCATTAAATCGAAGTCAGAGTACTCAAAGGGCCAAGTCTGGGTTCAAGCGAGTGTCCTGAGAACAACATAGGGATCAGAGAGTAGGGAAAGTTCAGGAGATATCCTAGAACTATGCAGTAGGGAGCAAGAAGTAGGAAAGGAAGTATCCTGGAGGAATATTGGGGATTCATAAAGTATCCTTGATCAAAAATAAGGACCTCAGGAAATATCCTTGAGGGAGAAAAGTTCAGGAAATATCCTTGAACTTGGTTTTTGAGAACACAGGAAGTATCCTGGAGGAATATTTTGGGTTCAGGAAGTATCCTTGAACGAAAATAAGGACCTCAGGAAATATCCTTGAGGGAGAAAGTTCAGGAAATATCCTTGAACTGGGTTGGGAACATACAGGAGTTATCCTGGAGGAATATTTTGGGTTCAGGAAGTATCCTTGAACCAAAATAAGGACCTCAGGAAATGTCCTTGAGTTAGGGACTTCAGGAAATATCCTCGAACGTGGAGGTTGGGTCTTAAAACAAAGATAAGGAGATCATAGGAGAACGACAACGAAAAACAACTCCTAAGGACCACAATCGATGAAAAAAAGAAAAAAGTGGAGAAAGAGGTGGTATACGAGAAAAGAAATAAGCCACATCATTCCAGCGAGTATGCCAAGGTGGCAAAGCAAGTAGGGGAATGGACGTTTAGATTCGATGGCAACGACAAGGCTCTAGAATTCATCGAACAAGTAGAATGGTCAGCAGATATGTATGAAATCGAGATTGACATGATACCACGGCCAATGCCGGAACTGTTAAAGGACAAGGCCTTAAAATGGTACATTGCCAATAACAAACAGTGGAGGACCTGGGAGGAGTTCACAGAAAGCTTCAGGAAGTATTTTTTGCCAAAAGGATTCGTCAGAAATCTGGCCGACAAAATGAAGGCCAGGAAGCAAGGCAGGAGAGAATCATTCAAAGACTTCATGATCGAGATGCAGACACTAATGCGACCGCTTAGGATCCCAGACTTCGAACAACTTGAAGTGATAATGGATAACTGTACACCGGATCTGCGTATATTCATCAGGCTGTAAAGCATCAGGACAATGGAAGACATAATGCAACTGGCGGAAGAATATGAAATTCTCGAACAAGAAAGAGCAGAGTTTATAAGCGAAGACAACAGCAGCAAAATTTCAGCGGTGGACAAAGACAAACACCCCATAACACACAAAACACGAGATTCAGAAGATACGTCGACGGAAATCCATCGACACAAAACAATCTACAACAGTGTAGAAATACCGAGACAAAATGGATACAGAATCCAAAACAAGCATGTAGGCGATGCGATGGATCAGGACACTGGGCAAGAGATTGCAATTTGCCCAGATTAATGTTCTGCTGGCAATGTGGAAAGGTCGGAGTACGGACGATGAACTGCTGCACAGGGACGGGAAACGAGAACCGGTTCCAGTGTACAAGGGGCGAGCAGGGACCGACGCAAACAGCTCCTCAACACTATTCGGAAGATTAAGAGAAGAGGTGGATCAGCTATGCGCCATAATAGAGCTCGCAGGGAGCAAAGTGAAGGGCACCATAGACTCGGGAGCAACGAGCAACTTCATAAGTCAAAAGATAAGCGAAACCCTCGAATACAAAGGAATATGGAGCCGCGTAAATAAATAGCTATGGATGGCGAACGGGAGCGTGAGCGATATCGAAAGACAGTGGGAAGGGGAAGTAAGATTCGGGAACAAACAAATGTCGATGCCATTCCTGGTGCTACCAAATGGAATTAATTCAATTGTACTGGGATTAAACTTTTTGAAGGGACGGGGACAACAGTTGAATGCGGAGGACATACAATAAATCTCTAAAGAGATTCAACGGAAGATTAGTAGAAAGGATGTCTATCATGGTGGTCCAGGAACGAGTCGATCAATTAAACATCGAAACATTCTTAGGGGAGGAGCTAAAAGAGTTGGCCAAAATCACAGGAACGTCAACAATAGCAACCCATAGGATCAGAATGAAGGATGATATAGCAGTCAGGCAAAGATATTATCCAAAGAACCCAAGAATGCAAGGAGAGATCGTCGATAAAGTAAATGAACTACTCAGAATGGGATATATCGAACCTTCAAAAAGTCCATACAGCTCTCCAATAGTGATGGTAAAGAAAAAACAAACAGGAAAATGGCGATTGTGCGTCGACTTTAGGCAAATCAACGCAAAGTCCATTAAGGACGCATGCCCAATGCCTCGTATCGACTATATACTAAACCAGTTGAAAGAGGCAAAATTCATCAGCAGTTTGGACCTTAAAGACGGATACTGGCAAATCCGTCTAGAGGAGGATAGCAGACCGATATCCGCTTTCGCAGTGCCAGGGAGAGGCCTATTCCAATGCAAGGTGATGCCGTTCGGATTTCACTCAGCATCAGCAACATTCCAAAGGGCGCTAGATCAAGTTTTGATCACATCCGACACCTCAAAGAAGTATTCCAGAGACTAAAAACAGCAAACCCTAGAATAAACGCGGAAAAATGTTTATTCTTCAGAAAGGAGCTGCGATTTCTCGGCCATCAAGTTACAGAACAGGGAATCGGAACGGATCCAGAAAAAGGTGGCAGCGGCAGGTGCAACCATTAAATTCACTTCTTAAAAAGAAAACAAAGTGGCAATGGAGCGAGGAACACCAAGCCGCATTTGAAGAGGTCAAAAAGAAGTTGGTATAAGACCCAATACTAGCATGCCCTGACTCTGAAAGGATGTTCATTCTACAAACAGACGCTAGCTGGGGGCGATTTTAACTCAAAACACGGATGAGGGGGAACGAGTCATATCATATGCAAGCAGATCACTGAACCCAGCAGAGAAAAACTACTCAGCCACAGAAAAGGAGTGTCTGGCGATCGTGTGGGCAATCAGCAAATTCAAACAAAAGGAAAATGGAGAAGGACGCACAGAAGTACCCAGACTACGTGTGGGAAAACGATCAGCTATACAGAAATATACCCCACAGAGCGGGAGATGAAGATGTAATGGCATGGAAAATGTGCGTTCCTAAAGCACTACGTCCGAACATCATGAAGAAAAATCACTCTACGCCCACGGCAGGACACACGGGCAGTAGACGAACGATAGCAAGGATAGCGGCGAAATACTTCTGGCCTGGCATGCAAAGAGACATCCGAACGTTCGTGAGCAGATGCGAATTGTGTTTAAAGTATAAACCAAATCAGCAACAAGCGGCCGGAAAGATGCTAACGCAAATACCAGAGGAGCCGTGGGCAACGATTTGCGCAGACTTTGTAGATCCACTACCAAGATCAAAACACGGAAACTCCATGCTGTTAGTAATTGTAGACCGATTCTCAAAATGGACAGAACTCATACCAATGCGGAAAGCAACAGCAAAGAGTTTAGTAAAGCACCATACACACCGCTGGAAAACCCGACCGAAAGAACAAACAGGACGGTGAAAACGATGATAGCACAGTTCGCAGGCGAGAACCAGAGAAACTGGGATGAAAAATGGCCAGAGATTACATTGGCGGTGAACACGAGCAGATCGCAGTCAACAGGATTCACACCAGCGTTCCTCTTACAGTGGAGAGAACCAAGACTTCCCGGCACGGTGTACGACAAAGTAACGACAGGATCGGGAGTCGAAACACTAACGGCAAAACAAAGAAAGAACCAATTGAAAGAGCTGTGCGATGAAGAAGAAGAAGCGGTGGAAAGGGAAGAAGAAGAAGAACAAGAGGAAGAGGAGGAGATGGAGAATATGGTGGTTGACGAGGAAGGTGGGATTCAGACGCCACATAGATGGCACCCCCACCCTCAAGATGGCATCCGGCGCGGCCACCGACGGGACTCCAGGAATTCGGTGGATGGAGTCCGAGGAAGAGCGGGACCAGGAAGGCGAAGGAGCACCTCCTCCAGACCCGCAAGGTGGCCTGGCACACCCACCACCGTTCACCCCAGGCCCACCCCGAAGGGACCAGTGGGTGGAGTCTCTGCGGGTGGGGATTTACTGGGTACACCGGGCCACCACGGTGTACCAATGGGCAGTGCACTGGGAGACCCAGGAGCAACAAGACCCATCACAGCAACCACGACCCCAGCAACCACAGCCCCAGCAACCACAGCCCCAGCAACAGCAACAGCCCCAGCAACAACAACTACAACAGCCCCAGCAACAACAACTGCAACAACAACAACAAGAACCACAGGAGCCAAGGGATCCTCGGCTGAGGGTAAACGGCCCGAATCCGTGGGTCTGGCCGCGCCCGGCACTGATACGGCAGAGCTCGCTGCCAGAGCAGTAGACGGCCAGACCCAGGCGACACTGGGACGGCAGCGGTCGTGCCCGGTGCCGGTAAGGAATGACAGATGGATAGAGGTGGAGGCCGAGAAGTGGCCCTTGAACATTTTTGAAGCAGTGGAGGAGATGGTGCGGTAGGGAGGCACCAGGAGGGTGAGAGTGGTGTGGGCTGGGAGGATCCGATACCGGGTGAGGGTGGCACGGGGTAACGCCCGGGTATTTAGGGTGAAGTTAGACAAAAAAAAAAAAAAAACTATGACGTTTGGGTTAAGAAGAAAATACGAAGTTAGGTTAAGAGAAAAACGTGAAGTTAGGTTAGGAGAAAAAGCTGTAGTTAGGTTAAGAGAAAAATATGAAGTTAGGTTAAGAGAAAAACATGAAATTTAGGCTAAGAAGAGAAAAACATGAAATGTAGGCTAAGAAGAAAACATGAAGGATAGATTAAGGCATGAATTGTTAGATTAAGAGAAGAAGCGGAACGAGCCATGCGTATGGGCGTATGTCCGGTGCAGAATAGAAAAGATGCTCTAATCCACCAACAGAAACAGAAAAATACTCTGCAATCGCCAACAGAAGATGCCAAATAAGAGGCAAGAAAATATGTGATCTGAGTCGGAAAAAAAAAATTGAAGTAATAGGCACAGACCGAGCAAACAAAAGGAACAAGGGACAGGGGAGGAGGGTACCTCCCTCCGGAAGAAAGGGGGGAGTGTGAGGAGCATAAAGGTCAAACCATTATGTACCCCACAACATACAGTATACATCAGCCATAAAGTCGCCAGCAAAAACGGCAACAAACGGTGTTAGCAACATGTATATAACGCCGAGGGCCGTCGGCAAAACAACAGCAAAGGAAAAAGAAAGAAATAGAAACATAATAAACAACAACAACAAATATACGCAGCTAGCAACATGTGTACAACGCCAAGGGCTGTTTTGCCGTCGGCAAAACAACGAAAAAAAAAGAAATGGAAAAAGAAAAAAAACGAAAAACAATGAACAACAACAACAAATATATCAAATGAAACACAAGTAACACAGCAACAACTAACATATTAAATGAAATACGATTACGATTATGAATAATAACAAATATATTAAATGAAAAACAATTAACACAGAAATAACAAATATATTAAACGAAACATAAATACCGCAACAACAACGAATAGATCAAGCGAAACAAAATTATTCCAACAACAATTGGAACAAGACAAGCAGAAGAAGAAATGTAAGCAATAATGCAAAACTCAAGAACAGCTGAGCATAAACAAATGCGAAGAGCTGCAACAAAAACAAAGGCGGCTGGGCATGAACAAAATGGAGTACAGTGTACGTGTGAAGGGAAATACGATCACCGCGAAACGCACTTCGGAATATGGGCACCGAGAGCATAAAAAGTGAGGGCTAGTGAGCCCGAAAGACGGGTGCGGGTGTGAAGGGGCCCCTTGAACGAAATAAAGTGAGGGCTCTGCTTGTCAAAAGGGGAGAAGCGGGGGGTGATGGAAACAGATCGTGCGAGAGCGAGGTCGTATGGCGGGGTAGCCAATAGGAGCAAGGCGTTGGGGAGGCCCAATATACGACAAAAGATGGCAAGCACATACGATAGAAGGGAAATGGGTTGATGTATAAATAAGTAAATAATTAATTATTTAAATTAAGGGGACAAAAGGGGTCAAAAGGCGAGGTTGGAGGTCATGAGGAATAGAAGGCGGGAAAAGGACCGGCGACGGCACCAACGCAAGCACAAGGAGCGCGAAGGAGATGGAGATAGGCGAAGGAATGGGCATGCAGCGTTAGAGAAAGTCTCTTGAGACGAAGTTGAGCCCAGGTCAAGGATCGGAGTCATCTGCTTTATCATCAAGGAGCCAGCGAGGAACAAATAACAAACAAATCAAGCGAAAAGGAACTAAGAGTCAACCACATCAAGCGAATACGAACCTGGAACAACAGCGACGACATTATCAGAATCAAGAAAGGAACAGGATCCAAGGACCACAAAGGACCTCCAACCAATCGCCAAGGACCCCTGCAGAATCCCAAAAAGATTAATAAAAGCCAAAGTTAAAAGGGTCTGTGCCAAAATTACATACAAAAGCGTCATTATTTATCGGGGCACAAAATAAATTTTGTTGTGCCGAACCTAGCCCTGAAAAGTCTCATCAACGACTCTAAGGACGAGAAAGGATCGTTACATGGTCTGCAAAAGGCTTTCGTGTAATTCGATTCTCCTCATTCCTGTGCATTGATGATCTTGCATTACTGTGTGGGAAAGTTAAGAGTTGGGTTGGCATGTTTTTGGGTTTGATAAGGGCTTGTGTTAACTCTCCCCCTCTTAAGTGCGTGCGTCCTCGGATCCAATAATAGGTTGCACTGGTGCTATCTGTGCCTCCACCGGTGGGTGATTTAGAGTGGCCGTGAAGATGTAGTACACTTGGCCCTCGCTTAACACGGGGGTTACGTTCCTAGAAATCCTCGTGTTAAGCGAAACATGGATTCAGTACAAAATAAGGCGTTACGTTCTCAAAATTCAAAATTGGCGGAAAAAAATTTTTTTATTATTCAAGTTTGGTCTGTTTTTATTAAAGTTTCATACATTTGTTCAAAATTAACCAAAAGTTATTATGTATATGCCTTTAATAAATGCATAACATTCATATTTTCCAAATTAAAAGTGGGTATTAAATAAAAAAAGGTGCTTCATATAATTAATTAACATGTAAAACTTTATAGAAACTTAAAAATGTTAAAAAGTAAGGAGATCATATGTTTTAATTCATATCAAATTTGAAATGCATTTGGTGGCATTTATAGTTTAAGCCAGTTTGTTTCAACATGTTTTCTTTTTTGGTGGCTCCTTATCAAAAAAATCAGTCATTTTCGATTGTTTGGTGGCTTTTAAAGCTTCTTTATAGCACTCCTTATAAGGCAAAAGTATTTTTTCCAACTCTCTAGCATATGCTAGCATATGCGAATCCTTCTTGGAGCTTTTCTATCGTTAAACTAATCGGGTCGGTTTCTTCAGAGCTGCTGTCATCTGATTTCGAATTGTTTGCTTCATTCACAGCAATCTCAAGCAATGATTCGTCATTAATTCAATCATCTTCAAACAACTCTTGCAAATCATCATTTGCCATGTCGTCGAAACCTTCGCCTTCAATCAAGTGAGCAAGGTCCAATATATCCTGGAATCCACGTTTTGGCACTTCTATTTCATGGCTTTTAACAACCTCTGGCCATAATTTCCTCCAGCATCTATTTAATGTTGACACCTTAATCTCTTTTAAAGATAAGTTTACCAACTCAAGGCTATCTTTAATAGAAAATTTCTTCCAAGCACTGGTTACATCGATGGAGTCAGTTTCAGTTGTATCCAAAATCCAGCGTATAGAGCGTCTGATGTAATATGTCTTGAAAGTGTAAATTATACCCTGATCCATTGGCTGCAGAAGCGATGTTGTATTAGGTGGAAGAAATTTTATTTTGACATTCGGATGGGTTAAATCTTTTGGATGTCCTGGGGCATTGTCCAATAATAATAGTGCTTTAAAGTGTAAATTCTTTTTTTTTAAATGTTTTTCAACCTCAGGTACAAAGCAATTCAAGAACCAGTCTTTAAATAATTCTGCAGTTACCCAAGCTTTGGAATTTGCTTTCCAGTAAACGGGTAATTTGCTCTTGTCTATTCCTTTAAACGCACGGGGATTGAAAGACTTATAAACAAGCATTGGTTTTGCTTGAAAGTCGCCTGATGCATTACTACACAGCAAAAGTGTAAAACGATCTTTTTGTACCTTAAAGCCGGGAGCTACTTTTTCATTCTTTGATAAAAAAGTTCGATTTGGCATTTTTTTCCAGCAAAGTCCAGTTTCATCCGCATTGAAAACTTGGTCGGGCAGGAATTCCTCTTCTTTAATGAACCCCTGAATCTCTTCTGGGTATGTGGTAGCAGCTCCATCATCGGCCGATGCCGCTTCGCCCTTAAATTTGAGGCTATGAATGGAGAACCTTTTCTTAAATTTCTCGAACCATCCATTACTGGCAACGAAATCTATGCTGGAAGAGGGCTCTCCATTTTGCTCGAGCAGTCCATAAATCCTGAGTGCCTTTTCCTGAATGATCCGCTGGCTTAAAGGGATCTTTTTTTCGTAGCTATCGTCAATCCAAATGCTAAGTGCTCTTTCCATTTTTTCCAAAATTGGTGCACGTGCTCTACTGGTAAATTTTGTAGATATGGATGACCCAATGCTTCCTGCACGTCGTATTTCAGTTTCATTCTTTTTGATAGTGCGAACTGTTGCCTCATTTAAATCAAGGCTTCTTGCAATTTCCGTGGCAGTTTGCCCATTGTCTAAGCGGTTTAGAATTTGTATTTTTGATTCTATAGAAATGACTTTTCGTTTTAAAGTAGCTCTGTTCTTTTTTTCTGCCATTGTAAAAGCTAAAATTTGTTTATTTTAATTATGTACATATTCACTTTTTAATTTAATCAAGCTGTACCACCTTTTTACTTACCACAAAATCTTTGACTTTTTATTTACGCGTCTGCAAAGCTCAAGATTTTTGCACCTACTAAAACACGCTTAAATCTGACATATCAAATGTGGGATTCCCCTTTTTCGACAAGCACCCCATGCGTATGACGCAAGCACAAAGGCACTATAGCGTTAATCGACAGCAAAAAAAAATATATATCGATATTTTGCATTAGTGTAAGAACGAGGTTTTTAGCGTGTTAAAAGGGGGATGGGAGCAAATTTGTAACCGTGTAAGACCGAGTTCGTGCTAAAAGAGTCCGTGTTAAGCGAGGGCCAAGTGTATAGCGTGCACTGCTTATGGCAGCAGCAGTATGCAGCAGTACTGCTGCCATAAGCAGTGCACGCATAAGCAGTGAAGCACATATATGTGTCAAAATTGCGATTGTGTGTGTGTGAATATGAATATCAATCGCTACATTGTCTACTATTTGGCGATTGGCTGCCCCCGGCCAATGTATTTAAAATATTTCTTTATTGGATTAAGAAACAAAAAATTTTTTAGAAAATAAAATGTAATGGTCAAAAGCTGCAAAGGTATACAAACTTTGGCATAGCCGAAGTTAGCTTCTTTGATATTTTTTATATTAAAATCTTGCGCTACTGTTTCTTTTTTGTATCTAGGGGTTATTTTTGATCCCAATTTTTTATTGACTCTAACATATACTGTATCCCCTGAATTGTATTTTTTTATTCTACCCTTCTCTTTCCTTTGTTAATTCTTCTGGAGTGTGTACTAATTGTGTTGCGAAAAATGCTTCAATAGGTTTTTTCTTGGTTTTGCTATGTATAGATCTGTTGTGTTCCTTCACGGCTTTAAATATTAAATCCTCAAATTCCATGGAAGAGTCTTGATGTTTTACACATCTCATGATTTTGGTAAATGTAGAGTGAAATCGCTCTATTTGCCCATTACTTAAGGAATTGTATTGAGGTGTTGTATGAATTTGGATACCTAGCTGGTTAGTTAATAGATATTTAATAGTTGCTGAATTTAATGCTTTCTCATTGTCCATAACTACTGTGCTTGTTACACCGAAAGCTATTAATAATTGCCTTAAAAGAGGTTTTCAAGGTATCTGCTGTTTTAGAATTTACCAATTTGACTTGGGCGTATTTTGAGAATTTATCGATTGCTGTAAGAATTTTTTGGCTTTGGGTTGAGTATAGATCTAGGGGATAAGTAGGAATTGGTGTCGGCTGGATTTCACCATTCGGGGGTTGTCTTTAATATTTTGATAGTTTACATGTTTGGCATGCTTTTACTATCGCATATACCTTTCTTTTCATGGATGGGAAGAAACTGCGGGACAAAATTTGTGCTTTATTTTCTTATGGGCTCTGGTATGTTATATGGTTGATACCTCGGTTTGTGTATTATATCTGTTACTTATTTTTGGGTATATCTGGCTCTATAATTTTTAAAATGGTCGGGGAATATAGTTTGGATTTTTCCCATTATCCTTACAAACGTAAATGTGCCATTAATTAGGTTAGGATCCATTTTTTTTCCTTTAAAATTGTAATTAATTCTTGCTCGGAATAGTCTGGTTGTTTTACGGTGTGTCTGTGATATGTGGGAAAAATTATTTCCAAAGTTTTGCTGGGGCTATTATTTAGTAGGAGGAATATTTGATTTTTGAATACGTTAATGGGTATTTCTGCTGTAGGTATGAGTTCGTGACCGGAACTCTCATCACTGTGGGCTGTAGATGTAGTATTACTTGCATTGATAAATGTTTTTACTGGGTTTCTAGGTATTTACTGCGTCTGCCACCGAATTGCAACTTCATGGTTTATATTTCATTTCGTGTTCGAATTCTTCTAAGAAGAGGTGGAAAACTCTTTAATTTCCCGCTGTGGTTCTTTGCGCTCAGAGCAAAGGTGAGGGGCTGATGATCCACGTGTATTATCACTTTAGACTTACCGTAGAGGTACATCCTAAGCTTTTCTAAAGACCAAATTATCGCTAGCATTTCCTTTTCGTTCGTAGCATAATTCTCTTCGGTCTTACTAAGGGATCTAGAAATGAAGGTAATGGGCCTTCAGCTCCTAATGCTTTATTGGACGCGTCAGTTGTTAAGTGAAATACCTGGTTGAAGTCTGGGTAAGCAAGAATGACATCGTATGAGGCTAGGGTGTTCTTAATTTTGTTGAAGGAATCCATTTCCGCGTTACCCAATGTGATAACAATTTTGTCAGAAGGTGTTTTCTTCATTCTGCCAGATTCGCCACGTAACAGTGAGGTTAGTGGTTTCGCTAATTTGGCAAAGTCCTTCCCAAACCTACGGTAATAGCTTGCCAATCCCAAAAATGATCACAAGTTTTTTAGGGTTCTTGACATTGGAAAGTTTTTGATTGCCATTACTTTTTCTGGGTTTGTTTTGACTACTTCTCGGGAGATAACTACTCCCAAGAATTCTACGCTTGACTTGAAAAAGTCGCTCTTATCCACTTGGACCTTCCTGTAAGCCTGTGATAAAGTCGAGAAAATAGTTGCAAGGTGTTGTAGAAGTTCAGTTTCTGTTTTACTAAAGATGATTATGTCATCTATGTAAACATAACATATTTTCCCTACATGTTCTCTTAGAATATCGTCCAGAGCTCTTTGAAAAACTGATGGTGAATTTTTTAATCCAAAAGGGAGTCTGGTGAATTCATATTTTCCGCCATTTACTGCAAAATCCCGTTTTTTCAACATCTGATTCTTTAAGAAGAATCTGATGGAAACCACTTTTTATGTCGAGAACAGAGAAGTGCTTGTTATTGCCCAATTGAGCAATTACTTCTTCGATTCCAGGAATGGGGTATTTGTCTGAAATGGTGACCGTGTTTAATTTTCTGTAGTCGATGACTCTGAACTTCTTTTTTCCGGAGGCATCTGTTTTTTTTGGTACAACCCGTACAGGGGCGTCGTACGGTGACTGTGAGGGTCTTATTATGCCATATCTTAAACGTTCTTGTACTTGTTCCTCCAATACTTCTCTTAAGGAAGCCGGGTAAGGATAATGTTTTGTGTAGACCGGAGAGTCTGATGTCGTTCGGATTTCTCCTAGGACATTTGTAGTGAATGCCAGTTTTTTGTCTGGGTCCGCAAAGAAGTCATTATATTCCTCACGAAGTACGTTTAGACCTTGTGTTTGTGTATCGCCTGTGAGGTGCATAAATGTCAAACAATTATGCACCCCACAACATGCTGTATACATCAGCCAGGTCAGAACAGCAACAAACGTTGCTAGCAACAAACACAGCCAGCAACACAAGAAGCTAGCAACATGTATACACAAAGCCAAGGGCTGGTTTGCCGTCGGCAAAACAAAACTCGCGCAGGCCGTTTTGCCGTCGGCAAAACAACAGCGAAAGAAAATATAACAAACAACGGCAACAAATATACAAAGCTAGCAACATGTATATACAAAGCCAAGGGCTGTTTTGCCGTCGGCAGAACAACGGCAACGGAAGAAAGAAATAATGCACAAAGAACAACAACAACAAATACATGAAAGTAGTGTAACGATCCTTTTTCGTCCTTAGAGTCGTTAAAAAGACTTTTCAGGGCAAGGTTCGGCACAACTAAATTTATTTTGTGCCCCGATAAATAATAACGCTTTTGGATATAATTTCGGCACAGACCTTCTTAGTTTTGGTTTTTATTGATGTATTTGGGATTCTGTAGGGGTCCTTGGCGATTAGTTGGAGGTCCTTCGTGATCCTTGTGTCCTTGGTGCTGCTTTGCTTGGGTCTTCGCTGTTGTTCTTTGCTTTTTGTGGTTTCGCTTGACTTATTTTGCCGGCTCCTTGATGCCGACGCAGATGACTCAGATCCTTGATCTGGGTTCAACTTCGCCTCTTGAGTTCTCCTACCCTCCTACGCTCTCCTGACTTCTACTTCTACCCCAATCTCTGCGTTCAAGGATATTTCCTGAACTCCTCCCCCTCAAGGATATCTCCTGAGGTCCTTATTTTGGTTCAAGGATACTTCCTGAGTCCAAAATATTCCTCCAGGATATTTCCTGTTTGTTTAAAACCCTGTTCAAGGATATTTCCTGAACTTTTCCCTCTCAAGGATATTTCCTGAGGTCCTTATTTTGGTTCAAGGATACTTCCTGAGTCCAAAATATTCCTCCAGGATATTTCCTGTTTGCCTAAAACCCTGTTCAAGGCTATTTCTTGAACTTTTCCCTCTCAATGATATTTCCTGAGGTCCTTATTTTGGTTCAAGGATACTTCCTGAGTCCAAAATATTCTTCCAGGATATTTCCTGTTTGCCTAAAACCCTGTTCAAGAATATTTCCTGAACTTTTCCCTCTCAAGGATATTTCCTGAGGTCCTTATTTTGGTTCAAGGATACTTCCTGAGTCCAAAATATTCCTCCAGGATATTTCATATTTGCCTAAAACCCTGTTCAAGGATATTTCCCGAACTTTTCCCTCTCAAGGATATTTCCTGAGGTCCTTATTTTGGTTCAAGGATACTTCCTGAGTCCAAAATATTCCTCCAGGATATTTCCCGTTTGTTTAAAACCCTGTTCAAGGATATTTCCTGAACTTTTCCCTCTCAAGGATATTTCCTGAGGTCCTTATTTTGGTTCAAGGATATTTCCTGAGTCCAAAATATTCCTCCAGGATCTTTCCTTTCCTACTTCTTGCTCCCTGCCGATTGATTCTAGGATATTTCCCCGAATCGTCCCTATTCTTTATTCCCTGTGTTATTCTCAGGACACTCGCTTGAACCCAGACTTGGTCCTTTGAGTACTCTGACTTCGATTTGATGCTTCAAGATTACTACTGGAGGTCTTGAAACACTTCACTTCCTTTTCCTCGCCTTTTGAACTCTCAAGATTACTACCAGAGGTCTTGAGATGTCCACTTTACTTCGCTGCTTGACACTTGATGATCTGACCCCTCAAGATTACTACAGGAGGTCTTGAGGGATCGCCTTGCCGCCCGTGCTGCCGAACACTTCATGTCTCTCCTTGATTTGCTGCGGCCTTTATATAGGCCTCCTGGCCTCTGGATGCAGCTACTGCAGTACCGCTATACAGCCAGTACATTTCCATCGGCGCTCACTTTCACCCACGCACTTTCGCTGTTGCTATGCGTGGAGAAAGTCCCGTACTTCTCCTTGTTTCGCATGCAGCAACTTTCTATGCTGCTGCATGTCCATCCCTTCGCTTTTGTTTTGTCTCCCTCACACTTCGTGTTCCTGTGTTGGCGACATCGCCGACCTTCCTTTCTCCTCCTGCTCCTCTCTCGACCTCCAACCTCGCCTTGCGACCCCTCATATTCCGTTATCGTTCTTAAACTACTATCTCTTATGCCTATATACTTCATTCTTTGTTGTCTTATCATCTAATATTACATTTGTATCTTTTAGTTATTTAATACACTTAATTACAATTCATTTCATATATAGGTCAACATATATCAAATATATAATAACAAATACCTCAATGCGACACAGTAACACAACAACAACAAATACAAGAAATTATTATGTATGATTATATATAAAATATGTAATAATACAGTAAATGCAACAACAATAACAAATATACAAATATACAAATATAAAACAGCAAATACATTAAACACCACAGCAATAACAAAGATATAAAACGAAACACAAAAACAGCAACAACAAGTGAAGCAAGCCCAGCAGCAGAATAAATGCAAGCAATAACGCAAAACGCAAGAACAGCTGAGCATAAACAAATGCGAAGAGCTGCAACAAAAACAAAGGCAGCTGGGCATAAGCAAAAATGCAAAGCGCCGGCTGTTGCTGAGCCCCAAGCATTTAACAGAAGCCCAAAGCAAACGAACACAAACGGAAAGCAAAGGGCGATGTCACCAGATGAGAGAGCGAGAGCGAGAGCGAAAGCGAGAGCGGCCGTTCACACGTACACTGTACGTGTGAATGCAATACGATCGCCGCGAAGCGCACTTCGGAATGTGGGCACCGAGAGCACCAAAAGTGAGGGCTAGCGAGCCCGAAAGACGGGTGCGGGTGTGAAGGGGGCCCTTGAACGAAATAAAGTGAGGGCTCTGCTTGTCAAAAGGGGAGTAGTGGGGGTGACAGTGGCAGATCGCATGAGAGCGAAGTCATATGGCGGGGTGGCCAATGGGAACAAAGCGAATATCGTTGGAGAGGCCAAGTTACGATAAGAATTGGCAGCCCGTACGATAGAAGGGAAATGGGTGGGTGTATAAATAAGTAAATAATTAATTATTTAAATATGTATATAAATAGATATAAAGAGTTATATGAATTGTTAGAGAAATTAGATGAAATCAAAGTAGTAGAATTAAGAAAAATATTCGGAGACCCATAAGGTCACAAAAGGGGTCATAGGCGAGGTTGGAGGTCGTGATGAACAGAAGGCGAAAAGAGGATCGGCGACGGCACCGGCGCAAACACAAGGAGCGCGAGGGAGATGGAGATAGGCAAAGGAATGGGCATGCAGCGTTAAAGAAAGTGGCTGCATGCAAAAGGAAAAAGGATAAGCGGTACTTTCACCACGCATAGCAACAGCGAAAGTGCGTGGGTGAAAGTAGAGCCAATGGAAATGTACTGGCTGTATAGCGGTACTGCGACATATGCATCCAGAGGCCAGGAGGCCTATATAAGGCACGCGTCGACACAAGGACGATCATCAAGGGTCAAGCAGCGAAGCAAAGTGGACATCTCAAGACCTCTGGTAGTAATCTTGAGAGTTCAAAAGGCGAGGAAAAGAAAGTGAAGTGTTCAAGACCTCCAGTAGTAATCTTGAAGCATCAAATCGAAATCAGAGTACTCAAAGGACCAAGTCTGGGTTCAAGCGAGTGTCCTGAGAATAACACAGGGAACAGAGAATAGGGACGATTCGGGGAAATATCCTAGAATCAAGCGGCAGGGAGCAAGAAGTAGGAAAGGAAAGATCCTGGAGGAATATTTTGGAGTCAGCAAGTATCCTTGAACCAAAATAAGGACCTCAGGAAATATCCTTGAGAGAGAAAAGTTCAGGAAATATCCTTGAACCGGGTTTTAAGCAAACAGGAGACATCCTGGAGGAATATTTTGGACTCAGGAAGTATCCTTGAACCAAAATAAGGATCTCAGGAAATATCCTTGAGAGGGAAAAGTTCAGAAAATATCTTTGAACCGGGTTTTAAACAAACAGGAGACATCCTGGAGGAATATTTTGGACTCTGGAAGTATCCTCGAGCCAAAATAAGGACCTCAGGAAATATCCTTGAGAGGGAAAAGTTCGGGAAATATCCTTGAACTGGGGTTTGAGCATACAGGAAGTATCCTGGAGGAGTATTTTGGATTCAGGAAGTATCCTTGAGCCAAAATAAGGACGTCAGGAGATATCCTTGAGGGGGAGGAGTTCAGGAAATATCCTTGAACGCAGAGATTGGGTCAGAAATAGAAGTCAGGAGAGCATAGGAGGGTAGGAGAA
This sequence comes from Drosophila sp. 14030-0761.01, assembly GCA_018150735.1. Lineage (NCBI taxonomy): Eukaryota > Metazoa > Arthropoda > Insecta > Diptera > Drosophilidae > Drosophila > Drosophila sp. 14030-0761.01. The sequence goes on from JAECWO010000031.1 coordinate 30,648,796, forward strand.
CTCAAGAGACGAAGTGGAACCCAGATCAAGGATCTGAGTCATCTGCGTCGGCATCAAGGAGCCGGCAAAATAAGTCAAGCGAAAGGAGCCGACCACAGCAAGCAAAGAACAACAGCGAAGACCCAAGCAAAGCAACACCAAGGACACAAGGATCACGAAGGACCTCCAACCAATCGCCAAGGACCCCTACAGAATCCCAAATACATCAATAAAAACCAAAACTAAGAAGGTCTGTGCCAAAAATTATATCCAAAAGCGTTATTCTTTATCGGGGCACAAAATAAATTTTGTTGTGCCAAACCTAGCCCTGAAAAGTCTCATCAACGACTCTAAGGACGAAAAAGGATCGTTACAACTGGCGCCCAACGTGCTATACTGATAAAATAAATAACGTAAACAATCAAAAAGGATAAGAAAGCGGCAAAATGACCAAATCATGGGTGTACCATATGAAGAAGGAGGATCTGGTGAAACATGGCAGAGAATTCGGGATGAACATGACAGGAACGGTGGAGGACATGAGGAAGCAATTCGGAGAATGGATCTTCAAGCATGAAGAGGATGAAACAAGGAGGAAACAAATAGATGAGCTGGCGATAAAATTCTCAAATTCACAAAGAGAAACAGGACCCCAAAGGGGAATAGACATCGCAACGCTGGCCATCCCAACTTTCAAAACGTCCAGGTGGGCCAGCGATAACGCTCTAGATGACAACGAAAAACAACTCCTAAGGACCACAATCGATGAAAGGAAGAAAAGAGTGGAAGAAGAGGTGGTATATGAGAAAAGAAGTAAACCTCATCAATCTAGCGAGTATGCAAAGGTGGCCAAACAAGTCAGAGAATGGACGTTTAGATTCGATGGCAACGACAAAGCTCTAGAATTCATCGAACAAGTAGAATGGTCTGCAGATATGTATGGCATCGAGATCGACATGATACCACGAGCAATGCCGGAACTGTTAAAGGACAAGGCCCTAAAATGGTACATTGCCAACAACAAACAGTGGAGGACCTGGGAGGAATTCACGGAAAGCTTTAGGAAGTATTTCTTACCAAAAGGATACTTCAAAAACCTGGCCGACAAAATAAAGGCCAGAAAGCAAGGCAGAAGAGAATCGTTCAAAGATTTCATGATCGAGATGCAGACACTGATGTGACCACTCAAGATCCCAGACTTCGAACAACTGGAGGTGATAATGGAAAACTGTACACCAGACCTGCGTATATTCATCAGGCCGCAAAGCATCAGGACAATGGAAGATTTAATGCAACTGGCGGAAGAATATGAAATTCTTGAACGAGAAAGAGCAGAGTTTATAAGAGAAGACAACAGGATACACAACCAGAGTCTAACGAGGCAGCAAAATTTCAGCGGGGGACAAAGACAAATACCCCATAACACACAAAACACGAGGATCGGAAGATACGTCGACGGAAATCCACCAACTCATAATGGTCTACAACAAGGTAGAAATATCGAGACAAAATGGATACAGAATCCAAAACAGGCATGTAGGCGATGTGGTGGAGCAGGACACTGGGCAAGAGACTGCAATCGGCCCAGATTGATGTTCTGCTGGCAATGTGGAAAAGTCGGTGTAAGGACAATGAACTGCTGCACAGGGACGGGAAACGAGAACCGGTTCCAGTCTACAAGGGGCGAGCAGGGACCGACGACAACAGCTCCTCAACACTAGTCGGAAGATTAAGAGAAGAGGCGGACCAGCTCTGCGCCATAGTAGAGCTCGCAGGGAGCAGAGTGAAGGGCACCATAGACTCGGGAGCAACGAGCAGCTTCATAAGTCAAAAGATGAGCGAAACGCTCGAACACAAAGGAATATGGAGCAGCGTAAATAAACAAGTATGGATGGCGGACGGGAGCGTAAGCAACATCCAAAGACAATGGGAGGGAGAAGTAAAGTTCGGAAACAAACAAATGTCAATACCATTCCTGGTGCTACCAAATGGAATCGATGCAATGGTACTAGGGTGGAACTTTTTGAAAGCAATGGGGACAACAATCGAATGCGGAGGACACACAATAAGTATACCATCGCTAAAGAGATTCAACGGAAGACTGATAGAGAGAATGTCCATCATAGTGGGGCAGGAAAAGGTCGATCAGTCTATTATCGAGTCATTCCTAGGGGAGGAGCTAAAGGAATTGGCAAAAATCACAGGAACGTCAACAATAGCAACCCATAGGATAAGAATGAAAGATGACGTAGCAGTCCGTCAACGGTATTACCCAAAGAACCCAAAAATGCAAGGAGAGATCGATGATAAAGTAAATGAACTGCTAAGAATGGGATATATAGAACATTCAAAAAGCCCATACAGTTCCCCGATAGTAATGGTTCGGAAGAAACAAACAGGAAAATGGCGATTGTGCGTCGAATTTAGACAAATCAATGCGAAGTCAATTAAGGACGCGTACCCAATGCCTCGGATCGACTACATCCTAAACCAGCGAAAAGAGGCAAAATTTATTAGCAGTCTAGATCTGAAGGACGGATATTGGCAAATCCCTCTGGAAGAGGATAGCAGACCGATGTCCGCGTTCACAGTACCAGGGAGAGGACTATTCCAATGGAAGGTAATGCCATTCGGATTACACTCAGCGTCAGCAACTTTCCAAAGGGCGCTTGATCAAGTTATAGGCCCGGAGCTGATGCCACACGCATTCGCATACCAGGACGACATCATAGTGGTGAGCAAGACAAGAGAAGACCACATCCGGCATCTCAGAGAAGTTTTCCGAAGATTAAAAACGGCAAACCTCAGAATCAACGCGGAAAAATGCCAATTCTTCAGAAAGGAGCTACAATTTCTAGGCCATCGAGTCACTGAACAAGGAATCGGAACGGACCCAGAAAAAGTGGCAGCGATTGCAGAAATAAAGCCCCCGAGATGCGTGAAAGAATTAAGACAGTATTTGGGGGTAGCATCGTGGTACAGAAGATTTGTGCCAGGTTTTGCAACAATGGTGCAACCGCTACACTCACTGCTCAAGAAGAAAACAAGATGGCACTGGAGTTCGCTCCCAACCAATCTGCATTTGAAGAAGTTAAAAAGAAATTGGTGGCCGACCCAATACTGGCGTGCCCAGATTTTGAAAGGATGTTCATCCTTCAAACAGACGCCAGCAACTATGGGCTGGGGGCGATTTTGACTCAGAACACGGATGAAGGCGAACGAGTCATATCGTACGCCAGCAGATCCTTGAACCCAGCCGAAAAAAACTACTCAGCCACAGAAAAGGAGTGTCTGGCGATCGTATGGGCAATCCGAAAGTTCAAGCCATATGTGGAAGGATACCATTTCAAGGTCGTGACAGACCATATGGCGTTAAAATGGCTAAACAGCATCGAAAGCCCAACCGGACGCATAGCAAGGTGGGCTCTGGAACTACAGCAGTATGACTTCGAAATCACATATAGGAAAGGCCAATTAAATGTAGTGGCGGACGCGCTTTCAAGGCAACCGCTCGAAACATGTAAAAGGCTAATTGAAGACAAAGCAGAAATAGGGCGAGCCAACAAAGAATGCGGATGGATTCAGGACATGAAAATGAAGATGGAGAAGAACGCACAGAAGTACCCAGACTACGTGTGGGAAAACGATCAGCTATACAGAAATATACCCCACAGAGCGGGAGATGAAGATGTAACGTCATGGAAAATGTGCGTGCCTAAAGCACTGCGACCGAACATCATAAAAGAAAACCACTCGACGCCCACAGCAGGACACACAGTAGAAGGACGATAGCGAGAGTAGCAGCGAAATATTTCTGGCCAGGCATGCAGAGAGACATCCGAATGTTTGTGAGTAGATGCGAAGTGTGTTTAAAGTACAAGCCAAATCAGCAACAAGCGGCCGGAAAGATGCTAACACAAATACCGGAGGAGCCGTGGGCAACGATTTGCGCAGACTTTGTAGGACCACTACCAAGGTCAAAACACGGAAACTCCATGCTACTAGTAATCGTAGACCGGTTCTCAAAATGGACAGAACTCATCCCAATGCGAAAAGCAACAGCAGAAAATTTAGTAAAAGCCTTCAGAGAACGTATTCTATCCCGCTTTGGAACCCCCAAGACAGTAATTACAGATAACGGAGTGCAGTTCACTAGTAAAATTTTCGAAAAGATGTTGGCAGAATGGGGTAGCCACCATCAGCTCACAGCACCATACACACCGCAGGAAAACCCTACAGAAAGAACAAACAGGACGGTGAAAACAATGATAGCACAATTCGCAGGGGAGAACCAGAGAAACTGGGACGAAAAATGGCCAGAGATCACATTGGCCGTGAATACAAGCAGATCGCAGTCAACAGGATTCACACCAGCGTTCCTAGTACAAGGAAGGGAACCAAGACTGCCCGGCACGATCTACGACAAAATAACGAAAGGATCGGGGGTCGAAACATTACGCCAAAACAGCGGGAAAACCAGTTAAAAGAGCTGTTCGAAATCGTAAGACGAAACATGGAAACAGCGGCACAGGACCAAGCACGTCACTACAATATGAGACGAAGAGAATGGAGGCCAAAACTGGGAGATACAGTATGGGTCAAGGAACACTACCTATCGAAAGCGGCAGAAGGATTTGCGGCCAAACTGGCACCAAAATATGGGGGACCATATAAAGTGGTAGGGTTCCCATCGCCGGTGATATGCAAAGTCCAACACCTGCAAGACGGGCGCACAAGGAAAGCCCACCTCAGTGAAATAAAACCACAGATGCAGGAAACAACATCAGGAACATAAGAAATGGAAGGGATGAATCCGGACCAAGCGCACAAAAATCACCAGACTAGACCGGCCGGCTAAGAAGGGATTAATGCACGCAAGGAGACGGAGCCATCTTCGGACATGATTTATGTAACTGAGAAAATCAACATGAAAAGTGTCGAAAACAAAAATAAAAATGTGGAAAACAAAAACTTGTAAAAATGTCGAAAAGAAAAACCAAAATAAATTCACCAACAACGGAAAATAATCAAAGAAAAAAAATATAGTTAATAAATTTTGAAAATAAAAATAATCAAATCAAATAATCAATCAATAAATTCACCAACAACGGAAAATAATCAAAAAAAAAAAAAATATATATAATTAATAAATTTTGAAAATAAAAATAATTAAGTCAACGACAGAAAACAACAGGTAAAAATGGCCACCGATTCGCCTGCCAAGTTCTGCTCAAGCTACTAATACGGTTTCGGCCACACCAGCATCTGCTGGTGTGTCAAAAAACTAGATTCGTCCCTCAATCTGGGTTACCAGAATGTGAGAGGACTGAAATCAAAACTTACTAATCTCTATGTAGATAGCCTTTCTTTTACGAATAACATTTTAGCTTTTACGGAGACGTGGCTAAAACCTGACATTGCTGATGCATCTGTTTTTGCTTCAAAATTTTCTGTATTCAGATGTGATCGAACTCCTCGCGTGGGTGGTGGAGTTTTGATTGCTGTTGATGCTGCTTTACCATCTGAACAGATTCTGCCTTCTTATAATCAGGAGATTGAGTTTGTCAGTGTTAAGGTAGATTATCATTCTTTTTCCGCCTACATCACTTGTTCTTATATTCCACCGCAGTCTGACATGGTGGCTTATTTAAATCATTTAGAGGCAATTCGATCTGTCTCTGCTTTAACTTCTAATCGTGATATTCTCATTGTTCTAGGAGATTTTAATTTACCTTCCATAGCATGGTCCCTTGCGGATGAGTCTACTATACTGTTGCCTTCCACGTCACATGACTTTGTTGACGGCCTTCTTGAGATGTCTCTTTCTCAAGTCAATTCAGTGCGTAATACAAATGGAAGATCATTAGATCTGATATTTGTACTTGATCCTTCCAATTGTGCTGTTTCCAGGATTGAACCTTTTGTTCTTCCGGAAGATAAATTTCATCCTACTGTAAATTTAACAATTGATCTACCTTTCCTTCCACCACTACTTGGTGCTAATGCGATACCTCGAACCCGATGTTTTCGTAAAACAGATTTTTCTAATCTTAATGATTTCATTCTTGCTACAGATTGGTCTTATTTGTACAATTGTATAGACATGGACTCAGCTATTTCTTTCTTTTATAGTACACTTGATTCACTCTTCGATAATTGTGTTCCTCTCAAGAGACAAGTGATTTCTAATAGACCTCCTTGGTTCTCTCGGGAGTTATCCAACTTGAAAAATGTGAAGTCACGATGCTATAAAAAGTTTAAAAAAACTCGCCGTTCGTCCGATTTCATTCTGTATTCTGTTGCTCGCTCGAGATTTATGGTCCTTAATATGCAATGCTATAAGGATTATCTACGGCGCTGCAAATGTCAGTTTTCTCGCGATCCTAAGCAATTTTATAACTTTGTCAATACTAAACGTAAGACATCAGTGCATCCGTCTTCCTTGTCGTTTGAAAATAATAAAGCTAACACTGATCAGGCAATTGCCGATATGTTTGCTGATTTTTTCAAGACTACCTACTCCTCAGCGGAATATCATTCAAGACTTCCGTATCCTTATCAGTTAAAAAAGTCGAACTGCATTTTTAATCCAGTGATTGATGAAAGTTCGCTTCTCAGCGTGCTTAATTTAGTGAAACCTGTGTATTCACCAGGACCTGACGGTATACCTGGTTGCGTACTCAGGTTTTGTGCAAATGCTTTATGTAAGCCAATTTTGAAGTTATTTTTGTTGTCTGTTGAATCGTCCTCCTTCCCATCTATTTGGAAGGAATCATATATTATTCCTCTCCATAAAAATGGTAAAAAGTCCGAAGCTTCAAACTATAGGGGTATTTCCAAATTGTCTGCTATTCCTAAAGCTTTTGAAAAGATAATTACTTCTCAATTGCAACACTTCTGTAGGTCTATTATTTCGACATCCCAGCATGGGTTTGTGAAACGTAGATCCACTACCACTAACCTTTTAGAATTCACTTCTTTAACAATCGATGGATTCAGAAATGCAAAACAAACTGATGTCATATATACTGATTTCAGTAAGGCTTTTGATTCTGTTAATCATACGCTTTTGCTTATTAAGTTAAGTGACATTGGCTTTCCGCCAATTTTTCTTTGTTGGATTCGCGAGTATCTAACAAACAGAACGCAGAAGGTACTTTTCAAGTCTTCCTTTTCCAGTTCCATTCATGTGACGTCTGGGGTGTCTCAGGGTAGTCATCTGGGCCCTCTGCTTTTTACACTCTTTATTAATGATCTTCCCTCAGTTATGATACATTCGCGTGTGCTTATGTATGCTGATGACGTTAAACTTTGTTTTAGTTATAAAGATATGATTTCGCCTGCTTGCTTACAAGCCGATCTTAACAGTTTCGAGTCTTGGTGTCGGCTCAACTTGTTAAACCTCAATACTACTAAGTGTAAAGTAATGACTTTTCATAGAACTTCTCCTCAACTGGTAACCTATTTTCTTAATCATAGTCCATTGGAACGTCTAACTGAGATGAACGATTTAGGTGTGCTTATGGACAGCAAACTAACTTTTAATACCCACATTTCCAACATGGTCGGTAAAGCAATGGGTGTTCTTGGTTTTATAAAGCGGTGGTCGAAGGAATTCACCGACCCATACATAACCAAGATTCTCTTCACATCACTTGTACGGCATAGTCTAGAGTACGGTTCTTGTGTATGGTCGCCTCAGTATGAGTCGCACCAAACTAGAATAGAATCTGTACAGAAACAATTTCTGCTTTTCGCTCTTCGTGGCTTAAACTGGAATCGCAATGCCAATTTGCCTTCGTACTCCAGTAGACTTCTTTTGATTAACCTTCCTTCTCTCATTAACCGTAGAATTATGCTTGGTGTAATCTTTATGCACAAGCTTTTGAATGGTGATATAGATTCGCCTGAGTTATTATCTCAGGTTAATCTATCTGTTCCATGTAGACCTACCAGAAACTTTATTCCTTTATCTTTGACTCGCTGTACTACTAACTATGCTTTGCATGAACCCTTTCGTGTCCTTTGTGCTGACTACAATCGGTTGTACCGAGCGATCAGCACAGAGTCCTCTCTTCCTCTACTAAAAACGTCTATTTTATGTTACTTAGCTCGTAATTAGCCCTAGTTATTCGATTTTATGTTTCTTGTCTTCGTTCACGCGATAACGTGTCGTACGTTATGCGACTGCGCCCCTCGGTCGGTTGGGCGGGAGGTGGGCGGAACGCCTGGGACTCGCGCGTAAAAAAATGTCGACAACAAAAACCAAAATAAATTCACCAACAACTGAAAAATAATCCAAAAAAAAAAAAATAAATATAATAAATTTCGAAAATAAAAATAATTAAATCAACAACATGAAAAAATGGTAAAAACGAAATCAAAAAAAATTGCATCAGCAAAATTTTTTCAAAATAATTATTATTTGAGTCAAACTCAATTTACCGTCGGCAAAACACAAATAGAAAACAAAGAAAAATTCGAACCCAACGGCCATTTCACGGAAGAGGGAAATTAAATTCCCATTGGTCGACTAAAGTTACGATATTCACAAAATGGGAGAGCGGCGGAATTTTACGATATTCAAAAGGGAGAACAGCAGACGATCACCAACACATACAAACGCGCGAGAGCAGAACCAACGCACACACGCGCAACAAAAGCGAGAGAGCAAAAAGGGAAATTCTCTCACATGATAAAAAGGGAAATTTACTCACGCATACATGCAAGAGTGCAAACGAGATAAATGGCGGCATATACTTACACAGGAAAAATACAAAAGGAAAATAAACATATAAAGAAATTAATTGGCAACATATAATAAATTAACATGTAATACAAAAGCAAACATATATACATGGATAAGAAGGAAACATTAAGAAGATATGCAAGACCGAATGAAGAGAGACCCCACAAGACGCGGCTCACTCATACAAACAAAGAAACGAACAAACAAATGAGCGAGCCGACACGAAGAGAATGGGCCCCGAAATACGGCATCAAGCAGCGCAGCGTGCAATGCGAGGTTACATGGTAACTCGCAAACAGAAAATGGAACCATTCGAAAATTTTCTGCACAGCAGCAACATCAAATTTTTCCTATATATTTTTTATATATTTTTTTTATAATTATGAACATGCAACAGAAGCAACATGGCCAAACGACGAATGGCGGAAGGGGAGGTGAGGCACCACGGGCCCAAGAGGAGGGGATAAGGGGGCGTGGTGGCCCACGACAGGAAGAAGAAGAAGAGGCGATGCAGTTGCTGGCATCGCCTTACGTGTCCGATGAGGAGTCCGGTGACGAGGGACCGATGGTGATAGGACCGGTCATCGTCATCTCATCGGATGACGAGGAGGGGGAGACGGACGAGGAGTCAGGCATAGCCTCGGAAGGAGAGGACTATGGGAGGGAAGAAGAGGATGAGGACCAGGAGGTAGATGAAGAAGAATTTGGGATGGAGGAAGAGGAAGAGGAGGAGGAAGTGGTGGTGGTGGACGACGGGGGAGACTCCGACGCCACCGAAGTAGCACCCCCACCCCCAAGGTGGAATCCGGCGAGACCGGCGACGCCACACCGGAGGATGTCGAGCGGGTCGGTAGACACGCAATGGATGCGGGACCATTGCGGGTCGGAGGCGGAGCAAGAACCTGCGGCAGATGAAGAGAGGGCACCATCACCGGACCAGCAAGGTGGCCCGGCACCCCCACCCCCGTTCACCCCTGGCCCACCCCGAAGGGACCAGTGGGTGGAGTCTGTGCGGGTGGGGATTTTCTGGGTACACCGGGCCACCACGGTGTACCAATGGACAGTACCCGACGCCCAACCACATTCCCAGCAACAACACCAACAAGATTCCCAGCAACAACAACCATCCCAACAACAACACCAACAAGATTTCCAGCAACAGCAACCACATTCCCAGCAACAACACCAACAAGATTCCCAGCAACAGCAACCATCCCAACAACAACACCAACAAGATTCCCAGCAACAGCAACCACCCCAGCAACAACACCAACCCCAACTCCAGCAACAACAACCACCCCAGCAACAGCAACCACCCCAGCAACAACACCAGCCACAACTCGAGCAGCAGCAACAACGAGCCCAAGAGCCACGGGACCCGCGGCTAAGGTCAAACGGTCCGAGTCCCTGGATCTGGCCGCGCCCAATGCTGCAACGGCAAGGCTCAATGCCGGAGCAACAAGCGGACAGACCCAGGCCGACGTTAGGTCGACAGAGATCATGCCCGGTACCAGTAGGGCATGATAGGTGGGTCGAAGTGGAGGCCGAGGAGTGGCCGGTCAACATATTCGAGGCAGTGGAGGAGATGGTACAACAAGGGGGAACGAGAAGAGTGAGGGTGGTGTGGGCAGGAAGGCTGAGGTATAGAGTGAGGGTGGCACGGGGTAACGCCAGGGTGTTCAGGGAAAGGGTCTAGAGATTAGGAAAGTAGGTTAAGAATGTAGAAAATAAGAAACAAGAATGAAGTTTAGGGTAAAAAACAACAATGAAGTTTAGGTTAAGAGACAAACCATGAAATTTAGGTTAAGACATGAATAACTAGGTTAAGAGAAGAAGCGGAACGAGCCATGCATCGGGCAATATATCCGATGCAGAAAAGAAAAGATGCTCTAATCCGCCATCAGAATCGAAAAGAAACTCAGCAATCGCCAATATAAGATGTCAAAATGGCCACAAAAAGATGCGAACTGAGTCACAAAAAAAAAAAAAAAAAAAAAACAAGGCACAGACCAAAAAAAAAAAAAAAAACAACAGCGAAAGAAAATATAACAAACAACGGCAACAAATATACAAAGCTAGCAACATGTATATACAAAGCCAAGGGCTGTTTTGCCGTCGGCAGAACAACGGCAACGGAAGAAAGAAATAATGCACAAAGAACAACAACAACAAATACATGAAAGTAGTATATGTTATTGTATATAAAATATATAATAACAAATACCTCAATGCGACACAGTAACACAACAACAACAAATACAAGAAATTATTATGTATGATTATATATAAAATATGTAATAATACAGTAAATGCAACAACAATAACAAATATATAAAACAGCAAATACATTAAACACCACAGCAATAACAAAGATATAAAACGAAACACAAAAACAGCAACAACAAGTGAAGCAAGCCCAGCAGCAGAATAAATGCAAGCAATAACGCAAAACGCAAGCATAAACAAATGCGAAGAGCTGCAACAAAAACAAAGGCAGCTGGGCATAAGCAAAAATGCAAAGCGCCGGCTGTTGCTGAGCCCCAAGCATTTAACAGAAGCCCAAAGCAAACGAACACAAACGGAAAGCAAAGGGCGATGTCACCAGATGAGAGAGCGAGAGCGAAAGCGAGAGCGGCCGTTCACACGTACACTGTACGTGTGAATGCAATACGATCGCCGCGAAGCGCACTTCGGAATGTGGGCACCGAGAGCACCAAAAGTGAGGGCTAGCGAGCCCGAAAGACGGGTGCGGGTGTGAAGGGGGCCCTTGAACGAAATAAAGTGAGGGCTCTGCTTGTCAAAAGGGGAGTAGTGGGGGGTGACAGTGGCAGATCGTATGAGAGCGAAGTCATATGGCGGGGTGGCCAATGGGAACAAAGCGAATATCGTGGGAGAGGCCAAGTTACGATAAGAATTGGCAGCCCGTACGATAGAAGGGAAATGGGTGGGTGTATAAATAAGTAAATAATTAATTATTTAAATATGTATATAAATAGATATAAAGAGTTATATGAATTGTTAGAGAAATTAGATGAAATCAATGTAGTAGAATTAAGAAAAATATTCGGAGACCCATAAGGGCACAAAAGGGGTCATAGGCGAGGTTGGAGGTCGTGATGAACAGAAGGCGAAAAGAGGATCGGCGAAGGCACCGGCGCAAACACAAGGAGCGCGAGGGAGATGGAGATAGGCAAAGGAATGGGCATGCAGCGTTAAAGAAAGTGGCTGCATGCAAAAGGAAAAAGGATAAGCGGTACTTTCACCACGCATAGCAACAGCGAAAGTGCGTGGGTGAAAGTAGAGCCAATGGAAATGTACTGGCTGTATAGCGGTACTGCGACATATGCATCCAGAGGCCAGGAGGCCTATATAAGGCACGCGTCGACACAAGGACGATCATCAAGTGTCAAGCAGCGAAGCAAAGTGGACATCTCAAGACCTCTGGTAGTAATCTTGAGAGTTCAAAAGGCGAGGAAAAGAAAGTGAAGTGTTCAAGACCTCCAGTAGTAATCTTGAAGCATCAAATCGAAATCAGAGTACTCAAAGGACCAAGTCTGGGTTCAAGCGAGTGTCCTGAGAATAACACAGGGAACAGAGAATAGGGACGATTCGGGGAAATATCCAAAAATCAAGCGGCAGGGAGCAAGAAGTAGGAAAGGAAAGATCCTGGAGGAATATTTTGGAGTCAGGAAGTATCCTTGAACCAAAATAAGGACCTCAGGAAATATCCTTGAGAGGGAAAAGTTCAGGAAATATCTTTGAACCGGGTTTTAAACAAACAGGAGACATCCTGGAGGAATATTTTGGACTCAGGAAGTATCCTTGAACCAAAATAAGGACCTCAGGAAATATCCTTGAGAGGGAAAAGTTCAGGAAATATCCTTGAACAGGGTTTAAATAAACAGGAAATATCCTGGAGGAATATTTTGGGCTCAGGAAGTATCCTTGAACCAAAATAAGGATCTCAGGAAATATCCTTGAGAGGGAAAAGTTCAGGAAGTATCCTTGAACCGGGTTTTAACAAACAGGAAATATCCTGGAGGAATATTTTGGACTCTGGAAGTATCCTCGAGCCAAAATAAGGACCTCAGGAAATATCCTTGAGAGGGAAAAGTTCGGGAAATATCCTTGAACTGGGGTTTGAGCATACAGGAAGTATCCTGGAGGAGTATTTTGGATTCAGGAAGTATCCTTGAGCCAAAATAAGGACCTCAGGAGATATCCTTGAGGGGGAGGAGTTCAGGAAATATCCTTGAACGCAGAGATTGGGTCAGAAATAGAAGTCAGGAGAGCATAGGAGGGTAGGAGAACTCAAGAGACGAAGTGGAACCCAGATCAAGGATCTGAGTCATCTGCGTCGGCATCAAGGAGCCGGCAAAATAAGTCAAGCGAAAGGAGCCGACCACAGCAAGCAAAGAACAACAGCGAAGACCCAAGCAAAGCAACACCAAGGACACAAGGATCACGAAGGACCTCCAACCAATCGCCAAGGACCCCTACAGAATCCCAAATACATCAATAAAAACCAAAACTAAGAAGGTCTGTGCCGAAAATTATATCCAAAAGCGTTATTCTTTATCGGGGCACAAAATAAATTTTGTTGTGCCGAACCTAGCCCTGAAAAGTCTCATCAACGACTCTAAGGACGAAAAAGGATCGTTACACGCCTCTGACAGCATTGACTTGTTGGGCTGTCATTTGCTTGGTCTTTATTACACATATATGGTTAATATATAACAAATCTTGTCCTATATCTATGATGGCGTTAAGCTTCTTGAGGGTGTCGTTCCCAAGAATCCCATGAAAGGGTTTAAATTGGCTAATAGAAAAAATTTAATGGGTTTATTTGGTTGGTTGAATAAACCTAGTAGGACATGTTAGGACATCATAGTCCTACCACTGACAGTTTTTACATAGAAATTCTTTAAGTTCTGCTTGACGTTTTGGGCTATGTTTGGTTGGATATAGTTTTTATTTGATCCAGTATCTATTAAAAAGTTGTATGACGTTCCGTCCTTATTCTACATACGAAGTATTGTAAGGTGGAACGGCTTAGGCTAAAAAATTAAGAACAGTGTCTTCGGCTTCGATATTTGTTGGTCTTAATAGTACATTTGGATGTACTTGGTGTTCTTTATTGATTTGGGAAGTCAGATCTAAGATTTCTTCGCCTGCTTCGGTTATACAGTGTGTGATATATTGTGTTTGCTCAGCTTCTTACTGGTATTGAATCGATTGGATATTTGGCTCTTGATAGTTGGATTGGTATTCGGACATTTGATGGATAGGTTGTTGTACGTATTGGTATTCGGACTGACAAATTATCGGACCGTTGTTCTTCTTTAACAGGGATTGTGGTGTATTGTTCACAAGAGTAGTCCATTCCAATATGGAATTGCCTCTGAACTTTGTTCGGAGTTTGGGTGGACATAGGATTAAGTCGCTTAAAAACGTGTTGTTGAGGGTAATTGTTATTAGGTCTGTTCATGTAATTTATATTTTTTGTTTGGATGGAGCCGTCAACATCCATGGGTGTTGCTGGAAATTGAGGTTTTGGACCGAAGGGTCTTGGTGGGGATGCAAATTGTTGATAATGGCCATATGGACTGGGTTGTTGAGGAAAAATTTGTTGTTTAGGTTGTTGAGGAAAAAATTGTTGCTTAGGTTGTTGAGGAAAGAATTGTGGTTTAATTTGTTGAGTAAAAAATTCTTGTTTAGGTGGTTGAGCAGAAAATTGTTGTTTAGGTTGTTGTTGGTAATTATCCTGAAGCGCAGGTTCATATAATGTATGCGGCTGCGGATGATTTATTCTCTAGTATTGAATGGGCTTAGGTCCAACAGCGGGACGCGTGTCACAGTGGTTAATGTTGTTCCTAGCACGCTTATTATCTAACATTTCGCAAAGTTGCAACGCATCTTTTAGATCGGTTGGTTGCACTAAGCTTATTCTTTCGGACAAATCACCGTTTAGACCCCTAAGGAAGGTGTCTACTGCTCTTTCCCTGACTTGCTTTGTCATGGCTGTCATAGTTTCCGAACTATGACCATTTGTTTCAATTTGGTCGAAAACTAATGAAATTTGGTGGTACACTTCCTAGTAAAATTCGTGAATCGTTAAGTTTTTTTGAGATAAAGTGAACATTCGGTATTCGAGAGTACGTAGATCCCGTCTATCGAGATCGCTTCCCAATTTAGATGGACACGATATGATCGAAGGAGCGCGTTGGTCTGCCCAATTATTTTGTTTCTGACCGTAACCAGAATAGCAATACATCTTGGGGTGCCTTCAAGCGATTTGTGCATCTGCATAATACGAGAGATATTAATATACCATGTGGTAAATTCATGTCTATCTCCCGAAAACTTCTCTATATTTTTTATTATAGCAGTTATATCCCTAATCTCTTCTCTATCTACTCTGGCGTTGGTAGCCTGTCTTACTATATTCTGCACCTGAGTGGCTAAGATGTTCTGTATGACGGACTCCAAAGTCTGCATCGATAGTGGTTCCATCCTACCTGCTGCTGCCACTGAGGTGGAAGCTTTTGGTTCTTTTACTTGCGGTCTAACCTGAGGCTGAAGGACTGATGGTTTGATCCACTCGTCGTTTTTTCCCATTTTTCCTGTTTTAAATTTTCTTAAATATTTCAGAGGGTGAGAAATTTGAACTAGGTAAGCTTGATTCTGAACTGTTTGGCAAAAAAAATGTTATGTGCACTTAGAAATGGTTGGGAAACAATTCACTGAGATGATTTTTTTTGGATGATCCTGGGGAGATATTCGCTTTTTATACCATGCATCCATAGGATGAAATGGTATATTAAAGTCGCCAAAATGTATGTAACAGGGAGAAGGAAGCTTTTCCGACCCTATAAAGTATATATATTCTTGATCAGCATGAGAAGAGAAATTGATAGAGCCATGTCCGTCTGTCCGTCCGTCCGTATGTGCGTCTGTCCGTCCGTAAGAGTGCAGAGATCTCAGCAACTATAAATGATAGAGTTACCAAATTTAGAATGTAGACTCGTGTAGTATTGGCGCAGACCAAGTTTATATTGGAATTTAATAAAAAGTGATTTTCTCCCGCAATATTTATCGTATAGTAATTTAATTTGACACACTCATAGATCTTATGAACATCTATCATTCCACCAAATTTTTTTTGCCACGCCCCCTTCCGACTCCGGAGTTTAATAAAAAGTGATTTTCTCGCTCAGTATTTATACTATCGGAATTTAATTTATTACACTTATATATGTTATGAACATCTATTGTTACGATCCTTTTTCGTCCTTAGAGTCGTTGATGAGACTTTTCAGGGCTAGGTTCGGCACAACAAAATTTATTTTGTGCCCCGATAAAGAATAACGCTTTTGGATATAATTTTCGGCACAGACCTTCTTAGTTTTGGGTTTTATTGATGTATTTGGGATTCTGTAGGGGTCCTTGGCGATTGGTTGGAGGTCCTTCGTGATCCTTGTGTCCTTGGTGTTGCTTTGCTTGGGTCTTCGCTGTTGTTCTTTGCTTGCTGTGGTCGGCTCCTTTCGCTTGACTTATTTTGCCGGCTCCTTGATGCCGACGCAGATGACTCAGATCCTTGATCTGGGTTCCACTTCGTCTCTTGAGTTCTCCTACCCTCCTATGCTCTCCTGACTTCTATTTCTGACCCAATCTCTGCGTTCAAGGATATTTCCTGAGCTCCTCCCCCTCAAGGATATCTCCTGAGGTCCTTATTTTGGCTCAAGGATACTTCCTGAATCCAAAATACTCCTCCAGGATACTTCCTGTATGCTCAAACCCCAGTTCAAGGATATTTCCCGAACTTTTCCCTCTCAAGGATATTTCCTGAGGTCCTTATTTTGGCTCGAGGATACTTCCAGAGTCCAAAATATTCCTCCAGGATATTTCCTGTTTGTTAAAACCCGGTTCAAGGATACTTCCTGAACTTTTCCCTCTCAAGGATATTTCCTGAGATCCTTATTTTGGTTCAAGGATACTTCCTGAGCCCAAAATATTCCTCCAGGATGTCTCCTGTTTGTTTAAAACCCGGTTCAAGGATATTTCCTGAACTTTTCCCTCTCAAGGATATTTCCTGAGGTCCTTATTTTGGTTCAAGGATACTTCCTGAGTCCAAAATATTCCTCCAGGATGTCTCCTGTTTGCTTAAAACCCGGTTCAAGGATATTTCCTGAACTTTTCCATCTCAAGGATATTTCCTGAGGTCCTTATTTTGGTTCAAGGATACTTCCTGAGTCCAAAATATACCTCCAGGATCTTTCCTTTCCTACTTCTTGCTCCCTGCCGCTTGATTCTAGGATATTTCCCCGAATCGTCCCTATTCTCTGTTCCCTGTGTTATTCTCAGGACACTCGCTTGAACCCAGACTTGGTCCTTTGAGTACTCTGATTTCGATTTGATGCTTCAAGATTACTACTGGAGGTCTTGAACACTTCACTTTCTTTTCCTCGCCTTTTGAACTCTCAAGATTACTACCAGAGGTCTTGAGATGTCCACTTTGCTTCGCTGCTTGACACTTGATGATCGTCCTTGTGTCGACGCGTGCCTTATATAGGCCTCCTGGCCTCTGGATGCATATGTCGCAGTACCGCTATACAGCCAGTACATTTCCATTGGCTCTACTTTCACCCACGCACTTTCGCTGTTGCTATGCGTGGTGAAAGTACCGCTTATCCTTTTTCCTTTTGCATGCAGCCACTTTCTTTAACGCTGCATGCCCATTCCTTTGCCTATCTCCATCTCCCTCGCGCTCCTTGTGTTTGCGCCGGTGCCGTCGCCGATCCTCTTTTCGCCTTCTGTTCATCACGACCTCCAACCTCGCCTATGACCCCTTTTGTGCCCTTATGGGTCTCCGAATATTTTTCTTAATTCTACTACATTGATTTCATCTAATTTCTCTAACAATTCATATAACTCTTTATATCTATTTATATACATATTTAAATAATTAATTATTTACTTATTTATACACCCACCCATTTCCCTTCTATCGTACGGGCTGCCAATTCTTATCGTAACTTGGCCTCTCCAACGATATTCGCTTTGTTCCCATTGGCCACCCCGCCATATGACTTCGCTCTCATACGATCTGCCACTGTCACCCCCCACTACTCCCCTTTTGACAAGCAGAGCCCTCACTTTTTTTCGTTCAAGGGCCCCCTTTACACCCGCACCCGTCTTTCGGGCTCGCTAGCCCTCACTTTTGGTGCTCTCGGTGCCCACATTCCGAAGTGCGCTTCGCGGCGATCGTATTGCATTCACACGTACAGTGTACGTGTGAACGGCCGCTCTCGCTTTCGCTCTCGCTCTCTCATCTGGTGACATCGCCCTTTGCTTTCCGGTTGTGTTCGTTTGCTTTGGGCTTCTGTTAAATGCTTGGGGCTCAGCAACAGCCGGCGCTTTGCATTTTTGCTTATGCCCAGCTGCCTTTGTTTTTGTTGCAGCTCTTCGCATTTGTTTATGCTCAGCTGTTCTTGCGTTTTGCGTTATTGCTTGCATTTATTCTGCTGCTGGGCTTGCTTCACTTGTTGTTGCTGTTTTTGTGTTTCGTTTTATATCTTTGTTATTGCTGTGGTGTTTAATGTATTTGCTGTTTTATATATTTGTTATTGTTGTTGCATTTACTGTATTATTACATATTTTATATATAATCATACATAATAATTGCTTGTATTTGTTGTTGTTGTGTTACTGTGTCGCATTGAGGTATTTGTTATTATATATTTTATATATAATAATATATACTACTTTCATGTATTTGTTGTTGTTGTTCTTTGTGCATTATTTCTTTCTTCCGTTGCCGTTGTTCTGCCGACGGCAAAACAGCCCTTGGCTTTGTATATACATGTTGCTAGCTTTGTATATTTGTTGCCGTTATTTGTTATATTTTCTTTCGCTGTTGTTTTGCCGACGGCAAAACGGCCTGCGCGAGTTTTGTTTTGCCGACGGCAAACCAGCCCTTGGCTTTGTGTATACATGTTGCTAGCTTCTTGTGTTGCTGGCTGTGTTTGTTGCTAGCAACGTTTGTTGCTGTTCTGACCTGGCTGATGTATACAGCATGTTGTGGGGTGCATAATTGTTTGACATTTATGCACCTCACACTCCCCCCTTTCTTCCGGAGGGAGGTATCCTCCCCTGTCCCTTGTTCCTTGAGTTGTTTTTTTTTTTTTGTTTGGTCTGTGCCTTGTTTTTTTTTTTTTTTTTTTTTTTTGTGACTCAGTTCGCATCTTTTTGTGGCCATTTTGACATCTTATATTGGCGATTGCTGAGTTTCTTTTCGATTCTGATGGCGGATTAGAGCATCTTTTCTTTTCTGCATCGGATATATTGCCCGATGCATGGCTCGTTCCGCTTCTTCTCTTAACCTAGTTATTCATGTCTTAACCTAAATTTCATGGTTTGTCTCTTAACCTAAACTTCATTGTTGTTTCTTACCCTAAACTTCATTCTTGTTTCTTATTTTCTACATTCTTAACCTACTTTCCTAATCTCTAGACCCTTTCCCTGAACACCCTGGCGTTACCCCGTTCCACCCTCACTCTATACCTCAGCCTTCCTGCCCACACCACCCTCACTCTTCTCGTTCCCCCTTGTTGTACCATCTCCTCCACTGCCTCGAATATGTTGACCGGCCACTCCTCGGCCTCCACTTCGACCCACCTATCATGCCCTACTGGTACCGGGCATGATCTCTGTCGACCTAACGTCGGCCTGGGTCTGTCCGCTTGTTGCTCCGGCATTGAGCCTTGCCGTTGCAGCATTGGGCGCGGCCAGACCCAGGGACTCGGACCGTTTGTCCTTAGCCGCGGGTCCCGTGGCTCTTGGGCTCGCTGTTGCTGGAGCTGTGGCTGTTGCTGCTGCTCGAGTTGTGGCTGGTGTTGCTGGGGTGGTTGCTGTTGCTGGGGTGGTTGTTGTTGCTGGAGTTGTGGTTGGTGTTGCTGCTGGGGTGGTTGCTGTTGCTGGGAATCTTGTTGGTGTTGTTGTTGGGATGGTTGTTGTTGCTGGGAATCTTGTTGGTGTTGTTGTTGGGATGGTTGTTGTTGCTGGGAATCTTGTTGGTGTTGTTGTTGGGATGGTTGTTGTTGCTGGGAATGTTGTTGGGCGTCGGGTACTGCCCATTGGTACACCGTGGTGGCCCGGTGTACCCAGAAAATCCCCACCCGCACAGACTCCACCCACTGGTCCCTTCGGGGTGGGCCAGGGGTGAACGGGGGTGGGGGTGCCGGGCCACCTTGCTGGTCCGGTGATGGTGCCCTCTCTTCATCTGCCGCAGGTTCTTGCTCCGCCTCCGACCCGCAATGGTCCCGCATCCATTGCGTGTCTACCGACCCGCTCGACATCCTCCGGTGTGGCGTCGCCGGTCTCGCCGGATTCCACCTTGGGGGTGGGGGTGCTACTTCGGTGGCGTCGGAGTCTCCCCGTCGTCCACCACCACCACTTCCTCCTCCTCTTCCTCTTCCTCCATCCCAAATTCTTCTTCATCTACCTCCTGGTCCTCATCCTCTTCTTCCCTCCCATAGTCCTCTCCTTCCGAGGCTATGCCTGACTCCTCGTCCGTCTCCCCCTCCTCGTCATCCGATGAGATGACGATGACCGGTCCTATCACCATCGGTCCCTCGTCACCGGACTCCTCATCGGACACGTAATCATCCCCTCCTCTTGGGCCCGTGGTGCCTCACCTCCCCTTCCGCCATTCGTCGTTTGGCCATGTTGCTTCTGTTGCATGTTCATAATTATAAAAAAAATATATAAAAAATATATAGGAAAAATTTGATGTTGCTGCTGTGCAGAAAATTTTCGAATGGTTCCATTTTCTGTTTGCGAGTTACCATGTAACCTCGCATTGCACGCTGCGCTGCTTGATGCCGTATTTCGGGGCCCATTCTCTTCGTGTCGGCTCGCTCATTTGTTTGTTCGTTTCTTTGTTTGTATGAGTGAGCCGCGTCTTGTGGGGTCTCTCTTCATTCGGTCTTGCATATCTTCTTAATGTTTCCTTCTTATCCATGTATATATGTTTGCTTTTGTATTACATGTTAATTTATTATATGTTGCCAATTAATTTCTTTATATGTTTATTTTCCTTTTGTATTTTTCCTGTGTAAGTATATGCCGCCATTTATCTCGTTTGCACTCTTGCATGTATGCGTGAGTAAATTTCCCTTTTTATCATGTGAGAGAATTTCCCTTTTTGCTCTCTCGCTTTTGTTGCGCGTGTGTGCGTTGGTTCTGCTCTCGCGCGTTTGTATGTGTTGGTGATCGTCTGCTGTTCTCCCTTTTGAATATCGTAAAATTCCGCCGCTCTCCCATTTTGTGAATATCGTAACTTTAGTCGACCAATGGGAATTTAATTTCCCTCTTCCGTGAAATGGCCGTTGGGTTCGAATTTTTCTTTGTTTTCTATTTGTGTTTTGCCGACGGTAAATTGAGTTTGACTCAAATAATAATTATTTTGAAAAAATTTTGCTGATGCAATTTTTTTGATTTCGTTTTTACCATTTTTTCATGTTGTTGATTTAATTATTTTTATTTTCGAAATTTATTATATTTATTTTTTTGTTTTTTGGATTATTTTTCAGTTGTTGGTGAATTTATTTTGGTTTTTGTTGTCGACATTTTTTTACGCGCGAGTCCCAGGCGTTCCGCCCACCTCCCGCCCAACCGACCGAGGGGCGCAGTCGCATAACGTACGACACGTTATCGCGTGGACGAAGACAAGAAACATAAAATCGAATAACTAGGGCTAATTACGAGCTAAGTAACATAAAATTGACGTTTTTAGTAGAGGAAGAGAGGACTCTGTGCTGATCGCTCGGTACAACCGATTGTAGTCAGCACAAAGGACACGAAAGGGTTCATGCAAAGCATAGTTAGTAGTACAGCGAGTCAAAGATAAAGGAATAAAGTTTCTGGTAGGTCTACATGGAACAGATAGATTAACCTGAGATAATAACTCAGGCGAATCTATATCACCATTCAAAAGCTTGTGCATAAAGATTACACCAAGCATAATTCTACGGTTAATGAGAGAAGGAAGGTTAATCAAAAGAAGTCTACTGGAGTACGAAGGCAAATTGGCATTGCGATTCCAGTTTAAGCCACGAAGAGCGAAAAGCAGAAATTGTTTCTGTACAGATTCTATTCTAGTTTGGTGCGACTCATACTGAGGCGACCATACACAAGAACCGTACTCTAGACTATGCCGTACAAGTGATGTGAAGAGAATCTTGGTTATGTATGGGTCGGTGAATTCCTTCGACCACCGCTTTATAAAACCAAGAACACCCATTGCTTTACCGACCATGTTGGAAATGTGGGTATTAAAAGTTAGTTTGCTGTCCATAAGCACACCTAAATCGTTCATCTCAGTTAGACGTTCCAATGGACTATGATTAAGAAAATAGGTTACCAGTTGAGGAGAAGTTCTATGAAAAGTCATTACTTTACACTTAGTAGTATTGAGGTTTAACAAGTTGAGCCGACACCAAGACTCGAAACTGTTAAGATCGGCTTGTAAGCAAGCAGGCGAAATCATATCTTTATAACTAAAACAAAGTTTAACGTCATCAGCATACATAAGCACACGCGAATGTATCATAACTGAGGGAAGATCATTAATAAAGAGTGTAAAAAGCAGAGGGCCCAGATGACTACCCTGAGGCACCCCAGACGTCACATGAATGGAACTGGAAAAGGAAGACTTGAAAAGTACCTTCTGCGTTCTGTTTGTTAGATACTCGCGAATCCAACAAAGAAAAATTGGCGGAAAGCCAATGTCACTTAACTTAATAAGCAAAAGCGTATGATTAACAGAATCAAAAGCCTTACTGAAATCAGTATATATGACATCAGTTTGTTTTGCATTTCTGAATCCATCGATTGTTAAAGAAGTGAATTCTAAAAGGTTAGTGGTAGTGGATCTACGTTTCACAAACCCATGCTGGGATGTCGAAATAATAGACCTACAGAAGTGTTGCAATTGAGAAGTAATTATCTTTTCAAAAGCTTTAGGAATAGCAGACAATTTGGAAATACCCCTATAGTTTGAAGCTTCGGACTTTTTACCATTTTTATGGAGAGGAATAATATATGATTCCTTCCAAATAGATGGGAAGGAGGACGATTCAACAGACAACAAAAATAACTTCAAAATTGGCTTACATAAAGCATTTGCACAAAACCTGAGTACGCAACCAGGTATACCGTCAGGTCCTGGTGAATACACAGGTTTCACTAAATTAAGCACGCTGAGAAGCGAACTTTCATCAATCACTGGATTAAAAATGCAGTTCGACTTTTTTAACTGATAAGGATACGGAAGTCTTGAATGATATTCCGCTGAGGAGTAGGTAGTCTTGAAAAAATCAGCAAACATATCGGCAATTGCCTGATCAGTGTTAGCTTTATTATTTTCAAACGACAAGGAAGACGGATGCACTGATGTCTTACGTTTAGTATTGACAAAGTTATAAAATTGCTTAGGATCGCGAGAAAACTGACATTTGCAGCGCCGTAGATAATCCTTATAGCATTGCATATTAAGGACCATAAATCTCGAGCGAGCAACAGAATACAGAATGAAATCGGACGAACGGCGAGTTTTTTTAAACTTTTTATAGCATCGTGACTTCACATTTTTCAAGTTGGATAACTCCCGAGAGAACCAAGGAGGTCTATTAGAAATCACTTGTCTCTTGAGAGGAACACAATTATCGAAGAGTGAATCAAGTGTACTATAAAAGAAAGAAATAGCTGAGTCCATGTCTATACAATTGTACAAATAAGACCAATCTGTAGCAAGAATGAAATCATTAAGATTAGAAAAATCTGTTTTACGAAAACATCGGGTTCGAGGTATCGCATTAGCACCAAGTAGTGGTGGAAGGAAAGGTAGATCAATTGTTAAATTTACAGTAGGATGAAATTTATCTTCCGGAAGAACAAAAGGTTCAATCCTGGAAACAGCACAATTGGAAGGATCAAGTACAAATATCAGATCTAATGATCTTCCATTTGTATTACGCACTGAATTGACTTGAGAAAGAGACATCTCAAGAAGGCCGTCAACAAAGTCATGTGACGTGGAAGGCAACAGTATAGTAGACTCATCCGCAAGGGACCATGCTATGGAAGGTAAATTAAAATCTCCTAGAACAATGAGAATATCACGATTAGAAGTTAAAGCAGAGACAGATCGAATTGCCTCTAAATGATTTAAATAAGCCACCATGTCAGACTGCGGTGGAATATAAGAACAAGTGATGTAGGCGGAAAAAGAATGATAATCTACCTTAACACTGACAAACTCAATCTCCTGATTATAAGAAGGCAGAATCTGTTCAGATGGTAAAGCAGCATCAACAGCAATCAAAACTCCACCACCCACGCGAGGAGTTCGATCACATCTGAATACAGAAAATTTTGAAGCAAAAACAGATGCATCAGCAATGTCAGGTTTTAGCCACGTCTCCGTAAAAGCTAAAATGTTATTCGTAAAAGAAAGGCTATCTACATAGAGATTAGTAAGTTTTGATTTCAGTCCTCTCACATTCTGGTAAGCCAGATTGAGGGACGAATCTAGTTTTTGACACACCAGCAGATGCTGGTGCCGAAACCGTATTAGTAGCTTGAGCAGAACTTGGCAGGCGAATCGGTGGCCATTTTTACCTGTTGTTTTCTGTCGTTGACTTAATTATTTTTATTTTCAAAATTTATTAATTATATATATTTTTTTTTTTTTTGATTATTTTCCGTTGTTGGTGAATTTATTGATTGATTATTTGATTTGATTATTTTTATTTTCAAAATTTATTAACTATATTTTTTTTCTTTGATTATTTTCCGTTGTTGGTGAATTTATTTTGGTTTTTGTTTTCGACATTTTTACAAGTTTTTGTTTTCCACATTTTTATTTTTGTTTTCGACACTTTTCATGTTGATTTTCTCAGTTACATAAATCATGTCCGAAGATGGCTCCGTCTCCTTGCGTGCATTAATCCCTTCTTAGCCGGCCGGTCTAGTCTGGTGATTTTTGTGCGCTTGGGTCTGGATTCATCCCTTCCATTTCTTATGTTCCTGATGTTGTTTCCTGCATCTGTGGTTTTATTTCACTGAGGTGGGCTTTCCTTGTGCGCCCGTCTTGCAGGTGTTGGACTTTGCATATCACCGGCGATGGGAACCCTACCACTTTATATGGTCCCCCATATTTTGGTGCCAGTTTGGCCGCAAATCCTTCTGCCGCTTTCGATAGGTAGTGTTCCTTGACCCATACTGTATCTCCCAGTTTTGGCCTCCATTCTCTTCGTCTCATATTGTAGTGACGTGCTTGGTCCTGTGCCGCTGTTTCCATGTTTCGTCTTACGATTTCGAACAGCTCTTTTAACTGGTTTTCCCGCTGTTTTGGCGTAATGTTTCGACCCCCGATCCTTTCGTTATTTTGTCGTAGATCGTGCCGGGCAGTCTTGGTTCCCTTCCTTGTACTAGGAACGCTGGTGTGAATCCTGTTGACTGCGATCTGCTTGTATTCACGGCCAATGTGATCTCTGGCCATTTTTCGTCCCAGTTTCTCAGGTTCTCCCCTGCGAATTGTGCTATCATTGTTTTCACCGTCCTGTTTGTTCTTTCTGTAGGGTTTTCCTGCGGTGTGTATGGTGCTGTGAGCTGATGGTGGCTACCCCATTCTGCCAACATCTTTTCGAAAATTTTACTAGTGAACTGCACTCCGTTATCTGTAATTACTGTCTTGGGGGTTCCAAAGCGGGATAGAATACGTTCTCTGAAGGCTTTTACTAAATTTTCTGCTGTTGCTTTTCGCATTGGGATGAGTTCTGTCCATTTTGAGAACCGGTCTACGATTACTAGTAGCATGGAGTTTCCGTGTTTTGACCTTGGTAGTGGTCCTACAAAGTCTGCGCAAATCGTTGCCCACGGCTCCTCCGGTATTTGTGTTAGCATCTTTCCGGCCGCTTGTTGCTGATTTGGCTTGTACTTTAAACACACTTCGCATCTACTCACAAACATTCGGATGTCTCTCTGCATGCCTGGCCAGAAATATTTCGCTGCTACTCTCGCTATCGTCCTTCTACTGTGTGTCCTGCTGTGGGCGTCGAGTGGTTTTCTTTTATGATGTTCGGTCGCAGTGCTTTAGGCACGCACATTTTCCATGACGTTACATCTTCATCTCCCGCTCTGTGGGGTATATTTCTGTATAGCTGATCGTTTTCCCACACGTAGTCTGGGTACTTCTGTGCGTTCTTCTCCATCTTCATTTTCATGTCCTGAATCCATCCGCATTCTTTGTTGGCCCGCCCTATTTCTGCTTTGTCTTCAATTAGCCTTTTACATGTTTCGAGCGGTTGCCTTGAAAGCGCGTCCGCCACTACATTTAATTGGCCTTTCCTATATGTGATTTCGAAGTCATACTGCTGTAGTTCCAGAGCCCACCTTGCTATGCGTCCGGTTGGGCTTTCGATGCTGTTTAGCCATTTTAACGCCATATGGTCTGTCACGACCTTGAAATGGTATCCTTCCACATATGGCTTGAACTTTCGGATTGCCCATACGATCGCCAGACACTCCTTTTCTGTGGCTGAGTAGTTTTTTCGGCTGGGTTCAAGGATCTGCTGGCGTACGATATGATTCGTTCGCCTTCATCCGTGTTCTGAGTCAAAATCGCCCCCAGCCCATAGTTGCTGGCGTCTGTTTGAAGGATGAACATCCTTTCAAAATCTGGGCATGCCAGTATTGGGTCGGCCACCAATTTCTTTTTAACTTCTTCAAATGCAGATTGGTTGGGAGCGAACTCCAGTGCCATCTTGTTTTCTTCTTGAGCAGTGAGTGTAGCGGTTGCACCATTGTTGCAAAACCTGGCACAAATCTTCTGTACCACGATGCTACCCCCAAATACTGTCTTAATTCTTTCACGCATCTCGGGGGCTTTATTTCTGCAATCGCTGCCACTTTTTCTGGGTCCGTTCCGATTCCTTGTTCAGTGACTCGATGGCCTAGAAATTGTAGCTCCTTTCTGAAGAATTGGCATTTTTCCGCGTTGATTCTGAGGTTTGCCGTTTTTAATCTTCGGAAAACTTCTCTGAGATGCCGGATGTGGTCTTCTCTTGTCTTGCTCACCACTATGATGTCGTCCTGGTATGCGAATGCGTGTGGCATCAGCTCCGGGCCTATAACTTGATCAAGCGCCCTTTGGAAAGTTGCTGACGCTGAGTGTAATCCGAATGGCATTACCTTCCATTGGAATAGTCCTCTCCCTGGTACTGTGAACGCGGACATCGGTCTGCTATCCTCTTCCAGAGGGATTTGCCAATATCCGTCCTTCAGATCTAGACTGCTAATAAATTTTGCCTCTTTTCGCTGGTTTAGGATGTAGTCGATCCGAGGCATTGGGTACGCGTCCTTAATTGACTTCGCATTGATTTGTCTAAAGTCGACGCACAATCGCCATTTTCCTGTTTGTTTCTTCCGAACCATAACTATCGGGGAACTGTATGGACTTTTTGAATGTTCTATATATCCCATTCTTAGCAGTTCATTCACTTTATCATCGATCTCTCCCTGCATTTTTGGGTTCTTTGGGTAATACCGTTGACGGACTGCTACGTCATCTTTCATTCTTATCCTATGGGTTGCTACTGTTGACGTTCCTGTGATTTTTGCCAATTCCTTTAGCTCCTCCCCTAGGAATGACTCGATAATAGACTGATCGACCTTTTCTTGTCCCACTATGATGGACATTCTCTCAATCAGTCTTCCGTTGAATCTCTTTAGCGATGGTATCCTTATTGTGTGTCCTCCGCATTCGATTGTTGTCCCCATTGCTTTCAAAAAGTTCCACCCTAGTACCATTGCATCAATTCCATTTGGTAGCACCAGGAATGGTATTGACATTTGTTTGTTTCCGAACTTTACTTCTCCCTCCCATTGTCTTTGGATGTTGCTTACGCTCCCGTCCGCCATCCATACTTGTTTATTTACGCTGCTCCATATTCCTTTGTGTTCGAGCGTTTCGCTCATCTTTTGACTTATGAAGCTGCTCGTTGCTCCCGAGTCTATGGTGCCCTTCACTCTGCTGCCTGCGAGCTCTACTATGGCGCAGAGCTGGTCCGCCTCTTCTCTTAATCTTCCGACTAGTGTTGAGGAGCTGTTGTCGTCGGTCCCTGCTCGCCCCTTGTAGACTGGAACCGGTTCTCGTTTCCCGTCCCTGTGCAGCAGTTCATTGTCCTTACTCCGACTTTTCCACATTGCCAGCAGAACATCAATCTGGGCCGATTGCAGTCTCTTGCCCAGTGTCCTGCTCCACCACATCGCCTACATGCCTGTTTTGGATTCTGTATCCATTTTGTCTCGATATTTCTACCTTGTTGTAGACCATTATGAGTTGGTGGATTTCCGTCGACGTATCTTCTGAACCTCGTGTTTTGTGTGTTATGGGGTATTTGTCTTTGTCCCCCGCTGAAATTTTGCTGCCTCGTTAGACTCTGGTTGTGTATCCTGTTGTCTTCTCTTATAAACTCTGCTCTTTCTCGTTCAAGAATTTCATATTCTTCCGCCAGTTGCATTAAATCTTCCATTGTCCTGATGCTTTGCGGCCTGATGAATATACGCAGGTCTGGTGTACAGTTTTCCATTATCACCTCCAGTTGTTCGAAGTCTGGGATCTTGAGTGGTCGCATCAGTGTCTGCATCTCGATCATGAAATCTTTGAACGATTCTCTTCTGCCTTGCTTTCTGGCCTTTATTTTGTCGGCCAGGTTTTTGAAGTATCCTTTTGGTAAGAAATACTTCCTAAAGCTTTCCGTGAATTCCTCCCAGGTCCGCCACTGTTTGTTGTTGGCAATGTACCATTTTAGGGCCTTGTCCTTTAACAGTTCCGGCATTGCTCGTGGTATCATGTCGATCTCGATGCCATACATATCTGCAGACCATTCTACTTGTTCGATGAATTCTAGAGCTTTGTCGTTGCCATCGAATCTAAACGTCCATTCTCTGACTTGTTTGGCCACCTTTGCATACTCGCTAGATTGATGAGGTTTACTTCTTTTCTCATATACCACCTCTTCTTCCACTCTTTTCTTCCTTTCATCGATTGTGGTCCTTAGGAGTTGTTTTTCGTTGTCATCTAGAGCGTTATCGCTGGCCCACCTGGACGTTTTGAAAGTTGGGATGGCCAGCGTTGCGATGTCTATTCCCCTTTGGGGTCCTGTTTCTCTTTGTGATTTTGAGAATTTTATCGCCAGCTCATCTATTTGTTTCCTCCTTGTTTCATCCTCTTCATGCTTGAAGATCCATTCTCCGAATTGCTTCCTCATGTCCTCCACCGTTCCTGTCATGTTCATCCCGAATTCTCTGCCATGTTTCACCAGATCCTCCTTCTTCATATGGTACACCCATGATTTGGTCATTTTGCCGCTTTCTTATCCTTTTTGATTGCTTACGTTATTTATTTTATCAGTATAGCACGTTGGGCGCCAGTTGTAACGATCCTTTTTCGTCCTTAGAGTCGTTGATGAGACTTTTCAGGGCTAGGTTCGGCACAACAAAATTTATTTTGTGCCCCGATAAAGAATAACGCTTTTGGATATAATTTTCGGCACAGACCTTCTTAGTTTTGGTTTTTATTGATGTATTTGGGATTCTGTAGGGGTCCTTGGCGATTGGTTGGAGGTCCTTCGTGATCCTTGTGTCCTTGGTGTTGCTTTGCTTGGGTCTTCGCTGTTGTTCTTTGCTTGCTGTGGTCGGCTCCTTTCGCTTGACTTATTTTGCCGGCTCCTTGATGCCGACGCAGATGACTCAGATCCTTGATCTGGGTTCCACTTCGTCTCTTGAGTTCTCCTACCCTCCTATGCTCTCGTGACTTCTATTTCTGACCCAATCTCTGCGTTCAAGGATATTTCCTGAACTCCTCCCCCTCAAGGATATCTCCTGAGGTCCTTATTTTGGCTCAAGGATACTTCCTGAATCCAAAATACTCCTCCAGGATACTTCCTGTATGCTCAAACCCCAGTTCAAGGATATTTCCCGAACTTTTCCCTCTCAAGGATATTTCCTGAGGTCCTTATTTTGGTTCAAGGATACTTCCAGAGTCCAAAATATTTCTCCAGGATATTTCCTGTTTGTTAAAACCCGGTTCAAGGATACTTCCTGAACTTTTCCCTCTCAAGAATATTTCCTGAGGTCCTTATTTTGGTTCAAGGATACTTCCTGAGCCCAAAATATTCCTCCAGGATATTTCCTGTTTGCTTAAAACCCGGTTCAAGGATATTTCCTGAACTTTTCCCTCTCAAGGATATTTCCTGAGGTCCTTATTTTGGTTCAAGGATACTTCCTGAGTCCAAAATATTCCTCCAGGATCTTTCCTTTCCTACTTCTTGCTCCCTGCCGCTTGATTCTAGGATATTTCCCCGAATCGTCCCTATTCTCTGTTCCCTGTGTTATTCTCAGGACACTCGCTTGAACCCAGACTTGGTCCTTTGAGTACTCTGATTTCGATTTGATGCTTCAAGATTACTACTGGAGGTCTTGAACACTTCACTTTCTTTTCCTCGCCTTTTGAACTCTCAAGATTACTACCAGAGGTCTTGAGATGTCCACTTTGCTTCGCTGCTTGACACTTGATGATCGTCCTTGTGTCGACGCGTGCCTTATATAGGCCTCCTGGCCTCTGGATGCATATGTCGCAGTACCGCTATACAGCCAGTACATTTCCATTGGCTCTACTTTCACCCACGCACTTTCGCTGTTGCTATGCGTGGTGAAAGTACCGCTTATTCTTTTTCCTTTTGCATGCAGCCACTTTCTTTAACGCTGCATGCCCATTCCTTTGCCTATCTCCAT
The DNA here is from genome assembly GCA_018150735.1 of Drosophila sp. 14030-0761.01. Taxonomy (NCBI): domain Eukaryota; kingdom Metazoa; phylum Arthropoda; class Insecta; order Diptera; family Drosophilidae; genus Drosophila; species Drosophila sp. 14030-0761.01. The sequence goes on from JAECWO010000031.1 coordinate 30,679,385, forward strand.
CTCCCTCGCGCTCCTTGTGTTTGCGCCGGTGCCGTCGCCGATCCTCTTTTCGCCTTCTGTTCATCACTTCATATGACTTCGCTCTCATACGATCTGCCACTGTCACCCCCCCCTACTCCCCTTTTGACAAGCAGAGCCCTCACTTTATTTCGTTCAAGGGCCCCCTTCACACCCGCACCCGTCTTTCGGGCTCGCTAGCCCTCACTTTTGGTGCTCTCGGTGCCCACATTCCGAAGTGCGCTTCGCGGCGATCGTATTGCATTCACACGTACAGTGTACGTGTGAACGGCCGCTCTCGCTTTCGCTCTCGCTCTCTCATCTGGTGACATCGCCCTTTGCTTTCCGTTTGTGTTCGTTTGCTTTGGGCTTCTGTTAAATGCTTGGGGCTCAGCAACAGCCGGCGCTTTGCATTTTTGCTTACGCCCAGCTGCCTTTGTTTTTGTTGCAGCTCTTCGCATTTGTTTATGCTCAGCTGTTCTTTTGTTTTGCGTTATTGCTTGCATTTATTCTGCTGCTGGGCTTGCTTCACTTGTTGTTGCTGTTTTTGTGTTTCGTTTTATATCTTTGTCATTGCTGTGGTGTTTAATGTATTTGCTGTTTTATATATTTGTTATTGTTGTTGCATTTACTGTATTATTACATATTTTATATATAATCATACATAATAATTTCTTGTATTTGTTGTTGTTGTGTTACTGTGTCGCATTGAGGTATTTGTTATTATATATTTTATATATAATAATATATACTACTTTCATGTATTTGTTGTTGTTGTTCTTTGTGCATTATTTCTTTCTTCCGTTGCCGTTGTTCTGCCGACGGCAAAACAGCCCTTGGCTTTGTATATACATGTTGCTAGCTTTGTATATTTGTTGCCGTTGTTTGTTATATTTTCTTTCGCTGTTGTTTTGCCGACGGCAAAACGGCCTGCGCGAGTTTTGTTTTGCCGACGGCAAACCAGCCCTTGGCTTTGTGTATACATGTTGCTAGCTTCTTGTGTTGCTGGCTGTGTTTGTTGCTAGCAACGTTTGTTGCTGTTCTGACCTGGCTGATGTATACAGCATGTTGTGGGGTGCATAATTGTTTGACATTTATGCACCTCACACTATCATTCCACCAAATTTTTTTTGCCACGCCCCCTTCCGCCTCCGGAATTTAATAAAAAGTGATTTTCTCCGCAATATTTATCGTATCGGAATCGGCACACTTATATATGTTATGGACATCTATCATTCCACCAAATTTCATACAAATCGGAATAAAAATGGCCGAGTTATGCATTGAAACGTTTTGCAGTCAAAGCTGTGCAAGGGCGAATTTGTCCGGTGGGGCGCTAAAGTGCACACACATAAGAGTGAGCGAGATAGCATATGTTAGAAATCGCGCATACGAAAGAAATTTAATATATGAAATAAGTTTTATAAACTCAAGGAAATTTGTTTTCCCCTGATGCATGGTATATCCAAGTCGGCCCGGCGACTTACTTTATTTTTTCCTATAGTGGCAAGTACTAACGGTCCGGTTAGATACTTTTCTTCCAGGTCCTCTGCGAACTGGTACTACAGAAGATTACGGCGATTGTCGGGTGGGGTTTTAGGGTTTTGTCCTTAGCACAGTGTTCACACACTAAGTTAAGCCACTATGGGTTTTTTTTTTAACCGATCTCTGCGACTAACTTCTTTGTTCAGTTATTTTCACTTAATGTTGTTTTAACACAGTCCCTGCTCGGGCGCCAAATAAAAGTTTTTGTTATAAAAAAAATAATTTTATTTATCATATTTTCTTTGATGGAAGATCTTGACAATAACAATTATGAACTCCTGAGCTGGGTCCAACGTGACTTCTGGGCTTTGGTGTAATTCGATTCCGGTGTATTGATTATCTTGCATTATTGTGTGGGAAAGTTGGGTTGGGTTGGCATGTCTTTGGGTTTGATAAGGGCGTGTGTTAACTAACACAAATCAGAATCTCAAGGTAGAATTACTGGCAGCACCGAACACGACAGATTTTTCCACACCGTTAGACAGTTCTATTCACCAAGAACCATATATTGCCAAGCCATCTATAGGCACTAGTAAGAAGAAGCCAATACCACCAAAAGGAGGCGTCTCCACTAGATCTTAGCAGCGTGTCCAACAAGAAAAGCCGCCAGGTCAACATAATCAGTATCATAATAAATTTAGTCCAATCAACAATTCAAGCACAGCAACAACATCTTTGGGAAACCATTTCAGAAACGATAGAGAGATCGATACAAGGTCATTTAGCTTCACTTAATCCTAGAGGTAACTTACACAACTCTCCTAGGATAGAGCCGAGTAGGTCGATTGCGAGACAACATCTTAAAACAATCATTAGTTCGTCTGCTAATTCGCAACGCCAAAACTACACTTAGATATGAGTTAATGCATTTAGGTGAAAACAACATTGCATTGTTAAGAAAAGAAATTCGTACACACGAACAATTTTATAAGCATATTTCGTCTCAACCTTCAAAGGCAAGATATGGTGTTCGAGCGGTAGCCGAGATTGGTAGTGATGAGATCTGTGATGAGGTCTCTGAAATACAGATGAAGAAAACTGTTTGTTGGAACTGAGATCAACCAGGTCACAGATTTGATAACTGTCTTGAAGAGCAGTATAACATATTTTGTTACGGCTGCGGGGCAAAAAACGTTTTTAAACCAAGGTGTCGAGTTTGCGGCCCGACGGAAAACTACCGTACGATGACGAAAGTAAATAGCCAGACAAATGTATCACAACCGTTTGGCAATGTATGCACTCAAACGGAAAAATACCAAGACCCAACAATCAAAGGTCTTAACCCAGACTAAACAATTACAAGAAAATTGGGAAAGACATTTTTAGTGAGGTCAATCAAATTAGTTGGAAACCAAAACGTTCCACAACGAGATGGAGACATTACTGTAGGGAAATGAGATCAGGAAAGAAACTTTTTGCCTCATTAATATTTCTAAAGAAAAACAACAGAATCTATACCGATGTAATGAATGAAGGCAAATCGTTTGTAGCCTTATTAGATTCTGGTGCATCCATAACGACTTTGATATACATAAGAGATTTTAAAAAACACACACTCTCACTCCGGATTAGCAAAAACAAGTAGTAATGCCGATCGGTATGGTTCCATCGTATGACAGAGAAGGCCTAAGTCGAACAAGCGTAACATCTCATTTGATTGAAGTAGAAGCTGGAAGGAAGAACAACGCCACTAGGCGATTTCTCCAGCAGTGGAAAAAAAAATTGTTTGCAGAAGTATATAGGATGTTATCATTAGACATCATAGACAATGAACCATCAGATAGTCCAGGTAGCAGCAATTCCGTAATCGTTAACATACACGTAAATACGGGATCTACCTCATATTGACGGGACCTTAAGTCGTTTGCCACCATCTCAGAATTCTAAACAATATATTTTGCTTCCACTATACTAAACCGTCCCTTATTTCAATATAAGGTGATGCCTTTCGGCTTATGTAATGCGCCGCAAATTTTATGTCGTTTAATGGACAAAATCATACCTCCACATCTTCGGAACAGAGTTTTCGACTACTTAGATGATTTGCCGATTCTGTCCGATGATTTCATTTGTGGAAAGCCAATATGACCAGAAATATAGAAAAATCTAAATTTTGCTTACGAGAAATTAAATATCTAGGATTTACTTTTGGGGAAAAGCAAGTGCAAACGGATCCTCAAAAGATACTAGCGATCAACGAATTCTCTACACCAAAATCCGTCAAACAACTCAGGATTTTCTTCCTAGGTCTAGGTTGTGTTTTAGCCCAGAAAAACGACGAAGGAATCGAACTACTTATTGCATTTATGTCGGTCAAATCAACTAAAGTCCAACGCAACTACTCAGTTTCGCAATTGGAGTGTCTAGCTGTGATTAAAGGGATCAAGAAATTCCGTCCATATGTCGATGGTCAAGATTTTGTAGTAATTACTGATCATGCGGCGTTACAATGGATAATGAGGGAGAAAGATTTAACAGGACGTTAAACATAGAACATAGGAAATGTTCTCAGAATACAGTAGCTGACGCCTTATCCACCCAGCATGAACCAGCTGTAGAAGAATTTAGCGATACGGGTCCTATAATAGATCTAAGTTCAGAGGAGTTTAAAAGTTTAGAATACCTCGATTTTATCAGTCGCATAAAGGAGAATCAAAAGAGACTTCCTGATCTTAAAATTTAAGATAGTTTCCTATATGGGAAAACTGAGTTTACTACTTCAGTTATCTCAAGAGACGCATGGAAGCTATGGGTTCCATCTCAAATTGTGAAATCTGTAGACAAACTAAAAGCCCAAATGTCATATTTAGGTCAACCTATGAACCCTGATAGACCCGCCAAAAAAATTGTATATGGATTTCTTAGGTCCATACCGCCGGAGAAAAACAGGACATATAGGATTATTGATTATCGTTGATCATCACACAAAATTCCATTTCTTATGTCCTTTTAAAAGGTTTACATCACCAAAAATTTTCGATTATTTAGAACAACATATTTTTTATACATTTGGTGTGCCAGAGTCAATTCTATCTGACAATGAGTCACAATTTCGATCAATATATTTTAAAGCATTTTTGACTAGATTTGCGGTTAAGCATATTTGCACAGCTATCTATTCGACACAGGCCAACGGGTTCAGACTTGAAGTTAAACCACATCAATGGAGCTATCAGATCGAGGATCTTCTCGCCAGCAAAGCCACTAACAGGGCCTCCTATGATAAAACTATCGGCAATTTTCATTCGATTTTAAGATTGCCCGGACAAATCGGATACTACGCCTACTATCGCATTAGATGCGAGGTTACTACCAGGCGATATGGGAGTAACCTCAATGCCCGGAATTACCGGGCTTTTAAACGATATAAGGCGCTGAATGTTAGGTGAGGAAAATAATGAAAGTTTATTTCAAGACCATTTTTTTTTCAACATAATTTGCTGTAAACGCAAAATAAACCAAACGTTGCAGCAAAACTCGCAACTTTTGAAAACTGTCAAAAGAGGTTTCTGTGAAACCCTACATTTGCGTTTGGGGCGATTTTGGGGCGTTAGCGATTTCTGTGACACCCCTGTATGTGTCATAAACGTTTTTGGCCGGAGCACATTATTCTAAAGGAATATACTGTGAAAAACCGATTCGCTTGCCAACTACTGGTCAACATACATACTAATATTATTTCACGTACATCAGCATCTTTTGGTGTGTCAAACCACCAATAATCTTACTAATTTCTTAGAGATAGTTTTTCATTTAACAATAACATTTTAGCTTTTGCAGAGACGTGGCTAAAACCTGACATTGCTGATGCGGCTGTTTTCGCCACAAAATTTTCTGTACTTATACGCGATGGTGCGACGCTGTTGATGGTGCTTTATCATCTGAAAAGATTCAGTCTTCTTATAATCAGGAGATTGAGTTTATCAGTGTTAAGGTAGATTATCAATCTTTTTCCGCCCACATTACTTATTCTAACATTCCACCGCAGTCAACATGGTGGTTTATTTATTCTATCTGTCTCTGCTTTGACTTCTAATCGAGATATTCTCATTGTTCTAGGTGATTTTAATTTGCTTGCGGGTGAATCCACTATACTGTTGCTTTCCATGTCACATGAGTTTGTTTTCCGCCTTCTTGGGATGTCTTTATCTTAAGTAAATTTGCTACGTAATATAAATGGAAGATCGTTAGATCTGATATTTGTACTTGATCCTTCAATTGCGCTGTTTCCAGGATAAAAGCTTCTGTTCTTTTGGAGGATAAATTTCATCCAACTTTAAACTACACAATTGATCTAGATTTTTCTAGACTCCTCTCTACTGATTGGTCGTATCTATACAATTGTACAGACATGGACTCAGCTATTTCTTTTTATACCATGCATCCATAGGATGAAATGGTATATTAAAGTCGCCAAAATGTATGTAACAGGGAGAAGGAAGCTTTTCCGACCCTATAAAGGATATATATTCTTGATCAGTATCAACAGACGAGTCGATTGAGACATGTCCGTCTGTCTGGCCGTCTGTAGGATCATCGAGATCTCGGAGACTATAAGAGCTAGAGCTACCAAACTTGGGATGTAGACTCGTTTGCTCTGCAGGTAGATCGAGTTTATTTTTTTTTTGCCCCGCCCCTTTCCGCCCCCGCTATTTGAAAAACAACATTTTGATATTTATCGTATCGTAAATTTGGCACTCTAATACATGTCACGTATATCTATCATCCCACCGAATATCATAAGAATCGGAATAAAAATGGCCGAGTTATACATAGAAACGTTTTTTACTCATAGCGGTGCAAGGCAGATGCACGCAAAAAAGAGCGAGATAGCATATGCTGGAAATCACCGATTTGGTCGTGGGGCGCTAAAGTTTACGTCTCAACATAAGAGTGAGCGAGATAGCATTTGAAAGATATTTAATATATATCTTTTCACTTGATGCATGGTATATCCAAGTCAACCCGGCGACTTGGATCTGTGCATCCGTCTTCCTTGTCGTTTGAAATTAAAAATTAGGCTATTTCCAAGATGTTTGCTGATTTTTTCAAAACATTCTATTCCTCAACGGAATACCATGCAAGTCTTCCGTACATTATTCCTCTTCATAAAAATTGTAAAAAGTCCGAAGCTTTAAATTGAAGAGCTATTTTCAAGTTGTCTGCTATTGCTTTTAAAAGAAAATGTCAATTGGTAAAACATAGGTCTACTATCTCTAAGTGGGCACCTCACGGTCCTCTACTCTTCACACTCAACCCAACAACCCAAAATAATAATATTAAATAATTCTCTTGCTGTGCAGTCAATAGAGAGCTTAAAGCAGTCTGTAAAAACGTTCTCTTCATTTCGACTCAACGTGATGCAAATCTTTGTGTACCTGTAAATACAAGAGTGATTGTCGACAAGTTTCTTAAAATCGCTCAACTGCCAGGTGTTTCCGAAATCTTATCCAAACTGCATTCCGTACTTAAACAACATTCATATTTAAATAAATATGAAGATTTAAATATTAGAGGAGCTAAAGTCCCATAACGTGCAAAGTGCATATTTAACATTTAAAAGCTCTGAACAATAAGATTATTGATATTTTTGGTACAATTTTTGTGCAAGGTCTACATTTTAACCCGTTCTATTTGAATTCGTTAATAATATTTTCAATTAAATATGCAAACAGTCTGTAGGTAGGTCTAAATGGCTAAATAACATCCAAAAACATCCTTGGTTTTTCTTGTTTTTTGAGTTACACAAATTCAAATTTATACATATTTTTCGAAATTTTGATTTGTACAAAAACGTTTTTAACAGTTATTAGAGACATCTAATTGCATAAACAAAAAATGCAATCAAATGATACGATTTTTTAACAGGTGTTATTCGAAATGTTTTTTATTTATTTTACTCATTTTACTTTCGTATCTAGAATTAATTTACCAAAATATGCAAAGGTCATTTTTAGGCAAAAATAGTCAACAATTTTTAAAATCTATTATCTGTTCGTTCTAAAGCAGGTAATTCGCAATTTGAGCAGAAAACTAAAAAGGATTATATTCTCGATGCTATGCGGAAAATATCGTGTGGATTCGTCAAGACCCCATTTTTCCAATGCAAGGTTTTTGTCACTTTACATAAAAAACACCATTTGTGGCGCATATGCACCTCGAGTACAGTAATGCTATTTTAAAGGACTTAGACGTTGCCATTGGTTGATGATCGATGTTGTCTGGTCGTTGATTTCTTGCTATGAGATTGCTAGCAATGGGCTACCGATTACGAAATGGCCCGAAGATCATAGGTGACACAGAGTCATAGGTGATATTTGGCCTCGAGCTAAGACAAGCATCTATTTTGAAGGGTACAGTGGAAAACTCCTCGAATTTCTACTCGAAAGAGTTTTAAAACTCACAACTCTAGCTTCCCACAGACCACGTATATGTGGTGCTAAAGGAGAAATTAAACGCCATGACAGATTCTGAGGATCCTATTGATATATAACTTACTGCTGGATCTGGAATCTCCTTCGAAGGTTTTTCCATAATAGGACTGGTGGAGGTGGTGAAGACTGCCGCCAAAATTATTGCTAGTCTCGTAACCACTGTGGCCACGCCTCTACAGGTCTTTTTGGACAAGTTCTGGTGAACCGAGGCCACGGTTAGAGAGATCTGCCGGGTTATCTTCTAAACGGACATGATTCACGGGGCACCAGTCGTGCAGTTGCCAATCTTTACCACCCGGTTGACGAAGAACATTGTCCAAGCACAAGGAAGCTTGTATTTCCAGGCTATTAACCCAAAATGGCGAAATGACTGCAGATGCGAGTTCTGTCAGAAGCGTGGCTTTGCAAAACTCAAGGCGCGTTAATGACATCATTTCTACTGACGCGAACGTAAATCGCTCCAAAAATCTTGCCAACTTTGGTAACGATAACTGCGCAAGTGATCATTCAATCCTAGCTCTCGTGGCCAAAACCTGCATTAACACAATGGCTTGGATCATATACGGCGCCAGCCAGCCACCAAATAACTTAGCGATCTGTACTAGGATTTCTCGCTTAGTATAAGCTGGCTCGACTTCTTGGGCCGCGATCACAAAATAGAATTCATTAGTTGTCGCTCTTCATTAAATACCCAGTGATTTTGCCCTGCTGGCTTCTTCGTAGTCAAGAAAATCAGCATTTATTAAGAGGCTTTTTGGGATGCAACTGAGCACACTCTTCATATTTGATGTCCATTACCGTATAGGAAAGCCGGCGGTCCTGAAATCATCTTAAAGTTCGTGGACCATCGTAATGTCGTTTTTTTCACTATGGGCTCCTGATAGGACATTATCACATAAAGGAGCTGATAATGTCACTGGCCAATGGAAATTTGGACTAGATATCTTTAACAAGTTGTTGGAGTACTCGGATGGCAAAAAATGGAAAAAGTGATGACTATCGTAACAATGTTGCTTTTGTAATCAACGAGATCACCCTTCTTGTTTTACAATATAATTCTCAGAAACATCTAGAGAGCTGGATCGCTTATTATTTGCCGAAAGATCTTAGTGATATCGGCATTAAATACCATTCGGAAAAACACGACCTAAGAATCTGGGTTGTGAGATCGGATTAAAGATCTGTACCATGATAAAGGATTGTGAGGAGCAGCGCCGATGGCTGTTTTGCCGTCGGCAAAGCAACACCGAACAAAAGAAGGAAAGTGCACAAACAAACACTGAAACATGCGCGAATACATGACAACAATTACAGCGAACGCCAATACAACAAGTAAAGCGAATGTCGACACAAAGTATTAAAACAACAACAATTAAAGCGAACGCCGACACTATGATTACAACAACAACAATAAAAGCAAACGCCAACATACGACATAAGAAACATGGAAAGAGCTGCAAACAATGTTTGCGACCAAATATATAGGCGGGACAAGTATGCATGTAATAAGTGTTGGTATTACCATAAGGAAACAAAAACAAAGACAACTGCGAAAAATGGAAAGGCTGCAACAAAAACGAAGGCAGCTGTGCATAAACAAAATGTAAAGGGCCGCTTTTTCTGGGCTCCAAGCATAAGAAGCAACGAAAGCAAGTGCATTGCCGCTTTGTAAAAGAGAGAGAGAGAGAGCGAGAGAGCCCACACACGCACAGTGTACGTGTGAGGGGGAATACTTACGATCAGAGCCGGCCACGCATAGCCCCCGGGGGCCGAAGTCAAAACGCGAAACTCATGCATACGAGTCGAGCGCTTGCCGAAGCCATCACAAAAAATATTTGAGAGCGTGAAAACAGAATTAGTTTCTCACTGCATTTCGACGCGAGCATTTCTGGTTCGCTCTGCTGAGAGGCTACACATGGAAAAATGGATCCTTGCTTTGTTTTCTCTTTCTTTCTCTTGCATTTAATCGTCGACTGCGCTTGTTGTCTTCATTGCGGCGAAATTCGTTCACATTTTATTTTGCACAGTGTAAAGCAACATTGAAATGCACAAATACAATGATACTTTTTGTGGGCTCTCTTTGTGGCCGGCTCTGCTTATGATCGTACGAGATGCACTTCGGATTACGAAATAAAGTGAGGGCTATGCTTGTCAAAAGGGGTGAAGCGGGGGGGTGAGAAAATTATAAAAAACAAGACCGAGGCCGTATGGCTGGGGGCCAATGAGATCGAGGCATATATCGTGGGGGAAGCCCTAGTTACGACACAACAGGATGGAGGTTGCTGATTTTATAAGTAAATATTATTTATAAATAATTAAAATTGTCAAGAAAGGGGAATTGGGAAATGTAAAGGAATATTAATTATAACTAATTAAGTATATATATAACGGAATATTAGATAATAAGACATAAGAAAGATATAAAAGAAACAATGAGGGGCTAAAGGGAGCAGGGGGATGGAAAAGGAGCGGCAATGTCACCAAGACCCGACGGAATAATAGATAATAAAACATAAGAAAGATATTTAAGAAAAAATGAGGGGCTAAATGGGGTCACAGGGAGAGATTGGATGTTCAAAACGAAGCAGGAGGATGGAAAAGGAGCGGCAATGTCACCAAGGCCCGAGCATGGAGTGCGAGAGAGACGGAGATAGTCAAAGGGATGGGCATGCAGCGGCAGAGAAATTTACGGGACTTTCACCGCGCATAGCAACAGCGAAAGTGCGTGGGTTAAAGTAAGCGTCGATGGAAATGTACTAGCTGTGTAGCGGTACTGCAATAGCTGCATCCACTTGGATAAAGGCCGCAGCAAGTCAAGGAGGATCATGAAGAGCCCGGCAACGAAGAAAACAAGGCGAACCACTCAAGACCTCCTGTAGTAATCTTGAGGGTTCAACATCAAGCAAAGTGAAGGACAGTATACGAGAAAGGACCAAATCTGAGTTCGGGACGTATCCAGAAGACAACAAGGGAAAAAAGAACAGGGAAAATTCAGGAAATATCCTCGAACAGAGTCATAGGGAGCAAGAAATAGCCATGAGGGTAATAGGATATGAATATTTTGAAGTTCAGGAAGTATCCTTGAACCAAAATAAGGACCTCAAGAAATATCCTTGAGATTGAAAGTTCAGGAAATATCCTTGAACGGGTTTTACAAGGAACAGGAGATATCCTGGAGGTGTATTTTGGGTTCAGGAAGTATCCTTGAACCAAAATACGGACCTCAGGAAATATCCTTGAGGGGGGATAGTTCAGGAAGTATCCGTGAAAAAAGGGAAAGGGCGAGAATTGGGTTAAGAACAGAAGTGAGGAGATGTTAGGAGATCAGCTTAACTCAGGAGACGGATAATGGACCTATTTCGCCTGCTTCATCGTCCTAGAAGGAGATAGCGAAAACATAACACGAAACGAACAATTCAGCGAAGCGGAGCAATCACGAAGGAGGGACAACCACTCCGAGACCCAAGGAAGTGGAGAATCAACGGCGCGCAAAGGACTTCCAACGACTCGCCAAGGGCCCCATTAGCGCTCAAGAAATATCTAATAAAAATTCAAAGGTCTGTGCCAACCAAGAAACAACCTCTTGTTTATCGGGGCACTAAATAAATTTGTTGTGGCGAATCTAGCCCTGAAATGTCGCATCAACGACTCTAAGGACGAAAAAGGATCGTTACAGGATATCATTAAGACTCACTCCGTTGGTGGACTTGCCGAATGCTTTAAATACGATACGTCCCTTTGTCGTAGTACCATATCAACCCGTCTTCTCTTGCTGATCAAGAATGTATATACTTTATGGGGTCAGAAACGATTCCATCTCTGCGTTACAAACGCATGATCATTTTTATAATACCCTCTGCAAGGGTATAAAAAGTTATACCAGAAGGCCGGGCTAACTTCGGCCATGCCGAAGTTTTTATACACTTGCAAGTTCTTGTATTACTAAATCCCTAAAAAAAATATCTAAATGTATAGACTTTTGTGTAAAAATCCGTATCTACAAGTCATAGCACTGCACGCATACATATGCATGTATGTAGATATGTAGTATGCAACTTTTTCATTTGTTTGTACGACAGCTATATCATATAGTTATACGATTTTAATCAATTTGGTAGGATTATAATCTATTATGTGCAAATGTTATCTACCAAGTGATGATGATCGCAAAAGAAAAAAAAATTTTTTGGTCCGATTGTTCCTATGGTATAGTAGTCCGATATTAATCAAATTTGGTACTGATGGTTCTTATGGGAGCTATATGATATAGTCGTCCGATCCGAATAAATCCGAGATATACAATGCCTGCATGCACGGACAGATAGACGGACAAACGGATTTGAACTCGTCTTGTTAAGTGATCAAGAATATATATACTTTATATGGTCGCAGATGCCTCCTTCTATGCGTTGCACACTTCTGACCTTAATTAATATACCCTTTTTGCAAGGGTATAATGAAGAAGTTGACTTAACAATTGACTCAATTAACACGACTATTCCATTTTATCTACTTTCTGATATTAGAACAAGTATCTCTTGGTCACACATGAGTTGGTCCAAATTGGTATTGCAGATTAAAAGCATTTTTACTATTTCTATTCTTACAGGAAATTAGCGCTGCTGATCTTCTTACTAGTTCAACAAATTCATCATCGTCCTTTTCTTACTTTGACACCGAATCTGAAATTTCGAACAACGATTTAGAAAGCACGTTCTTTTCGGAATTGGAAGTTGAAAATATTTATAAAAAGGCTATAAATAATTTAGAAGAATGTGTTATACGATTTCCGGAACATTATAAGTCTATATACCGCCTTGTATCTTTTTATATGAACGGACCAGATGGAGTGAAAAATGAAAAAATATGTGAAAGTTTACTTCTCTGTCAATATCAAACAAGTGTCGGAAATATAATAAACGGGCTCTTTTATGATCGAAAAGCAAACAATATATTTAGCGGAATCTGGAGGATACCATCTTCAGAAATTGACAGGCCAGGCAATTTTTCTAGCTACCTTGTCAAATGTGTCGACATTTTAATAAGACTGTTAACTATGCAATCAAATTATAAACTACTGATTGATACTATTGTGCAACTGCAAAGATCGCCAGAAAATGACAAGTAAGTAAATATATGGTAAACGCTTGCAAATTCTTATGTTAATGAAAGACTTTTTATCTAAAAACCTGTACTTACACGCAATAACACGGCACGCATATGTATGTATGCAGCATGTAATTCTACGAATATCATACATAGGTATGTTTGTATGAGAGCATTATCATATAAATTCAGCAGACCTATAACTTATTTTGAATATTTGTTAATTATTAAGTTTGATGATAGTCGCATAAGAAACAAAGAAGTGTTTAAGACTAAAACTTCCTAAGTGCGAAGCTTCAAACTAAAGGGGTATTTCCAAATTGTCTTCTATTCATAAAGCTTTTGAAAAGATAATTACTTCTCAATTGCAACATTTCTGTAGGTCTACTATTTCGCCATCCCAGCATGGGTTTGTGAAACGTAGCTCCACTACCACTAACCTTTTAGAATTCAGTTTTTTAACGATCGATGGATTCAGAAATGCAAAAGAAACTGATGTCATATATACTGATTTCAGTAGGGCTTTTGATTTTGTTATTTCTACGTTTTTGCTTATTAAGTTGAGCCAAATTGGCTTTTCGCCAAATACTTTTCAGGACTTCCTATTCCAGTTCCATTCATGTGGCGTCAGGGGTGTCTCAGGGTAATCATTTGGGCCCTCTGCTTTTCAGACTCTTTGTTAATGATCTTCCCTCAGTTATGTTACATTTGCGCGTGCTCATGTATGCGGATGACGTTAAGTTTTGATTCCGTTATAAAGATATGATTTCGCCTGTTCGCTTACAGGCCGATCTTAACAATTTTGAGTCTTGGTGTCGGCTCAATTTGTTAAACCTTAACACTACTAAGTGTAAGGTAATGACTTTTTAAAGAACTTCTCCTCAACTGGTAACCTATTTTCTTAATCATAGTCCATTGGAACGTCTAACTGAGATGAACGTTTTACGTGTGCTCATGGACGGCAAGCTAACTTTTAATTCCCACATTTCTAATACAGTCGGTAAAGCAATGGGTGTTCTTGGCTTTATTTAGCGGTGGTTGAAGGAATTTGATGATCCATATATAACCACGATTTTCTTTATCTCACTTGTACGACCAATTCTCGAGTACTGTTCTTGTATATGGTCGCCCCAGTATGAGACGCATCAAACTAGAATAAAATCTGAACAGAAACAATTTCTGCTTTTTGCTCTTTGTGGCTTAAACTGGAATCGCAATGCCAATTTGCCTTCGTACTTCAGTAAACTTCTTTCGATTAACCTTCCTTTTCTGATTAACCGTAGAATTATGCTTGGTGCATAAAGATTTATGCACAAGCTTTTAAATGGTGATATAGATTCGCCTGATCTCAGGTTAATCTATCTGTTCCATGTAGACCTACTAGAAACTTTATTCCTTTATCTTTGACTCACTGTACTATGCTATGCGTGAACCCTTTCGAATACATGTGATGACTACAATCGGTTGTACGGAGCGATCAGCACTGAGTCCTTTCTTGCTATACTAAAAACATCTATTTTATATTATTAGCTTTAGTTATTCCATTATATATTTCTTGTCTTCGTCCACACCATAACGTGTCTTGCGACTGCTCCCATTGGTCGGTTGGGCGGGATGTGGGCGGAATATACCATGGATATACTATGCATCAGGTGAAAATTCTTATATTAAATTTCTTTCAAATGCTATCTCGCACACTCTTATGTGGTCAGGAGCACTTTAGCGCTTCCCGACCAAATCGGTGATTTCCAGCATATGCTATCTCGTTCTTTTTTGTGTTCTTCTTCGAGTTTATGACCAAAATTTGAAATAAACTTTATCTGCGTGCATACTGCACTCATCTACTGTCCAATTACGATAGATCTAGCTTTTGAAATTCCCGAGACATAGGGACTCGAAATATTTTTTTCAAATAGCGTGGGTGGATGGAGGCGTTTCAAAAGAAATCAAACTCGATCAGCGTACACACTAAACGAGTCTACATGCCAAATTTGGTAGCTCTACCTTTTATAGTTGCTGAGATCTAGGCACTCTATCGGACGGACGGACAGACAGACGGACATGTCTCGATCGTCTTGGCTATTGATATTGATCAAGAATATATGTACTTTATAGGGTCGCAAAGCTTCCTTCTGCCTGTTACATACATTTTTGCGACTTTAATATACCATTTCATCCTCTGGATGCATGGTATAAAAAAGAAAAAGAAAAAAAAAAAAATATGTTTGTATGATAGCTATGTAATATAGTCATCCGATTGACAAAACTTGTCAGGATCGCAGGCTCTCATAAGAAACAAAAAAGTTTTTAGAAGCAAAAATTTTTTTTCGTTCTATGGTTCCTATAAGTGCTACTATATATAATATAGTCGTCTGATCCGGATGAATCTGAAGCATACAATGCCTGCAGTATAGACGATAGAGCTGGAAATCCATCGATAGTCCCCCCCCTCGATGGTTTTTCCAGCGATGGGGGAAAAAAATCGATAATATCGATGGCTCAGTATTTTTCCATCGATGGTTCCATTCCATTCTTTGTAAGTTATTTCTTAAGACTTTGAATCAAAATCCACCTGGATAATAAACTTTCAGGGTAAAATACTTACGGGAGGTGTGTAAAAACTTGTCCATACTGCCAAGATCAAAACGCAGCTCCTCCAAATCCTTGCAAAAAATCAACCTGCTCCGGCGACCACAACCGGCACTGCACTCTACGAAACACGTGACCACGCACAAATCAAGTTCGATGGATCGCCATCGAAAAATTTCCATCGTTCTATCGCACTTTTTAATTTCCATCGATACTATCTATGGAACCATCGATTGATTTCCCAGCTCTAATATACGAGACTTTGTGCAAAATTTTATCTCTGTAGCTTTAGCGGTCAAGGAGGAGAAACTGATGATCTGATTTGAACTCGTTTTGTCATGCTGATCAATAATCGTAGATTCTTCCAAAAAAGTTTTTAAAAGCAAAATTATTTTTGGTCCAATTGTTCCTATGGGAGCTATATGATATAGTAGTCCGATGTACTTCCACTGACGTTTGGATGTAAACCAAATTACCAATTTTTAAGTTTCATGATAATCGGGTTAAAAAGGTCGAAATTATTGAACTAAAACTCTTTTTCGACCGATAGTTCCTATGTGAGCTTTATGATATAGTCGTCCGATCCGGATGAATCCGAAATATACAATATCTATGCGTTGCACACTTTTGACCAAAAAACTACTTCGAATTTATAAGATCAAATTCATATATTAAGTTTGCATGCCGCGCTTTCAAACTCACTAACTCGCGCACACCTATGTGCACACGAGCACTTTAGCCATACTTATTCTGATTTAAATGAAATTTGGTGGAATATTAGAAAGTTCCAACATGTAACATGTGTGCCAAATAAAATAACGATGCGATAAATAATGTGGCAGAAAATCA
Source organism: Drosophila sp. 14030-0761.01 (assembly GCA_018150735.1). Taxonomy (NCBI): domain Eukaryota; kingdom Metazoa; phylum Arthropoda; class Insecta; order Diptera; family Drosophilidae; genus Drosophila; species Drosophila sp. 14030-0761.01. The sequence continues at coordinate 30,695,905 of JAECWO010000031.1, forward strand.
CCATATATCGAATTCCGAGGGCTGAAGAAGCGTTGCAAAAAAATAAATAAACTTGACCTGCGCATATACCACACGAGTCTGACAGCTCTATCATTTATAGTTTCTGAAATATGTGCACTCTTACGGACGGATAGCTGGGCGGGAAGAGGGCTTGGCAAAAAAAAGCATGATAAACGTATACACCACACGAGTCTATAATCCAAAAGTGCTAGCTCGTGCTCTTATAGTCTCAGAGATCTCGGTGTTTATACAGACGGTGACAGATGACTTTCTCCCGCAATACATATCATGACGCAATCTAATTTCTGACACTAATACATTGTATATGCATCTATCATTTCACAAGATTCCATAAAAATCCAAATGGTCTCAAAGGACGCGTTGGCCGGTGAAGTTTGCTCGTGTGCTCATAAAAGTGAGCAAGATACTTAGCTTGTACTTACTAACTAGTTCGACATGCTAAAGAAATTTATTATATGAATTTAGTTTTTTATAATTTTTATAAATTTGAAGATGTTTTTTCCCTTGGTTCATGGTGACTTAATTACTTTATTATTTGTAGCTTCATTGTCCCGATTGATAATGCCTCTTCTTTCCCCTTTCCGATCTGGAAATATTTTTACCATACCATAGAAAGTAAGATTATCCTTCTTCTCATAACGTTTGATCTTTTGTGCAGTTCATATTTGTCCTGTGGTTTTTTAAAATCGGGATCTTGCCCATAGTTCCATTACTCACTCTGCGTCTTTTAGACGTCTTACGTTCAGAAAGTACGGCAAAATCAGCCAGAAATGTTGATGTATTAACGAAGATATGTGCATTGCTCGTTTTTGACATATGAAGTCCAAGAATATAATAATTATTAACTTGCTACCAAGATGCTGTAGTTTTTCTTAAATGAAAGAAGTTTGCACATTCCTTTATTCGATTTATTTATATAGTTTATAATATAAGCAATATGCTTCCAATATAAATTGGATATTCATATTTGCTCCATGCACATTTATCATAATATCAAAAACGACAGAATATACTTATTATCATCAATGCCCAGATGTCTCAGAAAAATACTCTAAATTCCTTTATTTTTCATTGAAAATGGTTTTTTTTTTTTTTGCTCCAACAGCTTTTGAATAAGGGAATAAGGGAATGTGTCAATTCACCAATAGTAATGGGATAATTCAAAATAACCGAAAATATCTTTATTTGCAAAAAGCTTTATTAGCTAATGAAGGTGGTGGTCAAAATACGTCGCAGGGTCTAAGGGGATCAACCGAGCTTTTTTAGAAGCTTGAAGATTCAACGCATCATTTTTACTGATAACTCTGTTAAATCTATTAAAAGGGATAAAATGATACGCAGGAGTTTGATTTATTTGGTCTTCGCTTTTTCTTCTCCGGCTCTTATTGGCCTGTGGAAAAGCGCAAACAGTTGAGGAGGTGGTGTCCATCGTCATGCTTGATCAGGCCATTGGCAAAGGTTTCATCTATCATCTTGGCCACGGTAACATGCGCTGTGGGTCATTTTTACGTAAGGCAAATATAAAAATAATTTAACTTACATATATACAATTTTTATTACTTTTGCGCTGCCCACAAAATATTTATGAAAATGATAGTTCTTCGTTATCTATATGAACCGTCATATCTACAGGACATCGGCCCCACTCGCGATGCATTACTGTTTGTGCAATAATTGCATTATTTTCAATTGGCTCATTTAGCAACAGGGATGCCTGACAGCCGGCAGTTAAATCGTTCGGCACTTGTCATCTATGTGTAAATCACCAATCTTCACAGGCTAGGTTGGACGGGGTCGACATAAAGCTTCTCGTAGTTCCCATCTGTCCATCCGTAAACCGTAACTTGCATTCGAGCTCAGAACAGATAAGACTAAATTTTTTTATTCGCAAGATGGTCTGTTGAGCTATTCATTCGCGTTCTAAGCTTTCTTCGTAATTGAATCGTATAAGCTCTAATTCTAATAAAGCTCAATATCAAATTCGCTATGCAATTCGCGTCCTAGCAAATAAGTCTATCTTACTATTTTCAATTAGGTGTCACTGTGCGGAAACATGTCGCCCTTACATTAGAGGTGGACAACTATCGATGGCACTATTGGTACTATCGATTGTTGGACACTATCGACCTAGCTCGCTATCTATGGTTTAAAGTCTCGATAGTGGTCGATCGTTTCGCGAGAGTTTAGTTTACACATCACTGAAAAATTTTTGAGTTGTGGCGCCACTTGGCAAACCAAAAAAATTAATAAAATAACATTTAAAATAAAACCTAATTAGAAAATGGATCGCTTGCTTCAAAAGGGTAATATTCTTAACATATGTATAATGTATTCTTGCAATATTTATATCTGATTAAAAGTAAGCGTTAGACTTCCATGCCTGCTAGCGATTGCAGCAGCACGGTCTCTGAAAATGATTCCCCAAGAAAAAAACCAAATTCTGCGAAAAAAACAAGTTTTCCGAGGTCTGACGACAAAAAGTTTGCGAAATGCTCGAAGTGCGATAACGAATACAAGACAAGCGGCAACACCACAAACTTGCACGATCACTTGAAGAGATTCCACCCAGACTTACAAAACCACGCACCAGACTCTAGCACAGTGGCTAAAAGTGTTGACATCCGCTAGTAGCAGTTGCAGTTCTAGTACGATCCGTGGATTCATATTTTAAAAGAGCAATCCTATATGACGCTAACTCGACGGGAAAAAAAGATATTGATAGAGCGTTGACAGAAGTGGTTGCCAAAGATGTGCAGCCATTCAATATAGTGGGGAACAAAGGATTCGTTAAATACTCTAAGATACTGGATCCCCGATACAAACTTCCAAGCCGAACGCAATTACGAGATGTGCTAGTGCGGGATCTTTATAAACATACGTCGGCTTGTTTGAGAGAGGGGAACAAGGCTTACCGAGGACAATAAAAAAGACAGGGTGGCAATTGGATTACCACAGGTCTTTGGCATGTTTGGTCTAGGTCTTTACCTGATAGGAACTCTAGTAAGTAAAAATTTTGTCCGAGATTTTGCTTTACTTAAACTTGAATTCGTGCAATATTGTCAACACGGTTCAACTGGATGTCGGCATTGACCAGCATATTCAAGTTCGCAAAGAACTTGTACTCTTCACCATGGGTTATCATATTCTGACCAAACACTGCCACATATGGTGAAACACATATCGATTGTTCAATATGATTCCATAAGGCACTATTTATGCTGCTGAGAGCACTATCCCATTGTCATTGAGCGTTTAGCGGAATTGGTCTGTGGGGAATACGCGCAAGTGAACATGTGTTGAACTCCGTATTGATTCAGGAAAGTAGTCAAGTCCTGACTTTTAAACCGCGTGCCGTTGTCACGAACTATGAATTTGAGCACTCTAAAACAGTCCAACATATCTTCCATCTCTCTCTCTCTCACCCACGCTAGTACAAGGCGAATTATCGTATGATTCTGGATTTAAAGCTCGCAGCATATTCTAAGCCGTGGGCAAAACTTCGCTTACAAATAGGGGAGAAGCTTAAGAACTACCCACATTTATATTTGTTCTGTAATTTCTTCCATAGTGAAAATATTTAAGACAGGCTTAAAAGCCTAAGTCTAATAAGGATGAATAAGTAAGTCGCCGGGACGACTTAGATATACACTCGCGCTCAAAAAAAAGCCGATTTCACTGTAAGCTCTTTGCCTTTTAATTTTGGCTAATTATAGTTTAGGCAAATCCCTAAAGGGTTATTATTTATTAAGATACAGTATTAGCAAAATAGTAGAAGCCGTTTTTTTTACTTTTTTTGATGTTATTGTGGGATTGGGTCTGGCATCGCTGTTCAACCAGCCCTGACGAGCAAGGCGAGAGTGGCGAATTAAGACGAAACGAGGAGCGAATTGAAACGACGACGGGAGTTGAGATCGAGACGTGGAGATGAGAAGTTCACATCGACAGCGAAAGACGTAAAGTTCGACGTGCGGAACAAAAAGACGAAAAGACGAAAAGGACGACCACGATTTCTTAAATTACTTACTTGTCTAAATATTCAATTAACTCTAAAATAATAATAATAATATAATAATAATATAATAATAAATCTAGGTACCACAAATATAGTGGCTAAACCTACAAACATGGGGGCTCAACCTTAATAAAACCTTAATTAAGACGTACGGAGTAAAGAGGCTCAACCTTAAAAAAACCTTAAACAAGACGTACGGAGTAAAGAGGCGCAACCTTAAAAAAAAAAAACCTTAAACAAGACGCACGGAGTAAAGAGGCTCAACCTTAAAAAAACCTTAAACAAGACGTGCAGAGTAAATTGGCTAAACGTATAGAGTTAAAACAGTGAGTGAAAAAGAGACAAACGTACGGTAAGAAAAATATCAACGACGAAAGGTGGCGACAACGACGCAAACGACGAAAAGAAAAAACGACGCGACGCCAAAAAACCAGACGACGCCAAAAACCCAGACGACGCCGAAAATTTTTAAATTTTAACGACGCAATACGACGTGCATACTCATCTGTGTCTATGTGTGTGAGTGTGTAAAGACAAAGAAAGAACATGAAAAAACTCGAAGATTTTCAGAATGTGCGAGAAGCACTCGGAAAAGAGAAAAAGTCAAATATTGTGCTGCTTCACAAGTTTGTCTTTGAAGATGAAGGCGATCGTGCCAATCGCCAACGATTAAGAAAGTTCGAGGGTTTCGATTTTGGCCCTAACAGTGATTTATATAAAAGCAAAGTCTCCTATGTGGAGCAAAGTTTATCAAATAACGATCTTGTAATAATCTGCAATATTTTGGGTCTAACGCATGATAAAACGGATTTCACTTCACATCTTTTTCGCAATTTGCAAACGATAAATTTGATGGTCGACGTTAACATTGAATATGAGCAAAACGAAGATGACGATGACGAAGATGATGAACACGAAAGAGATGGCAATAGGAACATGAATAAACAAGACGAAGACGAAATGTTGTCAATACTAAGTGATGAAACCAATTTTAGGACAGAAAAATTAAAAAAGGTGAAAGTGTTCAAGAATATTTGCTAAAATTGAAAGAAGTGGCATCACGTGGAAAAATAGAAAACAGTGCAGTATGTAATAGACGGAATTAATAACCTTAGTATAAATAAATCAATTTTATACAACGCTAATAATTTAAAAGAATTTAAAGAAAAAATCAAGTGCTATGAAAAAATGCGTGAAAAGTCGAAAGATTATGAGTATAAATATGTGCAAAATAAAAGAGAAAATAAAATGAAAGCAGAAAGCAAAGGCAGTAATAACGTGAAATGCTATAATTGTGGACAAAAAGGACATGTTTCTGAAAAGTGTGGAAATAAAAGTAAAGGAAGAAAGTGCTTCAATTGCAATAATTTTGGCCACATAGCAAAAGATTGTTCAATAAAGAAACCTGAAGAAAACTCGAATTTACGTAACATGAGTACAATATCGTCCGAGCAAAAGTTTATGTGCAAAGAAATAAAGATTAACAATCAGAAGTGTATAGCTTTCATTGATTCGGGTAGTAAACATAGTATTGTTTCCCAAACGACTTATTTGCATTTGAAAAAACCAAAGTTAACCAAAGCCAATGTTCATCTGTTCGGTTTTGGCGACAAGAATAAAAGAGTGAAACCCAGTGGCGCATTCACAGGAACGGTTAATGTGAATCAACTGAACTTTGAAGTAAACTTTCTAGTAGTAGCGACGGAATTCCTAGATGATGATGTGATTTTAGGAGAAGATTTTTGCAAACAAGCTGAAAAAATAATCAATCGCGACGGTGTACAAATCAAAGAATACGAAGGTGGTACAAACGAAACGGTAATAAGTTCGATATTGAAAATAGACGTGGAAAACATAGAAATCGACATTAACCCGAGTGCATCAAAAAGTGCAAAAAAAGAAGTGTCCGAACTTATTAAGAACTATAAACTGGAAAAGCTTAAGACGACAAATGTTGAAATGCGAATTGTTTTAAAAGACGATAACCCAAATGACGAAGAATTAATAGTTGTTCCCTCAGCTCTACAACGTGAAATTATTAAGCAGGCTCACGAAAGAGGTCACTTTTCAGTGAAGAAGACGAAGGAAATAATCGCCAAAGAATTTTATATTCCAAAAATTGATGAGAAGATCCAACACCAAATAAGATGCTGCATACCATGTTTAACGCTAAATCGAAAGCATGGCAAAAAGGAAGGAGAGCTACACCCACTGCCTAAAGAAGAGCTGCCCCTTCAGACGTTTCACATTGATTTTCTTGGTCCTTTAGAGTCAACCCACAAGCAGTACAAGCATATTCTAGCAGTTATCGACAGCTTCACGAAGTTCTGCTGGTTGTATCCGACGAAAACCACATCTACGAAAGAAGTTATATCAAGACTACAGGCACAAAGTTCAATTTTCGGAAATCCAGTCCAAATTATTTCCGAAAGAGGCGCAGCGTTTACGTCAGACGAATTCATGCAGTATTGTAAGAGTGAAAATATCGAGCTTCACGCAGATACGACTGGACTCCCACAAGCAAACGGGCAAGTCGAACGACTTAACGCTGTCATAGTATCCGTCATATCTAAGATGTCCATAGAAGATTCCAGCAAATGGTATAAGTTTGTTGACAAAGTGCAGCAAATCATTAACTCATTCGAGTTATTAGTTGGAATAAAGACGCACATAAAAGACGACCTACAGCTGAAACAGATGATTTAAGATGAGATGATCCAGACTTTCAAAGATGACCGAGATGACTTACGGAAGCAGGCGAAACAACAGATCCTTCGCATGCAAGAAGAAAACAAAAGAACATACAATTTGCGTCGCAGACCTGCATCAATAGATAAAGTCCATGATCTGGTGGCAATTAAACGCACGCATCTTGGAGGTGGACTAAAACTCAATCCGAAATATTTGGGTCCTTACCGAATAACTAAGGTAAAGCCTAGAGACACATACGACGTAGTCAAAGATGCATTGTTCAACGACGGTCCAGGGCGTACTTCTACTTGTGCTGATTATATGAAGCCATGGATTGCACCTGACATAGACGATCAAGATGCATTTGAGGCAAATGCATATTAGGATGGCCGAGTTGTGGGATTGGGTCTGGCATCGCTGTTCAACCAGCCCTGACGAGCAAGGCGAGAGTGGCGAATTAAGACGAAACGAGGAGCGAATTGAAACGACGACGGGAGTTGAGATCGAGACGTGGAGATAAGAAGTTCACATCGAGAGCGAAAGATAATATAATAATAAATCCAGGTACCACAAATATACATTATAATATTATTAAATTTTATTTCGTCAAAAATGAGCAAATTCTACGAAAGTTTCATTTTTGGTGTGCTGGAACAAAATTATGAAATATAAAGAATATACGCATTTTTAAATTGAAACAAAATTTTTTTTGTTACCTTTTAACTTCAATACTCAATAGTATTAATTCATTTGATCCAAAAAATTGAGAGAAATTTTTTTAATATCGAGTTTGCCTGCAAATGCCTCCTGTAAATTTTACTTTCGCTGGTAACAGGGGAAAGACAGGCCCTTGGGGGCATTCTGCCGGGATATCTAGTGGGGCTGAACGAACTTTTCCAATGTAAACTAAAAACGAATGCTTGCTTAGAAAGCTTTGAATTATTTTGATGAGTTCCGTAGGAAAATTAGGAACTGACATTTTAAAAATGATTCCGTTGTACCGAACGGAATCGAAAGCTGAATTAATATCCATTAGTACCATTCCAACAGAGTTTTTCCTATTAAAATTTTGCTTAACAATCTTTTTGATTCGGACCAACGGTCGGATTGTGCTTTGTTCCTTACGGAAATTTAACTGCTCTTTAGCGAGTAATTCAGCATTATCTCCAAGGGATGAAATTTTTTGTTTATTAATCGTTTCTACAGTCTGGTGTGACCTGTCAAACCTTACGCACATACGAGCGAAAGTGTTCCCAACGCAGTTAAGAAAAGTTCCAAAAATCGACACTGGTCAACGTTACAAGCGCTAGATGACCAAACTGACAACGACAATTGTGATGGAGAAATCGTCAACAAAACCAAAACTCACGTCCCTCCAATTACGGTGCTTAAAGTTAGCGCTGAGTTTTACTCCTATGCAAAAAAACATAATAAACCATACAAAGCGGTGCTTACGGGCCTTGATGACACTCCAGCTACTGAGGTTAAAAGCAAGCTTATAACTATGGGACTTCATTGTACAGATGTCAAGTTTATCTAAAGGCAACGACCGGACAACAGTAATCTCTCGCTCTATGTAGTTTACTTTGTCAACAAATTGACCAGTCTTAAAGAGTTGAAGAAAAACTACTCTGTCATTGACCATATCAGAGTTAAATGGGACTACCAAAGACGCAGGGCAAGCACTATCACTGTGCTATAACTGCCAGATGTTCTGGCACGGATCATCCAACTATGGTGTAAAATCATACTGTATGAACTGCGCAGGAAACCACATAACTATTGATTGTCCAGATAAGTTACTCGTTAAGTGTGCAAATTGTCATGGCTCTCATAAGGCTAATTCAGTGTAGTGTCCAGGCAGGATTAATTATGTAAAGGCAAGGGAAAGAGGCACCCCCAAACCACGGGCAGTCAGTAAGCCATCACTGGCTCCACAGATCAACTGCGTTAAGGCCTTTCCAAATCTTAATGGACAGATAGCTGAACCACCAAAGTCAACTTGGGCCAGACAGCCGGAGTTAAATAGTACTAACCTCTTTTCACTAGACGAATTAAAAAGTCTTACTTCTGAGCTCATTAGAAATCTCAGAAACTGTAAATCAACGTTTGAGCAGCTTGGCAAGTGCACTTCAAATTTCTCTCTTAATGTTAGACAAAGTTAAAATCATTGCATGGAATGCCAGGGGTATTCTAAATAAAATAGAAGAATTTCGTCACTTCCTGATCTACAACAACATTGACATCTGCCTGGTATCTGAAACCTGGCTAAAAAATGGCAAATTTCTTAAGATAAGCAATTATAGCTGTTACAGAAACGATCGAACGACTTGCAGAGGGGGAGCTGTAGCAATCTTCATTAAAATAAATATTCGACACTTTTTACTACCTCTCCCAAATACTAAAATCATTGAAGCAATTGGCATAAAAATCTTCATTAGTGATGGCACAGAGACGTCTATCTTTTCATGCTTCTTCCCAGGGGGCCGTGAAAATACATCTAAAAAACAGCTTTTCCAGGCTGATATACATAGGTTGAGTAGTACAAATGGAACTTTCATTCTGGGAGGTGATTTTAATTGCAGACATCAGTCATGGGGATGTGCTAGAGCGAACGCGTGGGGTAACCTACTAAAATCCAAGGTAGACTGCAGAAACTTCTCTTACCATGGGCAACCCTCAACGCTAGACATCTTCCTGACAAATCGTCCCATTTACCTAGCAAGCCCACGTATATTACACACATTAAATTCTGACCATCTTCCAGTGCTGCTTGAGCTCTCTGACAACCCTGCCGCTACCGCAAACTACTTTTATTTTGATATTAAAAGAGCAAACTGGGCAAGATTCGCCCGATTTGTCGAAAATGCGCTGCCTCACGTAGACTCAAACTCATTGTGCCGTCTGAGGCCAAAGATGTTAGCATCCCTAAAACGCAAGTGAAATATTCTCCAAAACCACTTCCGCAAAACATTCTTAACCTTATAAAAAGTAGGAATATACGACGGCGCACCTGGCTAATGTATCGACACCAGTCTGATCTCATCCTTTTCAAGTGGTTAAATAAGCTGATCACCAAAGCGATTCTGGAATTTAGAAATAAATCCTGGAATATCACTCTCACAGCCCTAGATAAAGGTTCTTCCCCCTTTTGGAAACCTTCCAAAATTGTTAGAAAGAAACACCTGAACATTCCAACATTAGTTGACAATGACATCAGTCATTCGACAGATGAAGCGAAGACTGAGGCGTTAGCTCAGGCTTTCAAAATAAGCCATAGCATATCTGCTGGGCTTGGTGATCCAGCAACTAAAGCCGCCGTCGATGCCTCAATAAGCGCAGTTGCGCAAATATCTACAAGGCCACAAAACGACTACTTTGTCAGCAAGAAAGTCATCAAAGATATACTCAATAGGCTCAAAAAGAAGAAATCTCCAGGACTCGATAAAATTGACAACCTATGCTTAAAAACTCTTCCTACAAAGGGAGTAAGGTTTTTGCATTGTCAATAAATGCCTAGAGCTTTTTTATTTTCACTCAGTCTGGAAATGCTGTCCCCATTTTAAAACAAAACCAGAAGGCCGGGCTAACTTCGGCCATGCCGAAGTTGGTATACCCTTGCAAGCTCTTGTGTTACTAGATCTCTAAAAAGAGTTATCTAAATGTAAAGACCCTGGTGTAAAAATCCGTTTTTACACTCCATAGCACGGCACGCATACATATGCATGTATGTAGACATGCAGCATGCAATTTTTTCATATGTTTGTATGACAGCTATATGATATAGTCATCCGATTCTGATCAAATTTACCCAAATTATAGCTTTCTATGTGAAAATGTTATTTACTTAGTTTGACGATGATCGCTCAAGAAACAAAAAAGTTTCTAGAAGAAAAACTATTTTTGGTCCGATTGTTCCTATGGGAGCTATATGATATAGAAGTCCGATCTTGATCAAATTTCGCACGGATGTTTGGATGTATAGTAAACTGCCAAATGTTACGTTTTATGATAATCGAGTGAAAAAGAAAGAAGTTATTGATCTAAAACTCATTTTTCGACCGATGGTTCCTATGGGAGCTATATGATATAGTTGTCCGATCCGGATGAATCCGAGATATACAATGCCTGCAGTATATACAAGACTTCGTGCAAAATTGCAGCTCTGTAGCTTTAGCGGTTTCGGAGGAGAAGCTGTTGATCCAGACAGACAGACAGACAGACAGACAGACGGACAGACGGACAGACGGACAGACAGACGGACAAACGGATTTGAACTCGTCTTGTCATGCTGATCAAGAATATATATACTTTATATGGTTGGAGATGCCTCCTTCTATGCGTTGCACACTTCTGACCAAAATGAATATACCCTTTTTGCAAGGGTATAATAAGTCGGCCGAGTTGCTCTCTTCCTAGAGGCCTATTAGTCTTTTGTCGGCAGTCAGCAACATCCTGGAGAAAGTTATTAAAGAAAAACTTACTCAGTTTTTTGAAGCTAATAATATCCTCCCGAGTCACCAATTTGGTATCAGAAGCGATCACAATACTGTTCAGCCCCTTTGCAGGATTAAAAATATTATTAAAGAAAATTTTTATAGTTCTATGTCAACTGGAATGGTACTGCTGGATATCAAAGCTGCATTTGACTCAGTATGGCATGACGGCCTAATTCACAAGATGTTATGTCTTAATTTTCCCCCTGCGGCCATAAAGATACTCCAAAGTTATCTAGAAAACAGATCCTACGTCGTAGATGTACGAAACGTAGGAAACGCTTCATCCACAGCAGTTAATATCACAGCAGGCTGTCCCCAAGTCTCATGCCTATCGCCTATACTATATAATATATATACCTGTGATCTCCCAATATTACCCCATTGCACCACCTCAGTTTTTGCGGATGATAAAGCAATTTTTTGTGGGTCATGCTTTCTGCAGATATAGCTAGAAGCATATACTTCTCCCAATGGAAAATTTTAGTCTGTCCAGAAAAGACGAAAGCAATATTTTTCATAAAAAAACGAAAGGACATTTACGTACCAACAACAGATATCAGTGGGAGCCAAATGTCAGGTACTTGGGTATTACACTGGACAAAAGACTTACTTTCAAGGACCATATTACCATTACAAACAAAAAAACTCAAACATATTGTCCGCACGCTATACCCGTTTATAAATAGGAACTCTAGGCTAAAAATAGAAAACAAAATGTTTTTGTTTAGGTCAATCTTCCAAGCAGTAACTTTTTACGGTGCACCAGTCTGGTCAGATATTGCCAAATGTCACATAAGTCAGTTGCAGATTAGTCAAAAAAAAGTCTTGAAGCTTATCTTAAATCTTCCGTGGCATCATTCTACGATTGATCTACATTGTCGAGCCAATGTCGAGTTGGTAGATGTTAGATTATCGCGATTATCGCAAAACTTTACAAACAAGTGTCAAGAATCATCATATTCGCATATAAACGAACTGGCATATCCGTTTAATATTATGTTAAGGGTTATTTAAATTAGTTATAAAACAAAAAAATGGGGTTCTCTATTTCTTTGGTTTTTCCCCCAATTTTTTATGTCATTTATACACCATATGTTATGTCTCTATATAAATATCTAAGGCCTTGTTAATTCATTTATAACATACTTGTCACGAAAAATTTGGAATTATAACAATAAATTGAAATAAATTGAATTGAAATTAATCGTTTCTAATATTTTGCTGATTGAAGACAAAAGGCTAATAGGCCGGTATGAGGATGGGAACTCGGGAGGTTTGTCTTTCTAATTGGGATGACTTTAGATGTTTTCCAAACTTGTGGAAAATAACCAAATCGAAGACTTGCGCTTATAATAGCGGTCACGAAACGGACACCACTACTAGGAAGAGCTTTTAGACATAGGTTGTTGATATTATCCAGGCCTGGGGCTTTTCTGTTTTTAAGACTTTTAATAATTTCCGAGACGGCGCTACAGTTTGTAAGGTAACTTACGTTGGGGCAAATCTCTAATATTTAGTACATCTACATAGTTTTGAACATCATGTTCGGTATCAGGAATGATTCGCCAAGAATGGCTCTGCGTGTGCCTCACACTTTTCTACTTGAGTTGAGTTCTATGGTTGAGTAATGGTCTCTAGAAGGAATGTTTGGACGTTGTGGCTACGATGGCTGGCATAAAGTCTCCAGTTAGCTCGCTTAGCGTCGAATATTAAGGTTTCTTCTATAATCGGCTGTGCGTGTATCTTAACAGGCAGGTGGTCCGAACTGACTGGTTTAATACTGTGGCCTGAGTTAATACCTGTGAGCGGTTTGAAAGAAAAATATCCAGAGTGGAGCCTTGACACCTAAGGCTGGTAGGGACTAGGGTATGGCTAGCAGGGTAGGACATATGAATATGTAGCGACGTTCGTGCAAAATATTTCCGCAGCTGTTTACGCGAATGCACGCCCAGTCACAGTGTGTGCAATTAAAGTCGCCACCTAGTATGTAAGCTTCCGAATATAGTCAGCAAACTGCTGTTTTTTTTGTATCGTTCGATTGGCCTCCTGGATAATATCAGCAGTAAATGTTTGTCGATTCACAGACGTTTATAGTTTGACTGCCAGTAACTTCAATGCTATTAGTTTGTGGGAGTGGTAGTAATGAGTGGCGAATTGTTTTCTTTATTAGAATTTGCGTATAGAGCCATGGCCAAACATTTGACATTTGTAGCATTGTGTGATTTTGTTGGATTATTGTTTCTGGAATTCCCTTTTTACTTTACTTAACAAATTCAATAGCCGAGTAATTGTGCTTTAGGCTGTTCACCGTGATGGATTTATTTTTAAAATAAACCACGTACCGGTTAAAAGTGACATTGTTCTGCCGATTATGTACGACCAGTTTGACATCTTTGCACTTAAGGCCCATTTGAATAAGCTTTGATTTAACAATCGAAGGATCCATTTTATCAAGCCCAATTATAAGTGCCTTATACGGTTTCTCCTCTTTTGTAGCGTAAGAGAAAAATTCGAATCTAGTCTCAAGGTGATCGCAGGCTTTGTCAAAGTCAACTTTGTGAACACAATAAAGTTGCACGCCTATTGAAATTTTTTGAATACAGTATTCGGCGATCTTTATGATGCTGCACACATCATGAATGTTTTGCAGTGAACATTTTATAATAGTTATTGGGAGGACTTGTATTTTTGTTGGTGTCTTTTCAATGATTTGGTCTGTTTCACTTTCTCTGTTATCAATGCCTTCATTGTTTATAGTCTCCACTGGAGTAAAATAACTTTGACGGTCGCTTGAGCGCTGACCGGTGTTTACGTTGCACAGTGGATCCGCTTGTATGGAGACGCGGCCAAAAATATTTATATTTGAGATACAGTTATGAAAACTTGTCCAAAAAATTTTAATATATATTTAAAGCATGTAAAAAAAATTGGGCAGATCGGACTACTATATCATATAGCTCCCATGTGAGCAATCGGACGAAAAAAAGTACTTTGTATGAAAATTTTGTTTGTGTGTTGAGATATCTCAACCACACAGTAGGGGTTTAGACACCCTGACCAAATTTGATTGAAATCGGACTACTATATCATTTAGCTCCCATATGACATATCGGTTGAAAACAGTGATTTGTATAGAAATTGTTCGAGTTTTAAGAAATATTGCAAACAAACTCGCGCATTTGGCGTAAGTCAGACGTTCCAGCTGGAATCGGATAACTATATTATATAGCCGTCATAGAAACAATCAGATAAAAAGTCAACATGGCGCTAGAAAGTGTACGGGATCTTCTCGACTTTAGCCGTTCTTACTTGTTTTTAATAAAAGAGGAAAGAAATTTTAGAACAAAATATGTATTTTCATGAATTAAAGAACAAAACATAACCAAATGTAAATTAGAAAAAAGCAATGAATTAAAAACTAAGTTAAACTAAGAACAAAAAAAAACTAGATTTTAACATGGTTGATTTTGGTTTTTTAGGTAGTTGTCTTTGTCCTGTAATATGACTTGCAATATAGTCGCACATTTATGAATTAATTTGTCATTAATACCAGTGATTTCGGAGCTCAATGCTGCATTTGCAAAGAATTTCCTAGCGATATTTCCATCGTTGGCTGATCCCCTGCCTCCATCTTTGGGTTTGTCACAATTATTCCCAACTTCTCCCTAAACTTCGTTTGAGTTTTTTTTTCTCGCTAATACAGAGATCTTCATTTGCGCATCTCTTACTTGCTACATTTTTTACCTCTAACTTATATGAAATGTGCAAGAAGTATTCAAAGAAGCGTATGTTAGAGTGTAGTGGAGACAGGCCAAACTCATAAAAATTTTGTTCAACTTCTTTACTTAAGCATTTTCCTACGTCGTTCATTTCCTTTGGCTTTGCTCCGCAAATATAACACTTTGCCGACGATGATTCAGATAGGGCGTTGCGCAACAAGCTGCAGAGGAACGTACGATGTTACACACAAGCTCCTGTCGTCCAACTCAGCGTTTGAGAACTTTTGCTTGTATTCGCTGTGCCCGGTACTTCCATCAAATCCCCTCAGCTTGAAGCTCTAATATGCTCGAGACAGTCTTATCCAATAAAATTTTGAAGATCGACTTCAGCAGAGGATTCGTCCACAGATATGTTGTCAGGATATCTAGCTTTTTTGGAACTTAAAATGCATTGATATCTCGGAAAAAAATCGAATGACAGCAACAAAATTCCGTATCAGCAGATATTGATGCTTTGTCATTCCGGTCTCCATTAAAAGAGAAATTACTTCTGTCGGATCCGCTGGCAATATATTCCGGGTTTGATTTTCATTGCGTAGTGCAGAAACAGCTGTCTCATCAACTTCGACCAGCTGAGTTTAACGCCGACGCTTTGTTCTCGTGGAAGATTCCATAAAATTTAGTTTTTGACGGCCACGTGGAGTACTTTCCGCATTTTCCTGGCTTACATTTTTCTTATTCAATAAAATTGATTCCTTTGTACTCAGCCAATCAGACTCATATTGTAAAACGGAATATTTCTTACGTTTATACCGCATCCATAAAACAACAATTTTCTTACAAATGTACTCAATAAGCGCATTGAATTCTTCTAGTAAGCCGTTGTTTTCAAAATTTCGTTGTACATCAGCAATTACTTCTCGTAATTTTTCAGCGTATGTGCCTTTTTTGGAGCACCATAGATTAAAAATATGTAGGCGTGCGAACACACACTGACATATGTTGCCTACCAAATTAAAAGTTAAAAATACGATTTATAAACATGGCTCGCAAATACCAATTGAGTGTTTTGTGACATCTTGAAATAAGTCTCTTTACTGAGTATATAAGAAATACACTCGCGAGCAGTGTATTCATAATCTCTTCGTTTATTTCACTCGCGCTCGGAGAACAATCGTTTTTTTCCTTTCTTTTTCGTCTCAGTTAGACTGTGAGTATTTGTTTGAGTGAAATGAAGCAAAACGTCTTTAAGCGTGTGATGCTTATTAGCAGCAAATCTAAACTCTTTATTAGCAATTAAGCTGAACAATAAATAAATAAATAAAAATGAAATATTTTTAACTTATTATTTACATTAGGAAAAATGAACAAAAAAAAAACGCAAAATAAACATGAAGTATTATTTATTTAAAAAATCCTTAAAATCCTTATTCATTCATTCACTCACTCAATGAGTCTCAACTCGCGAGCGACAATTATATTACTCCCGAAAAGAGAATCGTTAAAAGAGTTCAACACGAAGAACTTAACAACAACGCTCAAGCGAAAACCAAAAAAAAATAGAAAAAACTCTTTTGCTCAGAGTGAGAGTAAATTTTTTCTCTTTTTTTGCTTCTGTTCAGCGATTGAGCGTAAAGGAAAAAACACTCAGTTGTTATTGTTGCTATGTTTATAAATATTAAAAGGTACTGATACAAATTGGACAGCACAAGAAAAAACGAAAACAAACACACAAAACAAATACAGAGGCTCCGCTGGGCAAGTTGGACATTTAAAAATAAGAAGATGCATTAGATTATTGGATATTTCACACACATCTGCAAGTTTCTGCAGCTGACTTAAACTTTGATTAATACAATGAATATAGACTCAACCGGGGAATCGCGGAGGAACACAACTAAAACTCTAAGCAAACATAAAAGTCATACACAAAAAAGGAACAAAAACTAAGGTTTCATAAAACATTAATATTAAAAGGACAAAAACATAAAATAATTTTGAAATATTGACCACAACAGGAATATGCGAACCACTTCAAACTGACTTTCGCATTGAATGTTTTTGCGAATGCGCAGCTTTTCTCTACAACTGAACACGTCATCATGCGTTTCGTTCTATTTTTAGAAAGTCCCGTTACGTTTACAGAAAAATCGGCTTTGCCATTGTGAAGTATGAACACTTTGAAGACAATTTGCATAACATTTTTTTTCTACGTTTTTGTGACTTTTTTTTGATTTTTGGCCTCTGGCGGAACCACTGTGCGTTGTTGGGTTTTTTTACGACATCACAGCAGCTGCACTTTGTTGCTTAATGCTGACTTGGTAGCGGTTTGTTGGTATGATCGTAGATGATGCTCGTGGGACGTGTGAATTCTTCGAGTATTCACACCAGACAGGAATGAATTAGTAGTAGAAAAATAATATATTATCATTGAGACTATCTGGGGTGTCACAGAAAACTCTAGAGATTTTGGCGACGTTTGAAATCATGTCATGGAAATCTTCGACGTTTTATTTTCGGCGACATTTTCGGCGTCACAGCAAACGATTGTCGATTGCCGCTATATCGATTGTCGCTATGTTCAATAGGGTGGTGCACTTAAAAAAAAAATAAAAATACTAATGTTTGGATTTAATATTTTTCTCCATTTTTCGTAAAAGAAATTATTGCTAATGTAACACAACAAGAAATGAAATCTCTGATTTCCAGCATCCGTTGCACCGCATTAAGTACAAAACGTTTATACGTATAACTTGGCCATTTTTACTTCGATTTTGGTGTGATGATAGATATTCGTAACATGTATTAGTGTGAAAATCGAACTTATCGCATTGCGGAGGCGGGAGGGTGCATGGTCAAAATTTAAAATAAACCTGGTCTGCGTGCACACTGCACACATCTACTGTCCAAACACGATAGCTCTAGATTTTTTAGTTCCCGAGGCTTTAGTTATAGAGGCTCAAAATATTGTTTCTCAAAAAGGGTGGGCAGAAGGAGGCGTGGCAAAAAAAAAAAAACAAACTCGATCAGCGTACATACCAAACGAGTCTTCATTCCAAATTTGATGGCTCTAGCTTTTATAGTTGCTGAGATCTAGGCACTCTTTCGGACGGACAGACTAATAACACTAGATTGACAAAAAAGAGTGTTGCTTAGATATAACATTTGAATATTGCCTTGCGCTAAATATCTTTTCCAGGCGTGAGGTTAATTATGGTTTGGGAGTAATTTAAATAGTTAAATGTGTGTTATGTATACAGATTTATGATAGCTACATATGTGTAGATTATTTTTTTATTGTTTTTACACAAAAAGCCAAAATATTTTTAGCACATAATATGTCGCTCACTTTTGTGTGCATCCGCCTGGCACCGCCTTGAGTACGTATACCATTTTCTTGCGATTTTTATGAAATTTGGTGGAATGATAGATATATCTAACATGTACTAGTGTGCCCAATTAAATTACAAAACGATAAATATTGTGCGTGAGAATCGAATTTATCGAATTTTGAAGGCGAAAGGGGGCGTTGCAACAAATAAAAGTAAATTTGGTATGCGTGCATACTGCACGCATTTGATTCGCAAATACGATAGCTCTAGCTTTCATCGTTCCCGTGATAGAGGGGCTCAAAATATTGTTTTTCAAATAGCGTGGACAGAAGGGGGCGTTTAAAAAAAAATTATTTGAGCAGAGTACACACCGAACATTCCAAATTTGGTAGCTCTTGCTTTTATAGTTGCTGAGATCTAGGCACTGTTTAGAACAGACAGGGGGACGGCAGGACGGAGGGACAAGTCTCAATCGACTCGGCTATTGATAATGATCAAGAATATATATACTTTATAGGCTCGGAAAAGCTGCCTTCTGCCTGTTACATACATTTTGGCGACTTTAATATTTTTCATTTCATCCCATGGATGCATGCTATAAAAATACGTGGGGGCGATAGAAGCGATAGCACAGTACTGTTTGTTGATAGAGATATATTCTTATAAACAAACAAGTCAGAGTTTCCGTTAAGACGAAATTTAAAACATAAAAACGGTCAGAGTTACAGCATACATATTAAGGTTTATTTCCGTTAAGACGAAATTTAAAACATAAAAACGTATAAAACATATAAGTAGTGCTTAAATTCCTATGACAGAAAATGCTAGCGATTTTGGCGACGTTTGAAATGTAAAACGCCGAAACCTAAAGTTGCACAGTGGACGATTTCATAGGCCAAAAATAAAAAAAAAAAAATTTGAATTTTACCACTGTATGTATGTCAACTGTTTATCAAAAGCACAATAAAAGAAACAGTAAATTCTTTTTTCCTCTATCCTATTCGTATTCGAAGCGAATAGCGACAGAAGAGAGATGACAAAAACGCGTACATTCTGCAGTGGACGAAGCTTAAATTTTTAGCTCCAATAAAAATTTAAATTTTTATATTTTCATCGTTTTTCATCGCGTCAATTATAATGAATATTGAAAAACAAGGTGAATACTATATAAACAAGTGATTTTTGTGTATAAATAGTTAACCTTTTGTTTTAAAATTAATGTTTTTACCAGCGACCTGTTAAAAAGTGTATTTTTCTATATTTACTAATTTCAGTGAAAGAAAAAGTTGTGATCCCCGTCTCGCCCTCTAGTGAAACACGTTTCTTAGTATTAGTTAATGTTTTAGCAATCTATAGTTTTAATTTCAGCTGCCACTTTTTGCCCCTCTCTATGTTATTCGTGTTTTTCTTCGAAGAAGTTTTTGTGTTGTCTCGCTTATTCCAACGTTTGCATAAGTTCTTGCTATGTATTTACATATGTATACTTTGTTTTGGTTGTGTGTTTTCAATGTTTGTGTTTTGACCGTCATATTTGTTGTACTTTGGATTTTATATTATAGTTGTATTTATTTTATCAATTTGTTTTAATAATGCAATTTTGTCTGTAGAAATAACAGGCATTGATGAAAATCTTATTGAAAATTGTGCTACGTTATTGCAAGCCTTGTCCTCAGGATATTCTATAAATGTGGACAGGTTTAGAAAGTTTGCGTTGGATACAGCAAGACAACTGACACAAAAATATAGTTGGTATTACCTCCCCCGTCAGTCCACAAAATATTAATTCACGCACCTGATGTCATAGCAAATGCATTATTATCTATTGGAGAGCTCTCCGAAGAAGCTGCTGAATCCAGGAATAAGGACATCAAAATGTACCGACTCCATCACACCCGCAAGATTTCTCGTGTAGCAACAAATACAGATTTGCTTAATAGATTGTTGTTGAGTTCGGATCCTTTTTTAACCGGACAAAGAAAACTTCAAAACAAAAATAAATCAATTCTGCTCAAATCCGTTTTTGAATTGCTGAATTAAAATTCATATCATTAAAATTCATATCATTAAAATTCATTTTTTTCACTTTCATTTGTTGTTTAGTAAAATTTAATTTAATTGAATTGTTTATTTTTTTTTAACAGTTTCTCATAATAAATTAGAAAAACATGTGACTTTCCACTTTAAGTTTTAGTCAAAATTCTTCCTCATTCAATAGCTTGGGAGGGTCCCGAACTTGAAACAGCATGATAACTGTTTGGTTTATAATTTGTAAGTACTAAATAAATCAAATTTCAAAAATTTATATTGAAATTTCCACGCGAAGAATTTTGGCCGCCATTTCCATACAGCACCGTCCACTGTGCGTTGGTGTCATGGAAATCCCCGACGTTTCAACATTTTCAAAGTTACAGCCACCGACTGGCACATCAGCTGACTCGATTGCCCCTATTTTGGTATTTCGATTGTCACTAAGTGCAATAGGGTTGTGCAATTCAAAAAAAAAAAAAAAAATACTAACGTTTGATATTAAAATTGTTATACATTTTTCGTAAACCAAAAATTTTTTCTAATATTATACAACAAGAAAAAATGTACGTATTTTGTAGAGGTACAGTTATCATACTGCAAGACCAAAATATTTAAAATTATAATCGCGCGCAATATTGCGGTGCATTGTCAACCCTATTGCATACGTTCAATTCAATTTGGCAACTACAAAAAAATTTTGGCAAATTAGCCAAAAATTTAAGAACAGAGAATTAAATACAACAAGAAGAATACAATGCATCGATAGCGGGACTTACTGCTAACTATTGCGTTTGTAAGCCTACACAGGATCCAAGTACTCCAAAACAAGGCTTTGAGGCAAATTACTGGCTGCCCATGGTTTGTACGAAACTCGTGCCTGCACAGGGATCTAAATTTGGCCCCGATAGAGGAGCAGATCTCATTCTACTCGAGTCGGTATAACGATCGGCTTAAAGCTCACGCCAATCGACTGGCAAATAGACTGCCCAGATCTCGTCCAATAAGACGTCTAAGACGGCGCCAATTTCTGGATCTCCTCCCCAATCCCTAGGTATAAGTAATGATTACAAGGACGTTTAGTTTATATTATTACTTAGAAACTAACCCTGGCGAAAACGAAGCAAGAAACCAGGATGATTATAGTGCAAATCTGAAGCACTGTGTGCATCCTAATAAAAAAAAAAAAAAAAAAAAAAAAAAAAATCGAAAAACAATATTTTGAGCCCCCATATCTCGGGAACTATAAAAGATAGAGCTATCGGATTTGGACATTAGATGCGTGCAGTATGCACGCAAACCAAGTTAGGTTCAAATTTTTGGCCCGCCCCCTTCCGCCCCCGAAATTCGAAAAATTCGATTTTCACCCGAAATATTTATCGTATCGAAATTAAATTTGGCACACTAATACATGTCACGTATCTTTTGGAATAATTATACCATGCATTCATAGAATGAAATGGTATATTAAAGTCGCCAAAATGTATGTAACAGGGAGAAGGAAGCTTTTCCGACCCTATAAAGTATATATATTCTTGATCAGTATCAATAGCCGAGTCGATTGAGACATGTCCGTCTGTCTGTCCGTCCGTCCGATAGAGTGCCTAGATCTCAGCAACTATACAAGCTAGAGCTACTAAATTTGGCATGTAGACTCGTTTGGAGTGTACGCTGATCAAGTTTATTTTTTTTTTTTGCCACGTCCCCTTCCGCCCACGCTATTCGAAAAACGTACTGGTCACGGCACGGTAGAGCAATTGCACCGTATCACACACCATATACTCCGAGCCTTCGATAATAAGGAATATTGCAACAGTATCTTTTTGGACATCGAACAGGCGTTCGATGAAGTATGGCATCCAGGCATACTGCAGAAAGTTAAAGAACGGCTGCCACTTAGCTACTTCCCACTGATCCACTCCTACTTGGAGGGGCGGTCCTTCAGGGTGAAAGTCAAATCAAGCATCTCTGCTATGCACCCGATTGCCGCTGGTGTGCCACAAGGCAGCGTACTAGCCCCATTTCTGTTCTGTATTTTTACAGGCGATGCTCCGTACCCAGGCGCCTCCGAACATGGGCTGGCGAGCCCTCTGCTCATAGCAACATACGCAGACGACATCTGCATGATGGCCTCTTCCAGCTCTAACCAAGCTACAACAGAAGTTCTTCAGGACTACGTCGACTCTTTCTCAAAATGGGCCAGCAGGTGGAACATCCAAATCAATGCTGCAAAAAGCAAAAACATGCTGTTTTCACTAAGACGGAAGGTCCCACCAGCCGTAATAATAAATGGGTTGCAACTTGAACGTCCCAGTACAATCAAGTACTTGGGAATTACGCTAGACAAACGGCTTACATTCAAGGCCCACATCCAGGCAAAAGTGGCTACCTGTCGTTCTCGGCTAAAACAGATGTCATGGCTACTTCACAGGAATAACAAGCTGTCCCTGAGTAACAAGCGGACTATACTGACTCAAATTATCTCGCCAATCTGGAGATACGGAGTACAAATCTGGGGTGTAGCTGCCAAAACCAACCGACACAGGATCCAAGTACTCCAAAACAAGGCTTTGAGGCAAATTACTGGCTGCCCATGGTTTGTACGAAACTCGTGCCTGCACAGGGATCTAAATTTGGCCCCGATAGAGGAGCAGATCTCATTCTACTCGAGTCGGTATAACGATCGGCTTAAAGCTCACGCCAATCGACTGGCAAATAGACTGCCCAGATCTCGTCCAATAAGACGTCTAAGACGGCGCCAATTTCTGGATCTCCTCCCCAATCCCTAGGTATAAGTAATGATTACAAGGACGTTTAGTTTATATTATTACTTAGAAACTAACCCTGGCGAAAACGAAGCAAGAAACCAGGATGATTATAGTGCAAATCTGAAGCACTGTGTGCATCCTAAAAAAAAAAAAAAAAAAAAAAAAAAAAAATCGAAAAACAATATTTTGAGCCCCCATATCTCGGGAACTATAAAAGATAGAGCTATCGGATTTGGACATTAGATGCGTGCAGTATGCACGCAAACCAAGTTAGGTTCAAATTTTTGCCCCGCCCCCTTCCGCCCCCGAAATTCGAAAAATTCGATTTTCACCCGAAATATTTATCGTATCGAAATTAAATTTGGCACACTAATACATGTCACGCATATCTATCATATCATACCAAATATCACAAGAATCGGAATAGAAATGGCCAAGTTATATATAGAAACGTTTTTCACCCATTGCGGTGCAAGCCAGATGCACGCGAAAAAGAGCGAGATAGCATATGCTGGAAATCACCGATTTGGTCGGGGGGTGCTATAGAGCTCGTTTCCACATAAGAGTGAGCGAGATAGCATTTAAAAGAAATTTAATATATATCTCTTCACCTAATGCATGGTATATCCAAGTCGGCCCGGCGACTTACTTACTTTATTTTTATATATACTCTTGCTTCTTCCATTCTTTACAAATCTTCAATTAAAAGTGAAGTTGATTAAAATTCCTTGCACTTATTCAAATGCAAATTGAATTATACGTATTCGTTCATATTAGAAATCATATTCTTCAGAAATCCAATAAATTTCAATTCATTTTAAAAAAGGCGGCAACTTCAATTGCATTTTTTTCCAGCTGCTTACATTTCTTCTTCTTCTTTGGCTGGCCTAGATAAAAACAAAGATGCCAACTTGGTGCATTTTTTCGATGTTTTCGTTAAATTCATCCATAAATACAATTCTACAACTTTAAATTAGCGCTTACTTTACTTAATTAATACTTTGTTGTGGCACACAAGAAAATAAAATTGTGATCATAAAATTTTAGTTCGAACCTTGCAAAAACGACTCTTGCTTGATTTTTTCACATGGGTTTTCGTAAAATAATAAATTTTATATGAAAACCAATATTGTCAGCAATTAATTCCATCCAAAAATAATCAAAGTTTATTTCAACACCATTTTTTCCCCAACATAGTTTGCTGCAAGCGCAAAATAAACCAAACGTTGGAGAAAACTTGTAACTTTTCAAAACTGTCAAAAGAGGTTCTGTGATATTTGGTGCTTTATCGATTTCTGTGACACCCCTGATAGTTAAAAACCAGCAGGCACCTCAGTTTAGCAGAGAGATAGCTTGCTTAGCTCAATTGACCTTCAGAATAACAGAATTCGTTATAATTAGAGGCTTCAAGAGAGCTGGATGAGGAATTTACAAACGCAATTCAAGATAATGTGCTTATTGCTCCAATTCTAGAGAAAGTGCAAATAAAGTGGCATTTAATGCCCCCGGCGGGGCTTCACATCGGAGATATTTGGGAGGCCAAATTGCTGTGCCAAATTGAAGCGATGTTAAGTTCGCGACCGTTATATACAGTGGGTGAAATCTTTTTGTTTCTTTTACGATCATCACCAAACTTGGACAATATCATTTCCACATAGTAAGTTATAATTCTGCGAAATGGATATACGTACTCAAGGCTGTGCCAGGCGGATGCACACAAAAATGAGCGACATAGTATGTGCTTAAAATCATAAAAATATTTTGGCTTTTTGTGTAAAAACACAAAAAAAAAAAATACTCTACTATCCTAAATCTGTATACATAACACACATTTAACTATTTAAATTACTCCCAAACCATAATTAACCTCACGCCTGGAAAAGCTATTTAGCGCAAGGCAATATTCAAATGTTATATCTAAGCAACACTCTTTTTTGTCAATCTAGTGTTATTATTTAGCAGTCAGAAACTCTGTACTGTGACGAAGTTATCGACACAACACCTATCGATAGCGATAAGGTTCACGCCACCGTTTATTTCTTTATACCCCCCCATAATCATAAGTCATCATTATTATAATTAAGTTCCTTAGGACCCGATGAAAGGGCAAAAATTATTATTAATAAATTAGTTCTTAGGGCAAATGACTCTGAACCATTAGGTAGAGCTAGTTCTTTTCTTTACAGCGCCACCTGGCCTATATCATTACTCGCCGCTCACTCGTTTCGCCGTCCACCCGTTTTCGCTCCTCATCTGATATTCGCCGCTCATTCTCTTCGCCATCACCGGATTTTCGCCGCCGCTCTCTCGAAAGCACAGATTTACCGTTGATCGGGCCGACGCCACGCGCCGGCGCCACATGGCATTGCGTACGTGGCCTGAGTCACGTAGGCCACAGCGCATACGCAGCCATGCGTGTGAGGAGAGCGGCAATAGCTGAGGCAATGATACAGCTGTACCTGGCAGCGACGCGTGCCAAAGCTTCGCGGCGAAAAGCAGGCCGTGGAGGCTGGGCCAAATTGGGCCGGCGATCGGACCGAGTAAGACGTGCCAAAAGAAAAACCAAAAGTGAAGTGAAGTGAAAATAAAATAAAATAAAGAGAAGACCCGGAACACCAAGGACGAACCACAAGGATAACCACAACCAAGATCAAGGACAACAGACACAGGATACCCCAAGGACTAAGTCAAGGACAACACAACCAGAACAAGGATCAAGGACGAAGACATCGGATATCACAAGGACTACGGTAAGGACAACACCACCAGAGCAAAGACCAGGAACTAAAGCACCAAATACTACGAGGACTACGAGTTAGAGCTGTAAAACTATCGATGGCACTATCGATATATCGAATTTTTATATTTTTGCGTCGCTATCGATGGTTATTGTTCACTATCGATAGTGGCATTACCATACATTTTTTTGCAAATATTTTTGCATTCCTGCTCCTGATAGTTTTGCAGTTCTACTACGAGTAAGACACCACGTTCAGGAATAAGACGACGCAGGACAAACGAGTCAGCAGAGAGGACGGCCAGGTGAGTCGGCGTGAACGCCACGGGTGGGAGAATATCTCCAAGGTTAGTTGGGGCGGTTAGAGTGTGGCAAAAGAAAATATTTATCTCATTTATCCATCAAGAAAAAATATATAATAAAAATGAAAGAAAAATATTGGAGAAGCTAGTGTGTTCAAATTTTGGTTGTTGGCCACTCGACGAGGCTTAAGGACCTGCGAGTTAGTGTTCGGACGGACCGAATAGTATACTAGGGATTCAGAGAGGAAGCGATTAGTCGGCCATGCCGACTCGCCAATCCTCATCAGGACCTTCAGTAGTTCGGCTCAGCCGAACGTAGTGCTCTCGGGTCAACGTCATACATCCTTGGTAGCTAGATTGTGTAGTATTTATATGTACCTCCTTTTGTGTGTCGTGTCTTCATGTGATGTCCTTACTAACATAAATATAAGCCCGTAGTTCATCCGTGTATGGTGGGATGCTGGGTCAATCCCCATCTCCGCCTGCCGGATTCCCCTCTCTCCCCTCTGCCTCAGCTAGCTAATAAGTAGATACCCGGTTCTCTCTAGTCACCAGACTAGAGATCGAGCTCGTAGTTAAAACCAACTCATAATATAGGCTGACCAGTAGTTAGGATGTGCCGTATCTCTGTCCGGGTCAATCCCGCTGAGATCCGACCATCATACCTTCCTCAGACCCCGACCAGTATCTAGGATGTGCCGTAAATCTGTCCGGGTCAATCCCGCTGAGATCCGACCATCATCGCCCTCCTCATACCCCGGCCAGTATCTAGGATGTGCCGTATCTCTGTCCGGGTCAATCCCGCTGAGATCCGCCATCATCACCCTCCTCAGACCTCAGACCCCCCCACCATCTCAGCTTAAACTAATATATATGTATTGTATTGATGTCGTCCTGCATGTACCCTTCCTCTTTTCCCCAAGTGTAGTGGTCCGATCTGGAAATAAATAATCCTTAATCTCGAGTCTCGGCATTCTTACAAATATTTTTGTAAGGAGGCCCTGGGGAGACTGAGATATGTACCCCAGCTGAAAAAAACTTCCTTACAGTACAACAAACTGACTTTGTCGGGGGCACTAAAGTGCTCGTGTCTATGAAATGAAAGAGTATTACTCTTCCACCTGGTCTGGTCATGCTTCTTATTAACCATAATCAATCATATTAACCATAATCAAGGTGCTAACTTAGCACTGTTAAGGTCCTATGAACACTTTGTCTAAGTTATCAACATGTACATTGTTATGTGAATCAACTAAGTTACTATATGTGCTCTTAATTGCGTTTATTTGGAAATATTGTAAACTAATGAGAGCAAAGAACAACCGCAACTTGAGAAGGAGAACACTACTAGCTGACGAGCCTGAGCCGGACGATTAATACTCGTAAAATTAAGATTTGTTTAACATGCTGGCAGCTTCATTAGATCCACGTATTGCATCGCTCTGACACGTGCGATCACGAAAGGATTATGAATGGCTTGCTTTATAATCCTTTCGTAATAGTCAAAAATGTTAAGTTTGTATTTTATTATATTGAAGTCAATATTCATGATTTTTTTGGGGAAAATCAATCTTAAGATCTGGATCGGGTTATAACAGGTGACTCAGGAATTTTCACAACTACTGACGGAGCGCGAGAGGTTTTTTTTTGTTTTTTACTAGAACCCGCCTTGAGGACGAAAGGAAAACGAAGAGCCATTTGAAGAGCTGCCCCAGATGGTTTACGGGCTGCTGGGTTCCTTGGCTTTAGGCAGATGGATTGAGGTTTGTAGTACGGCCTGGAACGGAAAGGGTTTGGGATATCTTGCTGGGCTTGGGTCGATTAACTTATTCTATGGGGATTTGGCGGGAAGGTTTCAGATAAGGGATATTCTCTGCACGAACAGAAACACGCGAAGGAGATTTTGGCAAAATTAAGAAGCGCGTGAGCAGCTACAACAACTAAGTAGCATAGAAAAAAGTCATTCTCCCGATCACGATGCGGGAAAAGAAAACCTTGCCAGCACACGAGTAAAAACAACCCTTATTTTATTTTTTGTGGTTGTGATCTTTTTTTGAAACAAATATGACACGCCATAAAACTCATTTGCGAAAAAAATTCATGATTGCTGTAGCCCTTGGTTTCATAAAATTCTGAGGCGTACACAAAAATATTTTCAACGAGCTCTGCCCAACCTAAGCCTTAGAGAGCAGAGTGCGAAAATTGATGCACTACGTGTCCAACTCTGCTCTAAAGTTTTGTAAATTTGGAAAATTACAAATTTGACACTATTTTCGACTTTGGACGCTTATTCCGCGTTTGGTTTGGTTTTCATATAAATCTGCATGTCATAGTAAAAGTCAGTCTAAACATGCCGAGAAAAATGCTTTTCGACAATATCTCGAAAACGGTGCTTAATAAAGTAAGTAAGTCGGCCGGCCGACTTGGATATACCTTGCATCGCATGCTATCTCCCTCACTCTTATGTGAACACGACCACTTTAGCGTCCCCCGACCAAATCGGTAATTTCTAGCACAAGTTCACTTTTGTGTGCATCCGCTCTCCCGCTCTTTCCTTTTACTTATTGTTCGCGCTCTCGTCTATTCCTTTCTCGCGTCTGAGTGATACGTGCTTTCATTTTGTGCTTTTATTTGTAAGCTTTAAATATTAACCCTTGTGCTCAGATCTGGTCAGTATATTTATATTTTTATATAATTTTCTTCAATTTATTTTAAAAAAAAATTATAATGGCTGTCTGCTCTAAAAGAAACTGCAAAGTTTCCACCGAGGCTAAAGATTCTCATGATTATATCTTCTGTTGGTTGTGTGAGAATCCCGTACATGTGAAGTGTGCGGCTCTCCCACCCAAGATTCCAGACGCTATTAAAATCGGTGGAGGCTTGAAGTATGGATGTGATTCTTGCCGCGGTATCGAGAATGAGATGCGGACTTTGATGAAGCGGACTAGAGATGGCTTTATGTCGTTGGAGGCTCAGTTTATTAGCCTAAAGCTATTAAATCTCATGCTCCTCCGGCGTCTCTTCTCGTCCCTGGCGGGTCACAACTAACATCCTCACCTAACATTCAGCGCCGATAGTTTTATCATAGGAGGCCCTGTTAGTGGCTTTGCTGCGTCAGCAGTTGCAACTCCCAATGTTGCAGCTGCTGTTGTAGCACAGCCGCCAAGGGATCTTATTGGTGTTCCACCAAAGAAACATGTATTTGTTTCTAGGCTTGCCCCTGAAGTCACATCTGATGATGTTATAGCCTATATTCGGTCTGTGGTTAAAGACCCGAATATTGCAGTGGAAAAGTTTAAATTTTCGCATGCCCGTGACATTTCGTCATTTAAAATAAGTGTCTCTGCCAACAGTTTTGACACTATATGTCATAAACGTTTTTGGCCGGAGCACAGTATTGCAAAGGAATATACTGTGAAAAAGAAAAATCGGCCACCGATTCGCCTGCCAAGTGCTGCTCAAGCTACTAATACTGTTTCGGGCATACCAGCATCTGCTGGTGTGTCAAAAAACTAGATTCGTCCCTCAATCTGGGTTACCAGAATGTGAGAGGACTGAAATCAAAACTTACTAATCTCTATGTAGATAGCCTTTCTTTTCCAAATAACATTTTAGCTTTTACTGAGACGTGGCTGAAACCTGACATTGCTGATGCATCTGTTTTTGCTTCAAAATTTTCTGTACTTAGATGTGATCGAACTCCTCGCGTGGGTGGAGGAGTTTTGATTGCTGTTGATGCTGCTTTACCATCTGAACAGATTCAGCCTTCTGATAATCAGGAGATTGAGTTTGTCAGTGTTAAGGTAGATTATCATTCTTTCTCCGCCTACATCACTTGTTCTTATATTCCACCGCAGTCTGACATGGTGGCTTATTAAAATCATTTAGAGGCAATTCGATCTGTCCCTGCTTTAACTTCTAATCGTGATATTCTCATTGTTCTAGGTGATTTTAATTTACCTTCTATAGCATGGTCCCTTGCGGATGAGTCTACTATACTGTTGCCTTCCACGTCACATGACTTTGTTGACGGCCTTCTTGAGATGTCTCTATCTCAAATCAATTCAGTGCGTAATATAAATGGAAGTTCATTAGATCTGCTGTTTCCAGGATTGAACCTTTTGTTCTTTCGGAAGATAAATTTCATCCTACTTTAAATTTAACAATTGATCTACTTTTTCTTCCACCACTACTTTGTGCTAATACGATACCTCGAACCCGATGCTTTCGTAAAACAGATTTTTCTAATGTTAATGATTTCATTCTTGCTACTGATTAGTCTTATCTGTACAATTGTATAGACATGGACTCAGCTATATATTTCTTTTATAGTACACTTGATTCACTTTTAGATAATTGTGTTCCTCTCAAGAGACAGGTGGTTTCTAATAAGCCTCCTTGGTTCTCTCGGGAGTTATCTAACTTGAAAAATGTGAAGTCAAGATGCTAAAAGAAGTTTAAAAAAACTCGCCGTTCGTCTGATTTCATTCTGTATTCTGTTGCTCGCTCGAGATTTATGGTCCTTAATATGCAATGCTATAAAGATTATCTACGGCGCTGCAAATGTCAGTTTTCTCGCGATCCTAAGCAGTTTTATAACTTTGTCAATACTAAACGTAAGACATCAGTGCATCCGTCTTCCTTGTCGTTTGAAAATAATAAAGCTAACACTGATCAGGCAATTGCCGATATGTTTGCTGATTTTTTCAAGTCTACCTACTCCTCAACGGAATATCATTCAAGTCTACCTTATTCTTATCAGTTAAAAGAGTCGAATTTTTAATCCAGTGATTGATGAAAGTTCGCTTCTCAGCGTGCTTAATTTAGTGAAACCTGTGTATTCACCAGGACCTGATGGTATACCTGGTTGCGTACTCAGGTTTTGTGCAAATGCTTTATGTAAGCCAATTTTGAAGTTATTTGTGTTGTCTGTTGACTCGTCCTCGTTCCCAGCTATTTGGAAGGAATCATATATTATTCCTCTCCATAAAAATGGTAAAAAGTCCGAAGCTTCAAACTATAGGGGTATTTCCAAATTGTCTGCTATTCCAAAAGCTTTTGAAAAGATAATTACTTCTCAATTGCAACACTTCTGTAGGTCTATTATTTCGCCATCCCAGCATGGGTTTGTGAAACGTAGATCCACTACCACTAACCTTTTAGAATTCACTTCTTTAACAATCGATGGATTTCGAAACGCAAAACAAACTGATGTCATTTATACTGATTTCAGTAAGGCTTTTGATTCTGTTAATCATACGCTTTTGCTTATCATTGCGATCATTAATCATTAATTTACACTCTTTATTAATGATCTTCCCTCAGTTATGATACATTCGCGTGTGCTTATGTATGCTGATGACGTTAAGCTTTGTTTTAGTTATAAAGATATGATTTCGCCTGCTTGCTTACAAGCCGATCTTAACAATTTCGAGTCTTGGTGCCGGCTCAACTTGTTAAACCTCAATACTACTAAGTGTAAAGTAATGACTTTTCATAGAACTTCTCCTCAATTGGTAACCCATTTTCTTAATCATAGTCCATTGGATCGTCTAACTGAGATGAACGATTTAGGTGTGCTTATGGACAGCAAACTAACTTTTAATACCCACATTTCCAACATGGTCGGTAAAGCAATGGGTGATCTTGGTTTATAAAGCGAAGCGGTCGAAGGAATTCACCGACCCATATATAACCAAGATTTTCTTCACATCACTTGTACGGCCTATTCTAGAGTACGGTTCTTGTGTATGGTCGCCTCAGTATGAGACGCACCAAACTAGAATAGAATCTGTACAGAAACAATTTCTGCTTTTCGCTCTTCGTGGCTTAAACTGGAATCGCAATGTCAATTTGCCTTCGTACTCCAGTAGACTTCTTTTGATTAACCTTCCTTCTCTCATTAACCGTAGAATTGTGCTTGGTGTAATCTTTATGCACAAGCTTTTGAATGGTGATATAGATTCGCCTCTCTTCCTATACTAAAAACGTCTATTTTATGTTACTTAGCTCGTAATTAGCCTTAGTTATTCGATTTTATGTTTCTTGTCTTCGTCCACGCGATAACGTGTCGTACGTTATGCGACTGCGCCCCTCGGTCGGTTGGGCGGGAGGTGAGCGAAACGGCTGGGACTTGCGCGGAAAAAAAAATATATCATTTTTATTGCGATTTTTATGAAATTTGGTAGAAAAATTATAGATATTCCTAACATGTACTAGTGTGCCCAATTAAATTACAAAACGATAAATATTGTGCGTGAGAATCGAATTTATCCAATTTTGAAGGCGAAAGGGGGCGTTGCAACGAATAAAAGTAAATTTGGTCTGCGTGCATACTGCACGCATTTGATTCGCAAATACAATAGCTCTAGCTTTCATATTTCCCGTGATAGAGGGTCTCAAAATTTTGTTTTTCAAATAGCGTGCACAGAAGGGGGCGTGGTAAAAAAATTATTTGAGCAGAGTACCATAGCTCGCAAATAACAATTGAGTGTTTTTTCCTTTACGCTCATTTTTCTATTTTGCTTTGGTTTTCGCTTGAGCTCTTTTAACGGATCTCTTTAAGGGAGTAATATAATTGTCACTCGCGAGTTGAGTTAGTGAATGACTGAATAAGTGAATTCAAAAAGTCTTTCATACACTCTTTTAAATAAATAATACTTACTTCATTTTTATTTTGCGTTATTTTGTTCATTTTTTCTAATGTAAGATATAAGTTCAAAATAATTCATTTTTATTTATTTATTTATTGTTCAGCTTAATTACTAATAAAGGTTTAGATTTTCTGCAGAGTACACACCGAACGAGTCTACATTCCAAATTTGGTAGCTCTTGCTTTTATAGTTGCTGAGATCTAGGCACTGTTTCGAACAGACAGGGGCAACTTCAATTGCATTTTTTACAGCTGCTTACATTTCTTCTTCTTCTTTGGCTGGCCTAGATAAAAACTAAGATGCCAACTTGGTGCATTTTTTCGATGTTTTCGTTAAATTCATCCTTAAATACAATTCTACAACTTTAAATTAGCGCTTACTTTACTTAATTAATACTTTGTTGTGGCACACAAGAAAATAAAATTGTGATCATAAAATTTTAGTTCGAACCTTGCAAAAACGACTCTTGCTTGATTTTTTCACATGGGTTTTCGTAAAATAATAAATTTTATATGAAAACCAATATTGTCAGCAATTAATTCCATCCAAAAATAATCAAAGTTTATTTCAACACCATTTTTTCCCCAACATAGTTTGCTGCAAGCGCAAAATAAACCAAACGTTGGAGAAAACTTGTAACTTTTCAAAACTGTCAAAAGAGGTTCTGTGATATTTGGGGCGTTATCGATTTCTGTGACACCCCTGATAGTTAAAAACCAGCAGGCACCTCAGTTTAGCAGAGAGATAGCTTGCTTAGCTCAATTGACGATCAGAATGACAGAATTCGTTATAATTAGAGGCTTCAAGAGAGCTTGATGTGGAATTTACAAACGCAATTCAAGATAATGTGCTTATTGCTCCAATTCTAGTGGCATTTTATTCCCCCGGCGGGGCTTCACATCGGAGATATTTGGGAGGCGAAATTGTTGTGCCAAATCGAAGCGATGTTAAGTTCGCGACCGTTTTATGCAGTGGGTGAAATCTTCTTGTTTCTTTTACGATCATCACCAAACTTGGTGAATATCATTTCGACATAGTAAGTTATAATTCTGCGAAATGGATAATTACGCCACTTGAATTGCATTGTGCACAAGCAATCCTCAATTCTCGACTCTAAAATGATTTAATTGCTGGGCAATAAAACTCTTCGGCACCAAAGCAACTGCTTGGGTGTTGTTGTATTTTTTTAATTTGTTGCAACGCCCTCTTCGACTTCAAAACTCGATTCGATATTTATCGTTTCGTAATTTAATTGGGCACACTAATACATGTTAGGAATATCTATTATTCCACCAAATTTCACAAAAATCGAAAGAAAATCGTATACGTACTTAAGGCGGTGCCAGGCGGATGCACACAAAAATGAGCGACATAGTATGTGCTTAAAATCATAAAGATATTTTACTTTTTGTGTAAAAACTAGGGTTGTGAAAATGTGTAAAAAATATCGTATCGATGATTATCATTGTTTAAAAATATCATCAGGTCTTTTGCGATATTTATCACCAAAATATATCGATATTTCGGATATTTCTGATTTTTTTCTATTTCTCTATAAAAATCTTAAACCCCCAAAATAACATTAACTTTAAATGCATTCTAATTTTTGTTTATTAATTAAAAATAAAACAATAAACTTTTTTCAATTAAAGAGATCTTAAGGTTGAAGTAAGGATACAATAAAATAATAAAACTTAAAAGACTTCATTTCATTTTTTAAACAATGAAAAATTAATTACAGGTTTGTAGAGTGGTGTAAGTAAAATTAGATATATATGTAACATGATTTTACCTCCAAAATTCTTTTTTTAAGGATTTCAAAAAAACTCTTTGTTTTATATGAACATCTGTCATGCGGCTTCGCGTGTCGCAGACAACGCATTTTATGGCGGAGGCCAGCCGCTCTGAAGGAACCGAGCTACCTGGTGTTATAAGGTAACTCATGGCCAATTTTGATAACTTCGGTTAAGTGTTTCCCTGGGATTTCCAAAACTCTAAGGGATCTGTCTCCCAGGGAGCGAGTGGTAAATTTAAAAATAGTTTTATTTCTGTATTTTCCATGGCATCTGTATTTGGCTTTATGGCAATTGATCTATTATGGGCCTCTAGGAAGCTTTCGTTTGTTTCTACTTCCCTCATCTCATCAAGTTGCCTTCCGTTTGGACCATTGTCCATTGAGTTCTATAGCAAAAATCTTTATATAAATGTCAACAATAAATAATTGACTCTCACCCCAAAGTCGATCTTCTCTCAATCTCTTCAAACAATAGATTTAGTTTAATTTAATGTTGTGTTAAAAGAAAGATAGTTATTATTATTGTCAAATATATTAGGTTTAGATTAATTAATATTATACTAAAGCTCGTAGTTAAAAGTTAATTCAAAGTGGTGTTAGTAATGTTTTTAACATAATTTTACATACTCGTTTTTCAGTGATGTCTGCCGATGCCTCGGTGATAATGTCTTGAATAGCTTCTTGAGCATTGAGCGGCGATAAATATAATTTTTTAAGCCGGGGGTCCAACATTGTTGACTTTACCAGTGTTTTGTTGTTTTGAAAAGATTTAAAACGGTCTTCAGAAACTTTTAGTAGAGTTTCTTTAGTAAGTTTTCCTTCAGCCGATTCTACAGTCAATGTACGTATTTTATTTATCAGTAAGGATATTAATGGAATTACCATGCTAACTGTGACGTAGTTTTCACCGCTTATTTTTTCTGTTGCGTTTTTATACGGACTTAGCAAATCACAAAAGTCTTTGCATATATCTATTTCGTGAGCTGTTAGCATGTCTAGCAATCCCTTCATAGAAGTTGATCGTTTTATTAAAACCAATGCTACTTTATTTGAAAGTTTGAGAAAAGAATCAAGCATGTCGAGACACGAATTCCACCTCGTGTCTACACTTTGGACAAGAGTTTTTATTCGACCTTCTGCTATCCCTCCGTCAGCCTGTAACTTTCGCAGCATGTCCATGGCTGCAGGACTGTGTTTGAAATGAGTAACAATTTTCTTCACCTTATCCAAAACTTTTGAGAAAGATGCAATATTTTTTACCACATCATCGACAACCAGGTGAATTGTGTGAGCAAAACAAGAGACGTGTTTGCCATTTCCTACAAATAGACGTGACGCTGCTTGCAAGCAAACCGCCTGTAGAGAATTATCCTTTATAAAATGTGCGGATTCGGTGAGATACGACCGAGTTGAATTGGTTATAGTGACACTGTCACAGGTGAAAGCTATGTTCTCAACACCTTGGAAAATTGTTCTAACCTTAGCCACACATATGTCGTATTTCTCTTCAATGAGATCTGTTACCTGTAAATTAGATTTAAAGGGAAACAAATATATTCAAATTTCTAATTAAATCCAAAGCACTTACCTTGAAACGGCTTGCAGTTTTGTATTTTGGTACACAAATTTGTAACAAATTACAGAGGCCTTCCTTTTCAACACCACGTACAGGCAGGTTGTCTTTGCAAATCATATAAACTATTGCTGCCGTAATATCATTATGCTTATCTAAAATTAAAAAAAGGGTTTAAATAAAATTATATTCAAAATATAAAATAAGAGAATGTTTACCTTTAGCAGACGCGGAACACTTAAACGCGTTCTCAATAGATGTTTGCCCATCAGAATTGTGGTTCAGCTCATCTGGTTTATTCGGTTTCTGAATAAGAAAATTAGAAAATTTATAAGTACAAATATTATTTCAAAGCTTGTTGTTGGTTTTTGAATATAATTAATTTTTAAGCGAAAAGTTTGTATTTGGCGAAACATACACATACACGTATACACACATACATAAGAATATAGAGGCCTATTGACGCGCGCACACACACACTGTCAAAAAATTGCGCGGCTAAATTCCTGAGACTTTTCTGGCATTACATATTTCTTAACACATGTTGAATGCGCTTCCGGGTGCTTGTTCCTCAAGTATGACAGGAGATTACTAGTGTTACCACTTGATTTAATAACTTTTGAACAAAGGCTGCAGGTGGCATTTTGTGCGTTTATTTTTATATAAAAGTTTTTTGCCGCGCTCATCGTTCTTTAAGTTTTCTAAGTGAAGTGTGACCAACCATAATATCAAAAAATATATTTCCAAATAATATCGATATGCGATATATCAGGGGAAAAAAATATTTCGATATAAATATTTATTTTTTTTGTAAAAATATCGATATATTTTTATTTTGATATATTATCAACAACCCTAGTAAAAACAGTAAAAAAAAATATGAAAGAAGCTAACTTCGGCTATGTCGAAGTTTGTATACCCTTGCAGCGCTTGACCATTACATTTTATTTCCTAAACAATTTTTTGTTAATCCAATAAATAAATATTTTAAATATATTACAAAATTTGTCATCGACTTTCGTGGGATTCGAACTCCCGTCTATTCGTTTAATAAACAAAAATATCAAAGAAGCTAACTTCGGCTATGCCAAAGTTTGTATACCCTTGCAGCCCTTGACCATTACATTTTATTTCGTAAAAATTTGTTGTTTCTTAATCCAATAAAGAAATATTTTAAATACATTGGCCGGGGGCAGCCAATCGCCAAATAGTAAGCGTGCCAAGACAATGTAGCGATTGATATTCATATTCACACACACACAATCGCAATTTTGACACATATATGTGCTTCACTGCTTATGCGTGGCAAATTTTATATCGTCGAAATCAGGCGTTATGTTTATCCGATTGTTTTGAAATTCACACATATGATGTAATCCCATTTTATTTATGTACGTAATCAGTTTGGATAAGATTGTTCAAAAAATAGAGAAGTTATTCACATTTAACGTTTGTATTTGTATAGCAGCTATATGATATAGTTGTCCGATCTTATTCAAAATCGCAGATGTGCATGTGGCTGTATAGAAAAGCTTATATACGAACTTTGAATGCTATAGCTCTAAAACTGGGGGACTAGTTTGCGCAGCACCAGACAGACAGACGGACAGAAGGACAGACGGACATGTCTATATCAACTCGTCTTCTCTTGCTAATCAAGAATATATATATATACTTTATGGGGTCGGAAACGATCCCTTCTTTGCGTTACAAACATCTGACCAATTTTATAATACCCTCTGCAAGGGTATAAAAATAAGGTAAGTCGGCGGGCCGACTTGGATATACCACGCATTAGGTGAAGAGATGTATATTAAATTTCTTTTAAATGCTATCTCGCTCACTCTTATGTGGAAACGAGCACTTTAGCACCCCCCGACCAAATCGGTGATTTCCAGCATATGCTATCTCGCTCTTTTTTTCGTGCATCTGCCTTGCACCGCAATGGGTGAAAAACGTTTCTATGTATAACTCGGCCATTTTTATTCCGATTCTTGGATATTTGGTGGGATGATAGATATACGTGACATGTTTTAGTGTGCCAAATTAAATTACGATACGATAAATATTTCGTGGCAAAAATTTGAAACAAACTTGGTCTGCGTCCATACTGCACGCATCTAATGTCCAAATCCGATAGCTCTATCTTTTATAGTTCCCGAGATATGGAGGCTCAAAATATTGTTTTTCAAATAGCGGGGGCGGAAGGGGGCGGGGCGAAAAAAAAAATATACTCGATCTGCCTGCAGAGCAAACGGGTCTACATGCCAAATTTAGTAGCTCTAGCTCTTACAGTCTCCGAGATCTCGATGATCCTACAGACGGACAGACAGACGGACATGTCTCAATCGACTCGGCTATTGATTCTGATCAAGAATATATATATTTTATAGGATCGGAAAACCTTCCTTCTCCCTGTTACATACATTTTGGCAACTTTAATATACCATTTCATTCTATGAATTGCATGTCGATTGAGACATTGAGACATGTCCGTCTGTCTATCCGTCCGAAAGAGTGCCTAGATCTCAGCAACTATAAAAGCTAGAGCCCCCAAATTTGGAATATAGACTCGCGTAGATTAGACACTGACCAAGTTTTTTTTTTTTTTTTGCTACGCCCCCTTCCGCCTCTGTATAATTCTGTATCAAATTTATTGTATTTATCGTATCGGTTTTTAATTAGACACACTCAAACATCTTATAAACATTTATCATTCCACCCAATTTTTATTTTGCCACGCCCCCTTCTGCACTGGAATTCAACAAAAAGTTTTTTAAATATTTTCTCCCGCAATATTTATCGCATCGTAATTTAATTTGGCACACTCGTAAATCTTAAGAACATCATAACATTCCACCCAATCTTTTTTTGCCACACCGCCTTCCGCCACCGAAATTCATTAAAACGTGATTTTTTATTGTAATCCTTGATAGGGCATTTGCCACAAAATTGTCTTTTCCTTTCAGATATTCTACTGTGAAGTCGTATTCCTCTAAGTCTAGTCTCATTCTAATTATTTTGAACTGGGATTGGTCATGGAGAATTAATATGTTAATGATCTATGATCTGTTTTTATTGTGAAGTGTCGGCCATATATATATGGTCGGAAATAAGTGATTGCCCAGTGTATAGCTGCTAGATCTTGTTCTGTTGTGCTTTTATTACTTTCAAACTTTTTTAAACCCTTTGTAAAACTGCTCCACACGTTTATTTGCTTGCATCTATGATTATGCAAAATTCTTTGATAAAATATGGGTATTGTAGTAGAATTAGCTGCATAAGTTCGAGTTTTATGTATTCAAATGCATTTTGGCATTCTGCAGTCCACTCAAATGGAACACTCTTGTTACATAATTTAGTTATCGGCGAAATTTTTAATAAAACGTTGATAATAATTGCAAAAAAGCAATGCATCTTCTAGCGCTATCTTTGCCGTAGGGACAGGATATTTTTCAATGACCTCAGCATTATCAGTACACTTGTGACTTCGTGCATGAAGAAAGTGAATTTTTCTGAATGTAGTTTAAGGTTGTGTTTTCTGCATAAATCAAAAACGTTTGTTAAGTTTTTAATCATATGGTTATCAGAACAACCGATGACTATTATGTCTTCCATATACGAGAATGCTTGTGAAGAGTCTAGTCCAGGAAAAGCTATTGTCTGTAATGTCCGGCTCGAATAAAAATAAGATTCTAGTTAATGTGCGTAATGAACAAGAAGAAAGTTACATTTCTTTTAGTTACGAACGTAATGTTTAAACTGAGCGCGCTACGTATGTATGTACATGCATGCAACCAGTGTGAGAACTTGAGGGGAAGCTCAAATTTCTCAGTGAG
This sequence comes from Drosophila sp. 14030-0761.01, assembly GCA_018150735.1. NCBI lineage: Eukaryota > Metazoa > Arthropoda > Insecta > Diptera > Drosophilidae > Drosophila > Drosophila sp. 14030-0761.01. The sequence continues at coordinate 30,735,871 of JAECWO010000031.1, forward strand.
TCGGCACCGCATGTGCAACGGCTCTCACTTGCCTTACTCACACGCTTGAGTTGAGCGAAGTTTAACACCCCACCTTTAGGCCCTCAAGTTATATGGATAGAATCGATTTCTTCGTTGTTTGCAAAGGAAAAGTACTAGCTTTTGCCAAGAAGTGCCCTATAAATAAGACTAGTTCCGATGCACATCTCAGTTCTGAGTGCAAGCCGACCAAAGAGGGCGATAATATTGAGTGAAAGTTAATATAAACTCAGTCAAATTTCTATGTGCCAGTATACAACTAAGGCCAGACAATTAATTGATTTTCGGCAAGTTAGCCCGAACAAAACATACTCAGACATAAGTTTAGTAAGAATCTTAAGAATTGCGCATTCAGTTTTAGCCTTGTGTGCTATCTTATAGGTAAGAATATTAATATTCAAGAGTTCAGGAATCAAAACTAATTGTTTCATATAATTATATCCCCCGAATCTGGGCCGGTCACAGTGTGTGAAATTATTTCTGCTGTAGCATAATTTTGCGCAACAACGACTGATAGACCGGGCCCAAATATTTCATCTGGAAGTTCACACCTCTTTATTTTTGATCTACACATATATACTTGTCTGTGAGAACATAAATGAAGAAAATACGAATTAGATATATTGGGCTAAAGTGTTTTCCAAAGTGACTGTTGAATCGAGGCTCTGATCCAGTGTGATGAACGCTTTCATTTGCGATTCCGTTTGGGTTGGATCCCAATATTTATACTCTTGCAGAAAGGGTATATTAATTTTGGTCACAAGTGTGCAACGCATAGAAGGAGGCATCTCCGACCATATAAAGTATATATTGATACTTTATACAGCATGACAAGACAAATCCGTTTGTCCGTCTGTCTATCCGTCCGTCCGTCCGTCTGTCTGTCTGTCTGTCTGTCTGGATCACCAGCTTCTTCTCCTAGACCGCTATAGACAGAGCTGAAATTTTACACGGAGTCTTGTATATACTGCAGGCATTGTATATCTCGGATTCATCCAGATCGGATATATCATATAACTCCCATAGGAACCATCAGTCAAAAAATCAATTTTAGATCAATAACTTCGTTCTTTATCACTTGATTATCATGAGACTTAACATTTTTACAAACTTCGGCATGGTTGTAGTTTGGTTAAAATGCATAATTAATTTGCTTTACATTTTCTGTATAAACTTAATTTCTTTTCTTTTTGGTCTAAAATATTAAATTTTTTCATGCCTAATTATTCATTTTGGCAACAATTCCTAATAGAACTTATTCTAATAATGTTCCATTTGGATTTTTGCTAAATTGCTAATAATCATGTCTGTTAGAGACAAAATTGTTAATGAACCATTATAGGTTTACTTTATTTTGAAGATTTAGAATAAATATGAATTGTAAATAAATAGTAATTATATTGTGAATCTATCTGGCAACCTACTGTTGCCTATCTGGCCACCTTATTAGACATATATACATAAGTCAGTCTTGCCCACGAAATTAAGGTGTTCACATCACACACTTATTAAAACAACACCTATCGATAGCGATAGCGCTCAATGAAGAGCAGTGCTTTTTAGTATTATTATTAGTATTAAGCTCATATGATTATTAGTATTAAGTTCATGGACTCTATGAAAGAGTAAAATACATTCTTTTAGTTTAACTGGCTCTGACCCGATAGGTAGAACTAGTTCTTCTTTTCTTTGCAGCGCCACCTAGCCTATCCAACCACTTGCCGCTCACTCGTTTCGTGTTCACCCATTTCGCCACTCACGATCTTCGCCGCTCATGCTTTTCGCCTTCGCCGCTCATGCTCTTCGCCGGCGCTTTCTCAAAAGCCCAAAAGTACCTGAAACTACGTACATGCGATGAGTCATGTAGGCCACTGGGCATATGCAGCTATGCGTAAGAGAGGGACGGAAATAGGAAGCTGATGCAATGGCGCAGCTGTACCCGGCATCAACGTGTCCCAAAGCGTCGCAGCGAAAAACAGGCCGAAGAGGATGACAAAATTTTGGCCGGCGGTGATTCGAGTCAAGACCACGAGATGGATAACAAGTGCCAGTGAAAAAAAAGACAGTGAAGTGCGACATACCAAACCACCAAGATAACCAAGGACGAGGGTCAAGGACATAAAGACCAAAGCTAACATAAGGACAACGTGAACAAGGACAACACGACAAGGATAACACAAGGACAAGGATATACAAGGATAAGCACCAACATCCGACACGGAAGGAAATACAACGAGGAACACAAGGACAAAGGATATATAAGGACGAAACGAGCGAGCGAGAGGGAAACAGCGATAGAACAATATGAGAATGCATTAAAATTGCACAAAGTATTGATGAAGAGCAAGAAACCTGTGAAAATATTCGGTGGTGTTCGGTTAGAGGGACCTGAGGTCCTTGAAGGTCCTGCATCATATCCAGTTCGGCTTGTCCGAACGTAGGGACAGTGAGGGAATATTTATATTCGGCTATGACGAATCCTTGCTCTGGTCCTTACTTTAACATAGTTCTTGTTTGCCGAACCTACCAACTGTCTTTCCTATTCTCAGTAGTTAGTCCATGTCAGCCAGGATTCCGGGTCAATCCCTTTCCTGGTCTGCTGGATCCCCTTCCCCCCGCCTAAGTTTAGATTAAGTAGTACATCCCGGTTCTCTCTAGAGATTGAGCCCTTAGTTACCCCGACCAGTAGTTAGGGTGATTGGTATCTCTGTCCGTGTAAATCCCAAGGAGGTATCGATCATCATTCCCCTCCTTAGGCCTCAGGCCCCCATCTCAGCTAGAAGCTAACCATTATATGTATCGTATTGATGTCGTCCTGCATGTATCCTTCCCTTTTCCCCATTTTATGCGTTGTGGTCCGATCTAGAATCAGCAATTCTCCGATGATCTCGAGTCTCGGTATCTTTACAAATATTTTTGTAAGGAGGCCCTGGGGAGGCTGAGATATGTACCCGAGGACCCGAGATTTTAGATAACATTTTAATGTACATAAATACACATATGACTATAATTTTTTTTAAGGAGACTAACATCATTGTGGATTAAAAACCCACCATAACCAAAGATCGACCTAAACACACGTGTCTAATAATTCGGCAGTGAACGAATATTTAATATTCCCGCGGATTATTTCTCGTATCCACTCGCTTTCACTTTTTTTTTTTGTGTATCAGACGATCCTGCATAAGGATTGGTCAACCTACCCATCAAAAATATAATATTGTGTCATCGTTTTTTTTTGTGTGTTTGTCACCAATTCCTACGCCTTAAGATAACAATATCTCAGTTAGTCAACGATAGAACTTACGCGAGGACCTTTGATATAACCCATTAGCAGTAGAATCACAGATCACAAGCACAGTAGAATCAACGACAGAACCCAATAGCTCAGTTAGTCATCGATAGAACTCCCGCTAGGATCGTGGATATAACTTATTTATCAGTAGAATCTACACCATCAGCACGGTAGAATCACCGACAGAACCCAAAGTTGGTATTTCTAAGATGATTTCAAACCCAGAGCACATGGTTCTTTTGACTATTCATTTGCACAAAATCTCGGCCACGTTGTATCACCGCCGGTTCGGCTGTGGGATTTCTCTCGACACAGTGAGCACCTCGTGTCGACGAACCTATCTATTCCTCCTCTCAGGTACAGATATCCAGACGTGGCTTGTATATAAAAGCCAGCCCTCGAAAGCAGCGGAGAGTCTAACCTACGCCACCGTCGAGTGAACATCGGAGAGTCAAGTCTACACCATCAGCGAGTGAACATCGGAGTTGTCCCGCTTACACAAAGTCAAAGGACACAGGACTCAACCCCAAGGATCATCGCCTCAAGGATCTTCGCTCCAAGGATCATCGCATCAAGGATAATCATCTCGCATTCAAGGATCCAAGGATCATCACGCCCCATCACCGGGATTAGGTTTCGTAGGCTAGTGATCAACTACGAAACCATAAAGAACGGAAGCCTCAAAGGAAATTGCATGGGCTTTGATACGAATCCTCCGAAGAAGAATGTTCCGTTCATGCCCACCGATTCTGGATCGGAATTTAAGCTACATTGTTAGAATCTAAGTATTTTTAGAAGCTACACAGATAGGGACATAGGGTTGTAGGATTGCATATTAAACATATTTTTTATGCAGCATGACGGTCCAATTCTCCCGCTTCGTCGGGTAAGTCGGGAGGACGTGTAACGATATATCAATCTATCGACACAACACCTATCGATAGCGATAGCGCTCAATGAAGAGCAGTGCTTTTTAGTATTATTATTAGTATTAAGCTCATATGATTATTAGTATTAAGTTCATGGACTCTATGAAAGAGTAAAATACATTCTTTTAGTTTAACTGGCTCTGACCCGATAGGTAGAACTAGTTCTTCTTTTCTTTGCAGCGCCACCTAGCCTATCCAACCACTTGCCGCTCACTCGTTTCGTGTTCACCCATTTCGCCACTCACGATCTTCGCCGCTCATGCTTTTCGCCTTCGCCGCTCACGCTCTTCGCCGGCGCTTTCTGAAAAAGCCCAAAAGTAACGGTGATCGGGCCGACGCCACGCGCCGGTTCCACCTGAAACTACGTACATGCGATGAGTCACGTAGGCCACTGGGCATATGCAGCTATGCGTAAGAGAGGGACGGAAATAGGAAGCTGATGCAATGGCGCAGCTGTACCCGGCATCAACGTGTCCCAAAGCGTCGCAGCGAAAAACAGGCCGAAGAGGATGACAAAATTTTGGCCGGCGGTGATTCGAGTCAAGACCACGAGATGGATAACAAGTGCCAGTGAAAAAAAAGACAGTGAAGTGCGACATACCAAACCACCAAGATAACCAAGGACGAGGGTCAAGGACATAAAGACCAAAGCTAACATAAGGACAACGTGAACAAGGACAACACGACAAGGATAACACAAGGACAAGGATATACAAGGATAAGCACCAACATCCGACACGGAAGGAAATACAACGAGGAACACAAGGACAAAGGATATATAAGGACGAAACGAGCGAGCGAGAGGGAAACAGCGATAGAACAATATGAGAATGCATTAAAATTGCACAAAGTATTGATGAAGAGCAAGAAACCTGTGAAAATATTCGGTGGTGTTCGGTTAGAGGGACCTGAGGTCCTTGAAGGTCCTGCATCATATCCAGTTCGGCTTGTCCGAACGTAGGGACAGTGAGGGAATATTTATATTCGGCTATGACGAATCCTTGCTCTGGTCCTTACTTTAACATAGTTCTTGTTTGCCGAACCTACCAACTGTCTTTCCTATTCTCAGTAGTTAGTCCATGTCAGCCAGGATTCCGGGTCAATCCCTTTCCTGGTCTGCTGGATCCCCTTCCCCCCGCCTAAGTTTAGATTAAGTAGTACATCCCGGTTCTCTCTAGAGATTGAGCCCTTAGTTACCCCGACCAGTAGTTAGGGTGATTGGTATCTCTGTCCGTGTAAATCCCAAGGAGGTATCGATCATCATTCCCCTCCTTAGGCCTCAGGCCCCCATCTCAGCTAGAAGCTAACCATTATATGTATCGTATTGATGTCGTCCTGCATGTATCCTTCCCTTTTCCCCATTTTATGCGTTGTGGTCCGATCTAGAATCAGCAATTCTCCGATGATCTCGAGTCTCGGTATCTTTACAAATATTTTTGTAAGGAGGCCCTGGGGAGGCTGAGATATGTACCCGAGGACCCGAGATTTTAGATAACATTTTAATGTACATAAATACACATATGACTATAATTTGTTTTAAGGAGACTAACATCAGTGTGGATTAAAAACCCACCATAACCAAAGATCGACCTAAACACACGTGTCTAATAATTCGGCAGTGAACGAATATTTAATATTCCCGCGGATTATTTCTCGTATCCCCTCGCTTTCACTTTTTTTTTTGTGTATCAGACGATCCTGCATAAGGATTGGTCAACCTACCCATCAAAAATATAATATTGTGTCATCGTTTTTTTTGTGTGTTTGTTACCAATTCCTACGCCGTAAGATAACAATATCTCAGTTAGTCACCGATAGAACTTTCGCTAGGACCCTTGATAGAATCCGATTCGCAATAGAATCACAGATCACAAGCACAGTAGAATCAACGACAGAACCCAATAGCTCAGTTAGTCATCGATAGAACTCCCGCTAGGATCGTGGATATAACTTATTTATCAGTAGAATCTACACCATCAGCACGGTAGAATCACCGACAGAACCCAAAGTTTGTATTTCTAAGATAATTTCAAACCCAGAGCACATGGTTCCTTTTGACTATTCATTTGCACAAAATCTCGCCCACGTTGTATCACCGCCGGTTCGGCTGTGGGATTTCTCTCGACACAGTGAGCACCTCGTGTCGACGAACCTATCTATTCCTCCTCTCAGGTACAGATATCCAGACGTGGCTTGTATATAAAAGCCAGCCCTCGAAAGCAGCGGAGAGTCTAACCTACGCCACCGTCGAGTGAACATCGGAGAGTCAAGTCTACACCATCAGCGAGTGAACATCGGAGTTGTCCCGCTTACACAAAGTCAAAGGACACAGGACTCAACCCCAAGGATCATCGCCTCAAGGATCTTCGCTCCAAGGATCATCGCATCAAGGATAATCATCTCGCATTCAAGGATCCAAGGATCATCACGCCCCATCACCGGGATTAGGTTTCGTAGGCTAGTGATCAACTACGAAACCATAAAGAACGGAAGCCTCAAAGGAAATTGCATGGGCTTTGATACGAATCCTCCGAAGAAGAATGTTCCGTTCATGCCCACCGATTCTGGATCGGAATTTAAGCTACATTGTTAGAATCTAAGTATTTTTAGAAGCTACACAGATAGGGACATAGGGTTGTAGGATTGCATATTAAACATATTTTTTATGCAGCATGACGGTCCAATTCTCCCGCTTCGTCGGGTAAGTCGGGAGGACGTGTAACGATATATCAATCTATCGACACAACACCTATCGATAGCGATAACGCTCAATGAAGAGCAGTGCTTATTAGTATTATTATTAGTATTAAGCTCAAATGATTATTAGTATTAAGTTCATGGACTCTATGAAAGAGTAAAATACATTCTTTTAGTTTAACTGGCTCTGACCCGATAGGTAGAACTAGTTCTTCTTTTCTTTGCAGCGCCACCTAGCCTATCCAACCACTCGCCGCTCACTCGTTTCGCCGTTCACCCATTTCGACACTCACGATCTTCGCCGATCATGCTTTTCGCCTTTGCCGCTCACGCTCTTCACCGGCGCTTTCTCAAAAATCGCAAAAGTAACGGTGATCGGGCCGACGCCACGCGCCGGGCCACCTGAAACTACGTACATGCGATGAGTCACGTAGGCCACTATGCGTAAGAGAGTGACGGAAATAGGAAGCTGAGAATGGCTGATGCAATGGCGCAGCTGTTCCCGGCATCAATGCGTGCCAAAGCGTCGCGGCGAAAAACAGGCCGAAGAGGATGACATAATTTTGGCCGGCGGTGATTTAAGTCAAGACCACGAGATGGATAACAAGTGCCAGTGAAAAAAAAGACAGTAAAGTGCGACATACCAAACCACCAAGATAACCAAGGACGAGGATCAAGGACATAAATACCAAAGCTAACATAAGGACAACGCGATCAAGGACAACACGACAAGGATAACACAAGGACAAGGATATACAAGGATAAGCACCAACATCGGACACGGAAGGAAATACAACGAGGAACACAAGGACGAAGGATATAAGGACGAAACAAGCGAGCGAGAGGGAAACGGCCAGGTGAGTCGACGCAGGCGCCTCGTACGGAGAATATCTCCACAGCTAACCTAGTATAGTGATTCAAGTGTGTGGCGATAGAAAAATATGAGAATGTAATAAAATTGCACAAAGTATTGATGAAGAGTAAGAAACATGTGAAAATATTCGGTGGTGTTCGGTTAGAGGGACCTGAGGTCCTTGAAGGTCCTGCGTTATATCCAGTTCGGCGCGTCCGAACGTAGAGACAGTGAGGGAATATTTATAGTCGGCTATGACGAATCCTTGATCTGGTCCTTACTTTAACATGCTTCTTGTTTGCCGAACCTACCAACTGTGTCTCAGCTTGCATGGGTCCCCGTGCGTGTGTGTGTGTTTGTGTTACCTCTTTGCCTAACCATTATATGTATCGTATTGATGTCGTCTTGCATGTATCCTTCCCTTTTCGCCATTTTATGTGTTGTGGTCCGATCTAGAATCAGCAATTCTCCAATGATCTCGAGTCTCGGTATCTTTACAAATATTTTTGTAAGGAGGCCCTGGGGAGACTTAGATATGTGCCCCAGCTGAGAAAAACTTTCTTACATACTAAGACAAATGTAACTCTGCAAGTTAACTATTAGATTACAACAGGTTATGTACCCAACACCCTCCCACTGCGCCGAAAATTTTGTATACATTTAAAAAAGTATGAAAAATGAGTGAAATGTGTGAAATTATGATGAAATAAGCTCTAGACTCTAAAGAGAAAAGGTTGTTCGTCTCGCTGGCGCCTGTGTGACGTCGATGTTTGTTTTATTTTACGGTGCTTGTGTAGCTTCGGTATATCACGCTTGTGTAGATGAAATAAAAGAAAAAAAGAAAAAAAAAACGTGCGAATATGTTCAGACAGCAGACAATCTTTGACAGAGTAAAGAAAAAGACAGATAAGAACAGAAACTTGCAGTTACGTAAAAATAAATGTACAAAATGAGTATCGCAAGCGCATCAAAATTGTGGGTATAAGTGGTTTTATATCGATCCTGTATTATATAGCATCTCAGAAGATTACGAAACATTCCGAATAGCAATCGAATCACAAGACAATTTGATTTCACCTGAAACATTAAACGTAAAATTATTAGACGAAAGAAGGTCAAAACTCTCAGATCAGATAATGGTACCGAATACAGCAACAATGATTTTAATAAGTACTTCAAAGCACCAGGAATAAAGCACGAGTATTCAGTAGAATACACCCCACAGCAAAATGGAACAGCTGAACGCAAAAAACGAACACTCGTGGAGATGGACCGCTGCATGGTGGTCCAATCTGAACTACCAACGAGCTATTGGGCTGAAGCAGTAAACACTGCAAATTATATACGAAACAGGTGCCCATCCAGAAGCCTGCGTGGTGTCGTATGGTAATTTTTATAAGAAACTTAATCATAAGCTGAAGAAAATGGATCTGAAGCTGCTCGCAGCTGACCCTTGCGTATATATGAAACGGCAGGCAAACTCCATTATTATCGTCTTATTGTACGTAGACGACCTTATAGTTGCAACGGATAATGGCAAGTTGCTAACACATCTAAAAACCGAACTAACTCGCCATTTCGAAATGAAAGACAAGGGAAAGTTGTCATATTGCTTAGGAATCGAGTTCCATCAAAACAAGGAGAAAAACGAATGCTCCATGGGCCAATCTAGATATGTTAAAAACATTTTAAAGAGGTTCAACGTGGACCGGTAAGCACACCAATGAATATCAGTGAAAAGATATCAAGTGACATGTGCTCAACGACGGAATCATTCCGTAAGTCTCCTTAGCTAATATAACAACAAGCACCGAAAACAGCACTGGGTCGCAGCTAAGAGGGTACTTCGTTATCTCAAGGGTAACCAAAACCATGCATTAGTATACAAACGAAGTGGAAAAGATTTGGTGGGCTATGCGGATGCCGACTGGGTAACTAATGTTGATAATCGTAGATCTTTTTCAGGTTTTGCATTTAAATTGGCAAATGCACCAATATGTTGGGAATCCCGCAAGCAGCGCACTGTCGCCTTTTCCATCACAGGGCGAAACATCAAAGGAGGCTGTTCATCTCAGATCGTTTTTACAGGAAATTATAGGCTCACTGCGGACAACCATAATATATAACGATAATCAAGGGGCTGGTCAACTAACAAGAAATCCCTTATTTCACAAGCGAACAAAACATGTGGATATTCGCCATCATTTTATAAGCGACTTGGAAGAGAAAGGAGACATCCGCATCAAATCCATTTCAACAAACGAAATGCCTGCAGACGTTTTGACTAAAAAACTGGGAAAAACAAAGCATTAATCCTGTGTCGCTTCTTTGGGTATGAAGCGAATAAAATAATACGGCGCCATCTGAGGGGAAGTATTGTGAATCCATCTGGCAACCTACTGTTACCATCCGCCCATCCGGCCACCTTATTAGATAACATACATACATAGGTCAGTCGTGCACACGAAATTAGGCTGTTCTCATCACACACTAATTAAACTCTGTAACCAATTGTTAAGACAAATATAACTCTGCAAGTTAACTATTAAATTACAACAAATTGATATGCTAGAACATTAAGATAGCCGACTTCTCATTGATTAGGGTACAACCCAAATATTGCTCTCCAAGTATTGTCTGTAGGTAGGGTGGGTAAAGAATATGAGAGGTGAACAGTCCATCAGATTCACACAGTCAGCAGTCTTAAATCCCTAAAATTTCCGAATTTCATACCATTTTCTTTCCATAGTTTCTTTGTTTTATTCTAGTCTCTTTTCCTAGCACTATAATTTTCTTATGTAATAGAGTACATAGCGATAGGTAGCAGGGAAAAGAACCCCCCACACATCCGGCGAGCTGCGAGAGCGTTAAGTGTGCACACTCTCCCTCTGCCTGCGCACATGTTTTAATGCTAATAACATCCAGTACCATTCTTAAGGCTGATCTTCCTTGGCCTATCCGAGGGAAGTCATGGCAAGAAGGACGTCTACAAATAATGGCGATGGGCCGTTACCAAGCAGGAACAAATGTGGCAGTACTTGGCCATTACATGTCATCATTCTTTGGAAAGAATTGGGCGCTATTTTAAATCGTAGGGTAATCGTGTAAAACGATATGAACCGTTGTTTGTTGAGAAGCAGATTAAAGTTCTTGATTATTCATGGTGAAAACCAGACATTAAATCCAAGCATGAGAAGTACTTGATCGAGAATGTCATCGATTCTGGAAAGTGGGAATTTGTCGGATTTTTATTAATCTGATGCATATTTCATTTAGTATTGGTCTGAAAATGGCGGAAAGTTCTTAGTTAGATTTTTCATGACATTATTTTGTCTGTTATCACTCATTTCTCGGACTATCTCGTTGTCACTTAGTGTTTCGATTTTTATTTTGTTAAGGTTTACTATTTTAATTGAATTTGTTGTATTTAACATTCGGACAAAGGTGTTGTTTTGGTTGGTTCCATCATCAATTTCTTGATTTGGAATTAGAACATTATCTTCTATTGAATTTATTTTGATTTTTCGGACAACTTCAGCACGAACTGGAAGTATTGTGGCATTGTTATCACATGTGTGAATTATTGGTATTGGTATATGTATTGGATATTACTAATCGCCATCTCTTCATACCTGAGCCTGGTAGACCTTTCTTAAGTATCGATAGTATTTGGATATTGTATTCTGATACGGACGGTTCCACTATTTTGTGTAGAATGAGTTTATCGACTTGTTTGTTCTTTCTTCTTTATTTATTGAATTTATTTTGATTTTTCGGACAATTTCAGCGTGACCTGGAAGTATTTGGCCGAAGTATTAGAGTATCACTTGTTTGTGTGAAATCTAATTGGCAATTGTATTTTTTAAGAAAATACCAATAATGCCGTCGCTTGGAATTGAAAAATCTTCATCGATTAAATGGAAGTCGCGAGGAATTTTAAATTTTCCTGTAGTTAGTTCTACGAATGTTAAACCTTTTGAAAAAAATGAACCTCTACCAATGTCTGTTATTTCTGTTGATATAGTTGGACTGATACAGGGGTGTCACAGAAAACGCTAGCGATTCTGGCGACGTTTGAAATGTAAAACGCCGAAACCAAACGTTGGTGTCATGGAAGATTTCCATTACAACAAATTGTCGGAGATCCGACAGTTCATTTTCGGCAACATTTTCGGAGCCACAGCCACCGTTTGGCACATCGGCTGACTCGAACGCCGCTATTTCGGTATTTCGATTGTCGATAAGTGCAATAGGGTTGTGCAATTAAAAAAAAAATACTAACGTTTGGAATTAAAATTGTTATACATTTTTCGTAAACCAAAAATTATTGATAATATTTAACAACAAGAAAAAATTTACTTATTTTTTGGAGGTACAGTTAACATACTGCAACACCAAAATTTTTAAAATTATTATCGCGCGCAATATTTTCGGTGCTTTGACAACCCTATTTTTTACATTTACTTCAAATTTGTAACTGTAAACAAATTTTTGCAAATTAACCAAAAGTTTAAGAACAATGAATTAAATACAACAAGGTGAATACAATGCATCGATAAATGCTAACTATTGCGTTTGTAAGCCTACATTCTCTTTTCTACACAATTCATTTTTCGCAACAATGGCAACTGTTTTACCCCAGAATAAAATTTCGTCCATGCGATTTCTAGGTATTAGCTCTGTTCAACAGGTCATTGGATGCAGACCTGGAGATGTTTAGAACAAATGTGAGCGAAATCGTTGGGAATATTATTTAATCTAGACCAGAGCCGGCCACAAAGAGAGCCCACAAAAAGTATCTTTGTATTTGTGCATTTCAATGTTGCTTTACACTGCGCAAAATAAAAATTGAACAAATTTCGCCGCAATGAAGACAACGAGCGCAGTCCACGATTAAATGCAAGAGAAAGAAAGAGAAAACAAAGCAAGGATCCATTTTTTCATGTGTAGCCTCTCAGCAGAGCGACACAGAAATGCTCGGGTCGAAATGCTGTGAGAAACTAATTCTATTTTCACGCTCTCAAATATTTTTTGTAGTGGCTTCGGCAAGCGCTCGGCTCGTATACATGAGTTTCGCGTTTTGACTTCGGCCCCCGGGGGCTATGCGTGGCCGGCTCTGATCTAGACACTTGCTTCTTTTTAGCAAGCGATTTCCATTTTTACAAATCTTCAATTACAAGTGAAATAATTTAAAATTCGATGCACATATTCAAATGCAAACCATATGCATCAGAAATCAAAAAAAATTTCAATTCATTTTAAAAAAGGCGGAAACTGCAATTGCATTTTTTTCAGATGTTTACATTTCTTTTTCTTCTTTGGCTGGCCAAGATAAAAACAGAGACGTCAACTTGGTGCATTTTTTCGACGTTTACATTAAATTTATCCGTGTACATATAATTTAAAACACTTTCTTAAATTTGGTCGTAATCCAAACAATTTGTGCCTACTTGTGGCATATAACAAACTAAAATTGGAAACACAAATGTTTTGTCCGAAAATAAGTTTCTGCCGCTTTCAGCAGGATGGCAGCCTTGCTTCTGAGTGATTTAAGCAAAAACGACGCTTGCTTGATTTTTTCACAGGCGTTTTCGTAAAATAATAAATTATATATGAACACAAATATTGCCAACGATTATTTGAATGCCATTCTATCCAAAAATTATCAAAGTTTATTTCAACACCATTCTTCATTCATAGAATGAAATGGTATATGAAAGTCGCCAAAATGTATGTAACAGGGAGAAGGAAGCTTCTCCGACCCTATAAAGTATATATATTCTTGGTCAGTATCAATAGCCGAGTCGATTGAGACATGTCCGTCTGTCTGTCCGTCTGTAGGATCATCGAGATCTCGGAGACATGTAGACCCGTTTGCTCTGCAGGCAGATCGAGTTTATTTTTTTTTTCGCCCCGCCCCCTTCCGCCCACGCTATTTGAAAAACAATATTTTGAGCCTCCATATCTCGGGAACTATGCGTGCAGTATGTTGTTTCAAATTTTTGCCACGCCCCCTTCCGCCCCCGAAATTCGAAAAATTCGATTTTTACCCGAAATATTTATCGTATCGAAATTAAATTAAATTAAATGGCACACTAATACATGTCATGTATAACTATCATCCCACCCATATCACAAGAATCGGAATAAAAATGGCCGAGTTATACATAGAAACGTTTTTTACCCATAGCGGTGCAAGGCAGATGCACGCAAAAAAGAGCGAGATAGCATATGCTGGAAATCACCGATTTGGTCGGGGGGCGCTAAAGTGCTCGTTTCCACATAAGAGTGAGCGAGATAGCATTTGAAAGAAATTTAATATAAATCTCTTCACCTAATGCATGGTATATCCAAGTCGGCCCGGCGACTTACTTACTTTATTTTTATAAATACATATGTGGAAAGTAAGATTGATTGTAAATATTTTATTATTTAAATGCTCTAAACATGTGAGGGTATTTGTCCGTTTCCCGAATTACTTTGGGCAACTCGGACATGTTTGTTGTTATTATTATAGTGATTTTGGCCCTGGGTGTTCCCTCGGTAGGAATTTTTCCTACCTCGGTTGTTACCCTGTTCACCTCTTTTGTTATTTCTGCTGTTAATGTAGTTGTGGTTTTAATTCTGGCCGTTATTACGATTATTATTATAATTATTATAATGACCGCGGCCATTTTCTGCGGAAATTATATCTGTTATTACAATTACCCCGGCTCCTTTGGGCAAACAACACTGAATTCGAATTTACAGTCATTTCAGTACTACATTGTAAATACTGTGCGACAGCTTCATTCATAGTTATGAAATTTCCTGACCGAATATTGTTTTTAGCTCTCTATTCTCACAATTTTTAACCATTGCATTACAATGCATTGTGTGAATGGCTTCTTTCGTGCTGAATTTATCAGCAAGTTCTATAGGTAGGCCTTCGTCAACATACGAAGCCTCCAAGAGTTTGTCGTAGATTTTCGACTTCTGTTGTGAATCTGTTGGCCGTTTTACCCTTTTATGTGTTATGTGATGGTCTTGGCTTTACTACGTCGGATGTTTCACCGACTATAGTGTCTTGAAATTTTTCGATGATTGCAGTAATTGTTGTTTCATTTTCGACTTTGTATATTGTCGAGCCTATAATTTTTGATTTTATAACCTCAATGGCCCTTTTGACAAATTCACCAACTTCAAAGCCCTTACGTATCTTTGAAGGTGAATTTTTGTCCACTAAATTCGGGAATGGCGCTTGTTATATCCTTTATGCCCTTTGGGCATTTATTTTCTTCATTATGTTTTCTTTTGTTTCTCTTATACTTGTGTTTGAGTATAATTCTTTTACCTGTTCTATTGCATTATCTTGTTATGATAATGCTATTAAGCGCAGGAATTGTCAGATCGTTTAGATCTTCTTCTTCAATATCTGTTCCCTCGCTATAGATAAGGCTATTTATAAATTAAGATGTTTTGATTGTATCCTATCCATGTCCTACACTTTTTAATTTCATTTTTATGATTTCATAAATTTTTCTTTGGAATTATTAATATTGTGTACTAAAACATTCCATTCCATATTTTCATACGGCTATTTTTCTGAGTTTAAATTTTAAATTTTAAAATGTTTAAATTTTTTTTCTTTTGTAGGCGTTAAAAGACGCAGTTTTCGATTAATTAAGTCAAATTTCATTCATAATTTCTAATTTCATAATTGATGGATTGTTCTGGTAACTTATTCCGTGTAATGATTTGGGATTATGTTTTTTTTTTTTAATATTCTACCTATTCTACCTATGTTTATATAGCTTTGGGCTTTCCGCTCAATTCTACAATTTTTTTTTATATTGGTGTCCTAGGCCTATAAGCTCAGGCGGTTACGGCGCTGGTCATCGCACCAGTTTTGCACATGCATGTGTACATGCAATGTGCACTCTCCATCAGTTCCGGGCAGTCACTAGGGCACTGTTTGGTCCGCTTAGGAAGTTCTATTTGTGGAGGAGGAGTTTCCGTTTTATTATTTATTTCCTTTATTTTATTGAGCGAGAGTTGTTGGCCTTTTTTTCTGAGACTTGACTTTAAAAAGACAAGCTCTTTTTGTAATATTTGGGCATTTGACCAGGGGGTTGGAGTTTGTTTTGCAAATAATAGCCACTTTATGTGTGCTATTCTCCTTTTTATTATCCTTTGCACTCACCCCCTATTTGCCATGACTCTCTCTCTACTCACTCAGTTTTTTCCATTTAGGCTACATATGTATCCAAGTAGTAATTTTTGAGTGTTCACAGGTAATTTTGGTCAAAGTTTTGATTTTCCTTAGGCTGTATTTTAGACAATTTTCAACCGATTTCAAAATTTTGTATGCATTTTTTATTATATTTTTACATACTTTTAAATGCCATCCAAAACTTGCAATTTTGAAAAATAAAATTTGGACTCGATTTTTGAAAATTTTGACAGTGTATACACTGTAATTTTTTTCTAAAATCGGGCCAAAATTAGTTAACATAGTGCAACACCAAAATTTTTAAAATTATTATCGCGCGAGTTACCAGTCCGTTGCCTCTGAAGCCTTGGATCTCTGGGTGTCTTTGAGACTTGTAGTTATTTATGTTGATATGATTGTATGCCAAATAAAACTTGACTGTTCCTTTTCGATTTGATATATATATAAGGCTATGTATAGTAAGACCGCTGATTCGGCTTTACGCCGGATGTGGGTGTCTGGTCTCAGATTCAAGTTGTTTACATTAATTCTTGGATATGCTGTGTTAGCTAAATGTTGTCAAGTGTTGCAAGAGGGACGGTCCACACGATGCATGAGTTGAATGACATTGTTGTGGTTAGTGGGACAATGTCCGAGGAGGTTTGGGCGGGGGTGATGCAGAGCCGTTGGCGATAACTCCTCCCCCCGCAAACTGGAGCGACGGCCATAACGGAGGAATGGTCGGAGTGAAGACAGGTAGCGGTGAATGTGTTTGTGGGTAGTAGATAGTTTTGTTTTTCCGCAGCTTCCAAAAGAAAAGGACAGCTAGTAGCAGGCATCCCGAAATGGCGTATAAGGTGGCCATATGTTTTTTTACTTCCTGAGTTTTTTGTAGGAGTCTTGTGTTGGTTTGTATCGCATCGAGGTGGATTTTTTCCAGACTAAGTACTTCAATTGTCCTATTTTCGATAATTTTCTGGATGGGGGGTAGTAAGATATCCACGTGTTCGGTACTATTAAAATCCGTTTTATCGTATTGGATATTATTCATTCTGATCGAACAATTAGAGTATTTTATTACTTGGGATCCAGAAATGACGGTCGGTTTCCCGCATGTGGATTGCAGTAGGAGATTCCTTGTATTGAATGCAAAGATCATTCCATTTTCGGATTCAAAGATGTTGGTGAAATTTCCCGTTTGCATTAGGTCACATGGGGCCGTTTTACCTTTGATGATATTCCTAAGGCAATCGTTGTTGGTGGGGAAGTCGTTGTTGGAGGTTTGCTCGCAGAATGTCTTATCGTCTATCTTAATACATTTGTTTTTTATATATAATATAGTTTCGTTGTTTTGGGCAATAAGTTTGGGTGCTATAATAAATTTTGTATCATTTATCGGTAAGGGTATAATTCTTTCTAGATTATAATTTGTCTCTTCAAAAATAGGGATCTTTATATTAAAAATAATTGTATTTTCCTGACAGAGAGTTTTAAGTCTTAATAAAATATACATGTGTTCTTCTAGGTCTAGGTTTATGTTTTGCTTTTGAAAAAATGTTTTTATGTACTCGATTTCCTTTAAATTTAAGATAAATTTTTGATCTTCTTCTTCGAAATTTTTCAAAATACCTTTTTGTGACATACTTAAGAAATTATTGATCAAGGTTTGTTCCTTATTTATATGATTTGTTATATTTTTAAAACGGATTAGTACCTCGTTGTTAAAATTGATTTGATCGTTTACTGCACTTGAAAAGGACTCAGTTTTTTCTTTTGCCTGCCTAATTTGTTCATAGATCTGTTTAGAATCTTCGTCGTCCATGTTCCCTGTAATAGCTTTTACAACGCTACCTATTCCATTAATCAGTCCTCGTTTCTTGCGACTGTGGGGTAAAAGGGTTGTTATTCTTTTTTGGAGTTCCCTTAGCTTCTCATCTAATATTCCTAGTGATAGTTTAAACATTTCGTTTGATTTCAAATTCCTGATTGTTTGTTCTATTTTCCTTGCACAGTTTTGGTAATCGTCCATATCTATTATGTGGTTTATTGATTTATACGTTTTTATGATTCTTACATTGCCCAAACTAATTCTGGCAATGGGCGATGTTCCATCCAGGGGGGTGATTGAAATGAATTGTGCATTTGCCTGTAGGCTTCTGAAAGTTCAAGAAATGGAATTATGGAATTGTTTGAACGAGGTTCGTAAGGTTAGTTGTTTCTGTTTTGTATCCTAAGTTTGGCTTTATGTAGTTTTTGGTTTTTCCTAGTTATTACTGTTGTTCCCTTGTCTCTAAGTACTTGTTGTTTCGAGAACCGCGGGGTCAACTTGTTCCTTCTGTTTTCTTTCCTGAAGATTATTTCATCGGGGGATAATTGTTGTGGTGCTATTCTTCCTTTATTTAGTTTTCCTATTCTATCTGTTTTTTTCTTTTCAAGTTGTTCTTTAACTTCTGCGTAAAGATTTGTGCGGAATAAGTTTAATTCATTCAAGAAGTCGTGTCTATTGTTTGGGGTCATTGTTTTATTAAATATGTGTGTTCTACCACTGAAAGTTCAAATGGGGTATGATTAGTACTTGAGTGTATAGCATTATTGTAAGTGATTAATGTTTCAGAGAGGGTTTCGTCGTGATCGAGAGGTAATCCTTTTTCCTTCTTTTTATGAAGTATAATTCTAAATGCCTCTGTTAGAGTTGAATGGACGCTTTCTATGGGGGAGTTACTAGTGGACTGTTGGAATGACATGCAATGTGTGTCGATGTTGTATTGTTCGCAGTATTCTTTGAACATAGGGCTGGAAAATTCTGCACCCTGATCGTATACGATTTTTTGTGGAATGCCGTATAGACTTATAAAATTTTTTAAGGATTTTAAAATGTTAATGGAGTTTCTATTTGATATGATATATGCGCAAGTAAACTTTGAAAACTTGTCTATTATTGTTAGATGAACCTTGCCATTAATTGTATAGACATCTATGTGGATTATGTCCATGGGCTTGTGTGGTGTTTCTGATATTTCAAAATTGATTCTTGGGGGTGCCTGTCGTATTTAAGCGTTTTACAAGTGTCGCAGTTCCGGATTATTTGACTTATCTTACTTTTCATTTGGGGAAAATAAACCTCTCTTTTTAGGTGCAAGAATGTTTCATCAATACCTCTATGGTTATTGTTTATGTGGTACTTTGTTATGGATTCTTGTTGTGCTTTGAAGTCGAGAATTTCTGTTACTATACTTATGCATCTGATTAATTTGTGCGTTGGTAAGTATGCGAAGTGTAGTGAATATGCTTGCTGTATTTTATGGAAAATATCGTTGGGCGCATAAATTGCACACAATTTGTTAGGTTTCACTGTTCTTTTTAGTATGTCTGTTATAGTTTGTTGGTCGAAGGTTGGTTCTGTAATGACACGTCTTAATTTATTTTTGAAAGGGGTTAGGGTCTCGACATGTGGAATTGTTCCTGTTTGAAATACAATTTTGGAGGCGAAGTCGTTTAATGGTTTGTCTGAAATAGGGATATCTGTGTCGTCAGCTTGCGTCTGTAAGGGTGCTGCGTCGTTTACATTAATACTAGCACTCATGTTTGTATTAACTCTACTAAGCGCATCGGCGATTACATTCTGTGAGCCCTTTTTGTAGACAACGTCGTAATCATACTCTAGAAGTTGGAGTCTCCAACGAACTATTTTTGAACTTGGTTCTTTGAAACTCATAAGCCAGGTTAATGGTTTGTGATCTGTTACTATTGTGAACTTCCTACCGAACAGGTATGGTCTAAAGTTTTTTACCGCCCATATAATGGCTAACATCTCTTTTTCCGATGTTCCGTAATTGACCTCTGTATCAGAAAGTGTTCTGCTGGCGAAGGATACTGGTTTATCTGTTCCTAATGATCCTTGTGATAGAACTGCCCCGAGGGCGAAGTTGCTAGCGTCAGTTGTTACAAAAAATTTTTTTGTGAAATCCGGAAATATAAGTATTGGATCGTTGCAAAGCAATGTTTTACAAAATTTGAATGTGTTTGTGAATTCTTCATCTACGGTTATTTGCTTTTTGCCTTTTAACTGTCTTGTTAATGGTTTGGTAATGTGTGCAAAGTCCTTTATAAATTTGCGATAGTACCCTAAGAGTCCGAGGAAAGATTTAATGTCTCTTCTGTTCTTAGGGCAAGGAAAGTCTTTAATGGCTTGTATTTTAAAGGGATTTGGTTTAACGCCTTCTTGTGTGACTAAATGCCCTAGAAAATCTATTTCTTTCCTTAAGAAGTTTGATTTTGATAATTGAATTTTAAAATTTGCTTCTCGCAGCCTCACAAATATGTTTTTAATGTCTATTATATGTTGTTGTAGAGATGGTGAAAATATTATTATGTCATCCAGGTATACTAGACAAATGTCACCAATGAAGTCGCGGAGTATGTTATCCATGACTCTCTGAAAGGTGGCCGGGGCGTTTTTGAGTCCGAAAGGCATTCGGACGAATTCGTAATGTCCATTTTCTACCGTAAATGCAGTTTTT
The DNA here is from genome assembly GCA_018150735.1 of Drosophila sp. 14030-0761.01. Lineage (NCBI taxonomy): Eukaryota > Metazoa > Arthropoda > Insecta > Diptera > Drosophilidae > Drosophila > Drosophila sp. 14030-0761.01. The sequence continues at coordinate 30,756,374 of JAECWO010000031.1, forward strand.
TGTATATCTGCTTCATTCATTTGGATTTGATGGAATCCACTAGCCAAGTCTAAGGTTGAAAAGTATTTAGTTTTACCAATTTGGTCAAGGACATCGTTTATGTTCGGGATAGGGTAACGATCGGATATGGTTTTGTCATTGAGTTTCCTATAGTCTATCACCAACCTCCATTTTTTCTGTCCCGATGAGTCTGCTTTTTTTGGCACGACCCACACTGGTGCACTCCATGGGGAATGGCTTGGTCTGATTATATTTTGTTCAAGCATCTTGTTTATCTGATCTTTTACTTCTTGTTTATGTATAAATGGGTATCTATAAGACCTGACGAATATTGGATCGCAGTTGTTGGTGTTTATTGTGTGTTTTACCTCATTAGAAAATGTAAGGGAATCCTCTTTGTTATAAAAAAGGTCGGTAAATTGTTTGCAAATCTGTAAAAATTCTCTTTTTTCTTCTACATTTAAGTGGTTTGTGTCAATATCGGGGAGGTTCCCAATACCAGTTGCTTGATTATAAGAGTCAGACTGTAATGAATACAATTCGATAAAATCTTCTTTGTTGTATGGGGTAACTTGTAGTGGTTGTTCAAAAAAAATTTTTTGGTCATTTTGCGAATTGTTTATTACTTCCAGATAGCTAGTTCCGTCTACCGCTTCATAAATGCCCTCAGATATTAAGAGGTTATCATTAATTGCTATTGTATTGCAGAAGAAGTCACCTTGTTCTAAATCTACCGGTAGTGGAAGTAGGATTCTGGTGAAGGCTGATATTGTGAAAACCGTTGTTGTTGTGTTTCTTTGTGTTAGGATGGTCATTGTTGCGTTAGGGGTTTCTAGTCGTGATTCACCTAAATCTATCTTGGCTTTGATTCTGGATAACACGTCGATTCCAATAAGGCCGTCGAAACTGGGGTGGAATCTAAAGAGTAAAAGGTCTACTGTTCCTTGTTCGTTGAATTCCCTAAAGAATGGGAGTGCGACTTCTTCTTGTACTGAATAGTCATTTAGCACGGCTATTATTGTGATAGGGTCTTTCATTTTCCTTTTTTGGTCGTGTGAAATAAGGTCAGGGTTGATAAGTGAATGGGTTGATCCTGTGTCTATGAGGAATTTTAGTTTGCTATTTCCTTGGAATATGAGATATATAAAAGGAAGAGTTGCTCCGTAGCGTATGTTATTTAAGTACCCGATGGGTTGGATGAGGCGCTTTGTTGAAAATTTTGGGCATCATCAATGTTGAATAATTGGTGCGAGGTCGAAGCGCCATCTGAAGTATTATTTTTTGGTTTGAAAGGGTTTGGGTTGTTCGAGTACCTCTGGGGGTTTGGGTGATTGTTATTTCTCGGTTGAGCGTATTGATTAGAATAGGGGGCCCTGCGATTATTGAATCGTGACTGCTCCATACGGGGTTGCGATTTATTTGGGTTTTGGTAGTAGAAAGACTGTTCTTTACGGGGTTGCGAATTATTTGGGTTTTGGTAGTAGAAAGACTGTTCTTTACGGCAGCGTTCGTAAGCGTCTTCTATCGAGGTCGGGTCTCTTGACCTAATTAATGTCTTAAGTGGTTCCCTAAGGTTGGTCAAGAACATATTCAAACAAATGTCATTATACAGTTGTTTTTTTCCTTCAATAGCAATCGATGTTTGGTTGCTATTGGTTAAGAGGGATAATAGTTCTCCACGGAGTTTTATTATCCCGAAGTACAATTTGCCAAGTGATAGATTTAGTGGTAGGGATTGGATTTCTTTAAGCAAAATTACCTCGCTCTTTTTACTAGCGTAAAGTCGGTTTAAGTTACATTTGATTTCATCCCAATTCAATTTTGTTCCCGCGAGGTTAAGGGCTTCGTTTGCCCTTCCTGTAATTTTGTTCCTTATCACTCAATAACCCATAGGGGGTTTGATCTGCTCCTCTAATCAGCATGATAATTTCTTCCACGCTAGTGACAAAGTTATCTAGAGTTCCTAATGTTCCATCAAATGTCGGAAGCTCCTTTACGAAGGCTAACATATCGGTTGTACTAAACCCTGCCCCGATTCCCAGGCTGCTTGCTAATGGGGTGGGTGGTGGTCCGCTAATTGTTGGGGTGATAGAGCCTGAAGCATTGCCTGAGTCCATTATACGATTTTGTTGTGGTGGGGAAGTTTCCTCGCTTATGTCCGTGAGGCTAGAACTCCTGAGTCCTAATCGCGATCTTGTCTTGGCAACTAATTTCTTTGACATTAGGGTACTATTTGATCAATTATTCTTTTTTTTTTTTTTGTAATGGGTCTTATTTTCTTTTGTAATGTGTTTTTGTAATGTGTCTATATGTGTGTATGCTTATATATATATGTGTATGTGTGAATGGGTTTATTGAACTTAAGTGTATTTCGTATTCAAATGTGGTTTCTTCTAATGTGGTTTCTGTAATGATTTTTTATTAGTAAATGTTTTTTTTCAGTTATATTTATGTATATTTTCTGATGTAAATGTGTCAAACTGCATTATTTCTTTCTTTTCATTTTTTTTTTTTTTGTTTTGTACATATTATATTGTGTGCGAGTCAATGTGTTTGCAACTGGTATACGTGCCGTCCGACAATTGTCTCAGTGACCTATTCCACGTATACCCGATTACTTAATACACTGTCTGTGCTATTTATTATTATTCATTTTTAATTAGAAATTGTTTTCTTTTTTTTTTTTTTTTTTTTGTTTGTATGTGATTAATATCTGCGTTGTGTGTTGGAGATAGGCAATAGCCTACAGTCAGTGCATGTGGCGTCCGACAATTGTCTTAGTGACATGTTCCACTTGCACTCGACTGTCCGACACGCTGTATTTTGTATTTTGTATATGTACATATTTATACATGCGTTAGGCAATGTGCTTGCAACCGGTACACGTGGCGTCCGACTATTGTCTCAGTGACCTGTTCCACGTATATCCGATCGTTCGATACACTGCTTGTGATATTTATTTCTTTATTTATTTTTAATTAAGCATTTTCTTTTTTTTTTTTTTTTTTTTTGTGTATATGCATTTTCCTGACAGTGTGCTTACGACTGACTTACGTGGCGTCCGACTATTGTCTCAGTGACCTGTTCCACGTATATCCGATCGTTCGATACACTGCTTGTGACATTTATTTCTTTATTTATTTTTAATTAAGCATTTTCTTTTTGTGTATATGCATTTTCTTGACAGTGTGCTTACGACTGACATACGTGGCGTCCGACTATTGTCTCAGTGACCTGTTCCACGTATATCTGATCGTTCGATACACTGCTTGTGATATTTATTTCTTTATTTATTTTTAATTAAGCATTTTCTTTTTGTGTATATGCATTTTCTTGACAGTGTGCTTACGACTGACATACGTGGCGTCCGACTATTGTCTCAGTGACCTGTTCCACGTATATCCGATCGTTCGATACACTGCTTGTGATATTTATTTCTTTATTTATTTTTAATTAAAAAGTTCCCCTTTTTTTTTTGTGTATATACGTTTTTCTGACATATTTGTTTTTTGTTTAACTTTTCTTCTCTTTTTTTTTGTTGCACATTTGACACTTTTACACATTTACCACCACTTTATTCGTGTTCTTACGCTATTATTATAAGAATTAACTGCAGTTCTTTCATCGTTCGCTCGTCCAGCTGCGCCAGTTACCAGTCCGGTGCCTCTGAAGCCTTGGATCTCTGGGTGTCTTTGAGACTTGTAGTTATTTATGTTGATATGATTGTATGCCAAATAAAACTTGACTGTTCCTTTTCGATTTCAACTTAGAAGTGAGTTCTGGTTTATTCATTTTCATTTTAGAAACCTACGCAGAGGCTATGTATAGTAAAGTATATGATATATATATAAGGCTATGTATAGTAAGACCGCTGATTCGGCTTTACGCCGGATGTGGGTGTCTGGTCTCAGATTCAAGTTGTTTACATTAATTCTTGGATATGCTGTGTTAGCTAAATGTTGTCAAGTGTTGCAAGAGGGACGGTCCACACGATGCATGAGTTGAATGACATTGTTGTGGTTAGTGGGACAATGTCCGAGGAGGTTTGGGCGGGGGTGATGCAGAGCCGTTGGCGATAACTCGCGCAATATTTTCGGTGCTTTGACAACCCTATTTTTTACATTTACTTCAAATTTGTAACTGTAAACAAATTTTTGCAAATTAACCAAAAGTTTAAGAACAATGAATTAAATACAACAAGGTGAATACAATGCATCGATAAATGCTAACTATTGCGTTTGTAAGCTTACATTCTCTTTTCTACAGTCGTGATTCACCTAAATCTATCTTGGCTTTGATTCTGGATAACACGTCGATTCCAATAAGGCCGTCGAAACTGGGGTGGAATCTAAAGAGTAAAAGGTCTACTGTTCCTTGTTCGTTGAATTCCCTAAAGAATGGGAGTGCGACTTCTTCTTGTACTGAATAGTCATTTAGCACGGCTATTATTGTGATAGGGTCTTTCATTTTCCTTTTTTGGTCGTGTGAAATAAGGTCAGGGTTGAGAAGTGAATGAGTTGATCCTGTGTCTATGAGGAATTTTAGTTTGCTATTTCCTTGGAATGTGAGATATATAAAAGGAAGAGTTGCTCCGTAGCGTATGTTATTTAAGTACCCGATGGGTTGGATGAGGCGCTTTGTTGAAAATTTGGGCATCATCAATGTTGAATAGTTGGTGCGAGGTCGAAGCGCCACCTGAAGTATTATTTTTTGGTTTGAAAGGGTTTGGGTTGTTCGAGTACCTCTGGGGGTTTGGGTGATTGTTATTTCTCGGTTGAGCGTATTGATTAGAATAGGGGGCCCTGCGATTATTGAATCGTGACTGCTCCATACGGGGTTGCGATTTATTTGGGTTTTGGTAGTAGAAAGACTGTTCTTTACGGGGTTGCGAATTATTTGGGTTTTGGTAGTAGAAAGACTGTTCTTTACGGCAGCGTTCGTAAGCGTCTTCTATCGAGGTCGGGTCTCTTGACCTAATTAATGTCTTAAGTGGTTCCCTAAGGTTGGTCAAGAACATATTCAAACAAATGTCATTATACAGTTGTTTTTTTCCTTCAATAGCAATCGATGTTTGGTTGCTATTGGTTAAGAGGGATAATAATTCTCCACGGAGTTTTATTATCCCGAAGTACAATTTGCCAAGTGATAGATTTAGTGTTAGGGATTGGATTTCTTTAAGCAAAATTACCTCACTCTTTTTTAATAGCGTAAAGTCGGTTTAAGTTACATTTGATTTCATCCCAATTCAATTTTGTTCCCGCGAGGTTAAGGCAATAACCCATAGGGGGTTTGATCTGCTCCTCTAATCAGCATGATAATTTCTTCCACGCTAGTGACAAAGTTATCTAGAGTTCCTAATGTTCCATCAAATGTCGGAAGCTCCTTTACGAAGGCTAACATGTCGGTTGTACTAAACGCTGCCCCGATTCCCAGGCTGCTTGCTAATGGGGTGGGTGGTGGTCCGCTAATTGTTGGGGTGATAGAGCCTGAAGCATTGCCTGAGTCCATTATACGATTTTGTTGTGGTGGGGAAGTTTCCTCGCTTATGTCCGTGAGGCTAGAACTCCTGAGTCCTAATCGCGATCTTGTCTTGGCAACTAATTTCTTTGACATTAGGGTACTATTTGATCAATTATTCTTCTTTTTTTTTTTGTAATGGGTCTTATTTTCTTTTGTAATGTGTTTTTGTAATGTGTCTATATGTGTGTATGCTTATATATATATGTGTATGTGTGAATGGGTTTATTGTAGAGCTGCAAAACTATCGATGGTTGCAACATTCAATAGTTTCGATGGTTTGGCAACAAATATTCAATAGTATCGATAGTACTATCGAAAATATTTTCAAATTCAAAAACTTAATAAACGCATACTTAACAATAATAATGAATAAAATTAAAATTAAGGATCAGTCTTCTGCCAAGATTCGAGAATTGTGACTAAGAAAAAGGAGCATGTCCACATGCTTAGCTTTTAAGGCAGCTCTTCGTTCCGTTATAATTTGTCCAGCTTTGCTGAACAATCGCTCCGACTCTGTCGATGAAGCAGGAATGCAAAAATATTTGCAAAAAAATGTATGGTAATGCCACTATCGATAGTGAACAATAACCATCGATAGCGACGCAAAAATATAAAAATTCGATATATCGATAGTGCCATCGATAGTTTTACAGCTCTAGTTTATTGAACTTAAGTGTATTTCGTATTCAAATGTGGTTTCTTCTAATGTGGTTTCTGTAATGATTTTTTATTAGTAAATGTTTTTTTTTCAGTTATATTTATGTATATTTTCTGATGTAAATGTGTCAAACTGCATTATTTCTTTCTTTTCATTTTTGTTTTTTTTTTGTTTTGTACATATTATGTTGTGTGCGAGTCAATGTGTTTGCAACTGGTATACGTGCCGTCCGACAATTGTCTCAGTGACCTATTCCACGTATACCCGATTACTTAATACACTGTCTGTGATATTTATTATTATTCATTTTTAATTAGAAATTGTTTTCTTCTTTTTTTTTTTTTTTTGTTTGTATGTGATTAATATCTGCGTTGTGTGTTGGAGATAGGCAATAGCCTACAGTCAGTGCATGTGGCGTCCGACAATTGTCTTAGTGACCTGTTCCACTTGCACTCGACTGTCCGACACGCTGCAATTTTGTATATGTACATATTTATACATGCGTTAGGCAATGTGCTTGCAACCGGTACATGTGGCGTCCGACTATTGTGTCAGTGACCTGTTCCACGTATATCCGAACGTTCGATACACTGCTTGTGATATTTATTTCTTTATTTATTTTTAATTAAGCATTTTTTTTTTTTTTTTTTTTTTTTGTGTATATGCATTTTCCTGACAGTGTGCTTACGACTGACATACGTGGCGTCCGACTATTGTCTCAGTGACCTGTTCCACGTATATCCGATCGTTCGATACACTGCTTGTGATATTTATTTCTTTATTTATTTTTAATTAAGCATTTTCTTTTTTGTGTATATGCATTTTCTTGACAGTGTGCTTACGACTGACATACGTGGCGTCCGACTATTGTCTCAGTAACCTGTTCCACGTATATCTGATCGTTCGATACACTGCTTGTGATATTTATTTCTTTATTTATTTTTAATTAAGCATTTTCTTTTTTGTGTATATGCATTTTCTTGACAGTGTGCTTACGACTGACATACGTGGCGTCCGACTATTGTCTCAGTGACCTGTTCCACGTATATCCGATCGTTCGATACACTGCTGCTGGCGTCTGTTTGAAGGATGAACATCCTTTCAAAATCTGGGCATGCCAGTATTGGGTCGGCCACCAATTTCTTTTTGACTTCTTCAAATGCAGATTGGTGTTCTTCGCTCCAGTGCCATCTTGTTTTCTTCTTGAGCAGTGAGTGTAGCGGTTGCACCATTGTTGCAAAACCTGGCACAAATCTTCTGTACCACGATGCTACCCCCAAATACTGTCTTAATTCTTTCACGCATCTCGGGGGTTTTTTTTCTGCAATCGCTGCCACTTTTTCTGGGTCCGCTCCGATTCCTTGTTCTGTGACTCGATGGCCTAGAAATTGTAGCTCCTTTCTGAAGAATTGGCATTTTTCCGCGTTGATTCTGAGGTTTGCCGTTTTTAATCTTCGGAAAACTTCTTTGAGGTGCCGGATGTGGTCTTCTCTTGTCTTGCTCACCACTATGATGTCGTCCTGGTATGCGAATGCGTGTGGCATCATCTCCGGGCCTATAACTTGATCAAGCGCCCTTTGGAAAGTTGCTGACGCTGAGTGTAATCCGAATGGCATCACCTTCCATTGGAATAGTCCTCTCCCTGGTACTGTGAACGCGGACATCGGTCTGCTATCCTCTTCCAGAGGGATTTGCCAATATCCGTCCTTCAGATCTAGACTGATAATAAATTTTGCCTCTTTTAGCTGGTTTAGGATGTAGTCGATCCGAGGCATTGGGTACGCGTCCTTAATTGACTTCGCATTGATTTGTCTAAAATCGACGCACAATCTCCATTTTCCTGTTTGTTTCTTCCGAACCATTACTATCGGGGAACTGTATGGACTTTTTGAATGTTCTATATATCCCATTCTTAGCAGCTCATTTACTTTATCATCGATCTCTCCTTGCATTTTTGGGTTCTTTGGGTAATACCGTTGACGGACTGCTACGTCATCTTTCATTCTTATCCTATGGGTTGCTATTGTTGACGTTCCTGTGATTTTTGCCATTTCCTTTAGCTCCTCCCCTAGGAATGACTCGATAATAGACTGATCGACCTTTTCCTGCCCCACTATGATGGACATTCTCTCTATCAGTCTTCCGTTGAATCTCTTTAGCGATGGTATATTTATTGTGTGTCCTCCGCATTGGATTGTTGTCCCCATTGCTTTTAAAAAGTTCCACCCTAGTACCATTGCATCAATTCCATTTGGTAGCACCAGGAATGGTATTGACATTTGTTTGTTTCCGAACCTTACTTCTCCTTCCCATTGTCTTTGGATGTTGCTTACGCTCCCGTCTGCCATCCATACTTGTTTATTTACGCTGCTCCATATTCCTTTGTGTTCGAGCGTTTCGCTCATCTTTTGACTTATGAAGCTGCTCGTTGCTCCCGAGTCTATGGTGCCCTTCACTCTGCTCCCTGCGAGCTCTACTATGGCGCAGAGCTGGTCCGCCTCTTCTCTTAATCTTCCGACTAGTGTTGAGGAGCTGTTGTCGTCGGTCCCTGCTCGCCCCTTGTAGACTGAATCTGGGCCGATTGCAGTCTCTTGCCCAGTGTCCTGCTCCACCACATCGCCTACATGCCTGTTTTGGATTCTGTATCCATTTTGTCTCGATATTTCTACCTTGTTGTAGACCATTATGAGTTGGTGGATTTCCGTCGATGTATCTTCTGAACCTCGTGTTTTGTGTGTTATGGGGTATTTGTCTTTGTCCTCCGCTGAAATTTTGCTGCCTCGTTAGACTCTGGTTATGTATCCTGTTGTCTTCTCTTATAAACTCTGCTCTTTCTCGTTCGAGAATTTCATATTCTTCCGCCAGTTGCATTAAATCTTCCATTGTCCTGATGCTTTGCGGCCTGATGAATATACGCAGGTCTGGTGTACAGTTTTCCATTATCACCTCCAGTTGTTCGAAGTCTGGGATCTTGAGTGGTCGCATCAGTGTCTGCATCTCGATCATGAAATCTTTGAACGATTCTCTTCTGCCTTGCTTTCTGGCCTTTATTTTGTCGGCCAGGTTTTTGAAGTATCCTTTTGGTAAGAAATACTTCCTAAAGCTTTCCGTGAATTCCTCCCAGGTCCTCCACTGTTTGTTGTTGGCAATGTACCATTTTAGGGCCTTGTCCTTTAACAGTTCCGGCATTGCTCGTGGTATCATGTCGATCTCGATGCCATACATATCTGCAGACCATTCTACTTGTTCGATGAATTCTAGAGCTTTGTCGTTGCCATCGAATCTAAACGTCCATTCTCTGACTTGTTTGGCCACCTTTGCATACTCGCTAGATTGATGAGGTTTACTTCTTTTCTCATATACCACCTCTTCTTCCACTCTTTTCTTCCTTTCATCGATTGTGGTCCTTAGGAGTTGTTTTTCGTTGTCGTCTAGTGCGTTATCGCTGGCCCACCTGGACGTTTTGAAAGTTGGGATGGCCAGCGTTGCGATGTCTATTCCCCTTTGGGGTCCTGTTTCTCTTTGTGATTTTGAGAATTTTATCGCCAGCTCATCTATTTGTTTCCTCCTTGTTTCATCCTCTTCATGCTTGAAGATCCATTCTCCGAATTGCTTCCTCATGTCCTCCACCGTTCCTGTCATGTTCATCCCGAATTCTCTGCCATGTTTCACCAGATCCTCCTTCTTCATATGGTACACCCATGATTTGGTCATTTTGCCGCTTTCTTATCCTTTTTGATTGTTTACGTTATTTATTTTATCAGTATAGCACGTTGGGCGCCAGTTGTAACGATCCTTTTTCGTCCTTAGAGTCGTTGATGAGACTTTTCAGGGCTAGGTTCGGCACAACAATTTATTTTGTGCCCCGATAAATAATAACGCTTTTGGATATAATTTCGGCACAGACCTTCTTAGTTTTGGTTTTTATTGATGTATTTGGGATTCTGTAGGGGTCCTTGGCGATTGGTTGGAGGTCCTTCGTGATCCTTGTGTCCTTGGTGCTGCTTTGCTTGGGTCTTCGCTGTTGTTCTTTGCTTGCTACGGTTGGCTCCTTTCGCTTGACTTATTTTGCCGGCTCCTTGATGCCGACGCAGATGACTCAGATCCTTGATCTGGGTTCAACTTCGTCTCTTGATTTCTCCTACCCTCCTACGCTCTCCTGACTTCTACTTCTACCCCAATCTCTGCGTTCAAGGATATTTCCTGAACTCTTCCCCCTCAAGGATATCTCTTGAGGTCCTTATTTTGGCTCAAGGATACTTCCTGAATCCAAAATACTCCTCCAGGATACTTCCTTTATGCTCAAGCCCCAGTTCAAGGATATTTCCCGAACTTTTCCCTCTCAAGGATATTTCCTGAGGTCCTTATTTTGGTTCAAGGATACTTCCTGAGTCCAAAATATTCCTCCAGGATACTTCCTGTTTGCCTACAACCCTGTTCAAGGATATTTCCTGAACTTTTCCCTCTCAAGGATATTTCCTGAGGTCCTTATTTTGGTTCAAGGATACTTCCTGAGTCCAAAATATTCCTCCAGGATATTTCCTGTTTGTTTAAAACCCTGTTCAAGGATATTTCCTGAACTTTTCCCTCTCAAGGATATTTCCTGAGGTCCTTATTTTGGTTCAAGGATACTTCCTGAGTCCAAAATATTCCTCCAGGATATTTCCTGTTTGCTGAAAACCCTGTTCAAGGATATTTCCTGAACTTTCCCTCTCAAGGATATTTCCTGAGGTCCTTATTTTGGTTCAAGGATACTTCCTGAGTCCAAAATATTCCTCCAGGATCTTTCCTGTTTGTTTAAAACCCTGTTCAAGGATATTTCCTGAACTTTTCCCTCTCAAGGATATTTCCTGAGGTCCTTATTTTGGATCAAGGATACTTCCTGAGTCCAAAATATTCCTCCAGGATCTTTCCTTTCCTACTTCCTGCTCCCTGCCGCTTGATTCTAGGATTTTTTTCCGAATCGTCCCTATTTTCTGTTCCCTGTGTTATTCTCAGGACACTCGCTTGAACCCAGACTTGGTCCTTTGAGTACTCTGACTTCGATTTGATGCTTCAAGATTACTACTGGAGGTCTTGAACACTTCACTTCCTTTTCCTCGCCTTTTGAACTCTCAAGATTACTACCAGAGGTCTTGAGATGTCCACTTTGCTTCGCTGCTTGACACTTGATGATCGTCCTTGTGTCGACGCGTGCCTTATATAGGCCTCCTGGCCTCTGGATGCATATGTCGCAGTACCGCTATACAGCCAGTACATTTCCATTGGCTCTACTTTTACCCACGCACTTTCGCTGTTGCTATGCGTGGTGAAAGTACCGCTTATCCCTTTTCCTTTTGCATGCAGCCACTTTCTTTAACGCTGCATGCCCATTCCTTTGCCTATTTCCGTCTCCCTCGCGCTCCTTGTGTTTGCGCTGGTGCCGTCGCCGATCCTTTTCTCGCCTTCTATTCATCACGACCTCCAACCTCGCCTATGACCCCTTTTGTGCCCTTATGGGTCTCCGAATATTTTTTCTTAATTCTATTACATTGATTTCATGTAATTTCTCTAACAATTCATACATCTCTTTATATCTATTTATATACATATTTAAATAATTAATTATTTACTTATTTATACACCCACCCATTTCCTTTCTATCGTACGGGCTGCCAATTCTTATCGTAACTTGGCCTCTCCAACGATATTCGCTTTGTTCCCATTGGCCACCCCGTCATATGACTTCGCTCTCATACGATCTGCCACTGTCACCCCCCCCTACTCCCCTTTTGACAAGCAGAGCCCTCACTTTATTTCGTTCAAGGGCCCCCTTCACACCCGCACCCGTCTTTCGGGCTCGCTAGCCCTCACTTTTGGTGCTCTCGGTGCCCACATTCCGAAGTGCGCTTCGCGGCGATCGTATTGCATTCACACGTACAGTGTACGTGTGAACGGCCGCTCTCGCTTTCGCTCTCGCTCTCTCATCTGGTGACATCGCCCTTTGCTTTCCGGTTGTGTTCGTTTGCTTTGGGCTTCTGTTAAATGCTTGGGGCTCAGCAACAGCCGGCGCTTTGCATTTTTGCTTATGCCCAGCTGTCTTTGTTTTTGTTGCAGCTCTTCGCATTTGTTTATGCTCAGCTGTTCTTTTGTTTTGCGTTATTGCTTGCATTTATTCTGCTGCTGGGCTTGCTTCACTTGTTGTTGCTGTTTTTGTGTTTCGTTTTATATCTTTGTTATTGCTGTGGTATTTAATGTATTTGCTGTTTTATATATTTGTTATTGTTGTTGCATTTACTGTATTATTATATATTTTATATATAATCATACATAATAATTTCTTGTATTTGTTGTTGTTGTGTTACTGTGTCGCATTGAGGTATTTGTTGTTATATATTTTATATATAATAATATATACTACTTTCATGTATTTGTTGTTGTTGTTCTTTGTGCATTATTTCTTTCTTCCGTTGCCGTTGTTCTGCCGACGGCAAAACAGCCCTTGGCTTTGTATATACATGTTGCTAACTTTGTATATTTGTTGCCGTTGTTTGTTATATTTTCTTTTGCTGTTGTTTTGCCGACGGCAAAACGGCCTGCGCGAGTTTTGTTTTGCCGACGGCAAACCAGCCCTTGGATTTGTATATACATGTTGCTAGCTTCTTGTGTTGCTGGTTGTGTTTGTTGCTAGCAACGTTTGTTGCTGTTCTGACCTGGCTGATGTATACAGCATGTTGTGGGGTGCATAATTGTTTGACATTTATGCACCTCACAATCAGTATATATGACATCAGTTTGTTTGGCATTTCTGAATCCATCGATTGTTAAAGAAGTGAATTCTAAAAGGTTAGTGGTAGTGGATCTACGTTTCACAAACCCATGTTGGGATGGTGAAATAATAGACCTACAGAAGTGTTGCAATTGAGAAGTTATTATCTTTTCAAAAGCTTTAGGAATAGCAGACAATTTCGAAATACCCCTATAGTTTGAAGCTTCAGACTTTTCACCATTTTTATGGAGAGGAATAATATATGATTCCTTCCAAATAGCTGGGAAGGAGGACGAGTCAACAGACAACAAAAATAACTTCAAAATTGGCTTACATAAAGCATTTGCACAAAACCTGAGTACACAACCAGGTATACCATCAGGTCCTGGTGAATACACGGGTTTCACTACATTAAGCACGCTGAGAAGCGAACTTTCATCAATCATTGGATTAAAAATACAGTTCGACTTTTTTAACTGATAAGGATACGGAAGAATTGAATGATATTCCGCTGAGGAGTAGGTAGTCTTGAAAAAATCAGCAAAAAATCGGCAATTGCCTGATCAGTGTTAGCTTTATTATTTTCAAATGACAAGGAAGACGGATGCACTGATGTCTTACGTTTAGTATTGACAAAGTTATAAAATTGCTTAGGATCACGAGAAAACTGACATTTGCAACGCCGTAGATAATCCTTATAGCATTGCATATTAAGGACCATAAATCTCGAGCGAGCAGCAGAATACAGAATGAAATCAGACGAACGGCGAGTTTTTTTTAAACTTCTTATAGCATCTTGACTTCACATTTTTCAAGTTGGATAATTCCCGAGAGAACCAAGGAGGCTTATTAGAAACCACGTGTCTCTTGAGAGGAACACAATTATCTAAAAGTGAATCAAGTGTACTATAAAAGAAAGAAATAGCTGAGTCCATGTCTATACAATTGTACAGATAAGACCAATCAGTAGCAAGAATGATATCATTAAGTTTAGAAAAATCTGTTTTATGAAAGCATCGGGTTCGAGGTATCATATTGGCACAAAGTAGTGGTGGAAGAAAAGGTAGATCAATTGTTAAATTTAAAGTAGGATGAAATTTATCTTCCGAAAGAACAAAAGGTTCAATCCTGGAAACAGCACAATTGGAAGGATCAAGTACAAATATCAGATCTAATGATCTTCCATTTATATTACGCACTGAATTGACTTGAGATAGAGACATCTCAAGAAGGCCGTCAACAAAGTCATGTGACGTGGAAGGCAACAGTATAGTAGACTCATCCGCAAGGAACCATGCTATAGAAGGTAAATTAAAATCACCTAGAACAATGAGAATATCATGATTAGAAGTTAAAGCAGAGACAGATCGAATTGCCTCTAAATGATTTTAATAATCCACCATGTCAGACTGCGGTGGAATATAAGAACAAGTGATGTAGGCGGAAAAAGAATGATAATCTACCTTAACACTGACAAACTCAATCTCCTGATTATAAGAAGGCTGAATCTGTTCAGATGATAAAGCAGCATCAACAGCAATCAAAACTCCTCCACCCACGCGAGGAGTTCGACCACATTTTGAAGCAAAAACAGATGCATCAGCAATGTCAGGTTTTTAGCCACGTCTCCGTAAAAGCTAAAATGTTATTCGTAAAAGAAAGGCAATTGCCGATATGTTTGCTGATTTTTTCAAGACTACCTACTCCTTAAAGGAAAATAATTCCAGTTTTCCTTATCCTTATCAGTTAAAAAAGTCGAACTGTACTTTTAATCGAGTGATTGATGAAAGTTCGCTTCTCAGCGTGCTTAATTTAGTGAAACCTGTGTATTCACGAGGACCTGATGGTATACCTGTTTGCGTACTCAGGTTTTGTGCAAATGCTTTATGTAAGCCAATTTTAAGTTATTTTTGTTGTCTGTTGACTCGTCCTCCTTCCCAGCTATTTGGAAGGAATCATATATTATTCCTCTCCATAAAAATGGTAAAAAGTCCAAAGCTTCAAACTATAGGGGTATTTCCAAATTGTCTGCTATTCCTAAAGCTTTTGAAAATATAATTACTTCTCAATTGCAACACTTCTGTAGGTCTATTATTTCGACATCTCAGCATGGGTTTGTGAAACGTAGATCCACTACCACTAACCTTTTAGAATTCACTTCTTTAACAATCGATGGATTTCGAAATGCAAAACAAACTGATGTCATATATACTGATTTCAGTAAGGCTTGTGATTCTGTTAATCATACGCTTTTGCTTATTAAATTGACCGACATTGGCTTTCAGCTAATTTTTCTCTGTTGGATTCGCGAGTATCTAACAAAGAGAATACAGAAAGTACTTTTCAAGTCTTCCTTTTCCAGTTCCATTCATGCGACTCGAGTGCCTCAGGGTAGTCATCTGGGCCCTCTGCTTTTTACACTCTTTATTAATGATCTTCCCTCAGTTATGATACATTCGCGTGTGCTTATGTATGCTGATGACGTTAAGCTTTGTTTTAGTTATAAAGATATGATTTCGCCTGTTTGCTTACAAGCCGATCTTAACAATTTCGAGTTAAAAGTTAGTCAAACTAACTTTAAATACCCACATTTCCAACATGGTCGGTAAAGCAATGGGTGTTCTTGGTTTTATAAAGCGGTGGTCGAAGGAATTCACCGACCCATATATAACCAAGATTCTCTTCACATCACTTGTACGGCCTATTCTAGAGTACGGTTCTTGTGTATGGTCGCCTCAGTATGAGACGCACCAAACTAGAATAGAATCTGTACAGAAACAATTTCTGTTTTCGCTCTCCTTGGCTTAAACTGGAATCGCAATGCCAATTTGCCTTCGTACTCCAGTAGACTTCTTTTGATTAACCTTCCTTCTCTCATTAACCGTAGAATTATGCTTGGTGTAATCTTTATGCACAAGCTTTTGAATGGTGATATAGATTCGCCTGAGTTATTATCTCAGGTTAATCTATCTGTTCCGTGTAGACCTACTAGAAACTTTATTCCTTTATCTTTGACTCGCTGTACTACTAACTATGCTTTGCATGAACCCTTTCGAGTCCTTTGTGCTGACTACAATCGGTTGTACCGAGCGATCAGCACAGAGTTCTCTCTTCCTATACTAAAAACGTCTATTTTATGTTACTTAGCTCGTAATTAGCCTTAGTTATTCGATTTTATGTTTCTTGTCTTCGTCGACACGATAACGTGTCGTACGTTATGCGACTGCGCCCCTCGGTCGGTTGGGCGGGAGGTGGGCGGAACGCCTGGGACTCGCACGAAACTTTGCAGTTTCGTTTTGAGCAGACCATTTTCACTTTTTTAAAATTATGAATTGAAAAAGAGAAATTTTACAAAAATATACTGACCAGATCGTTCAAGGGTTAAAATTACAAAGTAAAACGTTTACTTCGTAAGAGAAAAGATTTTTATTAAGAGAAACATAATAAAAAGAACACAATAAGAAATCACGTATCACTCAGACGCGAGAAGGCAATAGACGAGAGCGCGAAGGAAAAGAACAAGAGTTTATAAGCGTCAAAAAAACACGTCCGTCTTCGACAACGAGTGAAACGAAAGTTGTTTATGTATAGCGACAAAGTGTCACTATGTGCACATGTAAATAGTATACGCTATAATGTGTTAAGTATGTGACGCATTTATATGTAAAATACTCTACATTGCATCGGGTAATATTAATGTGTTATTAAACATGCTACACTAAATTATTCACTCACCCAAAATTTGTCCTCTTAGAAGCGCTTTCAGGAATATGAGAATTGCTAATCGAAGGTAAAAGAAACTTCACGCAAAATGTTACAAACGACAACCGAAAACTTTTTATCAACTAATTCTTTTTACTCTTACGCGAAGTTCAACTGCACATACTCTTTCTTTAGTTCTTTTCATTTCTATTTTTCCCAACTCACGAAATGGTATCTTATATCTCGATATACTGTGGATTTTGACTTTTCGCTTTCAATGCATTTGTATATAACACAATATACAATGGAAAAATAAACTATTTGGTGGTTAATAAATAGGAACAAATCCGAGTTCTTCTTGCTGGCACTGTGTTTGACTTAATATTCCTTGCTTATTCTCTTTTCACTTTTCGATATTTGGATGTTTTTTACCCAAATAATCTTTCTTTATTGTCTTCGGAACTAATATTTCTAAACAATCGATCAATTAATTTTAAAGCATAAATAGCGCACATTGAAACTTCGTGCTGTTTGTACAAAAGTTCTACCACATCAAAATACATTGCCACCAGTATTATGATGCAAATCTTCGCGCAAACTTCTGTTTTTAATAGCAGACTTATACATTTCTTTAAAAATAATTACGTCTTTATCAAAATTTACAACAAAAACAGAATCTGTAGAAGCATAATTTGGGTTCCTCACAGGAAATATTATGACTCAGAAGAATATCATCGATTATAAGAAGACTTTAGATAGAAGTCCCTTAAAAAATCTTCGCATATATCATCTTGAAAATCGTTCTACAATTCTAGCGCAACAGTGCTAACGGTAAACGACCTTTTCTTCATGACACTAAGCTTGTTAGAGGAATGTTTATGTCGAACAACAACATCAGAAAGTGAAAAAGCGAGTAAAACACACACACTTGCTCTCTCAATACTTTATCGCAAGAAACGAACACATACGTCAAAAGCTTACGAACACGTACTAAGCTAACGATAATAAAAAACATCATCTCACTCTGCGCGCACAGTTTTTTTGTGTAGTGAAAAGAGAGCGGGTCAAAGACACTGTTGATCTCTCACAATTTTGCATAAGAAACGAATAGGCAATTATATTTTGCTGTTGTAGCTGTTGTAACTTTAATCGCTTGTCCTGGCCGTACTAATTAAGATATCTTAATATATCCGATTCCGGACTGTAGAGAGATAACAAAAGAATGTGCTACAGCCTGCGAGATAACAAAAGAATGTGCTACAGCCTGTAAGGAAGTAAGGTAGATATCTCAGTCTCCCCAGGGCCTCCTTACAAAAATATTTGTAAAGATGCCGAGACTCGAGATTCCTGGAGGGGCGATGCTGCTGGATGGATGCAGACTGTCGGTTTTTTAAAAGATCGGACGACAACACATAAGAAGGGGGGATGAAGGGATGACAAAGGATACATATAGGACCATGATACTAGACATACAATAAAGACCATGCAATGATTAGTTCTTATATCTATCTATCTGAAAAAGGGATTCAAAGTTAACAGCCAAGGTATGAACCTAGCAACTGATGACGACAATTAACTACGGGGCCAAGGATACACACACGAGGATAGTTTTGCTGAGAGAGACGCTGGTTCGTCGTCTATTGTGCCGAAAGTGTGAAAAGTAAAGCATATCGGTATAGCCGCTGTTGCTAGTGTACTCCTACTCACGGTTCTGTCCAAAAGCCCGCCGTCGGTCCGAGGTAGCAATCGCCGGACTTTTCGCACCCTCCTCAAGTCGCTTCGTGCGGTGGCCAGAGGGAAGCGGGACGCCTCACTTGACCCCGTTACTTTCTCTCGCGTGTGTTAGTGGGGTGATCGTGGCACCCAAGAGTGGGAAACAAACACATATTTTCTCCACCCACCTTTCTCCATCAGAAAAACAATAGAGTGGTGTGGATATCAGCTGTCTTTCAGCTGTAACACAGAGCCAACAACTCAGCAAAAGATAAAAAAACAATTAAAAAGCATCTGCAATATCGCCTGCCAACTTGATTTAGAGCCGTGCTTTTTGTTGCAAAGCTTAGCTTTCGGGAGCTTTCGCGAAACGTTGCATATTTTTAGGCTGGCAGCTGCTTTGGCCTACTTCAGTATTTAAAGTATACCTGAGTTTCAGCCCAACACGGTATACCTGTAGTATACCTGAGTTTCAACACGGTCTGTGTTCCTCAGGGTAGAGAGTCTGCCTTGGAGGCCAAAGTGCCTGGTTCGACCCCGCTGAGTGGTTTAAAATTGCAAGTTTGTGTAAATTGTAATTTTTAGCAGAGATTTTTTCGTTGGCGATAAACGTTGCTTCGCATGCGGTGCACGCTGCGGGAATCAGGCGTGAGTCCCTTCTCCGCACGCCTCCTCCCCCGCAAGTTCACCTGCTCCACTGGTCATGTAGCCCACCATGTTGCATGGACTTCATGGACTCGGTGTTCGGTGACGACTGAGTCCGTCTAGCGAAGTGGCAAGCGGAAGTGGCGCCGCATCTCCATCCAAGAAGAGGTCGAAGTTGCAAGCAAATTCTTTTTTGCTGCAACCTCGCAGGGAAATGGCCGAAATGGGATCGCTGCTAGATGAGATAGCGGATAGGATCAAGCCAGAGAAGGAAGGAGGCAAGCGCGCAATTACAAAGGCACTCAGGGAGAAGGTAGAGAGATTTATGGAACTCCACCTTGTGGTCAGCTCCCAACTTAAGGGCAATGGACCAGATCAACAGTTGGCGCAACAGGGCACTGCTGATCCGACCAGCGGGTCAGCGAAAAGGTCAGCAAGGTACGCAGAACTGCCAAAGATGGGCTGCTGCTGGAGCTGGGAGGCGACCCAGGGGATATCCAAAGCCTGAAGGATGAAATCTCACAAGTTCTGGAAGATGCGGCGGCCGTAAGAGTCCTCACTAAAACCAAGTCGGTGACCATAGTCTCAGCACCATTGCCATAGTCTCAGCACCAGAGCAAGCGATGCAAAAACTTTTAAAGTTCTCCAAAGTGGCAATAGCCTGGAACGTGTGCAAAATCAGGGCCCTAGAGGACCTGCCATCCCGCTGTTTTCGCTGCCTAGAGCCGGGCCACATAGTTGAGAGATGTTAAAGCACAATAGACAGGTCGGGAATCTGCTTTAAGTGCGGCCAAGTTGGGCATAAGCCTGCAGCTTGCGGTAATGCAGAAAATTGTTTCCTGTGTAGCAGTAAAGGAAAAAAGGAGGTATCTCACCGAGCTGGCAGCAAGAACTGCCCTCTGAGTGTGGGAAATCATAAAACGGCCCAAAAATGTCTATAAATGACATAAACATCATCCAGCTGAACCTGAATCACTGCATAGCGGCCCAGGACCTTCTCCAGCAAACTGTGATGGAACTAGGAGTCGACATTGCAGTACTCAGCGAGCCTTACAAAACGATGAACTCCTACAACTGGACCTCAGACCTCAGTCAAAAGGCGTCTATATGGATCTGCACCTCTACCCCTACAAGTTTGGAGGGAGAACGGATGCCAGAGGCCGGTTGCTACTAGAGGCATTCGCGAGTCTGGATATTGCTATCCTAAATTCAGGAACGCAAAACACCTTCAGCAGATCAGGTACAGGTTCAGTTATCGACCTGACACTGGTTAGTGAGTCCCTTGTCCGTCGAGCAAGCTGGAGGATTAGTGGCTGCTACACAGCCAGCGACCACGAGGCAATCCTGTGCACTCTAAGCCAGAGCGTACGCCACTCCTACCTGACCAATGCCGCCATTAGGAATGCATACAAGGCAGACACGCTAAATGTACCCACATTTTGCAGCCAGATGTCGGCAATCGAAAATATTGTAGACTCTGATAGCGCCGAGGAGTCGGCAATTAGAGCCATGGAGGTGGTATCACGTGCGTGTAACGCCAGCATGGCCCGCCGAAAGACGTACAGGCGTCACCACACCCCCTCTGTTGGTGGAATACTACCGTAGCAGATGCCCGCCGTGCTTGTATCCAGGCTCGAAGACAATACCAGCGTTCAAGAGGTTCGCCAAACTTCTCCAGTCTGCAGCTCGAATACAGACGAAGGCGCAAGGAATTCAAGGAGGCTATCCGCTATAGCAAGGCCTTCGCGAATATCTACAATAAGTGCCTGAGGGAAGCTACCTTTCCCCAGCAAATGGAAGGAGCAGTTCCTTGTGCTATTGCACAAACCAGGCAAACCACATGGCGAGGCATCCTCTTACAGGCCAATCTGCCTGCTGGACACGGCTGGGAAGATACTTGAAAAGCTGATAGCAGCCAGTCTAAACGACGCTTCCGAAAAGCGCGATCGACAATAGATGCCATCTCATGGGTAGTGGATACGGCAAGGGAGGCAATTGCAGTCGACCGTTGGAAGGGAGGGACAAAACGATACTGCCTCGTCGTGACCTTCGATATTCGGAATGCCTTCAACACTGCTAAATGGAGCCGCATAATCGCCAGTCTAAGGGGTTTCGGAGTGGCAGGGAAACTCCTTCAGCTGGTGGCGAGTTACTTTGATGGCAGATGTCTCCACTACGCGACGTCAGGCGGTATGGAAACATACAATGTTTCCAAAGGAGTTCCTCAGGGCTCCGTACTGGGGCCACTTCTTTGGAATACAATGTATGATGGGATTCTTCGCCTGGATCTTGAGGATGGCATGGACGTCATGGGCTTCGCCGACGACATTGCCCTGGTCACCGTGGCCAAAGAAAAGCCGGACCTGGAGGCAAAATGCAACATGGGCATTGCAGAGGTTAACCAGTGGCTTACATTGGGGGGACTGGAACTTGCTGCCCATAAGACAGAAGCAGTCCTAATCAGTAGCCGAAAAAAGGTGGAGACAGCAACAATAAAGATTGGCGAAACTTCAATAACATCCAAAAGGGCGATACGTTATCTGGGCGTCCTGCTTGACACGAGACTTAGCTTCAGGGAGCACGTCGAAAATGCCAGCCAAAAGGCTATGGGATCGGCAAGAGCGTTCTCAAGGATAATGCTCAACTGCCACGGACCCAAGCAACAGAGAAGGCTCCTCCTCACGTCGGTGACAAAATCGATCGCGTTCTACGGAGCACCAATATGGAACCACGCGCTAAAAGTGAAGGCATATCGACGAGGAATCGAATCAGCGTTCAGACTGAGCGCTATGAGGATCTGCTGTGCATTCCGAACCATCTCGGATGACGCAGCGCACGTTATAGCTGACCTGATCCCTGTTGTTGATCTGGCAGCGGAAGCGGAGGCCCTTTACAAAGCGTCGCGACCAACCCCACTAGACGGCCGTGCTAAGGCACTCCTAAGAAGCGCATCCCGAACAGACAGCATCCGTAGATGACAGGCCCATTGGAATGCATCACCAAAGGGAAGATGGACCCGCAAGCTCATCCCCGATATCGGACTCTGGATTGGCAGGCAGCACGGAGGGGTGAACTTCCACCTCACCCAAATATTAAGTAGCCACGGTTGTTTTCGTGGCTATCTTAGGCGCTTTGGTCATAAGACAAGCGATGAGTGTACATGGTGCGGTGCTGGCATAAATGAGGATGCAGAACACATCGTGTTTTACTGCCCCAGGTATGACCATCAGAGGAGTACTCTGGAGGGAAGGATTGGTCAACATATGGAGGTAGGAACCCTGACATCATTGATGGTTGCAGATAAATCAGCATGGGAGACAGTATGCGACTTCGCAGCAGAAGTAATGATCGAGGAGCGCCGGCTCAAGAGACTCAGAAGAGGACAGCCGTAAAAAGCCGTAAAAACAATAACGAACACCAGCCCTGGCGATGTAGTAATTCCAAGCAGTTCCGCTTGGGTGAATGTTCATTACTGTTCTATCTGTTCTTTCTTTTTCCTAATATTACTCTATTCTTTACCTTCTGCTATTGTTTACAAATTTTCTCTCAATAAATATAAAAAAAAAACACACACACACGAGGATCCATGCAAACTATGCTATGTTCGGATTCAATTCAATTCAATTCACTTTAATTATATTTTTCTTTTCATTATTTTTCTAAGCCACGAACTTGGATCACTAACGGCTAACTGAGGAGATATTCTCCACGGCGCCGACTCACCTGGCCATCCAACTCTCGCTCACTCGATTCTGTCCTTGATTGTCCAGTGTTATCCTTGCCTTGGAGGGTTGAAATGTCCTTGTTTATTCTCCTTGGTCGTGTCCTGTTACTCTGTGTTGTTCTTGCCCTGGGTGCGTTGCAGTGTCCTTGTTGGTTCTTTGGTTATCCTTGATCATGTCCTGTTGCTCTGTGTTTTCCTTGCTAGACTGCTGTAGCACTTTTATTCTCACTTGCACTCCAACTAACTTGTTCGGCCGTGTTAACTTGAATGAATTATCCCATTTTTTCGGCAATTGGATTCGACCTTTTTTTTCGCCGTTGACACCGGCGACGCTTTGGTACGCGCCGGGGCCTGGTATAGCTGCGTTATTGCATCAGCCATTCTGGGCCAATGGCTGATGCGCTTGCTAGTTCTATGCTCTTCTTATTCATTTCCTATTGCTGTGCGTGTCTTACGCACGTCTGCAAGGGGCTAGTGGCCTACGTGACCGCCGGCATGTACGCACTTACATAGGCAATGCTTAAGAGCGTCAGATGAACGGTACTTTGGGCTTTTTGAGAGAGGCGGCGGTGAAGCCTCTCTTATATGCATGAGCGCATCTTGGTATGCGTGCGGCGAACTCTAGCCGGAGCGGCGAAGTGGGTGTGCGGCGAGGTGAGTGAGCGGCAAGCTTTGGATGGGATAGGTGGCGCTATAAAAAGAAAAGAGAACTAGTCCTACCTATCGAGGTCACAGTTGATTAAACTTAACATCAATATATTTATGCTCTGTCATAGAGCTCTATTGCTATCGATAGGTGTTGTGTCGATACCTAAATTAATGTATCGTCACAAGCCACATAAAAAGTGGTCGAATGGACGAATAACATAGGATTTTCACCACCCATGACAACAGTGAATGTGCGTGGGTGAAGAGAAGGGCCAATGGAAAAGTAGTGTCTGGACTGTCACTAGCGTATTCAAAAGCTAGGTGGCCTATTTAAAGGTAATCTCGGAGCAAAGAAGGATCGTCATTTAACCCACCAAGGCTGTATTAACTTTAATAGTTTATTTGGATCAATAAATAGAGAGAAAGGACAGCGGGAATTATCGTTCCGGGTGCTTAGGGCTGGATGAACAGAGAGTTCAGGAAGTACCCTTGAACAAAAGGAAATGTTTGATGATGTATCTTTGCAAATCATCTTATTCCAGTTCCATTTATTTGACCTCAGGGGTGCCTCAGGGTAGTCTCTGGGCCCTCTGCTTTTCACTCTATATAAATGATCTTCCCTCACTTATGTTACATTCGCGCGTGCTTATGAAGGCTGATGACGTAAAGCTTTGCTATAGTTATAAACATATGAGTCCGCCTAATCGCTTACTGGCCGATCTTAACAATTTAGAGCGTTGGTGTCGGCTCAATTTATTAAATCTTAATACTACTAAGTGTAAAGTATTGACTTTTAATTCCCATATTTCTAATACTGTCAGCAAAGTAAAGGGTGTTCTTGGCTTTATTAAGCGTTGGTCGAAGGAATTTTATTATCTATATATAACCAAGATTCTCTTTCCCTTACTAAACTGGAATCGCAATGTCAATTTGCCTTCGTACTCTAGTAGACTTCTTTAGATTACCCTTCGATTTTTATGCTTGGTGAAATTTAAATGGTGAAATAGATTCGCTTGAGTTAATTTCTTAGGTTAATCTATCTGTATCCTTGAGTCCTATTAGATTTTTTATTCCTGTATCTTTGACTCGCTGCACCACTAACTATGATACATGCTATGACTACAATCGGTTGTACAGTGCGATGAGAACAATAATTAACTAGAGTTATCCGATTATATGTTTCTTACGTTATGCGAATGCGCTCCTCGGTCGGCGGAACGCCTGGGACTCGAGCGAAAAAAAGTATCTTAGAGCGCCGATGGTGGTCACCCTGGATGCCTTCAACAGTATTGGAAAAGCGGGCGATTCGTTCCACATTTTGAGCATGTGCAGACCAATGCAACAAGCACTGGTCAAGCGCTGTCTAATGGCTGGTTGGCTAATAATGAAGAAGAGATGTCAAGACCAGGAGTGAAGGCGGCACCGAATGAGCGTCCAGAACCTGTATGCAGCGCAGATCTGGGCCAATCCTATTACGGCAGGAGCATCGCAGCGACCTTTTGACTCTGTGCACTAAGAGTATGCTGAGTATTAGATCGTCTTGGGAATGATCCCCATCGACCTTCTAGTAGATGAGGCAAATTCCATCGCGAACGGATTCTTTTTTCAAATATGTAGAAGAGATAGCATAAAAAGAATATCGGGAAGAATTATAAAACAAAAAGTCGCGGAAACTGAGAAGCAAACAAAGTTTGTTTTTCGTTTTGCAGTTGCTTCTTCATTCTCGTCATTGAAAAAAAGGCAGTCGAGATTGTACTGCATAGAATTTTTATTCGCACCCGTGCACAAATGTCTAAAAAACGCGTAAAATTTCTCAAATTAATTTGCGAATAAAAAATTTGGTTTTTTAGAACCAAAAATCTGGGTTTTTAAATTTTCACTTTTTAGTCCAGAATGCAGATTTGCAGGCTGAAGTCGGAATTAGTTAATTGTGCCAAACATGGCTGTAACATAGATGGGCCAACCATTAGTAATTTTTGCCGAACTTTTTTTTGACATGGGCACCTTTTGCGATTTTTTTAAAGTTTGACACTGTTTCACATTAGTTTGAGTAATTGAGCACTATGATGGTTGCGCACCACTGTTTCCCAAAAGTAGTAAGGATAAATGGTAGGCTCATTTGCTAATTTAAACTCTAGAATGTTTCTACAGAGAGCTTTTGTTTCATTTACCCATCTTAAAGTAATACTTATGCTTTGATTATGCGAAAGGTTTTAATATTAAACAAATGTGTTGTTTATTATTTTCCCAGAAATCTTGAAAAAAGAGCGTGAGATTTGTTATGGTTTTATTCACATCACCGTTATATGTATACGCACTCGTAAAAAAAAAAATAGTAAGCTCAAAGTTTTATTTTATCCATCCATGGTTTTGAAAATTGAACACGATCGTTACCATCGATGGTACCTACGTCATATACACAAACGTATTACCCAAGCGTATAATGAAGTGCAAAAGAGTGGTGTGGGTTTTATAATCAGACTAATTCAGATTTTTATTTAGGGGAAAATTTATGTGTGTGCTTCTACTACTGGAGATAGTTGACAGTTAAGGTGTAATTAAATTTGACTCAGTTCCGTTTTGTGCGCCGGCAGCCCAGAGCTCTGACAGAAAATATTTGTATACCACGGCAATTGAATTCTAGAGGAGAAATGCTAAAAGCATTTTGATGGTCTTGAAGACAAGAGTTGCAAGAGAAAACAAAACAAATTTTACATGTAAATAAAAAGTGGCATTAGAAGCTTATAATAGTTTTAGAGTTTTCAAATAATTACTAAAGGACAACAATACTGAAATGATAAAAAGCTTGAAATTTTCTTCTTAAAATAAATAATAGAATAAGAGCCTACGGACACCCTTAGGTGTAAGAGTTTTTGGATATTTTATATACATTAAAAATACTTCACTTTAAACACTTCAAGAAGCTACTAGTCACCTTTTTTGTACTTGTGCTATATGTATGTACATATATGGGTAATTTTATGCTAGTTCCTAAAATTAAATAATTGATAAGTAATGCAGCACATATAGAGGTATATATATATTTTGTTTGTTAAATATTTCATTTCAGTTAATTGGAAGTAGTTATGCATATTTTTTAAAATTCA
Organism: Drosophila sp. 14030-0761.01; assembly: GCA_018150735.1. Taxonomy (NCBI): domain Eukaryota; kingdom Metazoa; phylum Arthropoda; class Insecta; order Diptera; family Drosophilidae; genus Drosophila; species Drosophila sp. 14030-0761.01. The sequence continues at coordinate 30,782,839 of JAECWO010000031.1, forward strand.
AAAAGTACAATTAACTAATTCATAATTACCACTCCAAAAGCAGCTTATAATCAAAACCAACATGGCATCAAATATCCATGGTCCCTCTGAACATATTTATGTAATATTAGCATTTGGGATCCTGTTCTCTTTGTTTTTTTTTCGGTTGTATTGACAGTTTAAACTACGGGTCGGCACCTATACATAGTGCCCGTGAGCGCACTTTTGTTCCGCAACTCACACAGAAACGCTCTCTGCGTGACGATACAATTGAAAAAATCTAAATTGAACAACGAAAAGAATTGCATGTAACCATTGCACCAAATTTCATACAAATCGAAATAAAAATGTCTGTACGTAGAAACGTTTTATACTCATGCGGTTGCAAGGCTGGAGTTGGCCGTTGAGGACGCTGGGGTGCTGATAGTGTGAAATACCATGTGTTAGCTATCGCGGCATGCTAAAGGAATTTGTTTGATCTTTCCAAATACAGATGGTCGAAAACTCCAATGCCCAATTGCATATACATAGAGTCCAGTAAAAATGAATAGTTTTTTCCTCGATCAAGCTTTAAAGAGAAGTGCTTATTGAGCTAACATTATAAAAGAGAAAAGCTCTACATGAACCGTTTAACAAGCTTTGGAATATGTTAATGTAGATGCACTGGGAAAAAAATAATTATTTCAAACACAGTAATTAGCTTGTAATAAATAAAATGTATTGTAACGATCCTTTTTCGTCCTTAGAGTCGTTAAAAAGACTTTTCAGGGCTAGGTTCGGCACACCAAAATTTATTTTGTGCCCCGATAAATAATAACGCTTTTGGGATATAATTTCGGCACAGACCGTCTTAGTCTTGGTTTTATTAATGTATTTGGGATTCTGTAGGGGTCCTTGGCGATTAGTTGGAGGTCCTTCGTGATCCTTGTGTCCTTGGTGCTGCTTTGCTTGGGTCTTCGCTGTTTTTCCTTGCTTTTTGTGGTTGGCTCCTTTCGCTTGACTTATTTTGCCGGCTCCTTGATGCCGACGCAGATGACTCAGATCCTTGATCTGGGTTCAACTTCGTTTCTTGAATTCTCCTACCCTCCTATGCTCTCCTGACTTCTATTTCTACCCCAATCTCCGCGTTCAAGGATATTTCCTGAACTCCTTACCCTCAAGGATATTTCCTGAGGTCCTTATTTTGGTTCAAGGATACTTCCTGAATCCAAAATACTCTTCCAGGATACTTCCTGTATGCTCAAAACCCAGTTCAAGGATATTTCCCGAACTTTTCCCTCTCAAGGATATTTCCTGAGGTCCTTATTTTGGTTCAAGGATACTTCCTGAGTCCCAAAATATTCCTCCAGGATATTTCCTGTTTGCCTAACCCTGTTCAAGGATATTTCCTGAACTTTTCCCTCTCAAGGATCCTGAGATCCTTATTTTGGTTCAAGGATACTTCCTGAGTCCAAAATATTCCTCCAGGATATTTCCTGTTTGCCTAAAACCCTGTTCAAGGATATTTCCTGAACTTTTCCCTCTCAAGGATATTTCCTGAGGTCCTTATTTTGGTTCAAGGATACTTCCTGAGTCCAAAATATTCCTCCAGGATATTTCCTGTTTGCCTAAAACCCTGTTCAAGGATATTTCCTGAACTTTTCCCTCTCAAGGATATTTCCTGAGGTCCTTATTTTGGTTCAAGGATACTTCCTGAATCCAAAATATTCCTCCAGGATATTTCCTGTTTGCCTAAAACCCTGTTCAAGGATATTTCCTGAACTTTTCCCTCTCAAGGATATTTCCTGAGGTCCTTATTTTGGTTCAAGGATACTTCCTGAATCCAAAATATTCCTCCAGGATCTTTCCTTTGCTATTTCTTGCTCCCTGCCGCTTGATTCTGGGATATTTCCCCGAATCGTCCCTATTTTCTGTTCCCTGTGTTATTTTCAGGACACTCGTTTGAACCCAGACTTGGTCCTTTGAGTACTCTGACCTCGATTTGATGCTTCAAGATTACTACTGGAGGTCTTGAAACACTTCACTTCCTTTTCCTCGCCTTTGAACTCTCAAGATTACTACCAGAGGTCTTGAGATGTCCACTTTGCTTCGCTGCTTGACACTTGATGATCGTCCTTGTGTCGACGCCTGCCTTATATAGGCCTCCTGGCCTCTGGATGCATATGTCGCAGTACCGCTATACAGCCAGTACATTTCCATTGGCTCTACTTTCACCCACGCACTTTCGCTGTTGCTATGCGTGGTGAAAGTACCGCTTATCCCTTTTCCTTTTTGCCTGCAGCCACTTTCTTTAACGTTGCATGCCCATTCTTTTGGCTATTTCCGTCTCCCTCGCGCTCCTTGTTCTTGTGATGGTGCCGTCGCTGATCCTTTTCTCGCCTTCCATTCATCGCGACCTCCAACCTCGCCTATGACCCCTTTTATGCCCTTGTGGACCTCCGAATATTTTCCTTAATTCTATTACAATGATTTCATCTAATTTCTCTAACAATTAATACATTTCCTTATATCTATTTATATACATATTTTAAATACTTAATTATTTACTTATTTATACACCCACCCATTTCCCTTCTATCGTACGGGCTGCCCATTCTTATCGTAACTTGGCCTCTCCAACGATATTCGCTTTGTTCCCATTGGCCGCCCCGCCATATGACTCTCGCTCTCATACGATCTGCCACTGTCACCCCCCACTACTCCCCTTTTGACAAGCAGAGCACTTTATTTCGTTCAAGGGCCCCCTTCACACCCGCACCCGTCTTTCGGGCTCGCTAGCCCTCACTTTTGGTGCTCTCGGTGCCCACATTCCGAAGTGCGCTTCGCGGCGATCGTATTGCATTCACACGTACAGTGTACGTGTGAACGGCCGCTCTCGCTTTCGCTCTCGCTCTCTGGTGACATCGCCCTTTGCTTTCCGTTTGTTCGTTTGCTTTGGGCTTCTGTTAAATGCTTGGGGCTCAGCAACAACCGGCGCTTTGCATTTTGCTTATGCCCAGCTGCCTTTGTTTTTGTTGCAGCTCTTCGCATTTGTTTATGCTCAGCTGTTTCTTGCGTTTGCGTTATTGCTTGCATTTATTCTGCTGCTGGGCTTGCTTCATTTGTTGTTGCTGTTTTGCGTTTCGTTTTATATCTTTGTTGTTGCTGTGTTATTTGATATATTTGCTGTTTTATATACTTGTTATTGTTGTTGTATTTAATGGATTATTATATATTTTATATATAATCATACATAATAATTTATTGTATTTGTTGTTGTTGTGTTGCATTGAGATATTTGTTATTATGTATTTTATATATACTAATATATACTAATTTCATGTATTTGTTGTTGTTGTTCTTTGTGCATTATTTCTTTCTCCTTCCGTTGCCGTTGTTTTGCCGACGGCAAAACAGCCCTTGGCTTTGTGTATACATGTTGCTAGCTTTGTATATTTGTTGCCGTTGTTTGTTATATTTTCTTTCGCTGTTGTTTTGCCGACGGCAAAACGGCCTGCGCGAGTTTTGTTTTGCCGACGGCAAATCAGCCATTGGCTTTGTGTATACATGTTGCTAGCTTCTTGTGTTGCTGGCTGTGTTTGTTGCTAGCAACTTTTGTTGCTGTTCTGATCTGGCTTATGCATACAGCATGTTGTGGGGTGCATAATTGTTTGACATTTATGCACCTCACACTCCCCCCTTTCTTCCGGAGGGAGGTACCCTCCCCTGTCCCTTGTTCCTAGATTTGTTGTTTTTTTTTTTCTGTTTGGTCTGTGCCTTGTTTTTTTTTTTTTTTTTTTTTTGTGACTCAGTTCGCATCTTTTTGTGGCCATTCTGACTCTTACATTGGCGATTGCTGAGTTTCTTTTCGATTCTGATGGCGGATTAGAGCATCTTTTCTTTTCTACATCGGATATATTGCCCGATGCATGGCTCGTTCCGCTTCTTCTCTTAACCTATTTCTTCATGTCTTAACCTACTTCATGCTATGTCTCTTAACCTAAACTTCATTGTTGTTTCTTACCCTAAACTTCATTGTTCTCTCTTACTTTCTACGTTCTTAACCTACTTTCCTTATCTCTACACCCTTTCCCTGAACACCCTGGCGTTACCCCTTGCCACCCTTACCCTATATCTAAGCCTTCCTGCCCACACCACCCTCACCCGTCTTGTTCCCCCCTGCTGCACCATCTCCTCCACTGCCTCGAATACGTTGACCGGCCACTCCTCGGCCTCCACCTCGACCCACCTATCATGCCCTACTGGCACCGGGCATGATCTTTGTCGACCTAGTGTCGGCCTGGGTCTGTCCGCTTGCTGCTCCGGCAGCGAGCCTTGTCGTTGCAGCATTGGGCGCGGCCAGACCCACGGACTCGGCCCGTTTGACCTTAGCCGGGGATCCCGTGGCTCTTGTGCTCGTGGTTGCTGGATCTGTGGTTGTTGCTGCTGCTCAAGTTGTGGCTGGTGTTGTTGCTGGGGTGGTTGCTGTTGCTGGGGTGGTTGTTGTTGTTGGAGTTGGGGTTGTTGTTGTTGCTGGAGTTGGGGTTGTTGTTGTTGCTGGGTTGGTTGCTGGTGCTGGGAATCTTGTTGGTGCTGCGAATCTTGTTGGTGCTGGGCAGGTTGTTGTTGTTGGAACCCTTGTTGGTGCTGTTGTTGGGATGATTGTTGGGCGTCGGGTACTGCCCATTGGTACACCGTGGTGGCCCGGCGTACCCAGTAAATCCCCACCCGCACAGACTCCACCCACTGGTCCCTTCGGGGTGGGCCAGGGGTGAACGGGGGTGGGGGTGCCGGGCCACCTTGCTGGTCCGGTGATGGTGCCCTCCTCTCGTCTGCCGCCGGTCCTTGCTCCTCCTCCGACCCGCAATGGTCCCGCATCCACTGCGTGTCCACCGACCCACTCGACATTCTTCGGTGTGGCGTCGGCGGTCTCACCGGATTCCACCTTGGGGGTGGGGGTGCTATTTCGGTGGCGTCGGATTCGCCCCCGTCGTCCACCACCACCACTTCCTCATCCTCTTCATCTTCCTCCATCCCAAATTCTTCTTCCTCTTCCTCCTGCTCCTCCTCCTCTTCTTCCCTCCCATAGTCCTCTCCTTCCGAGGCTATTCCCGACTCCTCGTCCGTCTCCCCCTCCTCGTCATCCGATGAGATGACGATGACCGGTTCTAACACTATCGGTCCCTCGTCACCGGACTCCTCATCGGACACATAAGGCGATGCCAGCAGCTGCATCGCCTCTTCTTCTTCTTCATGCCGTGGGCCACCACGCCCCCTCATCCCCTCCTCTTGGGCCCGTGGTGCCTCACCACCTTATTTTGCATGTTCATTGTGTAAAATATAAAAAAATATAAAAATATATAAAGGAATGAGCTGTTGCTGCTGTGCAGAAAAATTTCAAGTGAATCCATTTTCTGTTTGCGAGTTACCATGTAACCTCGCATTGCCCGCTGCGCTGCTTGATGCCGTATTTCGGGGCCCATTCTCTTCGTGTCGGCTCGCTCATTTGTTTGTTCATTTCTTTGTTTGTATGTGTGAGCCGCGTCTTGCGGGGTCTCTCTTCATTCGGTCTTGCATATATTCTTATTGTTTCCTTTTTATCCATGTATATATGTTTGCTCACATGTTAATTTATTATATGTTGCCATTTAATTTCTTTATATGTTTATTTTCCTTTGTACTTTGCCTGTGTAAGCATATGCCGCCATTTATCTCGCTTGCACACTTGCATGTATGCGTGAGTAAATTTCCCTTTTTGCTCTCTCGGTTTTATTGCGCGTGTGTGCGTTGGTTCTGCTCTCGCGTGTTTGTATGTGTTGGTGATCGTTTGCTGTTCTCTCTTTTGAATATCGTAAATTCCGCCGCTCTCCCATTTTGTGAATATCGTAACTTTAGTCGACCAATGGGAATTTAATTTCCCTCTTTCGTGAAATGGCCGTTGGGTTCGAATTTTTCTTTGTTTTCTATTTGTGTTTTGCCGACGGTAAATTGAGTTTGACTCGAATAATAATTAATTTGCAAAAAATTTGCTGATGCAATTATTTTGATTTTCGTTTTTTACCATTTTTCATGTTGTTGATTATTTTTATTTTCGAAATTTCTTATATTTATATATATATTTTTTTTTTTTTGATTGTTTTTCAGTTGTTGGTGATTTTATCGATTGATTGTTTGATTTAATTATTTTTATTCTCGAAATTTATTATATTTATTTTTTTTTTTTGATTGTTTTTCATTTGTTGGTGAATTTATCGATTGATTATTTGATTCAATTATTATTATTTTAAAAATTTATTAATTATATATTTTTTTTTTTTGATTATTTTCCGTTGTTGGTGAATTTATCGATTGATTATATGATTCAATTATTATTATTTTAAAAATTTATTAATTATATTTTTTTTTTGATTATTTTCCGTTGTTGGTGAATTTATTTTGGTTTTTTTTTGTTTTCGCCATTTTTACATGTTTTTTTATTTTCCACCTTTTTATTTTTGTTTTCGACACTTTTTAGGTATTTTACAGGATCGTTGATGTGACCGATGCATTTTCTCAGTTAAATAAATTATGTCCGATGATGGCTCCGTCTCCTTGCGTGCATTAATCCCTTCTTAGCCGGCCGGTCTAGTCTGGTGATTTTTGTGCGCTTGGGTCTGGATTCATCCCTTCCATTTCTTATGTTCCTGATGTTGTTTCCTGCATCTGTGGCTTTATTTCACTGAGATGGGCTTTCTTTGTTCGCCCGTCTTGCAGATGTTGGACTTTGCATATCACCGGCGATGGGAACCCTACCACTTTATATGGTCCCCCATATTTTGGTGCAAGTTTGGCCGCAAATCCTTCTGCCGCTTTCGATAGGTAGTGTTCCTTGACCCATACTGTATCTCCCAGTTTTGGCCTCCATTCTCTTCGTCTCATATTGTAGTGACGTGCTTGGTCCTGTGCCGCTGTTTCCATGTTTCGTCTTACGATTTCGAACAGCTCTTTTAACTGGTTTTCCCTCTGTGTTGGCGTTAATGTTTCGACCCCCGATCCTTTCGTTATTTTGTCGTAGATCGTGCCGGGCAGTCTTGGTTCTCTTCCTTGCACTAGGAACGCTGGTGTGAATCCTGTTGACTGCGATCTGCTTGTATTCACGGCCAATGTGATCTCTGGCCATTTTTCGTCCCAGTTTCTCTGATTCTCCCCTGCGAATTGTGCTATCATTGTTTTCACCGTCCTGTTTGTTCTTTCTGTAGGGTTTTCCTGCGGTGTGTATGGTGCTGTGAGCTGATGGTGGCTACCCCATTCTGCCAACATCTTTTCGAAAATTTTACTAGTGAACTGCACTCCGTTATCTGTAATTACTGTCTTGGGGGTTCCAAAGCGGGACAGAATACGTTCTCTGAAGGCTTTTACTAAATTTTCTGCTGTTGCTTTTCGCATTGGGATGAGTTCTGTCCATTTTGAGAACCGGTCTACGATTACTAGTAGCATGGAGTTTCCGTGTTTTGACCTTGGTAGTGGTCCTACAAAGTCTGCGCAAATCGTTGCCCACGGCTCCTCCGGTATTTGCGTTAGCATCTTTCCGGCCGCTTGTTGCTGATTTGGCTTGTACTTTAAACACACTTCGCATCTACTCACAAACATTCGGATGTCTCTCTGCATGCCTGGCCAGAAATATTTCGCTGCTACTCTCGCTATCGTCCTTCTACTGCCTGTGTGTCCTGCTGTGGGCGTCGAGTGGTTTTCTTTTATGATGTTCGGTCGTAGTGCTTTAGGCACGCACATTTTCCATGACGTTACATCTTCATCTCCCGCTCTGTGGGGTATATTTCTGTATAGCTGATCGTTTTCCCACACGTAGTCTGGGTACTTCTGTGCGTCCTTCTCCATTTTCATTCTCATGTCCTGAATCCATCCGCATTCTTTGTTGGCCCGCCCTATTTCTGCTTTGTCTTCGATTAGCCTTTTACATGTTTCGAGCGGTTGCCTTGAAAGCGCGTCCGCCACTACATTTAATTGGCCTTTCCTATATGTAATTTCGAAGTCATACTGCTGAAGTTCCAGAGCCCATCTTGCTATGCGTCCGGTTGGGCTTTCAATGCTGTTTAGCCATTTTAACGCCATATGGTCTGTCACGACCTTGAAATGGTATCCTTCCACATATGGCTTGAACTTTCGGATTGCCCATACGATCGCCAGACACTCCTTTTCTGTGGCTGAGTAGTTTTTTTCGGCTGGGTTCAAGGACCTGCTGGCATACGATATGACTCGTTCGCCTTCATCCGTGTTCTGAGTCAAAATCGCCCCCAGCCCATAGTTGCTGGCGTCTGTTTGAAGGATGAACATCCTTTCAAAATCTGGGCATGCCAATATTGGGTCGGCCACCAATTTCTTTTTAACTTCTTCAAATGCTGATTGGTGTTCTTCGCTCCAGTGCCATCTTGTCTTCTTCTTGAGCAGTGAGTGTAGCGGTTGCACCATTGTTGCAAAACCTGGCACAAATCTTCTGTACCACGATGCTACCCCCAAATACTGTCTTAGTTCTTTCACGCATCTCGGGGGCTTTATCTCTGCAATCGCTGCCACTTTTTCTGGGTCCGTTCCGATTCCTTGTTCTGTGACTCGATGGCCTAGAAATTGTAGCTCCTTTCTAAAGAATTGGCATTTTTCCGCGTTGATTCTGAGGTTTGCCGTTTTTAATCTTCGGAAAACTTCCTTGAGATGCCGGATGTGGTCTTCTCTTGTCTTGCTCACCACTATGATGTCGTCCTGGTATGCGAATGCGTGTGGCATCATCTCCGGGCCTATAACTTGATCAAGCGCCCTTTGGAAAGTTGCTGACGCTGAGTGTAATCCGAATGGCATTACCTTCCATTGGAATAGTCCTCTCCCTGGTACTGTGAACGCGGACATCGGTCTGCTATCCTCTTCCAGAGGGATTTGCCAATATCCGTCCTTCAGATCTAGACTGCTAATAAACTTTGCCTCTTTTAACTGGTTTAGGATGTAGTCGATCCGAGGCATTGGGTACGCGTCCTTAATTGACTTCGCATTGATTTGTCTAAAGTCGACGCACAATCGCCATTTTCCTGTTTGTTTCTTCCGGACCATAACTATCGGGGAACTATATGGACTTTTTGAATGTTCTATATATCCCATTCTTAGCAGTTCATTCACTTTATCATCGATCTCTCCCTGCATTTTTGGGTTCTTTGGGTAATACCGTTGACGGACTGCTACGTCATCTTTCATTCTTATCCTATGTGTTGCTACTGTTGACGTTCCTGTGATTTTTGCCAATTCCTTTAGCTCCTCCCCTAGGAATGACTCGATAATCGACTGGTCGACCTTTTCTTGTCCCACTATGATGGACATTCTCTCTATCAGTCTTCCGTTGAATCTCTTTAGCGATGGTATCCTTATTGTGTGTCCTCCGCATTCGATTGTTGTCCCCATTGCTTTCAAAAAGTTCCACCCTAGTACCATTGCATCAATTCCATTTGGTAGCACTAGGAATGGTATTGACATTTGTTTGTTTCCGAACTTTACTTCTCCCTCCCATTGTCTTTGGATGTTGCTTACGCTCCCGTCCGCCATCCATACTTGTTTGTTTACGCTGCTCCATGTCCCTTTGTGTTCGAGCGTTTCACTCATCTTTTGACTTATGAAGCTGCTCGTTGCTCCCGAGTCTATGGTGCCCTTTACTCTGCTCCCTGCGAGCTCTACTATGGCGCAGAGCTGGTCCGCCTCTTCTCTTAATCTTCCGACTAGTGTTGAGGAGCTGTTGTTGTCGGTCCCTGCTCGCCCCTTGTAGACTGGAACCGGTTCTCGTTTCCCGTCCCTGTGCAGCAGTTCATCGTCCTTACTCCGACTTTTCCACATTGCCAGCAGAACATCAATCTGGGCCGATTGCAGTCTCTTGCCCAGTGTCCTGCTCCACCACATCGCCTACATGCCTGTTTTGGATTCTGTATCCATTTTGTCTCGATATTTCTACCTTGTTGTAGACCATTATGAGTTGGTGGATTTCCGTCGACGTATCTTCTGAACCTCGTGTTTTGTGTGTTATGGGGTATTTGTCTTTGTCCCCCGCTGAAATTTTGCTGCCTCGTTAGACTCTGGTTGTGTATCCTGTTGTCTTCTCTTATAAACTCTGCTCTTTCTCGTTCAAGAATTTCATATTCTTCCGCCAGTTGCATTAAATCTTCCATTGTCCTGATGCTTTGCGGCCTGATGAATATACGCAGGTCTGGTGTACAGTTTTCCATTATCACCTCCAGTTGTTCGAAGTCTGGGATCTTTAGTGGTCGCATCAGTGTCTGCATCTCGATCATGAAATCTTTGAACGATTCTCTTCTGCCTTGCTTTCTGGCCTTTATTTTGTCGGCCAGGTTTTTGAAGTATCCTTTTGGTAAGAAATACTTCCTAAAGCTTTCCGTGAATTCCTCCCAGGTCCTCCACTGTTTGTTGTTGGCAATGTACCATTTTAGGGCTTTGTCCTTTAACAGTTCTGGCATTGCTCGTGGTATCATGTCGATCTCGATGCCATACATACATGAGGTTTACTTCTTTTTTCATATACTACCTCTTCTTCGACTCTTTTCTTCCTTTCATCGATTGTGGTCCTTAGGAGTTGTTTTTCGTTGTCGTCTAGAGCGTTATCGCTGGCCCACCTGGACGTTTTGAAAGTTGGGATGGCCAGCGTTGCGATGTCTATTCTCCTTTGGGGTCCTGTTTCTCTTTGTGATTTTGAGAATTTTATCGCAAGCTTCCTCATGTCCTCCACCGTTCCTGTCATGTTCATCCCGAATTCTCTGCCATGTTTCACCAGATCCTCTTTCTTCATATGGTACACCCATGATTTGGTCATTTTGCCGCTTTCTTTGTTTTTTTGATTGTTTACGTTATTTATTTTATCAGTATAGCACGTTGGGCGCCAGTTGTAACGATCCTTTTTCGTCCTTAGAGTCGTTAAAAAGACTTTTCAGGGCTAGGTTCGGCACAACAAAATTTATTTTGTGCCCCGATAAATAATAACGCTTTTGGGATATAATTTCGGCACAGACCGTCTTAGTCTTGGTTTTATTAATGTATTTGGGATTCTGTAGGGGTCCTTGGCGATTAGTTGGAGGTCCTTCGTGATCCTTGTGTCCTTGGTGCTGCTTTGCTTGGGTCTTCGCTGTTTTTCCTTGCTTTTTGTGGTTGGCTCCTTTCGCTTGACTTATTTTGCCGGCTCCTTGATGCCGACGCAGATGACTCAGATCCTTGATCTGGGTTCAACTTCGTTTCTTGAATTCTCCTACCCTCCTATGCTCTCCTGACTTCTATTTCTACCCCAATCTCCGCGTTCAAGGATATTTCCTGAACTCCTCACCCTCAAGGATATTTCCTGAGGTCCTTATTTTGGTTCAAGGATACTTCCTGAATCCAAAATACTCTTCCAGGATACTTCCTGTATGCTCAAAACCCAGTTCAAGGATATTTCCCGAACTTTTCCCTCCCAGGGATATTTCCTGAGGTCCTTATTTTGGTTCAAGGATACTTCCTGAGTCCCAAAATATTCCTCCAGGATATTTCCTGTTTGCCTAACCCTGTTCAAGGATATTTCCTGAACTTTTCCCTCTCAAGGATATTTCCTGAGATCCTTATTTTGGTTCAAGGATACTTCCTGAGTCCAAAATATTCCTCCAGGATATTTCCTGTTTGCCTAAAACCCTGTTCAAGGATATTTCCTGAACTTTCCCTCTCAAGGATATTTCCTGAGGTCCTTATTTTGGTTCAAGGATACTTCCTGAGTCCAAAATATTCCTCCAGGATATTTCCTGTTTGCCTAAAACCCTGTTCAAGGATATTTCCTGAACTTTTCCCTCTCAAGGATATTTCCTGAGGTCCTTATTTTGGTTCAAGGATACTTCCTGAATCCAAAATATTCCTCCAGGATATTTCCTGTTTGCCTAAAACCCTGTTCAAGGATATTTCCTGAACTTTTCCCTCTCAAGGATATTTCCTGAGGTCCTTATTTTGGTTCAAGGATACTTCCTGAATCCAAAATATTCCTCCAGGATCTTTCCTTTGCTATTTCTTGCTCCCTGCCGCTTGATTCTGGGATATTTCCCCGAATCGTCCCTATTTTCTGTTCCCTGTGTTATTTTCAGGACACTCGTTTGAACCCAGACTTGGTCCTTTGAGTACTCTGACCTCGATTTGATGCTTCAAGATTACTACTGGAGGTCTTGAAACACTTCACTTCCTTTTCCTCGCCTTTGAACTCTCAAGATTACTACCAGAGGTCTTGAGATGTCCACTTTGCTTCGCTGCTTGACACTTGATGATCGTCCTTGTGTCGACGCCTGCCTTATATAGGTCTCCTGGCCTCTCGATGCATATGTCGCAGTACCGCTATACAGCCAGTACATTTCCATTGGCTCTACTTTCACCCACGCACTTTCGCTGTTGCTATGCGTGGTGAAAGTACCGCTTATCCCTTTTCCTTTTTGCCTGCAGCCACTTTCTTTAACGTTGCATGCCCATTCTTTTGGCTATTTCCGTCTCCCTCGCGCTCCTTGTTCTTGTGATGGTGCCGTCGCTGATCCTTTTCTCGCCTTCCATTCATCGCGACCTCCAACCTCGCCTATGACCCCTTTTATGCCCTTGTGGACCTCCGAATATTTTCCTTAATTCTATTACAATGATTTCATCTAATTTCTCTAACAATTCATACATTTCCTTATATCTATTTATATACATATTTTAAATACTTAATTATTTACTTATTTATACACCCACCCATTTCCCTTCTATCGTACGGGCTGCCCATTCTTATCGTAACTTGGCCTCTCCAACGATATTCGCTTTGTTCCCATTGGCCGCCCCGCCATATGACTCTCGCTCTCATACGATCTGCCACTGTCACCCCCCACTACTCCCCTTTTGACAAGCAGAGCCCTCACTTTATTTCGTTCAAGGGCCCCCTTCACACCCGCACCCGTTTTTCGGGCTCGCTAGCCCTCACTTTTGGTGCTCTCGGTGCCCACATTCCGAAGTGCGCTTCGCGGCGATCGTATTGCATTCACACGTACAGTGTACGTGTGAACGGCCGCTCTCGCTTTCGCTCTCGCTCTCGCTCTCTGGTGACATCGCCCTTTGCTTTCCGTTTGTTCGTTTGCTTTGGGCTTCTGTTAAATGCTTGGGGCTCAGCAACAACCGGCGCTTTGCATTTTGCTTATGCCCAGCTGCCTTTGTTTTTGTTGCAGCTCTTCGCATTTGTTTATGCTCAGCTGTTTCTTGCGTTTGCGTTATTGCTTGCATTTATTCTGCTGCTGGGCTTGCTTCATTTGTTGTTGCTGTTTTGCGTTTCGTTTTATATCTTTGTTGTTGCTGTGTTATTTGATATATTTGCTGTTTTATATACTTGTTATTGTTGTTGTATTTAATGGATTATTATATATTTTATATATAATCATACATAATAATTTATTGTATTTGTTGTTGTTGTGTTGCATTGAGATATTTGTTATTATGTATTTTATATATACTAATATATACTAATTTCATGTATTTGTTGTTGTTGTTCTTTGTGCATTATTTCTTTCTCCTTCCGTTGCCGTTGTTTTGCCGACGGCAAAACAGCCCTTGGCTTTGTGTATACATGTTGCTAGCTTTGTATATTTGTTGCCGTTGTTTGTTATATTTTCTTTCGCTGTTGTTTTGCCGACGGCAAAACGGCCTGCGCGAGTTTTGTTTTGCCGACGGCAAATCAGCCATTGGCTTTGTGTATACATGTTGCTAGCTTCTTGTGTTGCTGGCTGTGTTTGTTGCTAGCAACTTTTGTTGCTGTTCTGATCTGGCTTATGCATACAGCATGTTGTGGGGTGCATAATTGTTTGACATTTATGCACCTCACAGTATATTCTAAAGTTCTCGAATCAACTATGACATCTCCTCTAATTTGATAGATGCTGTATTTTACATCAAAGTACAGTTGGATTTTCAACATATAAAACTGCCAATAATAATTTTTATTTTATTTCCAGGCGGTATATAATGGATTCAGATCGTTTGTTGCTTCTTGAAACAGCGGTAAAAAGCTGTCAAGAGGTTATGAAAAACATATTAACTCAAACGGTCTCAAAAGAGAATGAACAAGCATTATTAAATCATTTAATTGAAATTTACAAAATACAAAAAAAATACCATAAATATGTTATGCATAAAGAGACTTGGATTACAAATATTTTTGTAGACGTATATTTGTCATACATAAAAAAGATAAATATTTTACCTAATAATGACAACTACGCAGAGCTAGCCGCTAAACTTTGTCATCATGAAATCAATCATCAGAAAAATATGGAAAGGCAAATTAAACTTGAACCGATGAACACGGAGAGCGTAAATCAGGTGAGAGTAAATCTATTCGAATTTTATGTCTGGGTCAGTAAATCATGATTATTTCGTTCTTTTTAATCGAAAAAATCATTCACTTTTACTAAGTAACTCAAAAAGTACGCAAAATATGCAAATATACTCATTTATGCAAAATCTTACATCTTTGAATTTGTGATTTTTATTCAATTAATCATATAACCATGATAAATTTTAAGTAAAAAGCATAATTTGTACATTACCATTATGATTTTCGAATTTGTGGTTTTTATTCAATTGCTTAACAATAATTCAATAAACCATAATATTATAATTGACTCAAAACAGTGGAAGTAAAAAAAACTCAATAAAAAAAATAAATAATAAAATAAATAAAATAAAACAATAAAACACTAAAACTCAATAAAAAAGATGAAAAATCTCTCATCGAAAAGTTCTATGTCTACGAATTATTTTGACATAGATTTGTTGTGTGACTCCTTTCAACAACTAGGTTTAGGTGCGATTTCTTGAGCCATTGATTTGTGGAATAGTTTGACTCCCGAAATAGATTGACTCTGGGCGGAACGCCTGGGACTGGGACCAGGAAGTCATAAGTGCCGTTACGGGTGCGTTAGCGACGCAGAAGATTGAATTAGAAAACAAAATATTAGATGTCACCAGATAACTTGAAAGTGTGACGGTGGAAGTTCCTACAGTAGAAGTCGACAGTAGAAGTGTTAAGTGAGACGAGCCTTTAAACGTCGTTAAGACCCTACCAGACTTCGAGAGGGAGCAGATAACACATGTTGCATGGCGAAAACCCGGCCATGAAGCATACAATTTTTAAACCATTCAACGAAAACTTCAAGCACTACCAAGCGGTAGCAATAATTAGAAATAAAATTAAGGTGCCAGCAGACAAAAGATAGGCATCAGTAAATACTGCGCTAAACTTTGATGCGATTATTGATAGACTAGATTATACCTCATAAGCGATCTATATATCTGCTGAAACGTGAAATGTCCATTCTCAGACAGGGAAACTTATCTCTACAAGAATATTATGAACCAGTGGACAAAAAGTTAGCCTGACTAACAAAAAAGACCAGCATGATGCACGAGACGGTATTAGCCAAAGCCACGGAAGCTAATTATACAGAAAACCCATTATGTGTGTTTATATCAGGAAAGCATTCAGTGATTTTTTGTTTGCAGTTTGGCCTAAAGACTTACCCTCAGCTCTAGCATTAGCTCAGAAAATTCAAGCTCATCATAATCGTTATTATCACCAACCCCTTATATTCTCTGTTTCGGGCAGGAACTCAAATGCAAAGATAAAGCGAGGGAATTCCTTTATTGGTCCAAATGTTTTTTAAAAATCCGGAAAAGAAAATTGTGACGCCGATCCGTTATTGCGTCGCAATCTCAAATATGGCTTTGGATAAGTCTGTTATAGGAACCGAATAATCATAATTTTATTTGGCGAAAAAACGCGACATCGTAGAGTTTGATAATTGAACCGAATTTAAAGGAGAAAATAAATTCTAATGTTTTAAATCGAATTAAATGTGATTTGCATGTTCTGCATGTTAGTTGAAGAATTCGCTTTCTGGCATTGTAGAACATTTGTTCAGGATGTTGTTAAGAGAGATGAGCAGGTAGAAATAATCACCATCGCAGAGAGCTCATAGGGCAGCTCAAGAAAACGTAAAACAAGTTCTGAGGGACTACTTTTTCCCAAAAATGACGAAAATTGCAATCGAAACAGTCAATAGATGCAATGTCTGTCAGAAAGAAAAATACGACAGACATCCAAAAAGTCAAGACATGGGAAAATATTACATGTCGATATATTTTCCACTGACCTAAAATGTTTCCTAACATGTATCGACAAATTCTCTTAATTCGCTGTAACACAACCAATCCCTTCGCGTGCAACCGTAGATATTACGTAGATAGTACACTAATCGAGATCGCTAGATGCTAGAAATTAGATTAAAAACACTGAGAACACTTATTTTAATAGCTACGAACCAATATAGCAGCACAATACATTCAGTCACAAAGTTGTCACCATCCAAACTAATAAGAGGAGAATCGCAGCAGCTTTTATTTAAAATCGAAAATCGACTAAAAAAGAAGCTGAAAATGACTCGCTTGAATTCCACAGAAACAGGCAGACTTGATCCTATCAGGTAAGAGCAAAAGTCATTGTCAAAACGAATAACAGACTAGGAAAAAAGGTAACAGCCTTTTATGAAGAGGAGACAATCCAAGCAGACATGAAAACAAAATACGGTTAGATCCTGCACTTTTGTCTAAAACCCTATTCAAGGATACTTCTCGAACTTTTCCTTGTGAAGCATACTTCCTGAGGTCCTTATTTTGGTTCAAGGACACTTCCTGAACTTCAAATATTCCTCCAGGCTATTTCTTATTCCCTAACAATCTGTCAACTGTTCTACTTCGCTGTTGGATGATCGATGATCCTTTCTCTGACTTTTGCTGCCTTTATATAGGCATCCTGACCTCTCGATGCAACTACCGCTATACCGTTATACGGCCAGTACATTTCCATCGGCGCTTACTTTCAACTACGCACTTTCGCTGTTGCTATGCGTAGGCAAGGTCCCTTTATGACACGCTGCAAATTTATATCTCTCTGCATGCCCATTCTTTTGCATAGTTTTGTCTCCCTCTCACTTTGAGGTTATATGCTGGTGACATTGCCACTCTTCCATTCTTTACTTGTCCTTTCTTGAACAGACCGTTGGTACATAAACTCCAACCTCGCCTCTAACACATTTCATTTGATTTCATCTGATAACGTTTTATAAATATCTTAAAGTAATTATAATTAATACATCTTTCTATAAGGTATACATATTCTTGATCAGCATGAGAAGGCGAGTTGATATATACATGTCCGTCCTTCCGTCTGTCTGTCTTCTACTATACAAACTAGTCCCATAGTATTAGAGCTATGGTTTGCAAAGTTCGTATATAAGCTTTTCTATACCCTAGAATGCACAATCAAAAAGATCCGACAAGATCATATAGCTGCCAGCTATATCATATACATATCATATACAAACGTTAAATGCAAATAACTTCTCTATTTCTTGAAGAATCTTATCCAAACACTTTACGTACATAAATATACATATATGCATTACATCATATTTTAAGACAATCGGATAAACATAACGCCTGATTTCGACGATATAAAATTTGGCTATATACACACACACGCAAAAGCCAGTAAAGCACATATATGTGTCAAAATTGTAATTTTGTGTGTGTGTGAATGTGTCAATCGCTACACTGTCTCGGCATGCTTAATATTTGGCGATTGGCTGAACCAAGCAATGAAGGTGCGGTGGCTTAGTGGACAGAGGTCTTGCGTATGAAACGAAAGGCGCGACATAGATTTTTTATAGTTTTTTTTTTGTTTATTATGCAAATAGACGCGAGTTCGAATCCCATGAAAGTCGATGACAAATTTTTTAGTGCATTTAAAGTATCGCGTTATTGGAATATCGGTCTTTTCCAACGATATACTCTCCGATCTCATTGGGCGTCATGCATTTCGACCTTGCACTCAGCCACCGTTCTCTTAGCGCCCCCGCCTCTTCCATTTCGGCAAGCATTGCCCTCTTTTATTTTCGTTCAGGGTCCCTTCACATCCGTACACGTCTTTTGGAAGCCCACACTGTTACTCTCAGTTTTCCTCAAATTCTTACTTACATTACTCCCTCTATTGTCATAGAGGCAATGCATTCGTTTTTGCAGCTTAATTTTTCGTTGCTGTTTTTGCCTTTTTCTTACCTTCGCTACCAATTGGCATTTGTTTATGCTCTGCTTCATTTGTTTTTTTTTCAGCTTTTACGAACTATTTGCGTTTGTTTATGCTCAGCTGTTTTAGGCACTTTTGTTGTTTTGTATTGTTTTGATTATTTGTTGTTTCATTCATTTCTGACCGCATTGGGTTATATTTGTTGCTGTTTTTGTCAACATTTTCCAAGGCCAAGAAAAGAGTTAAAACGGTGTCCTTGACGCGACTGGAGCTATTAGGTGCGGTTCTGCAGCAGTAATTCCCAATCTTCCCATTTCGCTCCCGATTGCTGACCTGCATACCTTTTCTTTTCCTTTTCCAACGTCCCTGAAACAAACCTCTGGTTCTATGGAATCACTCCCCCAAAAAGCGATCAGTGGAGTTCTCGGAGCGTTACTACGACTCGGCAACACGTCTCTAGCGCCCACTCTGGCATCCTTCCTGAAGGCGAGGACAACCACCGTGATGCCCACTGCAGTAGTTAAATTTGGAAACGGCGCTAAGCATTTCGACACATGGGTTCTTCGGGTTATTCCTGTATAAATAAATGGCATAACTCTAATCTTTGGAGAAAACAACGTCTTAGGTGGAGGTGGCAATCGAGTTATTGCAACACCTACACCAGCTACCCATTGCGCTAAATAACCATCTTGACGCCATTACGATAATGGATGAGGGTGTCATAATTAACGTCAGAACCATATCAGTGCGTAAGGATGATAGCGCGGAGCATGCTTACAAGCTACAACTTAACGGAACCATCAGCAAAAATCTTAATGGTAGCACGAAACGCACATCTCGTACCTCGGCGAAGTCGCTTGCAAAATATTACGGGCCACCACGAAGAGCTCAGTCTCCCATACCTTCATAGACTCAACGTCGGGCACCTACTTTACATCGATTGGAGTCCAATTTGGTGCCTCACCTTATCTATTGTAATGTTTTCAAATAGTCCGAAATTCGATATTTAATTTTTAGTTCAAATAGGGGTAAAATTATCCAATATTAACGTTAGCAAGGTGGCAATGTGACACAGCTGATCGATTGACTTTGCCTGAAGTTATGGTAAATAGGCATATATAAAACTTTAAGAAAGACAAAAATAAAGAAAAGACCCAAAAAGATAAGATGGTTCCGGGAAAAGAATTCTTTCTTTCCTCCACGTGAATTCCAAGTGCTCGGACGTAGTAAGTAAGCAGTCAGTTACTTGAATAGTGAGTATAAACCCTCAGACTTTGTGAATATTAAAGTGTGTGTGCTATTGCAAGATATTGGCGTACATACAATTAATGGCAACAGTACATTAATTATGGTGTGTGTACGCCTAACAAAGTTTCTATTTTGGCAGCTTTGATACGGCAGAGTTGACGCATTTCAGCGTACCGGCAGGTGGAAAGGTCACGCTGCCGAGCTTGTGCACAGTTACATTGCCTCAGAAGCCGTAGCCGCAGTTGTCGCAACTTATCGGCAGTATTCTGTTGTGCAAGATGCAAGGAAATTTTGGCCGACCAAAGGCTAAAGCAGTAGCATGCTGCAGGGGAGCATTACCGTTGTCTCGAAGAGCATCGAGTATTTCGATAGAGACACGCCAACAGGATATAACAGCAAAGGATACGTATTTTGGCTTCGACAGTAAACAAGTTAAATTATTAACTTACATTGTTGTTTTACCCTTTTTTTGTTGTAGATTTCCTATATTTTAAACAATGGAATTCAATGTTCATGTGTATTTACTTTAGTCTAATAATGTTAATCTTATAGAATTCGAGTATATGACATTTACAACAGATAAATATTTCATCTCGTTTTGGAACTCGTATTTAAATGTCTTCAACAGCGACATCAACACAACGAAAGATCTTTCTGCATAGGATAAAAATAGCAATGCTGTACGTGTATCGTAACCCATTTATAATTTCTTTTGCATGTTTTTATCCTGAAAATTCGGTGAGCATACGCATTTGATCCATTGTTAATGGTCTTTTATATAAATTAGTATTCTAAAAGAATATCTTAGTAATCATTGTCAATCCGAAACGGCTGAAATGCTAAGCACAATTTGTAGGATAAAGATTCACATTCATTAGTAGTAATTGAGTAGTATCTGAATAAAGTCAGATTTATAATGAAATTAAAATGGTTAGGTAAACGCTAAGAAAATGCGTACATTCAGTTTAATAAATCACTGTATGATCAAACTTCTGGCACTAAGTTGCAAATCTATTTAAAAGATTAAAATAAATTTTGAGTTAATTATGAATCATTAAGTTTATTTAGTTCCCTTGATGTAGGCACCGAACGTGTCAAGCCATTTGTATTGGGAGTCTGCGATAACTTTCGCTGGCATACTCATGGTAGGGTGGGTTCAGACGCGAAACACGACTATCATTTTTAGTGTCTGCAACTAGTGTAGTCCAGAAATCTTTTGTATCATCCATTATCTTTATCCAGACACGGGAAACAGGAGTATTGGTGAGACAACGACACCTTTTGTAATCCAATGGTGGTGTCAAGAATGTCATAGTTTATTTATTTTGGGCTAGCTAAGGTAGGGCAGAGTTCAACATACAGTTATTACCTATTTAGTTATATGTTGGCTATAGTGTAATCACTATCAGGAATCGTTTCCCATTGCTGTCCGTTAAATCCTCATAAGACTTTATCAGGCGAAAAACATGAAAAATAAAAGGAGCAAGACACAGGTGGTAGTCGATGACGTGGAGAAGAACGTGAACTCACGAGGTGTATTATCCGTTTTTGGTTCTTTTAGTGGATGTAGTGTGTAGACTAGTTTCAGAGTAAATTTTGACACACTTTATTCTGCAATGCAACGGACAACATCCATATTCACTCGTTGGGCTTTATCCATTTTATTGCTGTTAAAACTCTTGTTTCAAAACTTAAAATAAACTAGTCCATCATTTCGTATTACAATACAATTTATAGTCATTTTAATGACAATGGGCCAAAGCCGCTAGTAGGAAATAATAACATCGGATCTCGAATCCTTGTCATTCTAAAATATCAAAGAAGCTAACTTTGGCCATGCCGAAGTTTGTATACCCTTGCAAGTTCTTGTGTTACTCAATCCCTAAATAGAGTTAGCTAAATGCAAAGACCGACGGACATATCTGAATCGACTCGGCTATTGATACTGATCAAGAATATATATACTTTATAGGGTCGAAAAAGCTTCCTTCTGCATACATACATTTTACTGACTTTAATATACCATTTCATCAAACTTAATAATGAATTACTAAGCTTATTTTGGAAGTCTACGAATCCTTTTGCTTAAAGACTCATGATGGGGTGTGTACACAGGCTGAGCACGGCTATCATCTTCAGTGCTTGCACCTAATGTAGTCTGAAAATTCTTTGTGTTATTCCTAACCATTATCCAAACAAGAGGTTTTACGAATAAGTTGACATAAATAAAATACGATGTGTAAATACTCGCAATGATTTTGGCTGATTTTGCTTGTTTTTATATAAATGTCATTGATCAGTCTGTTTTTGCTCTCCACACCTTTCTCATGCGGTATCAATATATTTGGTTATATTGACCTTGCATGAAATTATAATTGATTTTATAAATATGAAAATCTCGATGGATGGAATATAAGAACAATTAGTGTAGGCGGAAAAATATGAAAAATCTACCTTAACATTGGCAAACTCAATCTCCTGATTATTAGTAGACTGAATCGATTCAGATAAAAAATTAGCTTCAATAGTAAGCAAAATTAAAAGAATTGTGTGGGAAAACAAGTTTTAAGGGCAAAAGAAGACTATTCTCACATAGACACTAGGAAGCTTCAATGTCAATCCTCTCACATTCTATTAACCCAGAATAAGGACCAAATCTGGCCTTTTGACACACCAGCAGGTGCTGACATAAGGGATAAAAAGACACGACGGTGGATCCGGAGAAACACCCCGAGAAATAGTCTTATTACATCTTTTAGACAGCTTTAAGCTCTTAAACTGATCCTTCAACCCCGTAAACTTCGTTTAGAATTGACTAAAATCAGCCCTCAGAGTTATGAAACTCTCTCTGGTCCACTTCATAAATGTCCGCATCGGTTTCTCAAGCTACCTTTAGCAATGCTGTCTTTCACTGGGAAGATTTACATCAATTGCAGAATTTTATTATATAAACGTTCTGTTAAGATTGGATATTGAGAAAAGAGTGGACAGCATTATTATCCAATATATGCATCTCAAAACAGCAAGCAACATGAATCAGCAACAAAGAGTCAAACTAAGCAACATATAGCGGCAACGATATCGGTCCATATAATTGCAAACGAATAATAGAACAAAACAACAATCAAATACTAAAATGAATACAAATGAAGTCGCAAGTCGCCAGGCCGACTTGGATCTTAAATATTAAAATTCTTTTAAATGCTATCTCGCTCACTCTTATGTGGACACGAGCACTTAGCGCCCCCCGACCAAATCAGTGATTTCCATTATATGCTATCTCGCTCACTTTTGTATGCATGGCCGTTGTACCGCCTTGAGTACAAAACGTTTATACGTATAGCATTTTGACTCCGATTTTTGTGATATTTGGTGGGATGATAGATATTGGTAACATGTATTAGTGTAACAAATTTAATTTAATTTAAATTTAAACCACGATCGAAAATCGAACTTATCGAATTTCGAAGACGTGGCCAAAATTTAAAATAAACTTGATTTGCGTGCACACTGCACACATCTACTCTCCAAATACGATAGCTCTAGCCTTTTTTAGTTCCCGAGATATAGGGGCTCAAAATATTGTTTTTCTAATAGCGTGGGCGGAAGGGGGCGTGGCAAAAAAAAGAAACTCGATCAGCGTACGCACCAAACGAGTCCAAATTTGGTGGCTCTAGCTTTTATAGTTGCTGAGATCTAGGCAATCTTTCGGACGGACAGACAGACATATCGGCTACGCCGAAGTTAGTATACCCTTACAGCCGTTGACCATTACTTTTTATGTTTTAAACAACGGCCTTCGTAGGATTCAAACTAGCGTCTATTCGCCTAATAAAAAAACAAAAAGATTTAAAGAAAATCTATGCCACGAACAAGTTCAAACCCGCGACTTTCGTTTTATGCGCAAGACCGCTATCTGCTCAGTCCAGCCAATCGCCAAATACTAAGCATATAAAGTCGCTGCAGTGATCTAAAAAAAATCTACGCCTCGAACAAGGTTTGAAAGCTCATCTTTCGCTTCCAACGCAACATGCCTATCGATCGGTCCAGCCAATCGCCAAATACTAAGCATGTCCAAGTCGATACAGCGATTGACATATTCACGCACACATACGAGCTAATACATGTGTGTGTGTATTCAGGTAATTTAGTATCGACGAAATCAGGCGTTATGTTTATCCAACAGTTTGGATAAGCCATAGCTCTAAAGCTGTGGGAAAACAGACAGACAGACGAACAGAAGACGGACATGGCTATATCAACTCGTCTTCTCTTGCTGATCAAGAATATATATACTTTATGGGTTCGGAACCGATTCCCTTTTGGCGTTACAAACATCTGACCAATTCTATAATACCCTCTGCAAGGGTATAAAAAATAATATACGAATATTTATAACTGAATTAGGACTTACTGATGCTATGAGGGGGTGTAGAAAGATAAGGAATGGTGTAACGATCGTGTTTCGTCCTTAGAGCCGTTATGCTACTTTCAGGACTAGGTTGGGCACAACAAAATTTATTTTGTGCCCTGATAAATGATAACGCCTTTTTCTTTGATTTGGCACAGACCTTTTAACCTTTGCTTTTATTGATACTTTTTGAGGTTTTGTAGGGGTCCTTGGTGAGCTATTGGAGGTCCTTCGTGTTCCTTGGATCCTCGTCCTTTCCTTGACTTGACGTGATTATGCTTCCGTGTTTATTCTTGGTTCTTCTTCGCTTGATTTGTGTTCGTTACTTTGTTCTTTGTTGGCTCCTTGATGATGAAGCAGATGACTCACGTCCTTGACCTGGGTTCAACTTCGTCTCTTGAGTTCTCCTGCCCTCCTAATATCTCCCTATTCTTGCTTTTTGACCCTCTTTCCCGTTCAAGAATATTTCCTGAACTTTATTCCCTCAAGGATATCTCCTGAGGTCGTTATTTTGGTTCAAGGATACTTCCTCCAGGATATTTCCTGTTGGCCCGAAACCCTGTTCAAGGATATTTCCTGAACTTTATACCCCCAAGGATATTTCCTTATTTTGGTTCAAGGATACTTCCGGAACCCAAAATATTCCTCCAGGATACTTCCTGTGCTACTTCTTGCTCCCTAATGCTTAGTTCCAGGATATTTGCCGAACTCTTCCTAATCTGTGTTCCCTACGTTGCTCTCAGGATACTTTTCTGAACCCAGACTTGGTCCTTTTCGTATGCTGACTTCTTCTCCACACTTCAAGATTACTTCAGGAGGTCTTGAATGCTTCGCTTTGCTATCTTCGCTTTGACTTGTAATTTGAACCCTCAAGATTACTACCAGAGGTCTTGAGTGGTCCTTCTTCCTTCGCTGCTTGACGATTGATGCTCGTCCTTGCATCCTTGCATTTAATTCTTCATGCAGCCACTTTTTCTGCCGCTGCATGCCCATCCTTTTGTTTGTCTCCTTTTTCCTTGCACTCCATGCTCTTATGTTGGTGACGTCCCCGCTCCCCTTTCCTCCTTTTGCTCCTTTATGATCCCCAACCTCGCCATATGACCCCTTTTGTCCCGTTATGGGTCTCAAATATCTTTACTTAACCCTATTACATTCATTTCTTATCTTTTTTTCTAATAATTCATTTATATCTTTTGTATATTTTAACATTGTTAAAATAATTAAATATTTACTTATATATACATCAACCCATTTACCTCATATCGTATGTGCTTGCCATCTTGTATCGTGTATTGGGCTTCCCCAACGATATTCGCCTCGCTCCTATTGCCTACCCCGCCATACGACCTCGCTCTCGCACGATCTGCTTCCATCACCGCCCGCTTCTCCCCTTTTGACAAGCATGGCCCTCACTTTATTTCGTCCAAGGGTCCCCTTCACACCCGCACCCGTCTTTCATGCCCATATACCGAAGAGCATCTGGTAGCGACCCTTCACTCGTACACTATGTGTGTGACTCCGCTCTCTCGCTCTCTTTCTCTGGTTTGCATAGCGGCAATGCGCTTGCTTTTCTTTGATTCTAATGCTTGGAGTTCAGAACTGTCACCCGTTTGCATTTGCATTTGCTTATGTTCTTCGCATTTGTTTATGCTCAGCTGTTCTTGCCTTTGCATTGCACTCCAATCAGTTGTTTCAACTTCTATTTCTTTTATAAGCTGATTGTTTTGCCTATTCGTTTTAGCTCTTGTTGTTGTAATCATTTCTTTGTTGTTTGGCCTAATTGTTGCTTCTTCGTCCATTGTGATAGCGTTCTATTTGATCGCGCCCATCACAATATTCGTTGGCCCATCTTTCCCTTTGCTTGCTGTTGTTTTTTTTTTTCGCGCGAGTCCCAGGCGTTCCGCCCACCTCCCGCCCAACCGACCGAGGGGCGCAGTCGCATAACGTACGACACGTTATCGCGTGAACGAAGACAAGAAACATAAAATCGAGTAACTAAAGCTAATTACGAGCTAAGTAACATAAAATAGACGTTTTTAGTATAGGAAGAGAGGACTCTGTGTTGATCGCTCGGTACAACCGATTGTAGTCAGCACAAAGGACTCGAAAGGATGCAAAGCATAGTTAGTGGTACAGCGAGTTAAAGATAAAGGAATAAAGTTTCTAGTAGGTCTACATGGAACTGATAGATTAACCTGAGATAATAACTCAGGCGAATCTATTTCACCATTCAAAAGCTTGTGCATAAAGATTACACCAAGCATAATTCTACGGTTAATGAGAGAAGGAAGGTTAATCAAAATAAGTCGACTGGAGTACGAAGGCAAATTGACATTGCGATTCCAGTTTAAGCCACGAAGAGCGAAAAGCAGAAATTGTTTCTGTACAGATTCTATTCTAGTTTGGTGCGTCTCATACTGAGGCGACCATACACAAGAACCGTACTCTAGAATAGGTCGTACAAGTGATGTGAAAAGAATCTTGGTTATATATGGGTCAATGAATTCCTTCGACCACCGCTTTATAAATCCAAGAACACCCATTGCTTTACCGACCATGTTGGAAATGTGAGAATTAAAAGTTAGTTTGCTGTCCATAAGCACACCTAAATCGTTCATCTCAGTCAGACGTTCCAATGGATTGCGATTAAGAAAATAGGTTGCCAGTTGAGGAGAAGTTCTATGAAAAGTCATTACTTTACACTTAGTGGTATTGAGGTTTAACAAGTTGAGCCGGCACCAAGACTCGAAATTGTTAAGATCGGCTTGTAAGCGAACAGGCGAAATCATATCCTTATAACTAAAACAAAGCTTGACGTCATCAGCATACATAAGCACACGCGAATGTATCATAACTGAGGGAAGATCATTAATAAAGAGTGTAAAAAGCAGAGGGCCCAGATGACTACCCTGCGGCACCCCAGACGTCACATGAATAGAACTGGAAAAGGAAGACTTGAAAAGTACCTTCTGCGTTCTGTTTGTTAGATACTCGCGAATCCAACAAAGAAAAATTGGCGGAAAGCCAATGTCACTTAACTTAATAAGCAAAAGCGTATGATTAACAGAATCAAAAGCCTTACTGAAATCAGTATATATGACATCAGTTTGTTTGGCATTTCTGAATCCATCGATTGTTAAAGAAGTGAATTCTAAAAGGTTAGTGGTAGTGGATCTACGTTTCACAAACCCATGTTGGGATGGTGAAATAATAGATCTACAGAAGTGTTGCAATTGAGAAGTTATTATCTTTTCAAAAG
Organism: Drosophila sp. 14030-0761.01; assembly: GCA_018150735.1. Taxonomy (NCBI): domain Eukaryota; kingdom Metazoa; phylum Arthropoda; class Insecta; order Diptera; family Drosophilidae; genus Drosophila; species Drosophila sp. 14030-0761.01. Next base: position 30,809,863 of record JAECWO010000031.1, read on the forward strand.
CTTTAGGAATAGCAGACAATTTAGAAATACCCCTATAGTTTGAAGCTTCGGACTTTTCACCATTTTTATGGAGAGGAATAATATATGATTCCTTCCAAATAGCTGGGAAGGAGGACGAGTCAACAGACAACAAAAATAACTTCAAAATTGGCTTACATAAAGCATTTGCACAAAACCTGAGTACACAACCAGGTATACCATCAGGTCATGGTGAATACATGGGTTTCACTACATTAAGCACGCTGAGAAGCGAACTTTCATCAATCATTGGATTAAAAATACAGTTCGACTTTTTTAACTGATAAGGATACGGAAGAATTGAATGATATTCCGCTGAGGAGTAGGTAGTCTTGAAAAAATCAGCAAAAAATCGGCAATTGCCTGATCAGTGTTAGCTTTATTATTTTCAAATGACAAGGAAGACGGATGCACTGATGTCTTACGTTTAGTATTGACAAAGTTATAAAATTGCTTAGGATCACGAGAAAACTGACATTTGCAACGCCGTAGATAATCCTTATAGCATTGCATATTAAGGACCATAAATCTCGAGCGAGCAGCAGAATACAGAATGAAATCAGACGAACGGCGAGTTTTTTTTAAACTTCTTATAGCATCTTGACTTCACATTTTTCAAGTTGGATAATTCCCGAGAGAACCAAGGAGGCTTATTAGAAACCACCTGTCTCTTGAGAGGAACACAATTATCTAAAAGTGAAATGTACTATAAAAGAAAGAAATAGCTGAGTCCATGTCTATACAATTGTACAGATAAGACCAATCAGTAGCAAGAATGATATCATTAAGTTTGGAAAAATCTGTTTTATGAAAGCATCGGGTTCGAGGTATAATATTGGCACAAAGTAGTGGTGGAAGAGAAGGTAGATCAATTGTTAAATGTAAAGTGGGATGAAATTTATCTTCCGGAAGAACAAAAGGTTCAATCCTGGAAACAGCACAATTGGCAGGATCAAGCACAAATATCAGATCTAATGATCTTCCATTTATATTACTCACTAAATTGACTTGAGATAGAGACATCTCAAAAAGGCCGTCAACAAAGTCATGTGACGTGGAAGGCAACAGTATAGTAGATTCATCCGCAAGGGACCATGCTATAGAAGGTAAATTAAAATCACCTAGAACAATGAGAATATCACGATTAGATGTCAAAGCAGAGACAGATCGAATTGCCTCTAAATGATTTAAATAAACCACCATGTCAGACTGCGGTGGAATATATGAACAAGTGATGTAGGCGGAAAAAGAATGATAATCTACCTTAACACTGACAAACTCAATCTCCTGATTAGAGGAAGGTTGAATCTGTTCAGATCTACATAGAGATTAGTAAGTTTTGATTTCAGTCCTCTCACATTCTGGTAACCCAGATTGAGGGACGAATCTAGTTTTTTGACACACCAGCAGATGCTGGTATGCCCGAAACAGTATTAGTAACTGGAGCAGCAATTGGCAGGCGAATCGGTGGCCGATTTTTCTTTTTCACAGTATATTCTTTTACAATAATATGCTCCGGCCAAAAACGTTTATGACATATAGTGTCGAAATTGTTGGCAGAAACACTTATTTTAAATGACGAAATGTCACGGGCATAAGAAAATTTAAACTTTTCCACTGCAATATTCGGGTCTTTAACCACAGACCGAATATAGGCTATAACGTCATCAGATGTGACTTCAGGGGCAAGCCTAGAAACAAATACATGTTTCTTTGGTGGAACACCAATAAGATCCCTCGGCGGGTGTGCTACAACGTCAGCTGCAACATTGGGAGTTGCAACTGCTGACGCAGCAAACCCACTAACAGGGCCTCCTATAATAAAACTATCGGCAATTTCCATTCGATTGGAAGATTGCCCGGACAAATCGGATACTACGCCTTCTATCGCATTAGATGCGAGGTTACTACCAGGCGATATGGAAGTAACCTCAATGCCCGGAATTACCGGGCTTTTAAACGATATTAGGCGCTGGTTACTGGGTGATGATATGGCATGAGACCCGCCAGGGACGAGAAGAGACGCCGGCGGAGCAGGAGATGCACCTCGAGGAATGGTCTTTTTTCGTTTAGGAGACTCATTTAACAGCTTTAAGCTATTAAACTGAGCCTCCAACGCCATAAACTCCGATTGGAGTTTATTAAAACCAGCCCTCAACGTGGTAAAACCATCTCTAGTCCGCCTCATAAAAGTCCGCATCTCGTTCTCGATACCGCGGCACGAATCACAACCATACTTCAAACCTCCACCGATTCTAATACTGTCTTTAATTTTCAATGTGAGACCCGCACACTTAACATGTACGGAATTCTCACACAGCCAACATAGGATATACTCCTGACAGTCCTTAGCTTCGGTGGAAACTTTGCAGTTTCGTTTTGAGCAGACAACCATTTTCACTTTTTTAAAATTAAGAATTGAAAAAGAGAAATTATTCAAAAATATACTGGCCAGATCGCACAAGGGTTAAAATTAAAAAGTAAAAAGTTTACCTCGAAAGAGAAAAGATTTTTACTAAGAGAAACACAATAAGCAATCACGTATCACTCAGACGCGAGAAGGAAATAGACGAGAGCGCGAACAAAAGAAATAGGAAAGAATGAGAGAGCGCGTCAAATTGAACACATGCAACAACAATATGTACGCGTAGGCGCGAGAGTGAGTTAAAACGGGAAGATGTAAAACGCAAGAGCAAAAGAAGTAACAAAAACAACAACACCGCAAAGGGAGATTTTGCTGTATGTTAAAATTGTTTTCTTGAAATTTGATTTTGCGTTTGTACAACTAAACACACAAAACAAAAACGCGAATTGAAATTCGAAAATTAATTCAATTTGCCGAATTGATTATTAAAAAACTGAAGAAGTTAATTTCGCGAGGAAATGAATAAAAAGTTTATAAACGTAAAAAAAAACACGTCCGTCTTCGTCAACGAGTGAAAGCGAATGACGGCAAAACAGCCCATCTAGTAATCGAGGAAGAGGAAGACCGCACAAAATTATGGAAGAGTGAGGACAAAAGCGACAATAACGAAAGCTGTTATGATCACCAGTCCTGAATAGTATATGAATAGGATAGTATTCCAACGCCAAAAAACTCAGTCGCCATTAAGTACACTTATAAGGGGGCGTTTTCTTATTTATGGACTTGGGATTGACTAAGGAGAAATATAATTGGTTTTCGAAAAACAGTCCGTACTTATAATTATTAAACATCATTTTACAAATAGTTTTTAAAATGAAGTATCTTTTAAAAAATTAATAAATCTCTCTTTTCAATATAACCGACTTTTCGTGGTAAGATCCGTCTGAAAATTTTTTCAGCGCATCTTACCAGGTTTTTAGACATTAAATTGTGTGTACAGTAAACTTACGTAGATGTTATAATAATGCATATTTTGGTCAGAAGTGTGCACAGTGTCTTCGTCTATATGTCTGGATCAACAGATTCTTCACCCAGAAGCTACATTGCTGAAATTTTGCACGAAGTCTCGTATATACTGCTGGCATTGTATAATTCTGATTAATATGGATGGAAAACTATATTATAGAGCTCCCATGGGATTCATCCGTCGAACTTAAGTAAGTGTAAACTTCTTTGACAAATTTTATTAAGATCGGACTACTATAACGCCCATAAGAACGAATGGACGAAACATAAGTAGTATTGCTTCTAAAAATTTTTTTTTTCTCATGCCATTGTTACCAAACTTGGTAGTTGACATTTATATATAATAATTTTTAAATCTTAAATTTTATCAAAATCGGATAACTAAATGATATAGCAATCATACAAACTTATGATACAGTTGAACTCTTTATACCGTGTGTGGAGTATTATGTCTTGTAGATATGAGGTTTTTAAAAAAGATCATTTAATTTGGTTATCTGTATATAAAAATTGACTAATACACTTTAGCTTTATTTGTAATCCGTCCAATTGGACAATCAGGAAATGACAATTCTTTTACAATAACTTTTAAAGGCTTTGTAATGATATAATATGAGGGATAAAGGGATATATAAACACACAAAAGCTGCAGTAGGGGATCTTTAATGTTCAGGGGATGAAATCTTATTTGACGGCGGTTGGCGGTTATCAAGTAGGTTGATGGCAAAAGGGTTTTCTTCCACTTATTGAGTAATTTACGGTATACAAGTACAATATACATGCGGGGTCTGTTTCGTTACTGATATGTGAAGAAATTTATTTTCGGTTCTGCCCGTTGCCATTGTGTCAAAAGAAAAACTTACCCCTACCTTGCCTTTAAGCGTGCTGCTCTGCACGGCCCCAACGTGATCATAGACTCATAGTCGCTGCCAGCCACCCAGTTTAATGCCAGCATGGCCTGAATCAGGCACCCATCCTTTTGTTCCCAAGTCCTCTGCGACTTCATCGTCGGTACACCAGCAACATACCGGTCTGTTATTCCGTTAAAAGCTTTGTACATAAACTACGAATGCAGCGTAACTGTGTCAGCGGAAAACGCGCTTGATCGTATTTTCTTCAAATTCAACTACGAATCGAAAAGCGTTGTGAATGCGCAGCCGACTCGCAGGGCGCTCAGCCGATATGAGTCGGCCAAGCCTCCTACATAGTTTGCTGCTGCTCTACCCCAAATCAGGGCGGCCTATAAAACCACAAATTTCAGGACTGGCATTAGGAGAACTCTTCGCCATTGTTTCGGTCTTCTTGATACATTTTGGAACCGTCATCTGTATCGTACAGAAGTATGTGGGTATGGTTCGAGGTGCGCTGCAGAAAAAAGTGTTGTAACAATGCGGCTAAGTTTCCATTGGTCTGTCGGATGGGCTGCTGAGGCTGAGTTTCCATTAGTCTATCGGGATGGGCTGCTTGGGGGTCGCTGTCTGCCAAGCCACATAGTTCATGAATCAACTTGCGCTTTCTGGCTTTGAGTCTCCAGCAGGTATTAACACAGCCCCGGTCCAGTGACCAAGCGTTGAAGATGCTCACAATTCCCACTTCAGATTGTGGCTTTTCCAGTTGTATATTAGCCTGCCACACTAATGACACACGAAGATACTGCTCTACCCTACTTTCTTTGCCAGTCGAAAAACACCAGTAGCAGTAATATTTTTGGGTAAGCAATACATCTTTTTGTTGCAATTGATTTACATTTTTACTACAATCCGATCGAAATTGGCAAACTTTTAGGCTTTATTTCAAATTGTAAATTTTGCGGTGAATATAATTTGATTTGGGACGTCCCGCTGAAGTTCATTGTTGTTTCTCTCCGAGACAAAAATTATACCTGAAAAAAGGCTTCCAGTTTGTACATAATTTAAATGCAGTTTATCAATAATAAATTCAAATAGGTTCTCTTGACTTCTATTCTTATTCACTTAAGTATCTAGTGGGACAGAGTGCCTTACATTAAGCTTGCCTTAAATTACAACACATCAAGAGAATGGCCAAAATTGGGCAAAAACTGTTAATAACATGTTTAAAAGCACAATCTAGACTATTCAATTGCGTAAAATACTTTTTGGCACAACTTGTTAGAAATTGCGTTTTCACTCTACAATACACAACCCTTTCGGTTAAATTTGTTTTTAAAATAAGACTCCACAAAGACAAACCACAACTGCAACACTGAAGGTATAATTTAAAGTTATGTAATAACAATATATTTGACATACCATGACCTTTATTTTATAGCCATTTTTGTCGAAATAAACAGTTTAAATAGGGATTCCGGGGAGAAGGAAAATAACCCAAATATTCATTAGTGAATTCAAAACTGAACTGAATTTATTTGATTAAGTATATATTTGAATAAGTATATTATATAGGCAGTCTTACGCTCTAATGGGTCACATTTGTGAAGGGTCGGTGTATCTTAGTCTAGTGAACCAAGAGAGCTCATGATCAGCGGTCGGGGCTTGAAATCTATTTAATTAATCTTGTTAATCTTGGCGTTGGCCTTTGCCTGGCTCGTGTTTGCCTAGGCTCGTTTAACACATTTGCTATCTCTTTTAAGAGGGCCCTTTTGGTGTTCTTAATCTTATGCTATGTTAGTGTCATCTATATATGGAGCCGTATTTTATATTATGTTATTGCCATGTACACATTAAGTAGTACTGCATTTTATTATAAACAATGTTTTCTCAGCCGCCTCGAATATTACAGTGTTTACTCTTAAACACAGTTGATTAACCATGTAACTTTAGAAGCGCGTCAAAAAATGCAGTGCTGCGACACTGACAATTGCGCACACTTATACAGACACTTATTTGAAAATAATTAATGCAGACGTGTAAATTATGTATGTTCTGCTTTTTTCTTTGTTATATATGTAATAAATCAAAATGTTTTTATTATAGTTGCCCTGAAGATGGTTACCGAAGAGAAACGAAAATATATCGCAAGAAGAATAAACCAATTGAATATAAAATTCTTTTGATCATTTCTTTTTATAAAAAACTAAAACAATTGATTTGAAAGCCCGATCAACATATAAATATAATAAATATATTTAAAATTTTTTAAAAACTTGCAAAAAAAAAATACAAACAATCAGGGGTGTCACAGAAAACGCTAGCGATTTTGGCGACGTTTGAAATGTAAAACGCCGAAACCAAACGTTTTTGTCATGATAATCTCCGACGTTTCATTTTCGGCAACATTTTCGGAGCCACAGCCACCGGTTGGCACAGCAGCTGACTCAAACGCCGCTATTTCGGTATTTCAATTGTCGATAGGTGCAAAAGGGTTGTGCAATTCAAAAAAAAAAAATACTAACGTTTGGAATTAAAATTGTTATACATTTTTCGTAAACCAAAATTATTGCTTATGTTATACAACAAGAAAAAATGTACTTTTTTTTTGGAGGTACAGTAAACATACTGCAACACAAAAATTTTTAAAATTATTATCGCGCGCAATATTGTCGCTGCTTTGGCAACCCTATTGTTTACATTTACTTCAAATTTGTAACTGTAATCAAATTTTGGCAAATTAACCAAAAATTTAAGAACAATGAATTAAATACAACAAGAAGAATACAATGCATCGATACCGGGACTTACTGCTTACTGCGTTTGTAAGCCTACATTCTCTTTTCTACCCAATTCATTTTTCGCAACAATGGCAACTGTTTTACCCCAGAATAAAATTTTGTCCATGGGATTTCTAGGTATTAGCTCTGTTCAACAGGTCATTGGATGTAGACCTGGAGGTGTTTAGAACAAATGTGAGCGAAATCGTTGGGAATATTATTTAATCTAGACTCTTGCTTCTTTTTAGCAAGCGATTTCCATTTTTACAAATCTTCAATTACAAGTGGAATAATTCAAAATTCGATGCACATATTCAAATACAAATTTAATTAAGTTTATTCGATCATATTAAAAACCTTATCCATCAGAAATCCAAAAAATTTCAATTCATTTTAAAAAAGGCGGCAACTGCAATTGCATTTTTTACAGCTGTTTACATTTCTTCTTCTGCTTTGGCTGGCCATGATAAAAACAGAGACGTCAACTTGGTGCATTTTTTCGACGTTTACATTAAATTTATCCGTGTACACACAATTTAAAAAACTTTCTTAAGTTTGGTCGTAATCCATCAAATTTGTGCTTACTTGTGGCATATAACAAACTAAAATTGGAAACACAAATGTTTTGTCCGAAAAATAGTTTCTGCCGTTTTCAGCAGGATGACAGCCTTGCTTATGGGTGATTTAAGCAAAAACGACGCTTGCTTGACTTTTTCACAGGCGTTTTCGTAAAATAATAAATTATATATGAACACAAATATTGCCAGCGATTATTTGAATGAAATTCCATCCAAAAATAATCAAAGTTTATTTCAACACCATTCTTTTTCCAACATAATTTGCTGTAAGCGCAAAATTAATTAAACGTTGCAACAAAACTCGCAACTTTTGAAAACTGTCAAAAGAGGTTTCTGTGACACCCTACATTTGCGTTTGGGGCGATTTTGGGGCGTTAGCGATTTCTGTGACACCCCTGAATAGGTTATACAAACATAAAATGTTTTACACGTTTTCTCAAATTAGAATATTCGGTGCGTTCTGAATTTTCCAGAGTTGTTAAAAATTGGATATTGGCGTCCCCGGATCTTCCAACAAGTGGTCCGTGATTAAGTCCAAAAGCTTGGATTCGTTCTTACTCCATAGTTTGGGCTTTACCCAATTTTTGCAAAGGTATACAAATTATATAAATTTTAAAGGACTTTCCACTGAGTACCCTCTCAATAAAAAAACGATTGATGTTATTACGTGAGCTTAATTAATTAAAGTATCATTGCTGAAATGGGAATGAAATTTATTTTTTGTATATCTACAAACCCTCTGACATTTTATTACCCTTCTTGGCTATAGTTGGACCGTATACTCGTTGCTAACGTAATGCTTTTTATTTCTTTCTAGGAAATCAACTCTCATTTGAATGATGGTGTAGAGGTTAAAGACTTTCAACATATGTCAAGTAACATTTTTAATCAAACTAATGTATAACTATAAGTATTCCTTAATGTCATCATTAAATAATATTTACTTATAATTAATAAATATCATTTTACAAATAGTTTTAATATCATTTTAAAAATTAAAATTCTCTCTTCAATAGTATCGAGTTTTCCTGGTAAGAGCCGTCTGAACATTTTTTCAGTGAATCTTACCAGGTTTTTAGACATTATCTTGTGTACATACAACTTAAACTTAAACTTACGTAGATGTTATAATAATGCATATTTTGGTCAGAAGTGTGCACAGTGTCTTCGTCTATATGTCTGGATCAACAGATTCTTCACCCAGAAGCTACATTGCTGAAATTTTGCACGAAGTCTCGTATATACTGCTGGCATTGTATAATTCGGATTAATGTGGATGGGATAACTAGCTCCCATGGGATTCATCCGTCGAACTTAAGTAAGTGTAAACTTCCTTGACAAATTTCATTAAGATCGGACTACTATAACGCCCATAAGAACGAATGGACGAAACATAAGTAGTATTGCTTCTAAAAATTTTTTTGTTTCTCATGCGATTATTACCAAACTTGGTAGTTCACATTTATATATAATAACTTTTAAATCTTAAATTTTATCAAAATCGGATAACTAAATGATAGAGCAATCATACAAACTTATGATACAGTTGAACTCTTTATACCGTGTGTGGAGTATTATGTCTTGTAGATATGGGGTTTTTAAAAAAGATCATTTAATTTGGTTATCTGTATATAAAAATTGACTAATACACAAATTAGCCCGGCCTTTTGTTTTTTTTCTTTTTGAGGGTCAGCTTTATTTGTAATCCGTCCAATTAGACAATCAGCAAATGACAATTCTAGTACAATAACTTTTAAAGTTTAAAGGCTTTGTAATGACATAATATGAGGGATAATGCTATATATAAAGACACAAAAGCTGCAATAGGGGGATTTATTCCCAGAGATCATTAATGTTCAGGGGATGAAATCTTATTTGACGGCGGTTGGCGGTTATCAAGTAGGTTGATGGCAAAAGGGTTTTCTTCCACTTATTGAGTAATTTACGGTATACAAGTACAATATACATGCGGGGTCTGTTTTGTTACTGATATGTGAAGAAATTTTTTTTTCGGTTCTGCCTATTGCCATTGTGTCAAAAGAGAAACTTACCCCTACCTTGCCTTTAAGCGTGCTGCTCTGCACGGCTCCAACGTGATCATAGACGCATAATCACTGCCAGCCACCCAGTTTGTTGGCCTGGATCAGGCATCCATCCTTTTGTTCCCAAGTCCTCTGCGACTTCATCGTCGGTACACCAGCAACATACCGGTCAGTTATTCCGTTAAAAGCGATGTACATAAACTACGAATGCAGCGTAACTGTGTCAGCGGAAAACGCGCTTGATCGTATTTTCTTCAAATTCAACTACGAATCGAAAAGCGTTGTGAATGCGCAGCCGACTCGCAGGGCGCTCAGCCGATATGAGTCGGCCAAGCCTCCTACATAGTTTGCTGCTGCTCTACCCCAAATCAGGGCGGCCTATAAAACCACAAATTTCAGGACTGGCATTAGGAGAACTCTTCGCCATTGTTTCGGTCTTCTTGATACATTTTGGAAATGTCATCTGTATCGTACAGAAGTATGTGGGTATGGTTCGAGGTGCGCTGCAGAAAAAAGTGTTCAAACAATGCGGCTAAGTTTCCATTGGTCTGTCGGATGGGCTGCTGAGGCTGAGTTTCCATTAGTCTATCGGGATGGGCTGCTTGGGGGTTGCTGTCTGCCAAGCCACATAGTTCATGAATCAACTTGCGCTTTCTGGCTTTGAGTCTCCAGCAGGTATTAACACAGCCCCGGTCCAGTGACCAAGCGTTGAAGATGCTCACAATTCCCACTTCAGATTGTGGCTTTTCCAGTTGTATATTAGCCTGCCACACTAATGACACACGAAGATACTGCTCTACCCTACTTTCTTTGCCAGTCGAAAAACACCAGTAGCAGTAATATTTTTGGGTAAGCAATACATCTTTTTTTTGCAATTGATTTACATTTTTACTACAATCCAATCGAAATTGGCAAACTTTTAGGCTTTATTTCAAATTGTAAATTTTGCGGTGAATATAATTTGATTTGGGACGTCCCGCTGATGTTCATTGTTGTTTCTCTCCGAGACAAAAATTATACCTGAAAAAAGGCTTCCAGTTTGTACATAATTTAAATGCAGTTTATCAATAATAAATTCAAATAGGTTCTCTTGACTTCTATTCTTATTCACTTAAGTATCTAGTGGGACAGAATGCCTTACATTAAGCTTGCCTTAAATTACAACACATCAAGAGAATGGCCGAAATTGGGCAAAAACTGTTAATAACATGTTTAAAAGCACAATCTAGACTATTCAATTGCATAATTACTTTTTGGCAAAACTTGTTAGAAATTGCGTTTTCACTCTACAATACACAACCCTTTCGGTTAAATTTGTTTTTAAAATAAGACTTCACAAAGACAAACCACAACTGCAACACTGAAGGTATAATTTAAAGTTATGTAATAACAATATATTTGACATACCATGACCTTTATTTTATAGCCATTTTTGTCGAAATAAACAGTTTAAATAGGGATTCCGGGGAGAAGGAAAATAACCCAAATATTCATTAGTGAATTCAAAACTGAACTGAATTTATTTGATTAAGTATATATTTGAATAAGTATATTATATAGGCAGTCTTACGCTCTAATGGGTCACATTTGTGAAGGGTCGGTGTATCTTAGTCTAGTGAACCAAGAGAGCTCATGATCAGCGGTCGGGGCTTGAAATCTATTTAATTAATCTTGTTAATCTTGGCGTTGGCCTTTGCCTGGCTCGTGTTTGCCTAGGCTCGTTTAACACATTTGTTATCTCTTTTAAGAGGGCCCTTTTGGTGTTCTCAATCTTATGCTATGTTAGTGTCATCTATATATGGAGTCGTATTTTATATTATGGCAATCATGTACACATTAAGTAGTACTGCATTTTATTATAAACCATGTTTTCTCAGCCGCCTCGAATATTACAGTGTTTATTCTTAAACACAGTTGATCAAACATGTAACTTTAAAAGCGCGTCAAAAAATGCAGTGCTGCGACACTGACAATTGCGCAAACTTATACAGACACTTATTTGAAAATAATTAGTCTCGACGTCCTACGGTGCAGACGTGTAAATTATGTATGTTCTGCTTTTTTCTTTGTTATATATGTAATAAATCAAAATGTTTTTATTATAGTTGCCCTGAAGATGGTTACCGAAGAGAAACGAAAATATATCGGGAGAAGAATAAACCAATTGAATATAAAATTCTTTTGATAATTTCTTTTTATAAAAAACTAAAACAATTGATTTAAAAGGCCGCTCAACATATAAATATAATAAATATACTTAAAATTTTTTAAAAACTTGCAATACAAACAATAGGTGATACAAACATACAATGTTTTACACGTTTTCTCAAATTAGATTATTCGGTGCGTTCTGAATTTTCCAGAGTTGTTAAAAATTGGATATTGGCGTCCCCGGATCTTCCAACAAGTGGTCCGTGATTAAGTCCGAAAGCTTGGATTCGTTCTTACTCCATAGATTGGGCCTTACCCAATTTTTGCAAAGGTATAAAAATTATACAAATTTTAAAGGAGTTTCAGTCTATTGCTTACACTCAACGTGTGCGGTCGACACAAAATCATAGTCAATCGATTATCATCTTTCTCCGTATTCGTTAAAACGTACGGTTCTTCAGCTAAAAAATAGCACGCCCGATCAGTGTTCTTGCTTAGCATAGACCAAAAAAAAACAACAATAAAACGTCGTAGATTCTCGTCTGGCGGTGCTAATGCGCCAGTCAACTGTAAAATGCCTCGCACTAGAAGCAGTTCTTTGAAAAATTGTTCAACAAACAATTACACAAATTACTTTCGTCAACTACAGACTATAGAAGACGAAATTATTACCAGCCCTCTTGAAAATGTTACTGAGCCCGTGGCTACAGTAAAATTACCACCAATAACTGTCATCAAACAAACATCTAAGTTTGTTCACGATCTTCTTGCTAATAATTTAATCACCGACTATTTTATAAAAACGATCTCAATTGGACATAAAATATACCTTAAATCGGAAACTGGATTTAATCTTACATGCAAGAAACTAAAGAAACAAAAATGTGAATTCTTTTCCTATGAGACAAAACATACCAAGCCCTATAAGGCAGTGCTCTCTGGACTGGACAAACTACCCTGCGAAGAAATTAAATCCATGCTTGTAAATCTTGGCCTCGCTTGTACTGACGTAAAGCTTATCGAAAAAACTACTAGAAACGGAAATAAACTGATCCTGTACATAGTTTAATTCTCTCCCAGAAGCATAACCTTAAAACAGCTACGTGAAGATTACTGTTACATAAGCCACGCCAAAGTTCGTTGGGAATTCAAAACAAAGTCAAATAAATTAACGCAATGTTTGTAGTGACCGGAGTTTTACCACCAACCCGATTTAAATTTTCAAATAAACCGCGTTATCGATAAAAACAAATTCAAGAACGGCGACCCTAAAAATACCAATAAGTACATGGTCAGTCTAATTGTCATATGGGAAAGAAACTTTAAGAACCGTTACATCTTACAAACGACGCCGATCGCAGAAAAAGGCCAACGTCGCAATGCTGGAAAGGTACCGCTTATAAGCTCTGTTCACATGTTCCTCTTTCATTTCAATTTGGTCTACTGAAAGTATAAGTCGTTTTAAAGAACTTGATAAAATTCTAAAGTAATTGTGCCACGTGGTGGAAAATAATTATATATCCACCCAAGTGAGATTCAATTTGTGAACGAGACGATTCTTTCGGAACTCAGAGATTGTGTTTGTGTACTTATTGAACGATACCAAGGTGATATTTTATTAGATTTATTAGAAAGATAGGAGCAATAAACTAAGTCTATTAATTTCACAGTACCCCTATCTAAACCGAGACCTTACGCCACCTTAGCGCTAAGAGGGCCTAGGCCTCGGCTAAGGAAAACAAGTTGGACAAAGGCATAAAAACCGTCGTAGAGGAGAAAATCCTATGGATGGGAGTCCAAAAGACACATTCCGGCTAGACGTCGATGAATTTACACCTTTCATGTAGAAGGGAGGGTTATTTCTTTTGGTCACGTAACTATGTCACCTCTCACGTGTTGCTCCTAGGCCAACCAAATGTATTCGATAGGCTACTTAAAGTTCTTTAAACAAATGTCCCCGACTATATAATAATTCCGGTGCACATATAATTTTTACTTATCGCATTTTATTACCGTAATCTCTTGTCGGCTCGAAATTAATGAAGCTACTCTTTTCGTTCAATAATACGTTAGTTTGTAAATAATAGTTTTAATCAATTTTCATATATTTTTCGAATATCTTATTTTTTTTTGAGACATTTTCATAGTATTTAAGTAAGTTAAGATTTTCACGTTCTTTTGTTTGTTCTAATGGAGCGATATGAGTAAGGTAACCAACGGAGTATATTTCTTGTCCTTGTTGCAATTAATCTAAAGCTTTGCCAAACCACACCACAGCTATCTCTACGTCATCTTGGTCCCAACGATCACATCGAGCGCTATTGAACAAAGTAAAGTGTGAGTAATAACAAATGATTTGATTTTTATATTTCTTTGTCCATACATATATGTCGGAGATTGAATTAGGCATTTTTAATAATTTGAATTGTGTATCTACTGTTAAGGCGAATTGATCAGTGTTAAGCAATGAATAACATGACTGATGTAGAACTGTTTAACACTAGATATGTGCGATGACAGCATAGGCTGTCATCGAGTGTGGCTCGGTGTGAGGTTGAGAGAATTCATTCTCTTTTCCTTCTGGAATTCAACCTGAAAGCACGTCGAGACTCGCTGCACAAAACTAGTGAAAAAATGGAAGCCAACAACGGAATCAACGATTCAGGAAACCCTGAATCCTTTAACTCGCCGATATCAGAAGTGGGATCTAACTCGAGACTAACAATAAATGAGGAGCAGTTTCGCATTTTATTGGAACAACAAAATCGAAACTTCTGGGAGCTAGCAAAAACTTTTCGTGCATCGCCTAGTGAATCTCGACAAGATGGTGAAATCGTTCTACCGAAATTTAACTCCGACGCTGCTGGAGCCAACGCCACGCAATGGTGTGCTACGGTGGACATCGTTCTAAAAGAAAATCCATTGCAAGGTAGTGCGTTAATTTTGGCCTTGACGAAGTCGTTGGAAGGAAGCTCTTCGCAGTGGTTATCGCAGATTTGCTACCCAGGCATCACATGGGAACAATTTAGACAGCTTTTCGAGCAAAGATACGAAAACTCAGAGACACCGGCCGCAACTATTTTGAATTTGCTGAACAGTCGCCCAAATTCTGGCGAGTGTCTTGCCGTGTGTGCGAGTCGTGGCAAAATGGCGTGGCATGGACCATGAGCAAATTGCTGCATCGCTTGTTCTTGGCCATTTAGCAAACTATGACCGCAGACTACAACGAATTGCGTACACAGGGACTATTCGCAGCAGAAGAGACTTACAGTCCGAGTTACAAGTCTTTTCGTTTGACAATAAGCGGTCCAGCTCTTCAGACGATTATTCAATTGCAAAGCGTGCTAAAACATTGCCAATCAAATGTTACTCATGTGGGAAGCTTGGACACAAGAAGTCGGAATGCAGAGTGCAGAAACCTTCTACATCTGGAGAAGATCAGCGAGCTTCGTCAGTGCGTGCTAAAGTCGTGACATGCTATCGATGCCACGAGCCGGGACACATCTCTACTCAATGCCCCACGAGTTCGGATGGTGACGCAGGGTCACGTGTGCATAAGAGGGTTAACCTATGTGTCGTTGATGAACCAAAAGCAATTATGTTGCACCGAGGTGAGAATTTTCCGATTACATTTGATTCAGGCGCAGAATGCTCGTTAGTCAAAGAGAGCATAGCACACAAACTGTCTGGGAAAAGAACAAATAACGTAATATCATTAAGTGGAATTGGCAATGGTAGTCTAGTTTCGTCAATTCAAATCACAAGTAATGTAATGATAAATGGAAATTGTATCGAAGTAGTATTTCATGTAGTCCAAGATAATAATATGAAAAATAATATTGTAATTGGTCGCGAAATTTTAGCACAAGGATATGCTGCTATAGTATCAACAGAAGGTGTGGAAATAATTAAAGACAAAACAGTTAACGTTTGTTCTGTAAAAAGTTACGAAAATGATTTTAATAATTTAGCAACTGAAGCGCAGGGAGAAGATAAAAAGCAATTGTTAAGTTTGTTAAGAAAGCATTCAAAATCATTCATTCGCGGAACTCCATTAACTCGCGTAACTACTGGTGTAATGTCAATTCGATTAGTAGAACCCACCAAGACTGTGCAAAGACGCCCTTACAGATTCAGTCCCAGTGAAAGAGAATTACTCCGGTCAAAAGTTCAAGAGCTAATAGATTATAATGTAATAAGGCCGAGCAGTTCACCTTATGCTAGTCCAGCACTGTTAGTAAAAAAGAAAAACGGATCTGTAAGACTCTGTGTCGATTATAGGGAATTAAATAGAAATACCATTGCAGATAGGTTTCCGCTACCATTAATTTCAGATCAGATAGCTAGATTGCGTGGAGCAAGATACTTTACTTGCTTCGACATGGCTTGCGGGTATTATCAGGTCCCATTACACGAGAACTCCATTGAGTACACTGCATTCGTCACTCCCGACGGGCAATTTGAGTTTCTAGCGATGCCGTTTGGTCTAAAGAACGCACCGGCGGTTTTTCAAAGAGCAGTGCTAAAAGCAGTGGGCGATTTTGCATTTTCGTACGTTATCGTCTATATGGATGATATAATGATCGTGGCGTCAACTAAGGAAGAAGCTATTGAAAGATTAGAGACCGTCTTGAATATTTTGATTAAGGCAGGCTTTTAATGTAGAAAAATGCTCATTTTTGAGGGATTCTGTTCAGTATCTAGGATACGAAGTACAGGCGGGTGAGATTCGTCCAAATTTGCGTAAAATTGAAGCATTAAGCGCATTGCCACCACCCAGGTCAATTACAACATTGAAGCAATTTATAGGTTTGCCTTCGTATTTTCGCCAATTTGTACCAGGATTCTCCCAGCTATTGAAACCTCTTTACTCTCTTACATCTATTAAAATTAATTTTGATTGGACGAATGAACATGAGAAGGTTCGCAAACAGATTATTGATATCCTTACAAGCAAACCAGTCTTGGTAATATTCGATCCTAAATATCCCATAGAACTGCATACAGATGCAAGTGCCATTGGCTATGGAGCCATACTTTTGCATCGAATTGAAAATAAACCGTATGTGGTTGAATATTTCAGTAGAACTACTAGTGTGTGTGAATCGAAATACACGTCTTATGAGTTAGAAACACTCGCGGTAGTTAATGCAGTAAAACACTTTAGACATTATCTACATGGTAATAGGTTTGTCATTTTTACTGATTGTAATTCGTTAAAGGCTTCTAGAACAAAAATTGAGCTATCACCTAGAGTGTATCGCTGGTGGGCATTTCTTCAAGCATTCGATTTTGATATTCAATATCGCGAAGGCAAACGTATGGCCCATGTAGATTTTCTGTCAAGGAATCCTTTGCCTGATAAGAATCAAAATAAAGTTGTAGAAAAACATGTACAGTTGATGGAAATTTCTGAAAATTGGATTCAAGCCGAACAACAACGTGATCAGGATATTTTGCAAACAATTAACAAGTTGAGTGAGGGTGAACTTTCTAAAGATTTGGCTGCAACTTATGAAATGAGAGCTAATGTGCTTTACAGAAAAATTCAAAGAAATTGTAGGACTCGTTGTTTGCCAGTCATTCCTAGAACCTTTAGATGGTCTGTAATAAACCAAGTACATGAATCGATTTTACACTTAGGTTGGGAAAAGACCTTAGATAAAGTGTACGAGCATTACTGGTTTATGGGAATGGCGAAGTACGTCCGAAAGTTTGTAGAGAATTGCATCACTTGTAGGGTGACAAAATCAGCGTCCGGAAAAGTCCAAGTGGAACTGCATTCGATTCCGAAGATTAGCATACCTTGGCACACGTTGCATATAGATATCACTGGAAAACTAAGTGGGAAGAACGATCGTAAAGAGTATGTCATTGTTCAAATCGATGGTTTTACAAAATACGTTTATTTGTACCACACTTATAAGCTTGACGCAGTTAGTTGTATTGACGCATTAAAGTCATCGATTGCGCTTTTTGGAGTACCTGCTCGATTAGTGGCTGATCAAGGCAGAAGTTTTACGGGAGTGAAATTTGTCGAATTCTGTGCTTCTCAGAAAATTCAGCTTCACCTGATAGCGACAGGTGCTAGCCGGGCAAATGGACAGGTCGAAAGAGTGATGGGCACTTTAAAAAATCTATTAACTATCGTTGAATCCAGTGAGCGTTCATGGCAAGATGCTATAGGGGACGTTCAATTAGCATTAAACTGTACAGTTAATCGAGTTACAAAATCGAGTCCGTTAGAATTATTAATCGGTAAGAGTGCTCGACCATTAGGATTAGTTCCCATTGATGATGATGAGACAGTGATAGACTTAAATGAACAAAGGTCTCAGGCTACAAGAAATATGGACAATGCAGCAAGCTATGATAAACTTAGATTTGATAAAGACAATGCAAAAGTAGTCAGATTCAGTAAGGGAGATTATGTTCTGATCAAAAATAGTGAGAGACAACAGACTAAGTTGGACCCTAAGTTTCGTGGACCTTTTATGGTCATAGAAGTATTAGAAGGCGATAGATATATGTTGAAGTCCATGTCAAGTAAAAGACAGTATAAGTACCCACATGATAGTTTACGGAGAATGCCAGAGGTGCAGGTACCAAGCGAGCTGGATATCGACGGAGATGAGTATGATTCATCTGGTGAAACGGGTGAAACAGACCATAATGGCACAGTTGGAAGAGACTGTGGTGAAACGGGTGAAACAGACCGTATGGAAACAGTTGGAAAAGACTGTGATAAAGAGACGGGTGAAACAGACCGTATGGACTAGTGAATGAGGCACTAGGGGAATGATGTTTTTAAAAAGAGTGTTGTTGTCGATGCTACGTGGTGGTACCTTGCCGTGGATTCTTGAAACGTAAATGAGAACATAAAGAAAAGAGAATGTTTGTAAAACTAAAAGCGAAAATGTTGTTTGATAAGAATGAAAATGTGGAGGTTATAAAATAAGAAAATATTGAAAACATTGTAATGTTTAATGAATTGTAAAAGAAATATGAACAAACAAATGTTGAAATAGGCAAGTAGAAAAATATGAAATAAGAATTTTTTGATACGAAATATGTTATAGCGAATAAGAGATTTTGAATTAACATTAAACTGGATTTGTCAAACTGCATAAAACAGAATGTTTTTGGAACAGTTAGTAAAAACCAAGAGGTGAAAATAATGATTGTAAATGTGGTTTATACTCCTGCTACACGAGGACGTGTAATTTGTCAGGATGACCGTGTCGGAGATTGAATTAGGCATTTTTAATAATTTGAATTGTGTGTCTACTGTTAAGGCGAATTGATCAGTGTTAAGCAATGAATAACATGACTGATGTAGAACTGTTTAACACTAGATATGTGCGATGACAGCATAGGCTGTCATCGAGTGTGGCTCGGTGTGAGGTTGAGAGAATTCATTCTCTTTTCTTTCTGGAATTCAACCTGAAAGCACGTCGAGACTCGCTGCACAAAACTAGTGAAAAAATGGAAGCCAACAACGGAATCAACGATTCAGGAAACCCTGAATCCTTTAACTCGCCGATATATATATTATTTTTTGCACTCTGAAATATCTCCTTACATCCCTATTCTACCGCGGTCCCTTTTTATAAACCTGAACATGAATTAAGTTGAATTGAAATAGTTTCTAAGAAGAAAGAAACATGAATTGTTAGAAGTTTGTTTTGAGTAATTATAAGTTAAATGAATTATGTTTGAAATAGAAATGATATCTTGAATTAATTAAATATGGTCTGTCGAGTACTTATGTTGAACATTTATAGGATGTCATAAAACAAAGGTAAATAATCTTTGTATAGGGACAACACCTCCATATTAAACCGTTGTCATGGTAGGGTGGGTACAGAAGAGGGACGAACTACACCCAAAGTTCCCTCGCTTTTCCTTTATTTAGATCAAGAAGGTTATCTCGGTTCTTTTGTAATGGTGATTCGGCACCTACGTATTAATAACAATCTACTAATATCCCCTTTGTAGTAGTTTGGCAACGCGCATTTACTTTATTAATGCTAGTGTGTGTGTAAAGGTGAGAAAGAACCACGGCCGATCCGCGAGCTAGACCCGAGCATAGCAAGAATGCGCACCCTCGATCCTGATCACACTACTGGTTAATAAACACGTTCTTTTAACAACTATGGGATAGATAATTGTCTAGATATCAGATAGAATCTACCCATGAGAACGACTGTTCTTTAAGTTAGTTTCGTATCCCATAAAAATAAAGTCACCTCAGAGGAATTTCCTCTAACAACAACTTTCGACTCTGTACGAGCTAACGACATGGAACAAGATAAATTCACCAGCGCCAATCCTGGTCACTACATGTTACAATTGCCAACTTTATGGACATGGCGCCAATCAATGCGGATTTAACACATCTTGTGCGCACTGCGCTGGCTCACACGATACCTCCAAATGCCCAGGCAGGGAAGCAGTGAAGTGCGCAAATTGCAATGGAAACCACCCCTCAACTGATATCAGCTGCCCTTGCCGTCTCTCTTACCAGTCACTATTGCTTAAGAGATCAAGGCAAGGTAAAAACAATCCAAGTAATGTCCATAAGTCATATAATCGTGCCGCTCACTCTACGGCAAGAGCAAATGCCTTACCAATTACGAATTATAGTATACCGCAAACTACATATCCCAGCTACAGCCGGGTTGTTACTAACTGACTCAATCAAGCTGTAAATCCTGACCTTTTCACTCTTGAAGAAATTAATGCTCTTACTAGGGAGCTCATCTGCAAGCTGGAAGGTTGCAAAACCAAAATGGACCAATTTAATATTATCACTCAGCTAGCGTTAAAATATGTGTACAAATAGTTCGCTAAACTTCCTTAATATTATGGCATGGAATACGCGTGCCGTTAAATTTAAACGTTTAGAATTAATCGACTTCCTTGTTGTTGATCGATTTATTTGCGTAAATTAAAAGTTTATTTCATTTGTGGTTGTCTGAACACAACCTGAACGGGAAGCCACAAAATTCAGAGAGAGTTAACAATGGTTAATCGATACATATAAGCTTATGACTATTGATAGAACCAGGGGCTCAAACTCTTAAAAGCTAAACAGGGCTACAAACAGAAACATATGGTATTTTCAAAACCTTCCTCAATATGATTTTGTATGCCAATTACAATTTCTTAGTTAACTTAAATTCAATAATTTGACACAATGATAATGCTTCTGCTTAGACAAATTTTTCGTAAGTATAGATGTCTGATATCAATGTGCTTTGATCTTGCATGAAACACAGGATTTTTGGCCAAGGCTTGAGAACTCAAATTATCTTCAAACAATTTTGTAGATGTTGCAGCATCACCGCAACCGATCTCGATCAGCAATCGTCTCAAATACAATGCCTCCTTCGTCGCTGAAGACATGGCCATATATTCGGCTTCCGTGCTGCTCAAAGCAACGCAGCACTGTTTTTCTGACTTCCAAGAAATAGCACCTCCTGCCAGGAAAAACACATACCCTGTGTATGATTTGCGATAGCTCACATCACCGCCCCAATCTGCGCCAGCGTAGCCTTGAAGTGCCTGACCACAAGATTGATAATGCAGCTTTAGATCCATAGTTGCTGCCAAATACCTCATGACATATTTCACTCCTGCAACATGTTCACTGTGAGGTTCCTTGTTTCTTTGCGCCAATTTAATTACTGAATGGTAAATGTCGGGTCTGGAAGTTAATGCAAGCCACATCAATTCTCCGATTTTTGACTGGTACATGGTCACATCCTGATTGACGCATCTCTCGTTAGTGTACGCCACTTGGAAACCAGCATCCAATGGCGTAGCAGCGGTACGACACACTTGCATGTTATGCCTCTCAAGCATATCCTTTATATACTGCGCTTGATTCATGACAATACTGCCTGTATCGCCATCTCGGTCCACTTGCATTCCCAAGAACTCACGCAACGGACCCTTATCGACGCATTCAATCTTTATCGCAATCTTCGCTTTGATTGCGATGAGATCTTCCATATTTTGGCAAGCTATAAGTAAATCACCAACGTAGATTAATACCAAACAGAGTCTACCTTTAATATCCTGCTGATAAAGACACGGTTCGCTCTTGCAAGGAGTAAATCCAAGATCGCATAGCGCTGCATTCAACTTGGCACTCCACTCCCTTCCTGCTTGCTTTAAACCGTAGATCGCCTTATTTAGTCTCAACACCTGTTGTGAGCTAGCTTTGTCCACATATCCCTGAGGCTGCCTCATCGCGCGAGTCCCAGGCGTTCCGCCCACCTCCCGCCCAACCGACCGAGGGGCGCAGTCGCATAACGTACGACACGTTATCGCGTGGACGAAGACAAGAAACATAAAATCGAATAACTAGAGCTAATTACGAGCTAAGTAACATAAAACAGACGTTTTTAGTATAGGAAGAGAGGACTCTGTACTGATCGCTCGGTACAACCGATTGTAGTCAGTACAAAGGACACGAAAGGGTTCATGCAAAGCATAGTTAGTAGTACAGCGAGTCAAAGATAAAGGAATAAAGTTTCTGGTAGGTCTACATGGAACAGATAGATTAACCTGAGATAATAACTCAGGCGAATCTATGTCACCATTCAAAAGCTTGTGCATAAAGATAACACCAAGCATAATTCTACGGTTAATGAGAGAAGGAAGGTTAATCAAAAGAAGTCTACTGGAGTACGAAGGCAAATTGGCATTGCGATTCCAGTTTAAGCCACGAAGAGCGAAAAGCAGAAATTGTTTCTGTACAGATTCTATTCTAGTTTGGTGCGTCTCATACTGAGGCGACCATACACAAGAACCGTACTCTAGAATAGGCCGTACAAGTGATGTGAAGAGAATCTTGGTTATGTATGGGTCGGTGAATTCCTTCGACCACCACTTTATAAAACCAAGAACACCCATTGCTTTACCGACCATGTTGGAAATGTGGGTATTAAAAGTTAGTTTGCTGTCCATAAGCACACCTAAATCGTTCATCTCAGTTAGACGTTCCAATGGACTATGATTAAGAAAATAGGTTACCAGTTGAGGAGAAGTTCTATGAAAAGTCATTACTTTACACTTCGTAGTATTGAGGTTTAACAAGTTGAGCCGGCACCAAGACTCGAAACTGTTAAGATCGGCTTGTAAGCAAGCAGGCGAAATCATATCTTTATAACTAAAACAAAGTTTAACGTCATCAGCATACATAAGCACACGCGAATGTATCATAACTGAGGGAAGATCATTAATAAAGAGTGTAAAAAGCAGAGGGCCCAGATGACTACCCTGCGGCACCCCAGACGTCACATGAATGGAACTGAAAAAGGAAGACTTGAAAAGTACCTTCTGCGTTCTGTTTGTTAGATACTCGCGAATCCAACAAAGAAAAATTGGCGGAAAGCCAATGTCGCTTAACTTAATAAGCAAAAGCGTATGATTGACAGAATCAAAAACCTTACTGAAATCAGTATATATGACATCAGTTTGTTTTGCATTTCTGAATCCATCGATTGTTAAAGAAGTGAATTCTAAAAGGTTAGTGGTAGTGGATCTACGTTTCACAAACCCATGCTGGGATGTCGAAATAATAGACCTACAGAAGTGTTGCAATTGAGAAGTAATTATCTTTTCAAAAGCTTTAGGAGTAGCAGACAATTTGGAAATACCCCTATAGTTTGAAGCTTCGGACTTTTTACCATTTTTATGGAGAGGAATAATATATGATTCCTTCCAAATAGCTGGGAAGGAGGACGAGTCAACAGACAACAAAAATAACTTCAAAATTGGCTTACATAAAGCATTTGCACAAAACCTGAGTACGCAACCAGGTATACCATCAGGTCCTGGTGAATGCACGGGTTTCACTAAATTAAGCACGCTGAGAAGCGAACTTTCATCAATCACTGGATTAAAAATGCAGTTCGACTTTTTTAACTGATAAGGATACGGAAGTCTTGAATGATATTCCGCTGAGGAGTAGGTAGTCTTGAAAAAATCAGCAAACATATCGGCAATTGCCTGATCAGTGTTAGCTTTATTATTTTCAAACGACAAGGAAGACGGATGCACTGATGTCTTACGTTTAGTATTGACAAAGTTATAAAATTGCTTAGGATCGCGAGAAAACTGACATTTGCAGCGCCGTAGATAATCCTTATAGCATTGCATATTAAGGACCATAAATCTCGAGCGAGCAACAGAATACAGAATGAAATCAGACGAACGGCGAGTTTTTTTAAACTTTTTATAGCATCGTGACTTCACATTTTTCAAGTTGGATTTTTCCCGGGAGAACCAAGGAGGTCTATTAGAAATCACTTGTCTCTTGAGAGGAACACAATTATCGAAAAGTGAATCAAGTGTACTATAAAAGAAAGAAATAGCTGAGTCCATGTCTATACAATTGTACAGATAAGACCAATCTGTAGCAAGAATGAAATCATTAAGATTAGAAAAATCTGTTTTATTAAAACATCGGGTTCGAGGTATCGTATTAGCACCAAGTAGTGGTGGAAGGAAAGGTAGATCAATTGTTAAATTTACAGTAGGATGAAATTTATCTTCCGGAAGAACAAAAGGTTCAATCCTGGAAACAGCACAATTGGAAGGATCAAGTACAAATATCAGATCTAATGATCTTCCATTTGTATTACGCACTGAATTGACTTGAGATAGAGACATCTCAAGAAGGCCGTCAACAAAGTCATGTGACGTGGAAGGCAACAGTATAGTAGACTCATCCGCAAGGGACCATGCTATGGAAGGTAAATTAAAATCTCCTAGAATAATGAGAATATCACGATCAGAAGTTAAAGCAGAGACAGATCGAATTGCCTCTAAATGATTTAAATAAGCCACCATGTCAGACTGCGGTGGAATATAAGAACAAGTTATGTAGGCGGAAAAAGAATGATAATCTACCTTAACACTGACAAACTCAATCTCCTGATTATAAGAAGGCTGAATCTGTTCAGATGGTAAAGCAGCATTACCAGCAATCAAAACTCCTCCACCCACGCGAGGAGTTTGATCACATCTGAATACAGAAAATTTTGAAGCAAAAACAGATGCATCAGCAATGTCAGATTTTAGCCACGTCTCCGTAAAAGCTAAAATGTTATTCGTAAAAGAAAGGCTATCTACATAGAGATTAGTAAGTTTTGATTTCAGTCCTCTCACATTCTGGTAACCCAGATTGAGGGACGAATCTAGTTTTTTGACACACCAGCAGATGCTGGTGTGCCCGAAACCGTATTAGTAGCTTGAGCAGCACTTGGCAGGCGAATCGGTGGCCGATTTTTCTTTTTCACAGTACATTCTTTAACTATAATGTGCTCCGGCCAAAAACGTTTATGACATATAGTGTCAAAACTGTTGGCAGAGACACTTATTTTAAATGACGAAATGTCACGGGCATGCGAAAATTTAAACTTTTCCACTGCAATATTCGGGTCTTTAACCACAGACCGAATATAGGCTATAACATCATCAGATGTGACTTCAGGGGCAAGCCTAGAAACAAATACATGTTTCTTTGGTGGAACACCAATAAGATCCCTTGGCGGCTGTGCTACAATAGCAGCTGCAACATTGGGAGTTGCAACTGCTGACGCAGCAAACCCACTAACAGGGCCTCCTATAATAAAACTATCGGCAATTTCCATTCGATTGGAAGATTGCCCGGACAAATCGGATACTACGCCTACTATCGCATTAGATGCGAGGTTACTACCAGGCGATATGGAAGTAACCTCAATGCCCGGAATTACCGGGCTTTTAAACGATATTAGGCGCTGGTTACTGGGTGATGATATGGCATGAGACCCACCAGGGACGAGAAGAGACGCCGGCGGAGCAGGAGATGCACCTCGAGGAGTGGTCTTTTTCCGTTTAGGCGACTCATTTAATAGCTTTAGGCTACTAAACTGAGCCTCCAACGACAGTGGTAAAGCCATCTCTAGTCCGCTTCATGAAAGTCCGCATCTCATTCTCGATACCGCGGCAAGAATCACATCCATACTTCAAGCCTCCACCGATTTTAATAGTGTCATGAATCTTCGGCGTGAGACCCGCACGCTTCACATGTACGGGATTCTCACACAACCAGCAGAAGATATAATCATGACAATCTTTAGCCTCGGTGGAAACTTTGCAGTTTCTTTTGGAGCAGACAGACATTATAATTTTTTTAAATAAATTGAAGAAAATAATTTTAAAATATAAATATACTGACCAGATCTGAGCACAAGGGTTAATATATTTAAAGCTTAAAAGCACAAAACGAAAGCACGTATCACTCAGACGCGAGAAAAACCAAAACGCGAAATGGAAATAAAAAAATCAAAAATTATTGAGAAATTTAGGAATTTTTGGTTGCGAGGAAAAAAATAAAAGTTTATAAGCGTAAAAAAAACACGTCCGTCTTCGTCAACGAGTGAAACGACTTTGTAGACGACTTCATTTAATTCACTGTTGAGATAGGCTGTCCAGACATCCATTTGATGCAAACACAATTTCAGCTCAGCTGCCAGAGCTAAAATTAGCCGTATCGTTTCATAACGACACACCGGTGAGAAGGTATATCGGTATAGTTGACGCCAAATGTTTGTGAGCACCCCTTGGCCACCAGACGGGATTTGTACCGCTCCACGCTTCCATCACCATTTCGTTTGATTGTATACACCCACTTGGAACCAATCGCTGTTTGTCCCTTGGGTAAATCTGCCAGTGTCCATGTATTATTTGCCATCAGAGCCTCATACTCTTTCTTCATAGCTGTCTCGCAATATGACATTGCTTGCTCGTATGTCTGTGGCAATTCTAGTTCCTTTACATGTAACTTGTTTACACGATTATACATTTTCCTTGGACGCCCTGGCTTGCCAGTTCGTACCAAACGTGGCCTTCCTGGTCCGATCTGTCCTTCTTCCAGTATCACTCGATCTGAATCATGGTTGTATGGCTGCTCCATTTCCTGATCGCTTAGCTCCATTTGCACACCATCAGACTCTTCGGCGCTAGCAAATTCCTCAGTCTGTAGATCATCATCGCTCGATTCGTCCTTTTGTACATCCAACTCTGTGACTGTTTTAAATGGATTTGGACCATTCAAAATCGAGACCACCTCTTTAGGTTCTTGAAACATGACATCACGTTTTTCGACCACTTCACGCCTTTCTCTGTCATACAACCGATATGCCTTTGATACCAACGAGTATCCCACGAGCCGATATTCCTTTCCTTTCGCTCGAAACTTGTTTCGTCGGGTCTTGTCCAGTGCAACTGCTATTGATCCAAAAATGTGCATACCCTGGACGTTGGGTTTTCTGCTGCTCCATGCCTCATAAGGCGTCATGCCAACTAAAGCTGATGTTGGTGATCTGTTCCGGATGTAACAGGCAGTCATTACCGCCTCAGCCCAAAGAAACTCGTCCATATCCGCATATGAAAGCAAACTTCTTGCCATCTCGACGAGCGTCCGGTTCGCCCGTTCTGCCACTCCATTCTGTTGGGGGCTGTATGGAACTGACAGCTGACGCACAATTCCATGATTTTTTAAATACGAATCAAAACGCTTGTTGATGTATTCTTTGCCGTTGTCACTTCTTATTGCCTTCAACTTACGTCCAGACTGTCGCTCAGCCATCTTCTTGAATTCCACGAATTTCTCAATATACGAATATTCGCCTCGACATGTCGTCTATGAAGGTCAAGAAATATGATGAGCCGCCAAGGGAACGCTTTTGCAAAGGTCCACATACATCGGAATGCACAAGTTCCAAATGATGTTCAGTTCTATGCTCGGTCGCCGCCGGGAAAGGTTGAGTGTGGATCTTGCACTTCATGCAAGTCACACATGACGTCTCTCATGATGTTGCTGTCGGCCAATAAAACATCTTCCACATGACAAACATAGTTGGTGAATAGACTGCGCATGCAACATAAATGAGCCGCCTGTCTGCGTCGCAGCTACCATTGTGTACGATCATTGTTGTGACTGCCGATTCATCTGTGGCTTTCCTTTGGTCTTTGGACAATCTCTCTTAAACTGCCCACGCTGTCCACAACTGAAGCACTCTATATCTGCCAGCTCTTTCTTTTTGCGAGAGGGATTTTTTCGCACCTTGGCCTGGTATGCCTGTTGCTCTTCTGGGGGCGACTCTCTCTCGTTATTTCTGCGATCTCCCTCTTCCATCAACTTAATCCTGAGACTGTCCAAAGAAGGAAGACTATCACGCGTTTCCATCGCAATAACGAAGTTTTCATACTCTTTTGGCAAGCTCGAAAGTAATATGATTGCTGCTAGTTGGTCATCTAGCCTAATATTGACTTCCGCAAGTTTGTCCATTGTAGAGATAAATGTATTGACGTATTCAGTCATTTTGTCATTTCCTGTCAGCCGCAACCCAAGCAACTTTTTATATAGCGACAGCTTTCTGACAGGTCCGCTTGGCTCATGCGTTTCCTTGAGCCTATTCCACGCACCCTTTGCTGTTACACAATTCTTGAGGTAACACAATTGAGACGGCCTCACACTCAGCGTTATTGTGGCCAACGCTTTCTGATTTAGAACATCTAACTCCCCGGGATTCTCGGTGGGTCTCGTATTGATCACTGCGTTCCATAACTCTGCATGGATCAACACGCTGCGCATTTGGATTGACCAGGAATCATAATTTCCCTCCTCCAACTTTTCTATTTGGTAAAAAGAACCCATTTTTACCACGTTCCTTATGCCGTGTATCTCTCCACACAATTCGTTTCGCAATCGTCGAAATATCTACATAAACCTGTAACGCAAAACCTCTTGCCCACACTCGCGTGTATCTGGGCCCATAACCTGTTGAAGATCGGTTTATTTGCGTAAATTAAAAGTTTATTTCATTTGTGGTTGTCTGAACACAACCGGAACGGAAAGCTACAAAATTCAGAGAGAGTTAATAATGGTTAATCGATACATATAAGCTTATGACTATTGATAGAACCAGGGGCTCAAACTCTTAAAAGCTAAACAGGGCTACAAACAGAAACATATGGTATTTTCAACATTCCTAAACCGAAATCATATCCATATATGCCTTGTCAGTGAAACATGGCTGACGCAAAATAGAAGATTCTTCATTCCAAATTACGTAGTGTATAGAAATGATCGACCCGAAGGTAGAGGGGGAAGTGTTGCAATAATAGTTCAAAAATCGATCAAGCACTTACAGATCGAAAACATTCGATACACACCTAGTCGAAAATATTGGAATAGGCGCCCGAACATCCTTCAAAATATATGCGGTCTATTTTCCTGACCCTTCGGCTAAATGCCTCAAAACTCAATGTAATACACAGAATGTGCCTCAACACGCGAAAGATATGTTTAAAGCAGATCTACTTAAAATTTCTCGTATAAGTGGACATTATATTGTAGGTGGTGACCTTAATTGCAGAAATAAAATTTGGAATTGCTCTAGAGCAAACTCATTCGGCAATACCCTTTATGACCTCTCAACATTAGGAAAGTTTATTATACTCTACTCAAATGATCCTACTTATACTTATACCATCAAGTAATAAAGGAAAACCATCCACTCTTGACCTTGTTCTGACGAACCAACCCAGGAAACTCTCTCATTCAATAATATATAATGACCTCTCTACTGATCATATGCCGATTATCTGCAAATTAGCTACAGCCACAAACGCTGAGTTTGTCGAAACATATCTACAATATTCTAGGTCAAACTGGAAAAATTTCAAACGTACTCTCACTGAAACAATCGCACCCGAATTGTATCTTCGTAACACCTTAAACCCAAATTGTGAAATGATTGAAACTAAGTATGAGCAATAACATTACACAGATGATTGTCCAAGCAATCGAAAACAGCACCCCAAGAAAACAAGTCAAACGCCATAACTGAAAACAATGGATTAGAACTAGGCAGCCAATCTATAAAGCTAGAACAAATTATATAAACAGAATAATAAAGCAGGAGCTCTTCAATCACAATAATTTAATTTGTAGTAACAAATTGTCGAAGTTGAGCTATAACTCAAAGCCGTTTTGGAATCTCACTAGAGTACTTAAAAACAAGAAGCCGTATATTCCCTGTTTCAGCCACCAAGAAAAAACTTATACAACCAATTCAGAAAAGGCAAACATTCTCTCTGAGATATTTGAATCTAAACATCGCATAACGGAAGCCTACTCTAATGATGCTACCACAGAGTTAGTTCATAATTCACTCTTTGAACTTACAACCCAGGACTTTACATATGACTCCCCTTTTACAACTAGTGATGTACTCTCTGTTATTAAGTCACTTAAAAATAAAAAATCTCCAGGGTTAGACTGTTTACCCAACATTTGTCTAAAAAATTTACCACCAAGTGCAATGGAATACGTTACATTGCTTTATAATAATTGCTTAAAAATCGGTTATTTTCCTCTTGCTTGGAAAACTGCCAAGATCATTCCAATTCCAAAGCCAGGTAGACCACCAAATTCTCCCATGAGCTATCGTCCGATTCGGCTCCTGTGTGGCCTTTCTAAAATTTTTGAACGTCTGATCTTAACGCTCACCTCGATGCACAAAATATCTTTCCTCCAATACAATATGGATTCAGAGAATTCTATAGCTGCATTTTTCCATTAGATAAGTTGACTAACTTCGCCAAAGCAAAGTTATCCGAAAAGCAATCCGTTGGTTTGGTAACCTTGGACGTTGAAGCTGCTTTTGATACAGTTTGGCACGATGGTCTGATCCACAAACAAAGCACTTTTAACACTCCTACTTACCCAATCCACATCATAAGAAGTTTTCTGACTAACAGACATTTTTACGTATACCTAAATGAAACCAAATCTACCAAAAAATCCATAAGCGCTGGTGTCCCTCAAGGCTCGGTCCTCGGGCCTATCTTTTACAACATCTACACCTCTTATTTCCCCATGACTGATAAATATAGTTCGTTAATTTTTGCTGATGACACGATCCTCTATTCTTCTGGAGCTCAATATTCGGAAATTCACAACGATTTGCAACGCTCTCTAAATACCATCTTCGATTATTTTCATAGATGGAAAATTAAGCTAAATGCTAAGCTAAACTAAATCTTTATTTTTTACTAATAAGCGAAAGCCATGTTTCCTACCAACCGCAGATCTCGAACTTAACGGCATCAAAATCCCTTGGGAAGAATCTGTTAAATATCTAGGATTAAATTTAGACAAAAAACTATTATTTAATGGACATATAAGTAACACAATTGATAAAATCAACAAGACTGTTCGTATACTATATCCTTTTATAAATCGCAATTCTCATTTATCGACTGAAAACAAACTAACAATATACAAATCAGCAATATTACCAATGATTATGTATGGGGCAGAAATATGGAACATTTCAGCCAAAACGCATTAAAAAAATCTCCAAATCGCACAAAATAAAATTTTAAAAATGATCCTAAATTTACCATGTCATTACAGAACGACTTCTCTGCATGAAATAGCCAATGTCAATACGATTGATGAGCTCATATTCCGTGCAACCATAAAATTCACTAATACAAAAAAATTATCTAGCTCGATATATGAGTTGACAGGTACTTACCATACTATATCTACATATATAGTTTCCCTAAAGTGCCTGCCTTTTTATACCATGCATCCATAGGATGAAATGGTATATTAAAGTCGCCAAAATGTATGTAACAGAAGGAAGCATTTCCGACCCTATGAAGTATATATATTCTTGATCAGTATCAATAGCCGAGTCGATTGAGACATATCCGTCTGTCCGTCCGTCCGTCCGTCCGATAGAGTGCCTAGATCTCAGCAACTATACAAGCTAGAGCTACCAAATTTGGCATGTAGACTCGTTTGGTGTGTACGCTGATCAAGTTAATTTTTTTTTTCGCCCCGCCCCCTTCCGCCCCCGCTATTTGAAAAACAATATTTTGAGCCTCCATATCTCGGGAACTATAAAAGATAGAGCTATCGGATTTGGACATTAGATGCGTGCAGTATGCACGCAAACCAAGTTTGTTTCAAATTTTTGGCACGCCCCCGAAATCCGAAAATTCGATTTTCACCCGAAATATTTATCGTATCGTAATTTAATTTGCCACACTAATACATGTCACGTATATCTATCATCCCACCAAATCACAAGAATCGGAATAAAAATGGCCGAGTTATACATAGCGGTGCAAGGCAGATGCACGCAAAAAAAAGCGAGATAGCATATGCTGGAAATCACCGATTTGGTCGGGGGGCGCTAAAGTGCTCGTTTCGTTATCTCTTCACCTGATGCATGGTATATCCAAGTCGGCCCGGCGACTTACTTACTTTATTAGTTCTAAGTTAATATTAAGTCCCCTATAAAGGTTTCTCGTACAATTTCCTTCACCATTCAAAATCAAAATTCTACAAAATCAAAAGTAAAATAAGAAACAAAAATACAAAATATCTCAGCTGCATAGACTATTGTCTTAACTATGTAATGTAAATAGCTAGCTTTAAGCTAAATCTAATAATAAGGAAATAAAGCATAAATGAAATGAAATTTAAAGGACTTTCCACTGAGTAGCCTCTCAATAAAAAAGCGATTGATGTTATTACGTGAGCTTAATTAATTAAAGTATCATTGCTGAAATGGGAATGAAATTTATTTTTTGTATATCTACAAACCCTCTGACATTCTATTACCCTTCTTGGCTATAGTTGGACCGTATACTCGTTGCTATCGTAATGCTTTTTATTTCTTTCTAGGAAATCAACTCTCATTTGAATGATGGTGTAGAGGTTAAAGACTTTCAACATATGTCAAGTAACATTTTTAATCAAACTAATGTATAACTATAAGTATTCCTTAATGTCATCATTAATTAATATTTACTTATAATTAATAAATATCATTTTACAAATAGTTTTAATATCATTTTAAAAATTAAAATTCTCTCTTCAATAGTATCGAGTTTTCCTGGTAAGAGCCGTCTGAACATTTTTTCAGTGAATCTTACCAGGTTTTTAGACATTATCTTGTGTACATACAACTTAAACTTAAACTTACGTAGATGTTATAATAATGCATATTTTGGTCAGAAGTGTGCACAGTGTCTTCGTCTATATGTCTGGATCAACAGATTCTTCACCCAGAAGCTACATTGCTGAAATTTTGCACGAAGTCTCGTATATACTGCTGGCATTGTATAATTCGGATTAATGTGGATGGGATAACTAGCTCCCATGGGATTCATCCGTCGAACTTAAGTAAGTGTAAACTTCCTTGACAAATTTCATTAAGATCGGACTACTATAACGCCCATAAGAACGAATGGACGAAACATAAGTAGTATTGCTTCTAAAAATTTTTTTGTTTCTCATGCGATTATTACCAAACTTGGTAGTTCACATTTATATATAATAACTTTTAAATCTTAAATTTTATCAAAATCGGATAACTAAATGATAGAGCAATCATACAAACTTATGATACAGTTGAACTCTTTATACCGTGTGTGGAGTATTATGTCTTGTAGATATGGGGTTTTTAAAAAAGATCATTTAATTTGGTTATCTGTATATAAAAATTGACTAATACACAAATTAGCCCGGCCTTTTGTTTTTTTTCTTTTTGAGGGTCAGCTTTATTTGTAATCCGTCCAATTAGACAATCAGCAAATGACAATTCTAGTACAATAACTTTTAAAGTTTAAAGGCTTCGTAATGACATAATATGAGGGATAATGCTATATATAAAGACACAAAAGCTGCAGTAGGGGGATTTATTCCCAGAGATCATTAATGTTCAGGGGATGAAATCTTATTTGACGGCGGTTGGCGATTATCAAGTAGGTTGATGCCAAAAGGGTTTTCTTCCACTTATTGAGTAATTTACGGTATACAAGTACAAATACATGCGGGGTCTGTTTTGTTACTGATATGTGAAGAAATTTTTTTTTCGGTTCTCCCCATTGCCATTGTGTCAAAAGAAAAACTTACCCCTACCTTGCCTTTAAGCGTGCTGCTCTGCACGGCTCCAACGTGATCATAGACGCATAGTCACTGCCAGCCACCCAGATTGATGGCCTGGATCAGGCATCCATCCTTTTGTTCCCAAGCCCTCTGCGACTTCATCGTCGGTACACCAGCAACATACCGGTCTGTTATTCCGTTAAAAGCGATGTACATAAACTACGAATGCAGCGTAACTGTGTCAGCGGAAAACGCGCTTGATCGTATTTTCTTCAAATTCAACTACGAATCGAAAAGCGTTGTGAATGCGCAGCCGACTCGCAGGGCGCTCAGCCGATATGAGTCGGCCAAGCCTCCTACATAGTTTGCTGCTGCTCTACCCCAAATCAGGGCGGCCTATAAAACCACAAATTTCAGGACTGGCATTAGGAGAACTCTTCGCCATTGTTTCGGTCTTCTTGATACATTTTGGAACCGTCATCTGTATCGTACAGAAGTATGTGGGTATGGTTCGAGGTGCGCTGCAGAAAAAAGTGTTCAAACAATGCGGCTAAGTTTCCATTGGTCTGTCGGATGGGCTGCTGAGGCTGAGTTTCCATTAGTCTATCGGGATGGGCTGCTTGGGGGTCGCTGTCTGCCAAGCCACATAGTTCATGAATCAACTTGCGCTTTCCGGCTTTGAGTCTCCAGCAGGTATTAACACAGCCCCGGTCCAGTGACCAAGCGTTGAAGATGCTCACAATTCCCACTTCAGATTGTGGCTTTTCCAGTTGTATATTAGCCTGCCACACTAATGACACACGAAGATACTGCTCTACCCTACTTTCTTTGCCAGTCGAAAAACACCAGTAGCAGTAATATTTTTGGGTAAGCAATACATCTTTTTTTTGCAATTGATTTACATTTTTACTACAATCCGATCGAAATTGGCAAACTTTTAGGCTTTATTTCAAATTGTAAATTTTGCGGTGAATATAATTTGATTTGGGACGTCTCGCTGATGTTCATTGTTGTTTCTCTCCGAGACAAAAATTATACCTGAAAAAATGCTTCCAGTTTGTACATAATTTAAATGCAGTTTATCAATAATAAATTCAAATAGGTTCTCTTGACTTCTATTCTTATTCACTTAAGTATCTAGTGGGACAGAATGCCTTACATTAAGCTTGCCTTAAATTGCAACACATCAAGAGAATGGCCAAAATTGGGCCAAAACTGTTAATACACAACCCCTTCGGTTAAATTTGTTTTTAAAATAAGACTTCACAAAGACAAACCACAACTGCAACACTGAAGGTATAATTTAAAGTTATGTAATAACAATATATTTGACATACCATGACCTTTATTTTATAGCCATTTTTGTCGAAATAAACAGTTTAAATAGGGATTCCGGGGAGAAGGAAAATAACCCAAATATTCATTAGTGAATTCAAAACTGAACTGAATTTATTTGATTAAGTATATATTTGAATAAGTATATTATATAGGCAGTCTTACGCTCTAATGGGTCACATTTGTGAAGGGTCGGTGTATCTTAGTCTAGTGAACCAAGAGAGCTCATGATCAGCGGTCGGGGCTTGAAATCTATTTAATTAATCTTGTTAATCTTGGCGTTGGCCTTTGCCTGGCTCGTGTTTCCCTAGGCTCGTTTAACACATTTGTTATCTCTTTTAAGAGGGCCCTTTTGGTGTTCTTAATCTTATGCTATGTTAGTGTCATCTATATATGGAGCCGTATTTTATATTATGTTATTGCCATGTACACATTAGACTTCCATGACCTAAGACAGTCATAGTACTGCATTTTATTATAAACAATGTTTTCTCAGCCGCCTCGAATATTACAGTGTTTACTCTTAAACACAGTTGATCAACCATGTAACTTTAGAAGCGCGTTAGACACTTATTTGAAAATAATTAGTCTAACACTCGACCTCCTACGGTGCAGACGTGTAAATTATGTATGTTCTGCTTTTTTCTTTGTTATATATGTAATAAATCAAAATGTTTTTATTATAGTTGCCCTGAAGATGGTTACCGAAGAGAAACGAAATTATGTCGCAAGAAGAATAAACCAATTGAATATGAAATTCTTTTGATCATTTCTTTTTATAAAAAACTAAAACAATTGATTTGAAAGCCCGATCAACATATAAACATAATAAATATATTTAAAATTTTTTAAAAACTTGCAAAAAAAAACACAAACAATCAGGGGTGTCACAGAAAACGCTAGCGATTTTGACGACGTTTGAAATGTAAAACGCCGAAACCAAACGTTTTTGTCATGATAATCTCCGACGTTTCATTTTCGGCAACATTTTCGGAGCCACAGCCACCGGTTGGCACAGCAGCTGACTCAAACGCCGCTATTTCGGTATTTCAATTGTCGATAGGTGCAAAAGGGTTGTGCAATTCAAAAAAAAAAAAAATACTAACGTTTGGAATTAAAATTGTTATACATTTTTCGTAAACCAAAAATTATTGCTTATGTTATACAACAAGAAAAAATGTACCTTTTTTTTGGAGGTACAGTTAACATACTGCAACACAAAAATTTTTAAAATTATTATCGCGCGCAATATTGTCGCTGCTTTGGCAACCCTATTGTTTACATTTACTTCAAATTTGTAACTGTAATCAAATTTTGGCAAATTAACCAAAAATTTAAGAACAATGAATTAAATACAACAAGAAGAATACAATGCATCGATACCGGGACTTACTGCTTACTGCGTTTGTAAGCCTACATTCTCTTTTCTACCCAATTCATTTTTCGCAACAATGGCAACTGTTTTACCCCAGAATAAAATTTTGTCCATGGGATTTCTAGGTATTAGCTCTGTTCAACAGGTCATTGGATGTAGACCTGGAGGTGTTTAGAACAAATGTGAGCGAAATCGTTGGGAATATTATTTAATCTAGACTCTTGCTTCTTTTTAGCAAGCGATTTCCATTTTTACAAATCTTCAATTACAAGTGGAATAATTCAAAATTCGATGCACATATTCAAATACAAATTTAATTAAGTTTATTCGATCATATTAAAAACCTTATCCATCAGAAATCCAAAAATTTCAATTCATTTTAAAAAAGGCGGCAACTGCAATTGCATTTTTTACAGCTGTTTACATTTCTTCTTCTGCTTTGGCTGGCCAAGATAAAAACAGAGACGTCAACTTGGTGCATTTTTTCGACGTTTACATTAAATTTATCCGTGTACACACAATTTAAAAAACTTTCTTAAGTTTGGTCGTAATCCATCAAATTTGTGCTTCCTAGTGGCATATAACAAACTAAAATTGGAAATTGGCATCCATCCTTTTGTTCCCAAGCCCTCTGCGACTTCATCGTCGGTACACCAGCAACATACCGGTCTGTTATTCCGTTAAAAGCGATGTACATAAACTACGAATGCAGCGTAACTGTGTCAGCGGAAAACGCGCTTGATCGTATTTTCTTCCAATTCAACTACGGATCGAAAACCGTTGGCATCAGGAGAACTCTTCGCCATTGTTTCGGTCTTCTTGATACATTTTGGAACCGTCATCTGTATCGTACAAAAGTATGCGGGTATGGTTCGAGGTGCGCTGCAGAAAAAAGGTTCAAACAATGCGGCTAAGTTTCCATTGGTCTGTCGGATTGGGCTGCTGAGGCTGAGTTTCCATTAGTCTATCGGGATGGTCTGCTTGGGGGTCGCTGTCTGCCAAGCCACATAGTTCATGAATCAACTTGCGCTTTCTGGCTTTGAGTCTCCAGCAGGTATTAACACAGCCCCGGTCCACTGACCAAGCGTTGAAGATGCTCACAATTTCCACTTCAGATTGTGGCTTTTCCAGTTGCAAATTAGCCTGCCACACTAATGACAAACGAAGATACTGCTCTACCCTACTTTCTTTGCCAGTCGAAAAACACCAGTAGCAGTAATATTTTTGGGTAAGCAATACATGTAGAGGGGTTATCGATTAAGTTTAGCCGTCAACAAGACCAATCGAACCTTTGACCTTTATTTACCATACCATCCAAATATTCTAGGAACTACATGTCGTCTATCGTCTCAATATGATGACTGCGTCAAAGCATCCAAGTCCAAGATCACTTACATCGCACTATGGACCATAATCACTTTCTTTAGTCATAAACTATAGTTTAAATGCTAGAGAACTGAAATTTTGCTGGCAATTGATTTACATTTTTACTACGATCCGATCGAAATTATAGAAT
This sequence comes from Drosophila sp. 14030-0761.01, assembly GCA_018150735.1. NCBI lineage: Eukaryota > Metazoa > Arthropoda > Insecta > Diptera > Drosophilidae > Drosophila > Drosophila sp. 14030-0761.01. The sequence goes on from JAECWO010000031.1 coordinate 30,847,873, forward strand.
TTGACCAATTGGCAAACTTTTAGGCTTTATTTCAAATTGTAAATTTTGCGGTGAATATAATTTGATGATTTAGGACGTCACGCTGATATTCATTGTTGTTTCTCTCTGAGACAAAAATTATACCTGAAAAAAGGCTTCCTTTTAAATATATTAGTTGTGCGATTACATTTGGTAGATTTCTTGCATTTTAGCTTTTAAGTCAGTTTTTACATAATTTAAATGCAGTTTATCAATAATAAATTCAAATAGGTTCTCTTGACTTCTATTCTTATTCACTTAAGTATCTAGTGGGACAGAATGCCTTACATTAAGCTTGCCTTAAATTGCAACACATCAAGAGAATGGCCAAAATTGGGCCAAAACTGTTAATACACAACCCCTTCGGTTAAATTTGTTTTTAAAATAAGACTTCAAAGACAAACCACAACTGCAACACTAAAGGTATAATTTAAAATCATGTAATAACAATATATTTGACATACCTTGTCTTCAAAGACAAACCACAACTGCAACACTGAAGGTATAATTTAAAGTTATGTAATAACAATATATTTGACATACCTTGACCTTATTTGCCAAAGACTTAGATAAACGGTGCTACCATAAGACAAGCACAAAGTTCAGTTAAAATTCCAGCGAATTTTGTCGAAACAAACAGTTGATCAAACATGTAACTTTGGAAGCCCGTCAAAATTGCAGTATTGCGAGTAAATTCTTTTTTTTCGATTCGATGTTTCCAATGTATCAACTTTTAAAATATTGAGTGAAATTTTAAATATGTTTTACTACATTTTTTGACTTTATGCCAAAAAAAAGGGAATCTGGCCCAATGTGCATCGGTTTATATTTATATTTATCATCGTGTACGCATCACTTACTGACTGGGCGTTGACTTGTTCATCGTTCCACGTTTCTGCCTGAAGTCCGATCATGTCGTTGTCTCCTTCTTTTTGCTCGACCGATTTCTTTACAATTGATCCCTGTGCTCTTCTCCGCAGGTGCATCGATTGTTGATTTTACACATTGCCTCGTCGTTGACTTGTTAATCGTTCCACGTTTCTGTCTGTTGTCTCTTTCTCCTTGTTCTTAGTGGTCGACCGATCCCCTTATAATTGATCCCAGGGCTCTTCTCCGCAGGTGTATCGATTGCTGATTCTACACATTGTATCTCTACTTTACATGAGACAAGAACGTTGTGATTCGGGTCTGGTGGAAACGTGCTAGATTGTGCCATCATCTCAAGAGTAGATCGGTCTCCAACTGTAGTCTTGCGTGACCACATTTCAGGTACATACATACGTACAGCGCGCTAAAATCCACTCCGAAATATGTCATGTCTGCTGGCAAAGGCGGTGTCATCAATGCCAGTTGTACTCATTGTTTCTCTAACTGCGCATCCGCTCCTATTCTTAGAGTTATCTCTCGAGGTGCTTCATCGGACAAAGTGAAACGATTAAAATCGTCTTCAGAGTTCTTCTTGCCGCCGAGTCTTTTGGTTACGCTACAATTGATGTAGCTTGTTGTGGCTTTAGTGCCCTCAATTAAACGCCAGCTAGTCTTGGAAAATGTGCGTCCCAAAAGCATTACGGCCGATCATAATGGAGGAAAACCACTCAACTCCCACAGCAGGACACACGGGTAGTAGACGCACGATAGCAAAGATAGCCGCCAAATACTTCTGGCCAGGTATGCAGAGGGATATTCGGATGTTCGTGAGTAAATGTGAAACATGCCTGAAGTACAACAAGAAGCAGGGAAAATGCTAACCCAGATACCGGAAAAACCGTGGGCAACGATTTGTGCAGACTTCGTAGGCCCACTACCAAGGTCGAAACACGGCAACTCTACATTGTTGGTCATAGTAGACCGTTTCTCTAAATGGACAGAATTCATCCCAATGCGAAAAGCAACAGCAGAGAACTTGGTAAAGGCCTTCAGGGAGCGCATATTATCGAGATTTGGAGTACTGAAAACAGTAATCACGGACAATGGAGTGCAATTTACGAGGAGGATATTCAAGATGTCGGATGTCCATCGCCAGTAATATGTAAGGTTCAACACATGGAAGAGGGTCGCACAAGAAAAGCCCATCTTAGCGAAATAAAACCGCAGGGGCAGGAAACGACATCAGAAGAACAATAAAATGGAAGGGATAAAACCTGATCCGAACGTACAGAAAGCACCGGATTAGACCGGCCGGCTAAGAAGGGGTTTATGTACGCAAAGAGGAGAGGACATCAACGAAAATGGAACGTTCAACTGATAAGAGACACCGTGCGTCGAGAATCAATTACTGGAGAAAAACATTTAATTAATTAAGGAAAATAATTGTTGAAAGTTAATTATGTGAGAAGATCGCATAAAAATACGAACTAAAATAGGAAAATTTACGGAAAAAGTCCAAAGGACAAGTACAAACACAACAAGAAAGAAACTGATTTAATTAAGTTAATTAAGGAAATCATCAAAAATTAATTACTAAAAAAATCACGTTAAAGTATTAATTAAGATGGGAAATCCACAACAAAAGGCCAAAGGCACAAGGAATTAATTAAATTTGTTTGTGGGGGCGCGAAAACTTCTGTCAGTCGTATATATGTAGTTGGCGGGTGCCTATAAAATCTTCCTTCTCGGATGGTGGGTGAGTCTTTGTGCAAATTTCGGGGGTCGAACGCGTCCGAAGCTAAAAAGTTTGCATTAATACTGCCGGTCATTCCTTCTAGTGTGACCGCCCTCGCCGTTGGACCAAAATTCCCCTCTCCGCTCCTTGCTGGTCACGATCTGGCGTGAACATGCCGCCAGAAAACGGAATGGGGAGCGGCAGCGTTCTGGAGCGCCGGGATGCCGGGACGAAAAATGGGGTGCTAGTTGGTGAAAATCCTGCATCGACTGGGGCCGAATCATGGGTAGCTGACCTCAGGATAGAGGTCCGTTCCGATCCTTTTAGAAGGGTGGACGTACGTTTGTTATTTCCTTGGGCTACTCGCAGCCTCTCTTGCGCTGGCAGATGGAGAAACTGCTGGCATTGGCGGAGTGCGTGAGTCCCTTAACAAACACGGCAGCTGTAGGAAGCTGCTCCGCCGACAATACTGCGCTCAATTTTGCAGAGGTTTTGGGGGGTGAGGATCGTCACCGCGCTGTCCGAGAAGGTGTAGCGCGACGTCTCGGGCTCACCGGCAATAGGCCCACAGAGAACCCATCCGAATTTTTATTATGCGCTCCCCAAGGATGATGGGGAGGAGCTGCACTCCGAGCACCAAATCAATTGGAGAAGTTTGGTGGAACTGAGGATCGGCCAAAGAAAGATCAATCGGATCGGGGTTGATCCCATTGGAAACAGGGCGGGCCAATGACGGGCCACGACGGCCAATGCCTCGAATTCTCGCAGCGGATCACCGGGAGGCGAAAGTCGTAACTGACACAACGTCTCTAGGGTGCCAGCATCGCATTGTCCAATGCCACGTACTTTAGTGGATACCTTGCAGGACGGAGGATTTATTGCTTGGAACATTCTTTCAGAAATGAACGTTGCGTCTGATCCCATGTCGATCAACGCTCGTGCATGGAACTCCCTGCCTCGGTGATGGATAGTCACCCTCGCAGTACCTAGTAGGTCTTTACTACCAGTGGATGCAAAGTAACTTTGAGCGTTTAGTTTGGAGGACGGAAGTGGATTGGAGTCTGAAGGTTCGTCGCTCGCTTGGGGTTGCGGAGACGGCTGCAGCATCGTGTTATGCCGTTCCTGACAACTACGACAATTATGTGAACTTGGGCAATGAGTCACGTAATGATCTCGTGCGAAACAGTTCAGACATAATTTCTGTTGACGGATTGTTTCTAGTCGCTCTTGATCGGACATGTCAAGAAAGCGGGGACACGTTCTGGTCGAATGGTATTCTTTCTTGCAGATCGTGCACGTTGCTGATTCGGCCTGTAACTGCGCAGGAAAGGATTGAAGTCTCGCTGGAGCTATAGGCTTTCGGAAGACGTTTGGACGTGGCTGATAGCTAGGAATTAGCTGATGGACGTCGGAGGCCTCTAGCACTCGATAACGATCTGTAAGGAATTGATTCAGATCGCTCCAGGAGGATACAGCGGTTTTGTTCGGAACGGACTTTTCCCACAAAAGAATTGTGGATTTCGGAAGCTTGCTCGTACAGATCGCGATGAGAAGGATATCCCAATTTTCTGTACTGGCCCCAGATCTCTCAAGAGCGGTTAAAAATCCTTGAAAGGCTGTCTGCAGCTCTCGTAAAGCCGTGCCTGTTTCCTGAGCAACGGCTGGAATCTGGAGTAGCAGCTTGGATTTCGGCAGCTTGCTCGTACAGATCGCGATGAGAAGGATATCCCAATTTTCTGTACTGGCCCCAGATCTCTCAAGAGCGGTTAAACATCCTTGAAAGGCTGTCTGCAGCTCTCGTAAAGCCGTGCCTGTTTCCTGAGCAACGGCTGGAATCTGGAGTAGCAGCTTGGCTTGGGTCATAATAACGAAATTAATTTAATTAGTTCCAAGTAGAAAATGTGACTTAGTGGAAAAAAGCTAAAATCGTGACTCTGTCACGACTTGGACTCACGTGCCACCACTGATCGCAAATCAGCTGGCCGGCCGGTGTTTTGATTTTCGAAACGAAATGGAACAACTAATTTTGTCGCGTTGCAAATTATTTGCGTTGCGTTTTGTTAATGCCGGTAGAATTTAAATTGCGGAAAGCCGAAAATTAGTGGCTGCAATTATGTGGGAGTTAGTGCGAGTGACAGAACGATGCAAGAAATTTATCACTGGCCGTTGCACATGTGGTACGTACACAAATTTATTTTAAACATTAGGGAGCACAAGGATGATGGAAATATGACCACGACGCACAATTCTCCGAGGGTAAATGGCTTGCAGCACAAGCTTGGCGATATTAATATTGATGCACTTGCCGAGTTAGACTGCGAGACCCATGTAATGATGTATGTTTGTGTGTACATACATATGTATGTATGTATGTATGTATGTACCCTGCAGTACGCGTCCGCGGAGACTCTCCGTCGAGTTTACGGGGACATGTCCGCATGTCTTGGGGGACATAGCGGGACACGTTCATTTGAGTTGCGGCGACATTTAACATTAGACGTCCTAGCAATAAGGACAATCGGGACAACTGAGCGACAAAGTCGACGGTATGTCCGGGGGTGGTTTTTCGAATTTAATTCTGCCGACGTCGGTATAGGTCGACGATGCGGCGACATTGTCTCCGGGGACTTTTGGTACTGGAGGGTATATACATAGATATGCAAGCGGAATTGAATTTATTTGAGACAATTGAAACACACTGGACGGACACAGGATAGGCCGGAGGACACCAGGAAATCTTTAAGTGTGTATATACATATCTGTAGTAAATTTAATTATGAAATGTACAACTTATCAGATTGTTTTCACCAATGCTAAGCTGGAGGAGCGGAAGGATATCCGGCTCGAAGGACCAATATTTGTGGGGGGCGAAAACTTCTGTCAGTCGTATATATGTAGTTGGCGGGTGCCAATAAAATCTTCGCCCTCGCCGTTGGACCAAAATCCCACTCTCCGCTCCTTGCTGGTCACGATTTGGCGTGGGGAAAATTAATTAATTAAGTAAAATAATCAGCGAAAAGTAATTACTTGAGAAAACCACGAGCTAAAATCGGAAAATACACAAATTCAATAATTCAAAATCTTAACCAAAAATTACATCAATTAATTAAATTCATTAATTAATTAATTAAAATAATCAGCAAAAAATAATTACTGGAGAAAACCACGAGCCAAAAGGGGAAAATACAAAAATTCAATAATTCAAAATTTTAACCAAAAATTACACTAATTAATTAAATTAATTAATTAAGTAAAATAATCAGCGAAAAGTAATTACTTGAGAAAACCACGAGCTAAAAGCGGAAAATACACAAATTCAATAGTTCAAAATTTTAACCAAAAATTACATCAATTTATTAAATTCATTAATTAATTAATTAAAATAATCAGAGAAAAATAATTTCTGAAGAAAACCACGAGCCAAAAGGGGAAAATACAATAATTCAAAATTTTAACCAAAAATTAGACTAATTAATAAAATTAATTAATTAATTAAAATAATCAGCGAAAAATAATTACTGGAGAAAACCACGAGCTAAAAGTGGAAAATCCAAAAATTCAATAATTCTGAATTTTAAACAAAAATCAAAATTTTTTTAACCCCTACAAACAAGAACAACAAATTAATTAATTTAATTACAGAATTACAGAAAGTTAAAAAATTTTTTGTGTCCACAAATGGTTTCAACTAAAATAACACTCATCACAGAGAAAAAAAAAAAAATTTAAAAAAAGTAAAACAATCAAAACCATAACCAACACAAAAATATATAAAATCAATACCTCGAAATCTTTTTTTTTTTTAAATTAAACAAAGAAACAAAACTCAATAACTCAAAATTTTAACCAAAATCAATTTGCCGTCGGCAAAACACAAAAGAAAAAGAAAAAGGGGACACATTAAACTCCAACGGCCATATCGAGCAGAAAGAAAATTTAATTCCCATTGGTCAAACAAATTGACGATATTCGCCGAAAAGAGAGAGGAACCGATGAATCGAAAAGAGCAAAGCGAAAGATGCTCACCCATATATGCAAAGCGCGGAAGAACATAGTCCACGCACACACGCGTAACAAAGAACGAGAGAAGCCGAGAGCAAAATAAGGGAAATTCGCTCACGCAGAAGGGAAATTTACTCACGCATACAAGCAAAAGCCCAACCAAGCAAAATTGCGGAATCGCCCATATACTCACACAGGCGGAAGGCCGTGGTGGCCCACGCGGGGAAGAAGAACAGGCGATGCAATTATTGGCATCGCCATACGTATCCGATGAGGAGTCCGGTGACGAGGGACCGGGGATGACGAGGAGGGGGTGACGGACGGAGAGGAGGAGTCGGGAATAGAGAGTGGGGAAGATGGTGCGGAGCAAATAAATATGGAAGGATGGGATGCAGAAGAAGAAGATGAGGAAGTTTTGGAGGAAACCACTCCCAAGATGGTGTCCAGCGAGGCCGCCAACTCCGCATAGGCAAGCCTCGGTGGAGTCACAGTGGAAGAGGGGACCACTGCGGATCGGAGTCCGAAGCGGAAGGGTCGGCCCATGCAAAGGATGCACCTCCACCAAACAACCAAAGTGGCCCGGCACCCCCAACCCCTGTTCACCACTGGACCACCCAGAAGGGACCAGTGGGTGGAGTCTGGGCGGATGGGGGTTCACTGGGTACACCGGTCCACCACGGTGTACGAGTGGGCAGTGCCGGTGCAACAGCACCAGCAACAACAGCACCAGCAACAACAGCAGCAACAACACCAGCAGCAACAGCACCAGCAGCAACAGCACCAGCAGCAACAACTGCAACAGCAACAGCAAAGGGATCCTCGGCTGAGGGCAAATGGCCCGAACCCGTGGGTTTGGCCCCGCCCGGCGCTGCAACGGCAGAGGAGCAGGCGGCTAGACCCAGGCCGGGCCACGGAAGGCAGCGGTCGTGCCCGGTGCCGGTAGGGCACGACAGGTTGGTGGAGGTGGAGGCAGAGGAGTGACCCATAAATGTACTTGGGGCGGTGGAAGAGATGGTGCACCAGGAGGGTGAGGGTGGTATGGGCAGCGCGTCTAAGATACCGGGTGAGGGTGGCGCGTGGAAATGCCCGAGTATTCAGGGAGCGGGTGTAGGATGAGAAGTAGGATAAGTTAGTTTAAGAGAAAAATATGAAGTTTAGTAAGAGAAAAATATGAAGTTTAGGTTAAGAGAAAAGTATGAAGGTTAAGTTAAGAGGGAAAACATCAAGTATAGGTTAAGTCAAGAATTGTTAGGCTAAGAAAAGATGCGGAACGAGCCATGCATATTGGCATAAGCCCGGTGCAAGAAGGAAAAGAAGCTCTAATCCGACAACAAGATCGAAAAGATACTCAGTAATCGCCAACAGAAGATGCCATAAGAAAGGCCAAATGAAGAGCTGAGTCAAAAGTACAAGGCACAGACCCAGCAAATAAACAAGGGACAGGGGATGGTATTTCCCTCCGGAAGAAAGGGGGGAGTGTGAGGAACATAATATAAGAACAAATATATTATGCACAACAACAACAATTATATCGAACGCCAACACAAGCAATACAGCAACAACAAATATATTAAATGAAACACAATTAAGACAGCAACAACAAATATATTAAATGAAACACAAGTAACACAACAGCAACAAATATATCAAGGGAAATACAAGTATCACAACAACAAATAAATCAAGTGAAACACAATTATCACAACAACAATTGGAACAAGACATGCAGCATAAGAAATATAAGCAATAATGCAAAACTCAAGAACAGCTGAGCATAAACAAATGCGAAGAGCTGCAACAAAAACAAAGGCGGCTGGGCATGAACAGAATGCAAAGCACCGCGGGTTGCTGAGCGCAAGCATCGAAAACAAATCGAAAGCAAACGGCAAAACAAAGGGCATTGTCGCCATATGGGAGAGTGAGAGCGAGAGCGGCGAGCCACATGTACAGTGTAATTGTGAAGGTAAATAGGATCGCTGCGAGATGCGCTTCGGAATATGGGCACCGAGAGCATGAAAAGTGGGGGCTAGAGAGCCCAATAAAGTGAGGGCCATGCTTGTCGAAAGGGGAGAAGCGGGGGGTGATGGAAGCAGATCGTGCGGGGTAACCAATAGGAGCGAGGCAAATATCGTTGGGGAAGCCCAATATAAGATGGCAAGCATATACGATATGAGGGAATTGGGATGATTTATATATAAATGAATAATTAATTAATTAAATACGTTAAAATATAGAAAGGATACAAGTGGATTATTAAAGGAAAAGATAAAAAATGGATGTGATAGAGTTAAGTAAAAGTATTTGAGACCCATAACGGGACATAAGGGGTCATAAGGCGACGTTGGAGGTCGAAAAGGAGTAGAAGGAGGAAACAGGAGTGGCGACGGCACCAACGCAAGTGCAAGGAGCGCAAAGGAGACAGAGGCAAGCAGAAAAAAATGGGCGTGGAGCGATGGAGAAAGGACCAAGTCTAGGTTCAGAAAAGTATCCTGAGAGCAACGTGGGGAACACAGATTAGGGAGAGTTCGGGAAATATCCTGGAACTAAGCATTAGGGAGCAAGAAGTAGCACAGGAAGTATCCTGGAGGAATATTTTGGGTTCAGGAAGTATGCTTGAACAAGGTTGAAGGGAAACAGGAAGTATCCTGGAGGAATATTTTGGGTTCGGGAAGTATCCTTGGACCAAAACAATGACCTCAGGAGATATCCTTGAGAGAAGAAAGTTCTGGAAATATCCTTGAACGGGGAAGAATGTCAAAAAGCAAGAATAAGCATGTATTAGGAGGGCAGGAGAACTCAAGAGACGTAGTTGAACCCAGGTCAAGGATCTGAGTCATCTGCTTCATCATCAAGTAGCCATCAAAGAACAAAGCAACGCACACAAACCAAGCGAAGAAGAACCAGGGATAACAACGGAAGCATAATCACGTCAAGTCCAGGAAAGGAATAGAATCCAAGGACCTCCAACAGCTCACCAAGGACCCCTGCAGAACCCCAAAAGTATCAATAAAATCAAAGTTACAAAGGTCTGAGCCAAATCAAAGACAAAGCGTTGTTATTTATCAGGGCACAAAATAAATTTTGTTGTGCCGAAGCTAGCCCTGAAAAGTCGCATCAACGAGTCTAAGGACAGAAAAAAATCGTTACAAACTAAAGGATTAATCAAAATAATTAAATTAAAATCAATTTGACGACGGCAAAACACATACAGGAAAATTTAAATGCAACAGTCATGTAGAACAATAACCAAGTCAGTTCTGATTGGCCAAAAATAATTTACGACATTCGCGAGAGAGAGAGAGCAGCAAAGGCACATCAAGAACTGAAAATTCATACACTAATGCATACATAGGCAGTACACAAGCAATCGAAGAACAGTTTCAGGCAAAAGTGACGAGAAGAATTCGAAATCCATAAAATGCATTATCGCTCACACATAAGTATATTAAGGAGGCAAACACTGTCTGTGAACGTATACAAAGGACAATTCTCTCAGGCAAAATGGGGCTGACCTTACGAATAATGAGCAGAAGCGGACATTCACACTTACAAAAGCACAAATGCCTGTACAAAATGCATACGATTAGCACATACGGGCAAAAAAACTAATTTTGCACAAAAGAAGACATGACACATAAGTGAAAATACTCTCAGATGGCGCGCTCACACACACAGGCAAAGAATATTCTCACGCAAATATTTCAAATCAGGGATTAGTAGCGAAGGAGAGGGGAACAATAGAAATGGAAGGAGGAGGAAGAAAACATGGAGAGGATGGTCATGCAAGAGGACTCACAACGGAAGAGGCTCCCCAGCCACCATGAAGGCGCCCGGTGCGACCTCCAACGTCACATAGGGCATAACAAGGGGGCTCCATCAACAGTGAGTAGTTGCGGGACCACTGTGGTGTAGCATCCGACGACGAGGAGTTGGCTCGGTCAGCTGGTCTGCCAATACCAAACCCAAAGGATTCGCCACCTCCGTTCATCCCTGGCACACCCAAAAGGGACCATTGGATGGAGTCAGGAAGAGCATCACCAACAGCAACTACAACAACACATACAACACAATTTTCAATATAATTTTTAAGGCGTGGGCGTGGCAGGGAAATAAACATTGTTTTATAAAAGAACATGGGATGACAGCAAATAGAAAGTACAGCTGAGCATAAACAAATGCAGAACTTGCAATAAGCTGCAACGAAAACAACTGCAGCTGAGCATAAACAAATGCGAAGCTATCTATAAGTCAAAGCTAAGGTATAAGCAGCAACGGCAATTAGGCAGCGAGAACGAATATATTGCCGCGTATCCAGAAGCGAAGGAACGAAGTCGAACCACTCAAGACCTCCTATAGTAATCTTGAGGGTTCAATACGAACGCTAGAGAAAAGTAGAGAGATCGTGGTACAAAAAGCTAAAACATCGAGTCGGAGGAGAAGATCATGCGGAGGTCATCTAAAGGACTTGCTATATGTAACAGGACTTCCAACGCAGCGTTAAGACCTCACATATCCCAAATATTCGAAATAAAGAGACTTAAGATGATCTGTGCCATGTAGGAAAGGAAAACAAGTGTTATTATTTATCGTGGCTCAAAATAAACCTAGCCCTGAAAAGTCGTGTCAACGACTCCAAGGACGCAATAGGGTCGAACTAGCGCACAACGTGCTATACTGATAAAACTGTAACTTAACTTTTCAAAAGCGGCAAAATGACCAAATCATGGATATACGACATGAAGATAGAGGATCTCACAAAATACGCCAAGGAATATGGTCTGAATGGCGGGAACAGTGGAGGAGCACGAAGATAAAATGACCTCGAGCGACGAAAAAAAGAAAGGAACAGAAGAAGAGGTGAACAGCGACAAAGGAACAAGCCGAATCGGTCCAGCGAATATGCTAAGGTATTAAAACAAGTAAGGGAATGGACGTCAGGGTTTGATGGCAATGAAAAGGCACTGGAAGTCATCGAACAAGTGGAATGGTCAGCAGACATTTAAGGGATGAAGATCGACATGATACCTAGGTCCATCAGATTAGTTGTGTTGCTGCTCGTTTTATATGTTTTTCCTCAAAACTGACAAATAGCCATATTCGGAACCTTGGCTCTTTTACAAAACTTCCACACAATAGAGACAGCCTCCCTTTGCTCCTGGATTCTCATTTTATTACGATGTCCCCAAATTCACTATAAATGTAAAAAATATAAAATAATATAGCAAAAATGTTTTGTACGAGCAAGCTACTGAAATTCACAATTCTTTTTTTTTTGTCATGTCCGTTCAACAGCGAGTTTCTCAAAAGATCATTACGTGCAAAAGTTTGCATAGTTCGCTTTTACCAGAAACGGTATAACACGTTGCTTCATTTTATCCGGTGGATGAAGTTAGTGAGGGTGGGGATTTACTGGCTGCACTGAATGGGCGGTGTCGGCTGCAGAAGAGCAGCAGGACCAACAACAGCAGCACCAACAGCAGCAGATATTATCGGTGGCTAGAAGTGGAGGCCGAGGAGCGTCCAATAAATATTTTTGAAGCGGTGGAGGAGATAGTCCAGAGGGACGAAATGAAGCAACGTGTTATGCTGTTCCTGACAAATGCGACAAATATGCGAACTTATGCAGCGTGTCACGTAATGACCTTTTGAGAAACGCGCAGTTGAACGGACATGTCAAGAAAACGGGGACACATTTAAGTTGAATGGTTCTTATTATTTACAGGCCCTAAAAGCATATAAAGGAGAGTCTAACGTACACCGTCACCGAGTGAACATCGGAGCCGTTATAACTATACATCAGTCAAAGAAAAATAGGACCGAACTCCAAGGATCATCGCTTCAAGGATCATCATCAAACAACCCAAGGATCGTCGCTTCAAGGATCATCATGGAACAACGCAAGGATCATCGATTGATATCGCCAATTCAAGGATAATCATCACGCATCGCAAGGAATGTTGCTTAACATCGCCAGGATTTTCGCTTGATAGATCAATTCGAGGATCATCGTTGAGCAACCTAACGATCATCGTTGAGCAACCCCAGGATCACCGTTGAGCAACCTAAGGATCATCGCTTGCGCATTAATATCATCGTTAATTCACACGATATTACTCAGTCCTTTTCATTACGCAAACATGGGCGTCAAATGGATTACCTATCGACGCAAAGGAGAACTCGAAGCTTTCATCAACGAGTTCGGATTGACCCCCGGAGGAACAGTGTAGGACATGCGAAACCGATTCGCTAGTTTCGAGAGAAGATCACCCACCTGAGATACTTTCTTGCTTGGCAGCTTTGGAAGGGCCTTGGCGTGAAAACCCGATTTCGTTCAGTCTCACAGGCCAATGTTGGCGATACCCAGAAGGAAGCACAGTTGGAGTCCATTACCATTAGCCCTGACGTCTTCCTCGGCCGAGTCGACCGACCTTTTTCTGGAAGTATTCCAGAATCACAGGCCAGTACCCATGGAGAACCGCCAAATGGGGTATTTCTTTTGATGGTGCAGAACGGCTGTACTTCTTGAAGAAAATCGAAGCTCGTGCTGCCACCTACGATATGGATTTGGAGTCACTGCCCAGCATGATGCCACTTCTAATTTTCGGAAGAGCCGAAGGATGGTGGCAAATGTGCGACCTACTGAATGTGATTTCTTTTTGCCACCCAGATACTTTGAGAAGTTGGAAGACGCCATACGTTCACGTCGATGAGATGGAACCCCATACCTTTGCCTATTTGGATGACATAATTGTCATCGGGAAGACGCTAGAGGAGCACATGACCAATTAACGAGAAGTATTTCAACCTCTTCGAGATGCCAATCTACGGATCAACGAGGCGAAGTGCGAATTTTTATAAGGCAGATTACAATTCTTGGGACAAGTTGCTGCCGTCCAAGAACTAGCACCCTCAACAAATAAGCTGTCTTGGATTAGCATCTTGGTACCACAGGTTTGTTCCCGATTGCTCTAGCATTGTTCAACCCATAGCCTAGCTGCTAAAGAAGAACGTCAAGTGGAACTGGGGCAAAGAGCAACAAGAAGCTTTCGAGGAACTCAAGAACCGGCTGACGACTGCTCCTGTTCTCGCTTGTCCGGACTTTCAAGAGAAGTTCTGCTTGCAAACCGACGCCACTGACTTGGGAGCAGTGCTCACTCAACACTTAGACTGCAGCGAAAAGGTAATCGCATATGCTAGCAGACGCTTAAGCGTTCCCGAAGTCGACTACTCTGCAACCTAGAAGCAGTGTCTTGCGATAGTCTGGGCTATCCGTAAGCTTATAAATTCGACGTAATCACCGATCATTTGGCTCTCAAGTGGCTAAATTCAATTGGAAATCAAACAGGTCGTAGTGCTCGCTGGGCTCCGGAGGTGCAGCAATACGAGTTTAACATCCAATATCGACGAGTAAAATTCAACGTAGTGGCGGACACACTGTCCCGTCAGCCTTTGGAAACCTTGAAAACCATACGAGATGCCTAACCGCGATGTACTTGGTGTCAGAAGATTAAACAACGAGTAGAACAACATCCCGAACAATCAACTTTATCGCTGGAGGGATTATCATCCTGAGGACGACGATCCTACCCAATGGAAACTAAGCGTAGCCAAAGAAGACCGAGCCTTTCTGCAGGAATGCCGAAACGCACCAACCGTTGGAAACCTGCGCATACGGAAAACCATTATCCCAACGTTATTACTGGCCAGAAATTTTCGGAGATGTCTCCCGACATGTGCGCAGCTGTCTACAATGACAAGACCAAGAACCCTGGAGTGTCGCCCGCATGGACTTCGTGGGACCACTACCCCGATCTAAGCAAGGCAATACAGTTCTAGTCTCCGTATCTCTTGATTTAATTTTAAGCCATATTGTTAGAATCTAAGTATTTCTATATTGTAAGCCACACAAATGGGGACGTGGGGTTGTAAGATTACCGGTCAGACTTTCAAAGCATATCTTTCCCCGAGAGCCCTTCTCAAACTAATCGAGACGTTCGTCTTCAGATGCGCAGCAACGCTCCACCCGCCTCAAGATCCGTAACCTCCAACCCCGAGCTGACACTCCACGAGTTCCACGATCCGTCAGTGGGCCAACGCGTCGAGGATCCCTCTGCGGTGCGCACTTAGTCACTGGAGGACGAAAACCCTTCCATATGTTGCCTCCTGGCTGATGCGCCGCAACGCGCCACCGTTAGCGCCATTCAGGACTGGCCCCGTTTTCACCAGTTGGAGAGCATTGCACATTTCTACCCAGGGCAGTTCTCAGGATACCGTGGGTGTGTCACCACGCCCCCACGTACACCCATAACATCGAAGAACCCGACGGGCCACGCTGCGCCATTAGCCCAGAATGGCTGATGCAATAACGCAGCTGTACCAGGCACCCACGCGAGCAAAAGCGTCACCGGTGTCAACGGTGAAAAACAAGCCAAGGGCAAGAGCCCAAAATTTTGGCAAATCAGAGAGACCATAAGGGAGACAAGTAATGAAAATACAATAAGTGCAAGTGCAAGTGGAAGTAAAGTGAAGGAACAAACAAGGACATTTCATCGCACCACCATGAGGACAACACGCGGTGCTAAGAAATAGAACCCCACCGCAAGGACTAGACGATCGAAGACCATCAAGGACACAGAACCGAGTGAGCGAGAATTGGATGGCCAGATGTGTCGGCGCAGTTGAGGCTAACAGGGTGGGCCACATGGATCTTCGGGTCCTTTACTCAAAAATTCAAAAAATCCGAATGAAGTGATAGTGCGAGGATAGTGAGTGTTTATTCTGCCATGCCGAATCATAGAACTTCCCCTTGTTGTATCATAGTGCGGCTTTGTTGAGCCCAACGACCTTGTCGCAACCTACGTGAACCCTTGTGTATGTACTCTATATGTATGTGACTCCCATTGTTGTTGTGTTTGTCTATGTGCTGTCCCCACTAATCGAGCCCCATCAGACCCCACTCCCAAAAGACCATTAGTTAGTGCCCGATCGTCCTTGCCACATCGATGCAAGGACTAAAGCAAAAGCTACCATTGACTCAGGAGCAACGAGCTGCTTTATGAACCAGAGAATGAGCGAGACACTCAGAATGAAAGTAAAATGGAGACCTATACGTAAACAAGTATGGATGGCTGACGGGAGCGTGCGAAACAACGAGAGTCAATGGGAAGGAGAAGTACAATTTGGGAACAAACAACTGTCGACGCCATTCCTGGTGCTACCAAATGGCATTGATGCAATGGTACTGGGATGGAACTTCTGGAAGGCCGTGGGAACAACGGTGCAGTGTGGACGTCACACTATAGCCATCCCGTCACTAAAACGGGTTAAGTAAAAAGGATATCCATCGTGGTAGGAAAGGAACGCTTTGAGCAGTCAAGGATCGACGCATTTTTGGGGGAGGAATTGAAAGAGTTATCCAAAATGACTGGAACGTTCATAATAGCAACACACACAATCAGGATGAAGGACGATATAGCGGTCAGACTGAGATACTATCTTAAGAACCCGAAAATGCAAGAAGAGATCGATCACAAAGTAAACGAACTACTCAAAAAGGGTTATATCGAACCCTCGAGAAGCCCTTATAGTTCCCCGATAGTGATGGTGAAGAAGAAACAAACTGGAAAATGGAGAATGTGTGTCGACTTCAGGCAAATCAACGCGAAGTCGGTAAAGGACGCATACCCAATACCAAGGATCGACTACATTCTAAACCAATTAAAAGAGGTGAAATTGATCAGCAGCTTGGACCTCAAGGACGGATACTGGCAGATCCCGCTTGAAGTGGATAGCAGACCGATGACCACGTTCACAGTGCCAGGAAGAGGCCTGTTCCAATGGATTGCCGTTCGGATTGCACTCGGCATCAGCAACCTTCCAAAGGGCGCTAGATCAAGTCATAGGACCCGAGATGATGCCGCATGCGTTCGCGTATCAGGACGACATCATCATAGTAGGCAAGTCTAGGGATGACCACATTCACCACTTAAAGGAAGTATTCCGAAGGCTGAAGGCCGCAAGCCTCAGGATAAACGCAGAAAAATGCCAATTCTTCAGAAAACAGTTACAACTTCTCGGGCATCGAGTGACTGAACATGGAATCGGCACGGACCCTGAAAAGGTGGCGGCAATATCAGAGATAAAACCACCAAGATGCGTAAAGACACTAAGGCAGTATTTGGGCGTAGCATCATGGTAAAGACGGTTTGTGCCAGGATTTGCAGCAATGATGCAACCGTTAAACACACTGCTAAAGAAGAAAACATAGTGGCAGTGGACCGAGGATCGCCAAGCTGCATTTAAAGAAGTCAAAAGTAAGTTGGTAGCAGACCCAATATTAGCATGCCCGGACTTTGAATGGATCAACTGAAATGGAGGGTTCAACTGATAAGAGACACCGTGCGTCAAGAATTAATTACTGGAGAAAAACATTTAATTAATTAATTAAGGGAAATCATCGCCGAAAATCAATTACGTAAAAAGAAAATCACGGGAAAATATCAACTAAAATGGGAAAAACCACATTAAAAGGCCAAAGGAGATGCACAAGCAAGGACAAGAAATAATTATTTAAATTAATTAATTAAGGAAAATAATCGTCAAAAATTAATTATGTGGACAAAGGACACGTACAAACACAACAACAAAGAAATTTATTTAATTAAGTTAATTAATTAATTAAGGAAATCATCGAAAATTAATTAATTAATCCGATCCTAGAATGGAGGAAATCACGTAAAGTATACACTAAAATGGGACAATCCACACTATAAGGCCAAAGGCAAAGGCACAAGCAAGTACAATAAATTATTAATTAAATTAATTAATTAAGTAAAATAATCGGCGAAAAGTAAATTATGAGCTAAAATGGGAAAATCCAAAAGACGACTCAAGAACAACAAATTAATTAAATAAGGAAAATTAAAGAAATTTTTTTTTTTTTGAATTGCACAACCCAATTGCACTTATCGACAATCGAAATAGCGGCGTTCGAGTCAGCCGATGTGCCAAACGGTGGCTGTGGCTCCGAAAATGTTGCCGAAAATGAAACGTCGGCGATTTCCATGACACCAACGTTTGGTTTCGGCGTTTTACATTTCAAACGTCGCCAAAATCGCTAGCGTTTTCTGTGACACCCCTGATAATATTTTTTATGTGATAATAAAAATTAATTTCGAAATTAATTTCAATCTTTCTAAGTCAAAAATGTGACTTTGCGGAAAAAAATCTGAGATCGTGACTCAGTCACGTGCCACTACTGATCGCAAATCAGCTGGCCGGCAGGTGTTTTGATTTTGCAAAACGAAATGAAAAAATTAATTTTGTCGCGTTGCGAATTATTTGCGTTGCGTTTTCATAATGCCGGTAGAATTTAAATTGCGGAAAGTTAAAACGGGGTGGCTGCCATTATTTGTGGGACCACTGGCCGTTGCACATATGGTTCGTACGTCTGCATGTATGTGTGAAAATTTGCAGCCACAATTATTAACAATTATATTTTGTACTTTTAGGAGCACACACGGATGATGGAATTATGGATGCGACGCACAATTTTCCAACGGATAATGGGTTGCAACACAAACTTCGCGATATTAATTTTTTTCACTTGCAGATTTTCACTGCGGGACCAATGTAATGATGTACATACATACATGTGTACATATGTAAACGGAACTGGATTTCTGTGGGATAATTGAAACACACTGGACGGGCACAGGATAGACCAGGAAACTTTTGGAGAGGACAGGTTTGTACATACAGGTGCTTAAAGTCGCTATAGGGGAGCGAAAATTTCTCACCTTTAAGTGTGTTTATGTATATACATATTTTACTAAATTTAATAATGAAATGTACAACTTATCAGATTGTTTCCACCGATGCTAAGCTAGAGAAGCGGAAGGTCATCCGACTCAAAGAACCATGTTTATGTAGGAGGGCGGAAATTATCTTCAAAAATGCGCGGTTGCCAATACTTTGATCGTGTATGGGGGGTGAGTCTGTATCGGGGGTAAATTAATACGCACGGTATCTTCGTTTATAAATATATTCATTTATTTCTAGAATTCGCGACTAATGATAATGAAAATATCCATGGATACTGCCCGTCACTCATGGCAGCGTGATCGCCCTAGCCTGGGGAGAAAATCCTCGCCCTTTCTCCTCGCTTGTCACCGTTTGGCGTGAACAATTGATTCGCACTACTAACTTCACTATGTATGAACCCTTTCGAGTACTTTGTGCTGACTACAAACATTTGGACCTTGTGATCACTACTGAGTGAATACTATACTAAAAATATCAAAGAAGCTAACTTCGGCTATGCCAAAGTTTGTATACCCTTGCAGCTTTTGACCATTACATTTTATTTTCTAAAAAATTTTTTGTTTCTTAATCCAATAAAGAAATATTTTAAATACATTGGCCGGGGGCAGCCAATCGCCAAATAGTAGACAATGTAGCGATTGATATTCATATTCACACACACACAATCGCAATTTTGACACATATATGTGCTTCACTGCTTATGGTTGCACTGCTTATGGCAGCAGTACTGCTGCATACTGCTGCTGCCATGCTTATGGCAGCAGTACTGCTGCATACTGCTGCTGCCATAAGCAGTGCACGCTATATAGGGAAATTTTATATCGTCGAAATCAGGCGTTATGTTTATCCGATTGTTTTGAAATTCACGCATATGACGTAATCCCTTTTTATTTATGTACATAATCAGTTTGGATAAGATTGTTCAAAAAATAGAGAAGTTATTCGCATTTAACGATTGTATTTGTATGGCAGCTATATGATATAGTTGTACGATCTTATTCAAAATCGCAGATGTGTATGTGGCTGTATAGAAAAGCTTATATACGAACTTTGAATGCGATAGCTCTAAAACTGTGGGACTAGATCGCGCAGCACCAGACAGACAGACGGACATACGGACATGGCTATATCAACTCGTCTTCTCTTGCTGATCAACAATATATATACTTTATGGGGTCGAAAACGATCCCTTCTCTGCGTTACAAACATCTGACCAATTTTATAATACCCTCTGCAAGGGTATAAAAACGTCAATTTTATGTTACTTAGCTCATAAAAGCTTTAGTTATCCGATTATTTGTGTATGTTCTTCGTCCACGCAGTAACGTGTCATACGTTATGCGTATGAGCCCCTCGTTCGGTTAAGTGGGAGGTGGGCGGAACGCCTGAGAAGAAACGCGGTAGAGATTAATGGCGACATTCTACTGCCACTGCAAATGCAGAGAACGGGATGGGGAGCGGCTGCGTGCTGGACCGAAAATAGAGATGGTGGTCAATGCAATCCCTGCATTGACTGGTCCCGCATCACGGCTCATCAAGGTTTTGTTAGGCTGGATCCTCAATGTGCAGGAGCGTGTGGTGCAATTGGCCACAATTTCGACATACCGAAGTAGTCCGACAGGATAGGGTGGAGTGTTTATGTGCCAGACAGTTTGAACAGTATTTCATGCTCAGAATTTCTCGCAGCCTCTCTTCCGCTGGCAGAAGGAGAAACTGCTGTCACTGGCGGAGTGCGTGAGTCCCTTGACATACACGGCAGCGGTAGACAGCTACTCCGCTGACAATACTGCGCTCCATTTTGCAGAGTTTTTAATATTCCCTCTTGATCGGACATGTCAAGAAAGCATGGTCACGTTCGGGTCGGCTTTCGTTATTGCAGCTCGTGTACGTTCCTGACACACACGCCAGCGGTAGACGGCTACTCCGCCGACAATACTGCGCACCATTTTGCATAGTTTTTGATATTCGCTCTTGATCGGGCATGTCAAGAAAGCGGGGGTGTACGTTCCTGGTTCGACGCGGAACTGCGCAGGAAAGGATTGAATTCTCGTCGGGGCTATAGGCTTTCGGGAGTCGGTTGGAAGTGGCTGATGGCTAGGAATTAGCTTGTGGAAGTCGGTGGCCTGCACCACTGGATAACGATCTTCAAGAAATGATTCATATTGTTCCAGGATGATACGGCGGTTTTGCTCGAAACGGACTTTTGCCACAAAAGAATTGTGGCTGGAATCTGGAGTAGAAGCTTGGCATGGGTCATGATGAGCATCCGATTATTTTCGTACCGTGCAGTGAGATTATCCCACGCAGCTTGGAAACCCTCATAGTGCGAGGATAGTGAGTGTTTATTCGGCTATGCCGAATCATAGAACTTCCCCTTGTTGTATCATAGTGCGGCTTTGTCGAGCCCAACGACCTTGTCGCAACCTACGTTTTTTTTTTTTTTTTTATATATATTGAGAAAATACAATAGAAGAAGGTAAAGGATAAAATATTAGTTAGAAAAGAAAAGAAAGAACAGTGATGTACATTAGCCCAAGCGGAACTGCCTGGAATTATTACTTCGCCAGGGCTGGTGTTAATTACTGTTTAAACGTCTTTTATTTATTTTTTTTACGGCTGTCCTCTTCTGAGTCTCTCGAGCCGGCGCTGCTCGATCATCACTTCTGCCGCGAAGTCGCATACGGCCTCCCATGCACTTTTTTCTGCGATCATTAATGTTATCAGCGTACTTATCGCAATATGATGCCCAATCCTTCCCTCCAGATTGCTTCTCTGGTGGTCATACCGGGGGCAGTGAAACACAATGTGTTCTGCGTCTTCCCTTATGCCAGCACCGCACCATGTGCACTCCTCGCTTGTTTCGTGACCAAAGCGCCTAAGGTAGCTACGAAAACAGCCGTGGCCACTTAATAATTGGGTGAGGTGGAAGTTCACCCCTCCGTGTCGCCTGCCGATCCACAGTCCTATATCGGGGATGAGCCTGTGTGTCCATCTTCCCTTTGGTGATACATTCCAACGGGCCTGCCATCTGCGGATGCTGTCTGCTCGTGATGCGCTTTTAAGGAGTGCCTTATCCTGGCCGTCCAGTGGGGTTGGTCTCGACGCTTTGTAGAGGGCCTCCGATTCCGCTGCCAGGTCAACAAATGGGATCAGGCCAGCTATAACATGCGCTGCGTCATCCGATATGGTTCGGAATGCGCAGCAAATCCTCATGGCGCTCAGCCTGAACGCAGATTCCATCCCTCGCCGATATGACTTCACTTGAAGTGCGTTTTTCCATACAGGTGCACCGTAGAGCGCGACTGACTTTGTCACGGACGTGAGGAGGAGCCTTCTCTGCTGCTTGGGTCCGTGGCAGTTAAGCAGTATCCTTGACAGGGCTCTGGCCGATCCCAGGGCCTTTTGGCTGGCGTTTTCGAGGTGCTCCTTGAAGCTAAGCCTCGTATCAAGCAGGACGCCCAGATATCGTAACGCCCTTTTCGATGTTATTGTCGTTCCGCCAATCTTTATAGTTGCTGTCTCCACCTTTTTTCGGCTGCTAATTAGGACTGCTTCCGTCTTATGGGCAGCAAGTTCCAGTCCCGCCACTGCAAGCCACTGGTTTACCGCTGCAATGGCCATGTTGCATTTTGCCTCCAGATCCGGCTTTTCTTTGGCCACGGCGACCAAGGCAATGTCATCGGCGAAGCCTATGACGTCCATGCCATCCTCAAAATCCAGGCGAAGAATCCCATCATACATTGTATTCCAAAGGAGTGGCCCCAGTACGGAGCCCTGAGGGACTCCTTTGGAAACATTGTATGTTTCCATCCCGTCTGACGTCGCGTAGTGGAGACTTCTGCGATCAAAATAGCTCGCCACC
This sequence comes from Drosophila sp. 14030-0761.01, assembly GCA_018150735.1. Taxonomy (NCBI): domain Eukaryota; kingdom Metazoa; phylum Arthropoda; class Insecta; order Diptera; family Drosophilidae; genus Drosophila; species Drosophila sp. 14030-0761.01. The sequence goes on from JAECWO010000031.1 coordinate 30,870,180, forward strand.
AGCTGCAAGAGTTTCCCTGCCACTCCGAAACCTCTTAGACTGCTGAGTATGCGGCTCCATTTAGCCGTGTTGAATGCATTCCGAATATCGAGGGTCACGACGAGGCAGTATTGTTTTGTCCCTCCCTTCCAACGGTCGCCTGCGATTGCCTCTCTTGCCGTATCTACTACCCATGAGATGGCATCTATTGTCGATCGCGCTTTCCGGAAGCCATATTGCTTATGAGAGAGGTCACCCCCGCGATATATTGCGTCGTTTAGCCTGGATGCTATCAGCTTTTCAAGAATCTTGCCAGCCGTGTCCAGCAGGCAGATTGGCCTGTAAGAGGATGCCTCACCATGTGGTTTGCCTGGTTTGTGCAAAAGCACAAGGAACTGCTCCTTTCATATGCTGGGAAAGGAAGCTTCTCTCAGGCACTTGTTGTAAATCTTCGCGAAGGCCTCCGGGTGGAGGTTTACTGCAAGTTTTAGCGCTCGGTTGGGGATGCCGTCAGGCCCGGGTGCTTTGCTCGGCTTCAGATTTTTAACAATTGCTTGGAGTGATTCGACAGTACATTCCTCGATGTTTTGATTGGCGCCGCTATTTGTGGTTTGTTCATGGAAATGTCGGATATCCAGATCAGGGTCAACCGGAAAAAGCCGTTCCACTATGCTCTGGAGCGTTGCTCTATCCGTAGGTGCTGGTGATCTGTTGGCATACACTCGCTTCACCACGGTTTGGTACGCTTTCCCCCACGGGTCCGAGTCGGCCGAGTCGCAAAGTGCTAGGAAGCACTGGCGCTTGCTGGAGCGAATAGCCTCCTTAAGTTCCTTGCGCCTACGTTTGTATTCGAGCTGTAGACTGAGGTAGTTCGGCGAACCTCTTGAACGCTGGTACCGTCTTCGTGCCTGGATACAAGCACGGCGGGCATCTGCTACTGTAGCATTCCACCAACAGAGGGGGGAGTGGTGACGCCTGTACGTCCTTCGGCGGGCCATGCTGGCGTTGCACGCGCTTGTTACCACCTCCATGGCTCTAGTTGCCGACTCCTCGGCGCTATCAGAGTCAACCATATTTTCGATTGCAGCCAGCTGGCCGCAAAATATGGGTACACTTAGCGTGTCTGCCTTGAATGCATTCCTAATGGCGGCATTGGTCGGGTAGAACTGGCGTGCGCTCTGGCTTAGAGTACACAGGATAGCCTCGTGGTCGCTGGCTGTGTAGCAGCCACTAATCCTCCAGCTTGCTCGACGGACAAGGGACTCACTAACCAGTGTCAGGTCGATCACTGATCCAGTACCTGCCCTGCTAAAAGTGTTTTGCGTTCCCGAATTTAGGATAGCAATATCCAGACTCGCGAATGCCTCTAGTAGCAACCGGCCTCTGGCATCCGTTCTTACGCTGCCCCACTCCGTCGCCCAGGCGTTGAAATCGCCAGCAATTATTATGTCCTGGCGTCCTCTAGCGTCGTCAGCAATAAGGTCAATGATCTTCTCGAACCTTGTAGTCGATAAGCTAGGCGGCAAGTAGCAGCTGTAGAGCCAATACTTACCGGCCACCCTGGCTCTTACAAAGCCATCCTCCGAACGGATTTCCTCCAAACTTTCAGGGATAGAGCCGCAGATCCATATGGCCTCCTTATGACTGAGGTCTGAGGCCCAATTATTGGAATTTATCGTTCTGTAAGGCTCGCTGAGTACTGCGATGTCAACTCCTAGCTCTCTCACCGTTTGCTGCAGAAGATCCTGGGCTGCTATGCAGTGGTTCAGGTTCAGCTGGATGATGTTTATATCATTTATAGGCATGATTGGGCCGTTTTATTATTTCCCTTCCCACTCAGAGGGCAGTTCTTGCTGCCAGCTCGGTGAGCTACCTCCTGTTTTCCTTTACTGCTACACAGGAAACAATTTTCTGCATTGCCGCAAGCTGCAGCCTTATGCCCAGCTTGGCCGCACTTAAAGCAGATTCCCGACCTGTCTATCGTGCTTTCACATCTCGCAGCTATGTGGCCCGGCTCTAGGCAGCGAAAACAGCGGGATGGCAGGTCCTCCAGGGCCCTGATTCTGCACACGTTCCAGGCTATTACCACTTTTGAAAACATTAAAAGTTTTTGCATCGCTTGCTCTGGTGCTGAGACAATGGCAACTTGTGAGCCTCTGTAGCCTGGTCGCAGGCTTCTCACCGTGAAGGTAGTAGCATCCAACTTCGTCTTATCTGCTAGGGCTGCCACGATATCGCCTCTCTCCGTCAATTCGTCGAGGTCCCTTATAATCACCGACTTGGTTTTGGTGAGGACTCTTACGGCCGCCGCATCTCCCAGAACCTGTGAGATTTCATCCTTCAGACTTTGGATATCCCCTGGATCGCCTCCCAGCTCCAGCAGCAGCCCATCCTTGGCGGTTCGGCGTACCTTGCTGACCTTTTCGCGGACTTGCTGCAGTTTTCCGTCGTTGCGGCGCGTCACTAAAGCAAGGACCTCGCTGTATTTGAGTGTGCCACCTTCAGACTGTATTAGTAGAGCGCCTGGTTTAACGCGCTGGGGTATATCGACCCGTTTTTTTGCCTTCTTCGGCCCAACAAGTTGCCAATCCTGCTTTTCCAAGACATGCTCTGGATTTCTATGCTGCGGCTCCTCCATTCTTGGCACCCTCTTCCATGCATTAGGCGCTGGCGGAGTTAGTGGCTTTATTTGCTTGCTTCTATGCCCAGCTGCTGCATGCACCGTCCCTCTTCCAGCAATGTGCTCCGGCATTGGCGATTCCGAGGCTTGCGTTTGGGTGCTTCTTGTGGGCACCAAATCCGTTTGCTGTGCTCGACTTGCTCTCTTGGTCATCTCTGCACCGGTTTTGCATCTGGGACACAACCCGCTGGTCGGATCAGCAGTGCCCTGTTGCGCCAACTGTTGATCTGGTCCATTGCCCTTAAGTCGGGAGCTGACCACAAGGTGGAGTTCCCTCAATCTATCAACCTTCTCCCTGAGTGCATTTGTAATTGCACGCTTGCCTCCTTCCTTCTCCGGCTTGATCCTATCTGCTATCTCATCTAGCAGCGATCCCATTTCGGCCATTTCCCTGCGAGGTAAACTTGCAACTTAGACCTCTTCTTGGATGGAGATGCGGTGCCACTTCCGCTTGCCCCTTCGCTAGACGGACTCAGCGAAGCATCTCTTGCCCTCTTAGGAGCAGCATCCTCCAATGCAGACGACCACCTTTGAACTTCCCTCTCTGCGTCGTCACCGAACACCGAGTCCATGAAGTCCATGCAACATGGTGGGCTACATGACCGGTGGAGCAGCTGAACAACTTGCGGCGGAGGAGGCGTGCGGAGAAGGGACTCACGCCTGATTCCCGCAGCATGCCCCGCATGCGAAGCAACGTTCATCGCCAACGAAGAAATTTTCTGCTAAAAATTTGCAATTTAAACAAACTAACTTGCAATTTTTACCCACTCAGCGGGGTCGAACCAGGCCCTTTGGCCTCCAAGGCAGACTCTCTACCCTGAGGACCACAGACCGTGTTGCCAGCAATTGGGCTGAAACTCAAGTATACTATAAATACTGGAGTAGGCCAAAGCAGCTGCCAGCCTAAAAGTATGCAACGTTTCGCGGAAGCTCCCGAAAGCTCCCGAAAGCTAAGCTTTGCAACAAAAGCACGGCTCTAAAACAAGTTGGCAGGCGATCTTGCAGATGCTTTTTAATTGTTTTTATTTTTTGCTGAGTTGCCAGCTCTGTGTTACAGCTGAAAGACAGCTGATATCCACACCACACTATTGTTTTTCTGGTGGAGAAAGGTGGTTGGAGAAAAAGTGTGTGTTTGTTTCCCACTCTTGGGTGCCACGATCACCCCACTAACACACGCGAGACCAAGTGGCGGGGTCAAGTGAGGCGTCCCGCTCCCCTCTGGCCACCGCACGAAGCGACTTGAGGAGGGTGCGAAAAATCCGGCGATTGCTACCCCGGACCGACGGCGGGTTTCTGGACAGAACCGTGAGTAGGAGTACACTAGCAACAGCGGCTATACCGATATGCTTTACTTTTCAGAGCGAACAAGGCCTATAGAACAGGCTAAAACGGGCTAAAAACCCTTGTGTGTGTACTCTATAAGTATGTGACTCCCATTGTTGTTGTGTTTGTCTATGTGCTGTCCCCACTAATCGAGCCCCATCAGACCCCACTCCCAAAAGACCATTAGTTAGTGCCCGATCGTCCTTGCCACATCGATGCAAGGACTAAAGCAAAAGCTACCATTGACTCAGGAGCAACGAGCTGCTTTATGAACCAGAGAATGAGCGAGACACTCAGAATGAAAGGAAAATGGAGACCTATACGTAAACAAGTATGGATGGCTGACGGGAGCGTGCGAAACAACGAGAGTCAATGGGAAGGAGAAGTACAATTTGGGAACAAACAACTGTCGATGCCATTCCTGGTGCTACCAAATGGCATTGATGCAATGGTACTGGGATGGAACTTCTGGAAGGCCGTGGGAACAACGGGGCAGTGTGGACGTCACACTATAGCCATCCCGTCACTAAAACGGGTTAAGGGAAGACTAGTAAAAAGGATATCCATCGTGGTAGGACAGGAACGCTTTGAGCAGTCAAGGATCGACGCATTTTTGGGGGAGGAATTGAAAGAGTTATCCAAAATCACTGGAACGTTCATAATAGCAACACACACAATCAGGATGAAGGACGATATAGCGGTCAGACAGAGATACTATCCTAAGAACCCGAAAATGCAAGAAGAGATCGGTGACAAAGTAAACGAGCTACTCAAAAAGGGTTATATCGAACCCTCGAGAAGCCCTTATAGTTCCCCGATAGTGATGGTGAAGAAGAAACAAACTGGAAAATGGAGAATGTGTGTCGACTTCAGGCAAATCAACGCGAAGTCGGTAAAGGACGCATACCCAATACCAAAGATCGACTACATTCTAAACCAATTAAAAGAGGTGAAATTGATCAGCAGCTTGGACCTCAAGGACGGATACTGACAGATCCCGCTAGAAGTGGATAGCAGACCGATGACAACGTTCACAGTGCCAGGAAGAGGCCTGTTCCAATGGAAAGTGATGCCGTTCGGATTGCACTCGGCATCAGCAACCTTCCAAAGGGCGCTAGATCAAGTCATAGGACCCGAGATGATGCCGCATGCGTTCGCGTATCAGGACGACATCATCATAGTAAGCAAGTCTAGGGATGACCACATTCAGCACTTAAAGGAAGTATTCCGAAGGCTGAAGGCCGCAAGCCTCAGGATAAACGGAGAAAAATGCCAATTCTTCAGAAAATAGTTACAACTTCTCGGGCATCGAGTGACTGAACGTGGAATCGGCACGGACCCTGAAAAGGTGGCGGCAATATCAGAGATAAAACCACCAAGATGCGTAAAGACACTAAGGCAGTATTTGGGCGTAGCATCATGGTAAAGACGGTTTGTGCCAGGATTTGCAGCAATGATGCAACCGTTAAACACACTGCTAAAGAAGAAAACATAGTGGCAGTGGACCGAGGATCGCCAAGCTGCATTTGAAGAAGTCAAAAGTAAGTTGGTAGCAGACCCAATATTAGCATGCCCGGACTTTGAATGGATCAACTGAAATGGAAGGTTCAACTGATAAGAGACACCGTGCGTCAAGAATTAATTACTGGAGAAAAACATTTAATTAATTAATTAAGGGAAATCATCGCCGAAAATCAATTACGTAAAAAGAAAATCACGGGAAAATATCAACTAAAATGGGAAAAACCACATTAAAAGGCCAAAGGAGATCCACAAGCAAGGACAAGAAATAATTATTTAAATTAATTAATTAAGGAAAATAATCGTCGAAAATGAATTATGTAGACGAAGGACACGTACAAACACAACAACAAAGAAATTTATTTTATTAAGTTAATTAATTAATTAAGGAAATCATCGAAAATTAATTAATTAATCCGATCATAGAATGGAGGAAATCACGTAAAGTATAAACTAAAATGGGAAAATCCACACTATAAGGCCAAAGGCAAACGCACAAGCAAGTACAATAAATTATTAATTAAATTAATTAATTAAGTAAAATAATCGGCGAAAAGTAAATTATGAGCTAAAATGGGAAAATCCAAAAGACGACTCAAGAACAACAAATTAATTAAATAACCCTACTGCAACCCTATATAGCGGCGTTCGAGTCAGCCGATGTGCCAAACGGTGGCTGTGGCTCCGAAAATGTTGCCGAAAATGAAACGTCGGCGATTTCCATGACACCAACGTTTGGTTTCGGCGTTTTACATTTCAAACGTCGCCAAAATCGCTAGCGTTTTCTGTGACACCCCTGATAATATTTTTTATGTGATAATAAAAATTAATTTCGAAATTAATTTCAATCTTTCTAAGTCAAAAATGTGACTTTGCGGAAAAAAAGCTGAGATCGTGACTCAGTCACGTGCCACTACTGATCGCAAATCAGCTGGCCGGCAGGTGTTTTGATTTTGGAAACGAAATGAAAAAATTAATTTTGTCGCGTTGCGAATTATTTGCGTTGCGTTTTCTTAATGCCGGTAGAATTTAAATTGCGGAAAGTTAAAACGGGGTGGCTGCCATTATTTGTGGGACCACTGGCCGTTGCACATATGGTTCGTACGTCTGCATGTATGTGTGAAAATTTGCAGCCACAATTATTAACAATTATATTTTGTACTTTTAGGAGCACACACGGATGATGGAATTATGGATGCGACGCACAATTTTCCAACGGATAATGGGTTGCAACACAAACTTCGCGATATTAATTTTTTTCACTTGCAGATTTTCACTGCGGGACCAATGTAATGATGTACATACATACATGTGTACATATGCAAACGGAACTGGATTTCTGTGGGATAATTGAAACATACTGGACGGGCACAGGATAGACCAGGAAACTTTTGGAGAGGACAGGTTTGTACATACAGGTGCTTAAAGTCGCTATAGGGGAGCGAAAATTTCTCACCTTTAAGTGTGTTTATGTATATACATATTTTACTAAATTTAATAATGAAATGTACAACTTATCAGATTGTTTCCACCGATGCTAAGCTAGAGAAGCGGAAGGTCATCCGACTCAAAGAACCATGTTTATGTAGGAGGGCGGAAATTATCTTCAAAAATGCGCGGTTGCCAATACTTTGATCGTGTATGGGGGGTGAGTCTGTATCGGGGGTAAATTAATACGCACGGTATCTTCGTTTATAAATATATTCATTTATTTCTAGAATTCGCGACTAATGATAATGACAATATCCATGGATACTGCCCGTCACTCATGGCAGCGTGATCGCCCTAGCCTGGGGAGAAAATCCTCGCCCTTTCTCCTCGCTTGTCACCGTTTGGCGTGAACAATTGATTCGCACTACTAACTTCACTATGTATGAACCCTTTCGAGTACTTTGTGCTGACTACAAACATTTGGACCTTGTGATCACTACTGAGTGAATACTATACTAAAAACGTCAATTTTATGTTGTTAGCTCATAAAAGCTTTAGTTATCCGATTATTTGTGTATGTTCTTCGTCCACGCAGTAACGTGTCATACGTTATGCGTATGAGCCCCTCGTTCGGTTAAGTGGGAGGTGGGCGGAACGCCTGAGAAGAAACGCGGTAGAGATTAATGGCGACATTCCACTGCAAATGCAGAGAACGGGATGGGGAGCGGCTGCGTGCCGGACCGAAAATAGAGATGGTGGTCAATGCAATCCCTGCATTGACTGGTCCCGCATCACGGCTCATCAAGGTTTTGTTAGGCTGGATCCTCAATGTGCAGGAGCGTGTGGTGCAATTGGCCACAATTTCGACATACCGAAGTAGTCCGACAGGATAGGGTGGAGTGTTTATGTGCCAGACAGTTTGAACAATATTTCATGCTCAGAATTTCTCGCAGCCTCTCTTCCGCTGGCAGAAGGAGAAACTGCTGTCACTGGCGGGGTGCGTGAGTCCCTTGACACACACGGCAGCGGTAGACAGCTACTCCGCTGACAATACTGCGCTCCATTTTGCAGAGTTTTTAATATTCCCTCTTGATCGGACATGTCTAAAAAGCATGGTCACGTTCGGGTCGGCTTTCGTTGTTGCAGCTCGTGTACGTTCCTGACACACACGCCAGCGGTAGACAACTACTCCGCCGACAATACTGCGCACCATTTTGCATAGTTTTTGATATTCACTCTTGATCGGGCATGTCAAGAAAGCGGGGGTGTACGTTCCTGGTTCGACGCGGAACTGCGCAGGAAAGGATTGAATTCTCGTCGGGGCTATAGGCTTTCGGGAGTCGGTTGGAAGTGGCTGATGGCTAGGAATTAGCTTGTGGAAGTCGGTGGCCTGCACCACTGGATAACGATCTTTAAGAAATGATTCATATTGTTCCAGGATGATACGGCGGTTTTGCTCGGAACGGACTTTTGCCACAAAAGAATTGTGGCTGGAATCTGGAGTAGAAGCTTGGCATGGGTCATGATGAGCAGCCGATTATTTTCGTACCGTGCAGTGAGATTATCCCACGCAGCTTGGAAACCCTCATTTGTAAGGGGAGATTTCGACACGATTGTCTTTGCCTCGCCCCGAGTTTTGGAATTCGGATTATTAATGTAAATCGCTGAAAACAGGTCACGGAACGAACGGGTTGCGGTGCTGCCCGGAAGGTTGAAGATTGCGGATTTATTTGTCGGCTTGAAGTGGTCGATTGACATAATCGACGTCGAAGAACTGAGAGCTACCGAGAAAGGATATATTCTGCCCTACCGGATATCGAACCGGAAACGAGTGGACTGTATGAAGAGAATTGGAGTTAGATTGCTTGGAGAATAGAATAATTATAATTATATATAATAAAGCTGGAAAGGAACGTTAGTTTCACTTATAAGGATACAAATAATGAAATTTTTATAATATGGATGGAATAAGCGTTCTTGTAATTTTTAATGCTGTATAAGGAAATTATAGGTATTTCTTATAATATAAAAAATTAAAAATATCGCCGGAAAGGAAAGTCGATTTGATTATAATGATATTTAATTATATTTCAATTCAATTTATTTCACTCTTTGTTATAATTCCATATTTTTTTTTTTTGTGACAAGTATGTTATAAATGATTTAAGAGCTTAGACTAAGAACTAGGCCTTTTCTACTTAGATATTTATTTAGAGACATAACATATGGCGTATAGATGACATAGAAAAATTTGGGGGAAAAAACAAAGAAATAGAAAACCCCATTTTTTTTGTTTTATAACTAATTTTAAATGGCTATGCCAGTTCGTTTATATGCGAATATGATGATTCTTGACACTTGGTTATGAAATTTTGCGATAATCGCGATAATCTAGCATCTACCAATTCGACATTGGCTCGACAATGTAGATCAATCGTAGAATAATGCCACGGAAGATTTAAGATGAGTTTCAAGACTTTATTTTGACTGATCTGCAACTGACTTATGTGACATTTGGCAATATCTGACCAGACTGGTGCACCGTAAAAAGTTACTGCTTGGAAGATTGACCTAAACCAAAACATTTTGTTTTCTATATTTAGTCTAGAGTTCCTATTTATAAACGGGTATAGAGTGCGGACAATATGTTTGAGTTTTTTGTTTGTATTGGTAACATGGTCCTTGAAAGTAAGTCTTTTGTCCAGTGTAATACCCAAGTACCTGACATTTGGCTCCCACTTTATATATTCAGAGCCCAGTCTGATATCTGTTGTTGGTACGTAGATGTCCTTTCGTTTTTTTGTGAAAAATATTGCTTTTGTTTTTTCTGGGCAGACTAAAATTTTCCATTGGGAGAAGTATGTGTTTAAGGAGACATATGCGGCTTGGAGGTTTCTAGCTATATCTGCAGAAAGCATGCCCCCACAAAGGATTGCTGTGTCATCCGCAAAAACCGAGGTGGTGCAATGGGGTAATGTTGGGAGATCACAGGTATATATATTATAAAGTATAGGCGATAGGCATGAGCCTTGGGGACAGCCTGCTGTGATATTAACTGCTGTGGATGAAGCGTTTCCTAGATGTACGACGTAGGATCTGTTTTCTAGATAACTTTGGAGTATCTTTATGGCCGCAGGGGGAAAATTAAGACATAACATCTTGTGGATTAGGCCGTCATGCCATACTGAGTCAAATGCAGCTTTGATATCCAGCAGTACCATTCCAGTTGACATAGAACTAGAAAAATGTTCTTTAATAATTTTTTTAATCCTGCAAAGGGGCTGAACAGTATTGTGTTCGCTTCTGAAGCCAAATTGGTGACTCGGGAGGATATTGTTATCTTCAATAAACTGAGTAAGTTTTTCTTTAATAACTTTCTCAAGGATTTTGCTGACTGCCGACAAAAGACTAATAGGCCTGTAGGAAGAGAGCAACTCGGCCGACTTATTTTGTTTTAAAATGGGGACAACTTTGGCGCATTTCCAGACTGAGGGAAAATAAAATAGCTCTAGGCATTTATTGACAATACAAGTTATAAACCTTACTCCCTTTGTAGGAAGGGTTTTTAAGCATAGGTTGTCAATTTTATCGAGTCCTGGAGATTTCTTCTTTTTGAGCCTATCGATTATATCTTTGATGACTTTCTTGCTGACAAAGTAGTCGTTTTGTGGCCTTGTAGATATTTGCGCGACTGCGCTAATTGAGGCATCGACGGCGGCTATAGTTGCTGGATCACCAAGCCCAGCAGATATGCTATGGTTTAGTTTGAAAGCCTGAGCTAACGCCTCAGTCTTCTCTTCATCTGTCGAATGACTGATGTCATTGTCAACTAATGTTGGAATGTTCAGGTGTTTCTTTCTAACAATTTTGGAAAGTTTCCAAAAGGGGGAAGAACCTTTATCTAGGGCTGAGAGAGTGATATTCCAGGATTTAGTTCTAAAGTCTAGAATCGCTTTGGTGATCAGCTTATTTAACCACTTGAAAAAGATGAGATCAGACTGGTGTCGATACCTTAGCCAGGTGCGCCGTCGTATATTCCTACTTTTTATAAGGTTAAGGATGTTTTGCGGAAGTAATTTTGGAGAGTATTTCACTTGCTTTTTTGGGATGCTAACATCTTTGGCCTCAGATAGGACTGCACTAAAAACATTAATCATGTCATCAATATCTTCTGTGCGGCACAATGTGTTTGAGTCTACGTGAGGCAGCGCATTTTCGACAAATCGGGCGAATCTTGCCCAGTTTGCTCTTTTAATATCAAAATAAAAGTAGTTTGCGGCAGCGGCAGGGTTGTCAGAGAGCTCAAGCAGCACTGGAAGATGGTCAGAATTTAATGCGTGTAATACACGTGGGCTTGTTAGGTAAACGGGACGATTTGTCAGGAAGATGTCTAGCGTTGAGGGTTGCCCATGACTTCCTGCGTATGTATGTATGTTCAGGGGAGTGCATTAGATAGAAGTTTCTGCAGTCTACCTTGGATTTTAGTAGTTTACCCCACGCGTTCGCTCTAGCACATCCCCATGACTGATGTCTGCAATTAAAATCACCTCCCAGAATGAAAGTTCCATTTGTACTACTCAACCTATGTATATCAGCCTGGAAAAGCTGTTTTTTAGATGCATTTTCACGGCCTCCTGGGAAGTAGCATGAAAAGATAAACGTCTCTGTGCCATCACTAATGAAGATTTTTATGCCAATTGCTTCAATGATTTTAGTATTTGGGAGAGGTAGTAAAAGGTGTCGAATATTTCTTTTAATGAAGATTGCTACCCCACCCCCTCTGCAGGTCGTTCGATCGTTTCTGTAACAGCTATAATTGCTTATCTTAAGAGATGTGCCATTTTTTAGCCAAGTTTCAGCTACCAGGCAGATGTCAATGTCATTGTAGATCAGGAAGTGATGAAATTCTTCTTTTTTATTTAGAATACCCCTGGCATTCCACGCAATGATTTTAACTTTGTCTAACATGATGAGAGAAATTTGAAGGCAAGTGAAGTTATTACATCAAACTGATCAGACTTTGATTTACAGTTTCTGAGATTTCTAATAAGCTCAGAAGTAAGACTTTTTAATTCGTCTAATGAAAAGAGGTCAGTACTACTTAACTCCGGCTGTCTGGCCCACGTTGGCTTTGGTGGTTCAGCTATCTGTCCATTAAGATTTGGAAAAGCCTTAACGCAGTTGATCTGCGGTGCCAGTAATGGCTTACTGACTGCCCGTGGTTTGGGGGTGCCTCTTTCCCTTGCCTTTATATAATTAATCCTGCCTGGACACTCCACAGAACTAGCCTTATGAGAGCCATGACAATTTGCACACTTAACGAGTAACTTATCTGGACAATCAATAGTTATGTGGTTTCCTGCGCAGTTCATACAGTATGATTTTACACCACAGTTGGATGATCCGTGCCCGAACATCTGGCAGTTATAGCACTGAGTGATAGTGCTCGCCCTGCGCCTTTGGTAGTCCCATTTAACTCTGATATGGTCAATGACAGAGTAGTTTTTCTTCAACTCGTTTAGACTGGTCGATTTGTTGACAAAGTAGACTACATAGAGCGAGAGATTACTGTTGTCCTGTCGTTTCCTTTGGATAAACTTGACATCTGTACAATGAAGTCCCATAGTTATAAGCTTGCTTTTAACCTCAGTAGCTGGAGTGTCATCAAGGCCCGTAAGCACCGCTTTGTATGGTTTATTATGTTTTTTTGCATAGGAGAAAAACTCATGCATCGAGTTTTGCAGGTGGGTGCAGACTCGAGCAGCGTCCACCTTTTTATCGCAGTGTAATTTGATTCCGATAGAAATTTTTCTGATGGAGTAGTCTTTGATATTTAGCAATTTGCAAATACCATGCAGTTGTTCAGCGCTAACTTTGAGCACTGTAATTGGAGGGACGTAAGTTTTGGTTTTGTTGACGATTTCTTCATCACAATTGTCGTTGTCAGTTTGGTCATCTAGCGCTTGTAACGGTTTGTAATAATTATTGTTATTGTTGCTTTGCCGTTGACCAGTGTCGATTTTTGGATCTTTTCTTATCTGCTTTGGCGACATTGCGACGCCAGCCAGACTAACTGTTCTCTTTATTTTGCTTTTGTTTTAAGTCGAATGTGTGTAAAGAATTGTCACTTTCGCGATGCGCTTGTACGTGCGTAAGGTTTGACAGGTCACACCAGACTGTTAATTAAAATGGATGTATTATTATATTTTATTTTCACACCTTTATATTTGCCGTTAACACCGGAAACCACTATTCGATTTTTTTGTTTCCTTTTTATAAATTTTAATTTGGCAAATAATATTTCTTTTGTGATAATAAAAATTAATTTCGAAATTAATTTAATTATTTCTAAGTCAAAAATCGTACTTTGCTGAAAAAAGGCTAAAATCGTGACTCAGTCACGTGCCACTACTGATCGCAAATCAGCTGGCCGGCAGGTGTTTTGATTTTGGAAAAGAAATATAAAAATTAATTTTGTCGCGTTGCGAATTATTTGCGTTCCGTTTTCTTAATGCCGGTAGAATTTAAATTGCGGAAAGTTGAAACGGGGTGGCTGCCATTATTTGTGGGAGTTTGTGCGAGTGACAGAACGATGCAAGACATTTACCACTGGCTGTTGCAAATATGGTTCGTACGTCTGCATGTATGTGTGAAAATTTGCAGCCACAATTATTAACAATTATATTTTGTACTTTTAGGAGCATACACGGATGATGGAATTATGGATGCGACGCACAATTTTCCTAAGGGTAATTGGTTGCAACACAAACTTCGCGGTATTAATTTTTTTTCACTTGCAGATTAACACTGCGGGACCAATGTAATGATGTACATACATACATGTGTACAGTGACGTTATTGAAATAACTCCAAACACCAAAACTATTTACAATTTGTATCCAAGACCCACGAATTGCTGATCAAGCATTTTTAAGAACAAAGCAGCTGCACTTTATGTAAACATCCGTTAGCGACAGTTGCCCACCTTATAAACATTCCATGCGCAGATCGTATTACACTTATATATTAACACTCTTATATACTTTAAGATTTAGAGTCTCAAGATGCGAGACCAAATTTTGTAGTTTCAGTTCTTAAGTAACCAAGAGACTATACGGTCACAAATAAAAATCAACTTTACTTCTTACTTAAAACTCGAGTTTATTTAAATTGATGAACGTACATCAGTGAGTAAACGTAATTGGCGCAGTCGGTAGGATAATTAATAAGTAACTGTGTTAAAGATACCTCTGTTAATTATCCGCGAAAATAAACCCATCGCTTCTAAGGGTTTAATTTAACAAAAAAAAAATATCAAAGAAGCTGACTTCGGCTATACCGAAGTTTGTATACCCTTGCAGCCCTTGATCATTACATTTTATTTCCTAAAAAATTTTCTCTTTGTTAATCTAATAAAGAAATATTTTAAATACACAAAAAAATTTGTCATCGACTTTGGTGGGATTCGAACTCCCGTCTATTCGTCTAATAAACAAAAAAAAAACAATCGCCAAATAGTAAGCTTACCAAGACAATGTAGCGATTGATATTCATATTCACACACACACAATCGCAATTTTGACACTTATATGTGCTTCACTGCTTAACAAGCAGTGCTTATGCGTGTGTGTATATATAGGCAAATTTTATATCGTCGAAATCAGGCGTTATGTTTATCCGATTGTTTTGAAATACGCATATGATGTAATTCCTTTATATTTATGTACGTAATCAGTTTGGATAAGATTGTTCAAAAAATAGAGAAGTTATTCGCATTTAATGTTTGTATTTGTATGGCAGCTATATGATATAGTTGTCCGATCTTATTCAAAATCGCAGATGTGCATGTGGCTGTATAGAAAAGCTTATATACGAACTTTGAATACCATAGCTGTAAAACTGTGGGACTAGTTCGCGCAGCACCAGACAGACAGACGGACAGAAGGACAGACGGACAGACGGACAGACGGACATGGCTATATCAACTCGTCTTCTCTTGCTGATCAAGAATATATATACTTTATGGGGTCGGAAACGATCCCTTCTTTGCGTTACAAACATCTGACCAATTTTATAATACCCTCTGCAAGGGTATAATAATACAAATTGTATGTGCAAATGTGAAGCAGCAAAATTTTCTTCCCAAATAAAAAAAAAAATATATAATAATATAAACAAATATAAATACACGCACAGTGACTCAAAACATATTTCGTGAAGAACAAAATAAGAACGTATAAAAATAAAACAACAACAAGAAAAAAAAATCAACAAGAACATATAAAAGAAACAAGAAACAACAAAAATTTTCCATCATGCCTGTTGAGTTTGGTTATAGCTTCGATGTTTTAGCAGTCGGACTCATCAAACTCCATGCTTCTACGTGATATTCCATTTATTTCTTCCACGTGTATTTAGTACATTATGATTAGGTAATACAAATTATCTTAGAGTCGAAGAGTGCCGAACGGCTTTAAATTAATCGCGCCTTACTGGAGGTTGTAACCAAACTGATTTGTTCGCTGCATAGCAACAAGAATGAAACCTAGCTTGTAAGCTTAAAGCGCGATATGCAACGGTTAATTTCCCAGCACGTAGGCTGGTGCTTAAAGAAGTATGTAAATGTAAAGAGAAAGAGAGATATGTGTTAACCCACTAGTGCCCGCGTGGGGTCTGAGGGCAGTTAGCGGATTTCGGCGGCAACATTCCCCCCCCAGTAAAGCTGCTCTCTTTAGGGGGTTGCTTTACTCCCACATAGCCGACGTCTAATACAGCTACTTTAGCCACGGGTCGTTGTAGAATCCCGTTAGCGGTTTTGATGATCACTCGCCGCACTTGGTTGTCCTTGGCCAGAATTGTTTGTTCGACTATTCCTTTGGGCCATCTGTTCCGGGGCAAGGTCTCATCCACTACTAAGACGACGTCTCCGACTGCTATTGGTGGCCTCTTTGTAAACCATTTTCCTCTTCTGGCCAGATCTGGGACGTATTCGCGCACCCAGCGTCGCCAGAACTGATCAGCAAATTGTTGTACGGCTTGCCACATGTGTCGTACGGTGTGTGTGTTCTCGAAGATTGGTTTATAGCCGCCTGCTGATCCCAATAGTAGATGGTTTGGGGTGATAGCCTCGTCGTCCTTGCTGTCCAGCGAGACAAAGGTAAGAGGTCTGGAATTTAATATAAACTCCACCTCCCACAGTGCGCTTTGTAGACCCTCGTTTGTAAATTTCCTCGCCGGGCAGATTGCGTAGAGTACTGTCTTGATGGAACGAACGAGTCGCTCCCATGCTCCTCCCATATGAGGAGCGGCTGGTGGATTAAATTTCCACTTTGTGTTATCGAACGACGATTGAACTTCGTTAAAGTTGATCTTTTGTACTTCGTCGCCAATAATCTTCTCGGCGGCTTTAAAATTGGTCCCATTGTCGCTGTAAATTTCACGAGGAGTCCCGCGCCGATTGATGAAGTTCCGGATACACATTACGCATGAAGCAGTGTCCAGGGAACATGCCAGCTCTATATGAACTGCTCGTATAGTTAGGCAGGTGAAAATAACACCCCATCTTTTTTCGCTTCGTCGTCCCACTGTGACCAGGAGTGGGCCGAAATAGTCGACGCCGACGTAGGTGAAGGGTCGTTGATAGGCCGCCAGCCTAGCGATTGGTAGGGGAGCCATCTGCGGTAAGATGGGCATGGCACTCTCATTTTTACAGCGTTGGCAGGACCTCCGCACGCCTTTGTACAGAACTCGCAGGCGTGGTATATAGTATACGCCTCGAATCCTGTTAATACACGTCTCATGGGATGTGTGGTGCATTTCCTGATGATACCAGTTTACTATGAGCCGCGTTATATGGTGCTTATATGGAAGCACTATTTGGTTTTGGCTGCTAAGATTTTCTGCTCGCCCTCGGGTTCGCAGGAGCTGGTCCTCATCTAGGAAGATATTCAAACATATTAGTTTTGAATTTGGTTTTAGAGGTTTACCTCTCGTTAAGTTTTGGATTTCTGACTTGAATTCAGCTGACTGCGCATCTCGCAGGAGAAGTGTGCGTGCTTGCTGAATCATCTCGTAAGAAACCTCTTTTGGTGGCGCTGTCTTCCTTTGTTTAGCCCTCAATTTTTCGATGTAAAGAATGAAGTGCGCTAAAGCCCGGTACAGCTTACGCCAGTCGGAAAAATATTCCGCGTTGATTTTTGGCTCCAGCGGCAGATTGCCGGTGAAGAGAATGTTATGCCTGACCTCGGCATTGCTTGGTGGTCCCAGGTCGTCGCATTTTGGCCAATCAGGTTGATCCTGTAGCAGGTATTCTGGGCCATGCAGCCATGCTTCGAACTTATTGACCCTGGATGCTTTGGTCGCAAGGTCCGCCGGGTTGAGGTGGGTTGGTACCCAATTCCATTGGTTGACATCAGTGAATTCCAGTATTTCGCCCACGCGATGCATGACGAACTGCTGAAACTTTCGGGGATCCATTCGAAGCCATTTCAGAACAGTCTTCGAGTCGGACCAATACCAACATGTGTTAATGGACAGCCTTGAATTGCGTTGGATTCGATTACTCAGCGTTGCTCCGATGACTGCGGCCTCCAACTCCATTCTTGGTATGGACAGCGGACTCAGAGGTGCCACCTTTGCTTTGGAGGCGACGAAGCTGAGATAGGTTCTTCCCCCTTGGCGTATGCGCAGGTAGCAAACTGCTGCGTATGCTAATTCGCTGGCGTCCACGAACGTGTGCAGCTGGATATCGTCGACGCGATCGCTGCTGTTGAAATAGCATCTGGGGATAGTCAGGTCAGCAATTGTCGGAAGTAGCCGTTTCCATCGTATCCATTTGGGTGAAAGTTCATCCGGTAAACCGGTGTCCCAACCGATGCCCGATCTCCAGACGTCTTGCAATAGGATTTTTAGCTCTATAGTGAAGCATGAGATGAATCCAAGCGGGTCGTACATTGACATAAGTACTTGTAGTAGCTCTCGTTTAGTCGGTGTTTTGTCGCATTCGAAGACGTTTCGTTTCAGTCTGGCAAATTTACAGATGAAGGTGAAGACATCCGAGCCCGGCATCCAGTATAAGCCTAGTACTTTTTCTGTGGCAGTAATTTCGATCGCCGGTGGAGATGGCGACTCGCTTTTTAATATCCGCAAAACCTCCGGGGAGTTTGATGACCAATTGCGAATATGGAATCCGCATGCGGCATGGATACTTTTGACTTGAGCTGCGATGTTTCCAACTTCCACATCGCCGTCGCCGCTGTAGATGAAGTCGTCCACGTAGTGGTAGTCCTTTACTGCTTGCGCTGCGAGTGGATACTGCTGTTGGAATCGATCTGCGTTTTTGTCTCGAATGAAATGTGCAATGCATGGTGCGCAGTTGATTCCGAACGTTAGCGCTTCCATGACGTACACGCTAGGCGCCTTCGAATCGGATTTGTCGTCGAACCAAAGAAATCTCTGTGCATGTGCGTCTGCTTGTCTCACTCGGATTTGATGGAACATTTCGGCGATATCACCACAAATCGCCACTCGCCCCACTCTGAATGAGAGTAAGAGGTCAAGTAGTGAGTTCAGTAGGTCTGGACCACTATGAATGAAGTCGTTCAGAGCCTTACCGCCTGATTGAGCGGCTGCGTCCCAAACAAGCCGGACTCTTCCCGGTTTATTTGGATTTCTGGTGATGAAGGTCGGCAAATACCATGCACGTTTGTTTGGCATGGCTATTTCCTCTGGTGACAGCCTGCGGGCATAACCCTTTTTGATGAGGTTATCCACTTCCTTGGCGATCTGCTCCCTCAACTGGGGTTGTCGAGAGAATTGTTTTTGTAGGCATTTTAGCCGTTTCAGAGCGCCTCCGTAGCTGTCAGGCAGAGAGACTTCGGGGTCCTTCCAGATTAGGCCGACCTCATATCTACCATTTTTTAGAATGGTAGTTGATTCAAGTCGCGTTAGGGCTTGAGTTTCCTCTGAAGATGATACTACTCTTGCAGGGGTTGCGTCTAATGAGAACGCTTGTTTAATGATCTCGTGCAGCTTGGCGTCCGCATCTTTGCAACCGCACATATGTATGGCCACGTTTGCTCTAGCGGTCCGTGATGACGTGGAGCTTTGAAGTGCCCATCCTAGGCGGGTTTTCGACGCTATTGGTTGATGCCACGCCCCCTCTTTTACTTTAAGGGGTACGGCAAGGTTCCAGTTGTTTGTGCCGATGAGAATCGTTGGTCTCACATTGGTGTATGATGCTATCGGTAGTCCCGCTAAGTATGGGAACTCCTTGACGAGCGCCTGCATGTCGATGGATTGAACGGGTAAGTCCAGAGCGTCTACACTGTGGACTTCTTCCAAGGAGAATTGATTGCCGTTGCGTGGGTTAGCAACAGAAAGCGTGACGCGTTCCGAGGTGTCTTCTTCGCGTGTTGTATCGTCTGTCCATTTCAGGCACAGTGGTTCGTGGACACCTTTTACACCGAGCTGTTTCAAGATCTTGCTATCGATGAGTGTTAGTGCTGAGCCCTCATCTAGAAATGCAAAGGTATTAGTTACTTTGTTCTTATTTATGATTTGTATTGGGATGACACGGAAATAGGTTGCACCCAAATTCCTTTGTGTGTGAATGTGCTTGCCCTCCGGCGTGTGCACGTTGGTGACCATAGTTGGTCTGTGGGGGCCGCTGGGTTTTGTGACCCTCGTTGTTCGCTGTTTCTCATGGACCAATGGATGGTGATTGCTTTTGCATCCTCGTATGCCACACACCTTTTCTCGTTTGCACTTGCGACGATGACGGTTGAGGCACTGATGGCACAGCTTGTGCTCTTCTAGGCGAGACATCCTTTCCTGCTGAGACATGGTCTTGAACGCTGTGCATCTATGAATTTTGTGTCCCGATTTGCCACATACGATGCATGTGATCGTCTTGGAGCGTTTTCCTGTCGCTTCCGTGTGGTGGTTCAGGCTTCCGCTCTTCCTCTGGTAAAGCGGTGCTGTTACCTGACTGGCAGCTTCGGCTATGTCATAGATCCATTTGCTAAACGTTTCCATTGATGGGGCTTTGTCCTCTTTGGGATACATTGCCCACTGCAGCTTGAGTTGTGTGGGGAGTTTTTCCACTAGCTCTTGTACAAGCATTGGGTTTTGCATGTAACTTGTGAGTTCACATGCTTCCATCGTTGAGTAGATGTTTCGTACGCACAGTGCGTATTCGATAAGCGGTTCGAGCTTATCTTTTATTGGAGGCAGTTGTCTGGCCTTATCCAGTAAATTGTGCAAAATGTGTTCTGGCCGCCCGAAACACATACGTAATGTTTGTATGATTTCTGGGACCATTGCTGGTAGAAGCAATTTGGATTGAACTAAGTCGCGAGCTTTCCCTCTTAGACTGGCTTGTAGCCGCATAAGATTTTCCGCATGCGTATATCCGGTGATTTCCGTACTCGTTTGAAAACTGCTGTAGAACAGAGGCCAATTTTGGGGGTTGCCATCAAATGTTGGTAGTTCCCTTGGAATCGCTTGGCGCGCTGCAATTTGCGCTGCGCTTGGATTTGTCGTGCTTGAGCCGCTTGGTTGAAAGTTAGAATCCATTCGCACTTTATTAGCTGGTTCGTACGAGGCAGTCCTGGTCAATTTCTGGTTATTCGTTGAGTTCCAGGGCCACATCGGCATTGCGCTTGGTTGTTGTTGCTCGCGTGCCGTGACACGCGTGTTTGTTGTTGAGGTTAAATACGTCAACTGCGTCTGATTAGACGGTGGTGTCACGTGGTCATTATACCACGTGTCACGAGTTGCTGAGTGTGTGCCCATCGCTTTTGGTTTTGTCGTAGTGAAAATCGGAGCCGCTGTTCTGGCCGTACCCGGGAATCCTTTTGGCACGCACAGTCCATGGTCCGGGCGCGTTGCCGGTGACGAGGAAGCTTGGGGCTTGCCTACTTGCGCGTTACTTCCGAGAGTCTGTAGGGCGTTGGCCAGTATGGTTGTGATGACTTCTGATGACACGTTAACGCAGTCACAGCTCCAGCTGCTTTCAGATTGATCATCTATTGCTCCTACACAGTCGAAATGGTACCAGGAATAGCATCGAGTGCACTGTACCATCCGATCGTTATCTTCCTGTAGACATCTCTTGCAGTGGTATACTCCACTTGATAGGTCCTCTGTAGACATGATGTCGTATGAATGTATAGAGTTGGGTTAACCCACGATTGCTCTATTGTTGGCGATGGTATTAATGGGGTTGGACTTGTGTAAGTCGTAACGGTTGACCGTTGAGGTTAGGAGTCACGTGTAAGTGACTGGTTATATAATCGTCGAGGTTAAACCACTTTTACGATTATTTGTAGAACCTGGGGTGGACCCGCTGGTAAGATTGAATTTCACAATTAATCTTTCGGTTCATGTAGGGTGCTAGCCCTGTCGGATTAATCAGAATTTAATCCGCGATTAATTTAAAGAATGTTGAGTTTGGTTATAGCTTCGATGTTTTAGCAGTCGGACTCATCAAACTCCATGCTTCTACGTGATATTCCATTTATTTCTTCCACGTGTATTTAGTACATTATGATTAGGTAATACAAATTATCTTAGAGTCGAAGAGTGCCGAACGGCTTTAAATTAATCGCGCCTTACTGGAGGTTGTAACCAAACTGATTTGTTCGCTGCATAGCAACAAGAATGAAACCTAGCTTGTAAGCTTAAAGCGCGATATGCAACGGTTAATTTCCCAGCACGTAGGCTGGTGCTTAAAGAAGTATGTAAATGTAAAGAGAAAGAGAGATATGTGTTAACCCACTAGTGCCCGCGTGGGGTCTGAGGGCAGTTAGCGGATTTCGGCGGCAACAATGCCGAACGAACAAGAACATGTTGTATCCCTATCACCAGATGCCCTACGGGATTTGTTATATTCCCTAAATTCCATCAAGCGATTTAATGGCGAAGGAAGGCTGGCCCAGTTTTTAAACCAAATTGAACATCTTTTATTGGCGTACCCAACGATGAATTCGGAACAACAGACAAGAATTTTCCAAAATATTAAGCAGCTTACTTCGGGAAATGCCCACCTCCTAATTATCAGGTATCAACCTTCAACCTGGGCAGAGCTTAAAGCTCTTCTCATCAACAACTTCAAAAATTTGACCCCATTACCAGTTCTGGTGGACCGAATTGCAAAGGCGGAATACGGAGGATCAATCCGTAAGCTAGCCGATTATTTAACTTTATTATCATACGATATAATTGACAAATTAACTCTCGAAACGATGAGTTAAATACAACAATGTACACTCAGCTAATGGATAGAGCCATTCAGCAAGTTATATTGGAACAAGTTCCATTTGAATTACAATTAAGAATGAAAAATGCTGACATCAGCACAATATTAGGTCTGCGACAAGCGGCCATAGAAAAGCAAATTTATGATTTTGAATACAAATTAAAGCCTCAAAATAACTCAAAAGGTTTCAAAAATGAAGTTTCAAATGCACTTTATTTACCCACTAACCCTAACTACCAACGTAATTACAATACTAACCGAAACGTCTCGAATCAGAATTTTAATCAAAATTATTCTAACAATACTAATAACAGATATAATGAAAAACCACATTCTTCACAAATATACCAAAATCAGAGTAGCTATAACAATAATACATATCATGAAAAACCACGTTCTTCACAAATGAATCAAAATCAGAGGAGCTATAATAATTATACACATTATGAAACACCACATTCCTCACAAACCAAACAGAATCAGGGTAGTTATAATAATAACAGACAATATCAACAACCCTATAGGCGTACTCAAAACTCGGGACAAAACCGATTCGATTCAAACAGACAGATAGAAAATATTAGCGGTCAATCAAAACAGTCCAACATGCCGATGGACATCACTGAAAATTTTTCAAATGAAGATTCGGATTTTCATCAAGTAGCCTCGGACGAGAAACCCAAACAGTAGTTATTAAAATCAAAATTGAGGGAAAAATTTACACCTGTCTTATTGACTCAGGCAGTAGTGTAAATTTAATAAAGACCATTTTAGGTCATAAAATTTTCACAGACAAGGCAGTTCAAATACAAACTATAAAAGGCCTTAAAGCTCTTAATGAATATATTCTGTGGAAGGTGATCGATCTTTTTGATTTTCATCGATGAGATCAGCGATTTTGAAGAATTTACTTCTTGTAATGATATTCGACATTCTCACCTTAATTTAGAAAAAAAGGCTTACATGCAACAATGAAAGAATTTGAATCGCTCAAACTTAATGAGACCAAAATTCTCAAAAGTACACATAAAATATATCACGCTATAAAAACAACAACAGAAGAGGCCGTTTATAAAAAACCATACCCTTACCCTCAAATTCACGAGGAGGAAGTAAATAAACAAATTAAAGATATGCTTAATCAAGGCATAATTCGAAAATCCAATTCCTCATATTGCAGCCCGATATGGGTGGTACCAAAAATGGAGGATGTGACGGGAAAAGAACAGTTTCGTGTAGTCATTGACTATCGGAATCTGAATGAGGTAACCGTATCAGATAGGTTTCACATGCCAAATATCGATGAATTGCTAGACAAACTAGGTAGATGCCAATATTTTACAACCTTAGACTTAGCAAAAGGTTTTCATCAAATCCCAATGAAAGGAAACTCCATCAAGAAAACAGCATTTAGAACGAAAACTGGTCTTTATGAATTTACCAGAATGCCATTTGGTCTAAAAAATGCACCTGCAACTTTTCAATGAAGTGTTGATGTTCATCTTGGGTGAACATTGTCTTGTATACCTCGATGATATAATTATATTTTCCTCTCTTCAAGAACATTTCGTAAGCCTCCGAAAAGTTTTCGAAAAACTAAAAGAAGCTAACTTGACGCCTCAGCAAATGCGAATTCCTAAAAAAGGAAACAAAAATTTAGGTCATATAATTAATGATCAAGGTATACAAGCAAACCCGGAAAAAATTAGAGTCGTAGAGCAGTACCCCATTCCCAAAACGCAAAAAATTTTAAAGCTTTTCTTGGATTATGCGGATTCTATCGCAAGTTCATTAAAGACTTTGCCAAAATAACAAAACCTATGACAACATTCTTAAAGAAGGGAAGTGTCATAAACATAAATACCCAGACCCAATACTAGCCAGACCAGACTTTAATAAAGAATTAGTGTTAACAACAGATGCCAGTGACTTTACGATAGGTGCCGTGCTTTCACAGATTGGTAAACCAATATGCTTCGCAAGTCGTACCTTGAATGACCACGAAGTCAACTATTCGACCATTGAAAAAGAATTGTTAGCTATCGTATAGGCTACCAAATACTTCCGCCCTTATCTCTACGGTAGACATTTTAAAATAAATAGTGACCACAAACCATTGCAGTGGCTTCATAATTTAAAAGAACCAAATATGAAGTTACAGCGATACAAAATAAAGCTAAATGAATATGATTTCGATATAAGACATATATCGGGCAAAGAAAACAATGTGGCGGATGCACTGTCTCGCATTAAAATTAAAGAAGTAAATGCCTTAGACACAGTCACCATGGCCACTTGCCACAGTGCGAGAGAAAATTAAAATCATGGAATCTTAATTTCAGAAAAACCAATCAATAATTTTAAAAACCAAATTATTTTTATAAAATCAAATAAAGATCTCAAAACTTCAGAACAATATTTTGGACAAACCATCGATACAATAACTTATAGTGTTATGACAACAGAGCTTGCCACTGACATTACAAAAAAATATTTCTGTGGAAAGACTACAGCAATCTTATTAGAAAGCGAAACTGATTTTGCTCTCTTACAGAGAGTTTAAAATTAAATTAAAGCTTTTCTTGGATTATGCGGATTCTATCGCAAGTTCATTAAAGACTTTGCCAAAATAACAAAACCTATGACAACATTCTTAAAGAAGGGAAGTGTCATAAACATAAATACCCAGACCCAATACTAGCCAGACCAGACTTTAATAAAGAATTAGTGTTAACAACAGATGCCAGTGACTTTACGATAGGTGCCGTGCTTTCACAGATTGGTAAACCAATATGCTTCGCAAGTCGTACCTTGAATGACCACGAAGTCAACTATTCGACCATTGAAAAAGAATTGTTAGCTATCGTATAGGCTACCAAATACTTCCGCCCTTATCTCAACGGTAGACATTTTAAAATAAATAGTGACCACAAACCATTGCAGTGGCTTCATAATTTAAAAGAACAAAATATGAAGTTACAGCGATACAAAATAAAGCTAAATGAATATGATTTCGATATAAGACATATATCGGGCAAAGAAAACAATGTGGCGGATGCACTGTCTCGCATTAAAATTAAAGAAGTAAATGCCTTAGACACAGTCACCATGGCCACTTGCCACAGTGCGAGAGAAAATTAAAATCATTGAATCTTAATTTCAGAAAAACCAATCAATAATTTTAAAAACCAAATTATTTTTATAAAATCAAATAAAGATCTCAAAACTTCAGAACAATATTTTGGACAAACCATCGATACAATAACTTATAGTGTTATGACAACAGAGCTTGCCACTGACATTACAAAAAAATATTTCTGTGGAAAGACTACAGCAATCTTATTAGAAAGCGAAACTGATTTTGCTTTAGGTTTCACTTATTGCCCCCAAAACAGGCACTACAGTACTTAAATGTGCGAAAAATTTATTAAACATCAATAATTTTGCAGATTTTAGCAGCATTGTGAGTGATATCCACCAAGATCAGATTCATAATGGAATCAACAAAACAATTTTAACATTTAAAAATAAATATTTTTACCCTAAATTTGCATCAGAAATTCGAAATATTATAAATCAGTGCACCATTTGTAACACAGCCAAACACGAACACCAGCGAACAGACAGACCCTTTGAAGTAACACCCGAGTGCAAAAACATCAGAGATAAATATGTCATAGACATAAAGTGCACTTTATGGTATCCGAATAATATTAAATACTTATAATATAATAAATTAATGCCACTTTTTTTTATAAACCAAGCAACCTAAATATATTATGGGATGAAATCCAAAGAGCAGATGCTTGGTTGTATTAAAAAATAGAGGATATCCGACTAAATATTAAATACTTTTTTAATGATATTAATCAATTAATGATATTAATATTTAATAGTATTTAATAAGTATTTAATATTATTCGGATACCAAATCGACGCATCTTTCCTTTATCGTGAAAAAATGTTTTGACGGCC
Organism: Drosophila sp. 14030-0761.01; assembly: GCA_018150735.1. Lineage (NCBI taxonomy): Eukaryota > Metazoa > Arthropoda > Insecta > Diptera > Drosophilidae > Drosophila > Drosophila sp. 14030-0761.01. The sequence continues at coordinate 30,896,348 of JAECWO010000031.1, forward strand.
TGTGGGCGCATTATTTGGCTATGACACCCAGGTACCTGCGGGCATTGTCTCTTATTGCCTACGTAGCGTCCTTGCATGCACGAAAAAGAAAGAGATGGAAGATTGGGTTATAAGGAATAAGGCATTTCGCTTAAAAAATACACTTATTGCGAGGCGAGTCATTTATTAATTCGTCATCCAATTTTAATGCAAAAAACCTCATTGGACGGGAAATTTTATCTCCGTTCTTTGAAGGAAATAGTATTTTAGCATTAATTAGTGTCGTAAAACGGCGCCAAGTGAAAAGACCCAAATTTAGGAGCAAAAATGGGGGGTTTTTCCAATCAAATGCACATGGGGAAAAAACGGCTAAAGCCAACTTAACAAAATTTACGGTGCATCATCTCAATATATTGACAAACACATTGCAAAAAAAATTGTTTCAAAAAATTGTTTAACACTCGAGAAAATCTAAATTGAACAACGAAAAAAAATATGTGCCAAATAAATGGCCACCACTGTACATACATGTGTAAACGGAACTGGATTTCTTTAAGATAATTGAAACACACTAGACGGGCACAGGATAGGCCGGAGGATACCAAAAAACCTTTGGAGAGGACAGGTTTGTACATAAAGGTGCTTTAAGTGTGTTTATGTATGTATATGTACATATATATAGGACGAAAATTATCTTCAAAAATGCGCACTTGGCGGTTGCCAATACTTCGATCGTGTATGGGGGGTGAGTCTGTATCGGGGTAAATTAATACGCACGGTATCTTCGTTTATAAATATATTCATTTATTTTTAGAACTCACTTCTGATGATAATGACGAAGAAACCATCCATGGATACTGCCCGTCACTCATGGCAGTGTGATCGCCCTAGCCCGGGGAGAAAATCCTCCCCCTCTCTCCTCGCTGGTCACCGTTTGGCGTGAACAATTGACTCGCACTACTAACTTCGCTATGTGTGAACCCTTTCGAGTAAAGTACTCGACAGTTTGAACAGCATTTGTTTCTGAGAACTCCTCGCAACCTCTCTGCCGATGCCAGATAGGTAAACTGCTGGCACTGGCGGAGTGCGTGGGTACCTTGACAAACAGTCCCAAGGATGATATGCAGGGGCTGCACGCTCAGCACCAAATCAATTGGAAAACTTTGCTGGAACTGAGGTTCAGCCAATGAAAGATAAATTGAATCGTGCTTAAGCTCATGGAGAACAAAGCGGGATAGAAGAGCCCCAGGATTGTCATGCCTAGATGATGGATTGTCACGAGTGGATGCAAAGTAACTTTGAACGTTTAAGTATGAGGACGGATGTTGATTGGAGTCGGAAGGTTGCGAAATAAAGGACTGGAGAGCTATGGGCTTTCGGAAGACGGTTGGAAGTGGCTGAAGGCTAGCTTGTGGACATCGGTGGCCTTTAGCACTCTATGACGATCCCGATGAGAAGTATATCTCGATTTTCTGTATTGGCTCTGGACCACTCAAAAGCGGTTTAATATCCTTAAAAGGCCGTCTGCAACTATCGAAAAGTGTTGCCTGTTTCCAGAGCGGCGGCTGGAATGCGGAGTACAATCTCGACTTATGCCATGCTAATTAGCCGATTAGTTTCGTACTGCGCAGTGAAATTATTTTATGTGGCTTGGATTCCCGAATTTGTAAGGGGAGTTTTTAACACAATTGCCTTTTCCTCGCCACGAATTAGGATGCCGGAACGAATGGAGGCTGAGAGGGAGCGGGAGCGCTTAAAACAGAAAGATGCTCCATTCGTTGCCCGAAAAGCGTACCGCAACGCGCATACACCATATTTTGCTTTGACGGTGAGCAACATCATTTAACTTTCTTCGTCGCTGCTGGCAGAAGGAGCCTTGTTGCAGCGCGTATCTTCATTTGAAATCGATAAAACTGGAACAACTGGAGCCTCACTTTCTGGAGCCTCGATGATCGTCAAGGCGTCGCACACCGCAATAAAGTCGGAGGGCGACATTTTTGAACGTTTTTTAAGATGGAATACGAATATACCATTATAAACAAATGTAATAATTACAAGGATATACAATATAATAGAGCTGGAAAAAAACGTTAGTTTTAAATATGTATATATAAAAAAGTTTTAGTTTTAAAAATTTATATATAAGAATATATAAAAAGATTTTTAAGTTTATTATAATTAAAAAACAAATCAAAATATGCCAAAAAGGAAAGTTGTTTTAATTATAAGGATACTTAATTGAACTGGACGTATTTTATTCGCCTAATAAAAAGAAAACCTGAATGCTCCAATAAGCAAGGCGTATAGAAGGATCGCGATAAAATTTGGTTTATGTTTTTTAAGCCGGCTTTAGATAATATTTTTTTCACCACGGTCTGGCTTTATCACCTTTTCAATTTTTTTTTTGTGAGTTTGGCCGGAAAAAATATATTTCTTGGTTCTTTATAAAATTTAATTTAATTTGGAAAAAAATGTTTTTTTTTTTAGACATGTATGTATATGTCGGAGAATGAATCAAAGCCTACTATGCTGTTTTGAGAATTGTCAGGTGTCAGTGCATTGTGTAATTTACAACACTGCCGTTCAGCGTTTCCAGACTAACACTTGAGATGTTGAGTTTGCACGATTATTAGCATATTTGCCTAAGCAACATGTTGACTAATAGATGTTGCCAAAGTACGAGAACTGTCATCATGTGAGGTCCTATATAAGATGGGGCTTTGGGCTCAGAGAATTCAGTAACAGCCAGCCCCCGGTCCGGAACTAACTACACAGTTCAGTGTATACTTAATAAGTGAAGTTTTAGTAAGGAAATACAGTGAAGTATAACATGAGTGAGGTAAGCCAAATTCCCTTGGAGGATGTCCTGCCCAGGACCTCGAAGGATGCCCTGTCAGGCACTTCAAGAGGGACTTTGACATCAGAACTGGGATGGTCTCCACACCATAGCAATCCTGATGTTTTATTTTGGAGTCGCAACATCGCGCCATGATGGAGATGATTAAGGCAATAAGAAATGAACGCGTGGAAAAGAAAGGTACCGGTCCGAAAGTCCTGCCAAAGTTTAATCCTGATGTCGCAGGATCAAGCGCCTTTGCCTGGTGCTCTACAGTGGACCTCATCTTAGAAGAAAACTCTTTAGAGGGCAGGGCACTTCTCATGGCTCTAAGCAAATAACTAGAAGGCAGTGCATCCAACTGGCTTTCTCAAATATCCTTTGCTGGTATGGTATGGCCCCAATTCAAGGAATTGTTTCTGCAGCATTTTGAAGGCACCGAAACCCCAGCTGCGGCAGTTTTCAATATTTTTAATGGTCGGCCAAAAAATGGAGAATGCTTGTAATTGTACGGAAGCCGGTTGTTAACGTCACTTTTGTCAAAATGGAATGGAATGACCATGGAGCAAGTCGCCATGTCAGTGGTTCTGGCACACGTTGCTCAGGTTGAGCCCAAGCTGCAGCAAACCATTTTAACAACGGACACCTAGACGCGAAAGGAAATGCAAGAGACGGGAGCATTTCAATCCGGGAGATTTTGAAAGCAAGCGAATGCGGCTACAATCTGGATCCAGGCGTCAGGCGTCAGGCTGCCTCAAGTGCGATGGAGTGGGGCATTTCGCCTCATCTTGCCCAAAAGGACGAATAACGGGAAATGACAAGGTCTACGAGAAGCGTGTAAATGTAAAACCATACCATTTGGAGGTTTTGATGCATGTTATTATGGATAGATTTATACAGTATGATGTGTCGATTGGCCGTGAAATTCTTAGCCAGTGTTTTGGTAACAATGGACGCTGAGAACTTCCCAATTTTTAAAACAAAAAGAGTCCAACTAACTAGTTTAGTCAGATACGAGGATGCCATCAAATCTGATAGCGATATAAGTGAATTTGATAAGATTGCTCTAATTAATATTTTAAAGCGATACTCTGATTGGTTTATTGACGGAATTCCAAAGACTCGAGTCTCCACAGGGCAGTTGGGAATTGAACTTATAGATCTACAAAAAACAGTACAACGGCGTTCATACATTCTTAGTGAGGAAGAGAAAAACCACGTGCAGGATAAAATAGATGAAATATTAAAGTCTTTGTATAGACAATCGTATGTTAAATGATAATACAATCGACGATAAAAAAATATTTCTCATGTCTGGATATGGCGAGTGGCTTCTATCAAATTCCGATACATGAAGATTCTATAGAGCGAACCGCTTTTGTTACGCCTGAAGGGCAGTATGATTTTTTGGCCATGCCTTTTGGTCTAAAAAATGCACCTTCTGTATTTCAGCGGGCGATAATAAAAACACTAGGAGTTTTAGCACACACCTACGCAGTCGTGTATATCGATGATGTGTTGATTATAGCAGAAACCAAAGAAGCTTGAGATCGATTGCAGATAGTCCTAGATACTTTGAGTATTTAACGTTACATAGTGTTCTTTTCTGAAAACTAGTGTAGAGTATCTGGGGTATGAAATAAGTAATGGAGAAATCAGACCGAACAGACGTAAAATTTAAGCGCTGTTGGGACTACTTCCTCCACAAACTGTGTCTCAATTGGGACAATTTATAAGTTTGGCCTCTTATTTCCGACAGTTTCTACTGAAATTTTCAGAAATCCTAAAACCCTTGTATCTCCTTACATCAAAGAAAAACACGGGTTTGTTTGGACACTAGAGCACAGTAAATCCGATCAAAGATAACTGTTTTGACGGATGCTCTAATTATATTTGATCCAAAACACGCAATAGAGTTGCACACGGATGCTAGTTTGGTTGGCTGTGGAGCAATATTGCAATTGCTGCATAGAATTGATAACAAACCCCATGTGGTGGAATATTACAGCAAATACAAATAGATTTAACCCCGAGAATAGACTTGATTTAGATAATAAAGTTAAGACCTGTAAAAAGATGATTGTTATGGTAGTAATGTCTTTACCTACACGAGGACGTGAAGTTTGTCAGAATGGCCGTGTCGGAGAATGAATCAAAGCCTACGATGCTGTTTTGAGAATTGTCAGGTGTCCACGAATCAAAGCCTACTATGTTCTTTTGAGAAATGTCAGGTGTCAGTGCATTGTGTAATTTACAACACTGCCGTTCAGCGTTTCCAGACTAACACTTGAGATGTTGAGTTTGCACGATGATTAGCATATTTGCCTAAGCAACATGTTGACTAATAAATGTTGCCAAAGTACGAGAACTGTCATTATGTGAGGTCCTATATAAGATGGGGCTTTGGGCTCAGAGAATTCAGTAACAGCCAGCCCCCGGTCCGGAACTAACTATACAGTTCAGTGTATACTAAATAAGTGAAGTTTTAGTAAGGAAATACAGTGAAGTATAACATGAGTGAGGTAAGCCAAATTCCCTTGGAGGATGTCCTGCCCAGGACCTCGAAGGATGCCCTGTCAGGCACTTCAAGAGGGACTTTGACATCAGAACTGGGATGGTCTCCACACCATAGCAATCCTGATGACCGGATGTGTTTTATTTTGGAGTCGCAACATCGCGCCATGATGGAGATGATTAAGGCAATAAGAAATGAACGCGTGGAAAAGAAAGGTACCGGTCCGAAAGTCCTGCCAAAGTTTAATCCTGATGTCGCAGGATCAAGCGCCTTTGCCTGGTGCTCTACAGTGGACCTCAGCTTAGAAGAAAACTCTTTAGAGGGCAGGGCACTTCTCATGGCTCTAAGCAAATAACTAGAAGGCAGTGCATTTAACTGGCTTCCTCAAATATCCTTTGCTGGTATGGTATGGCCCCAATTCAAGGAATTGTTTCTGCAGCATTTTGAAGGCACCGAAACCCCAGCTGCGGCAGTTTTCAATATTTTTAATGGTCGGCCAAAAAATGGAGAATGCTTGTCATTGTACGGAAGCCGGTTGTTAACGTCACTTTTGTCAAAATGGAATGGAATGACCATGGAGCAAGCCGCCATGTCAGTGGTTCTGGCACACGTTGCTCAGGTTGAGCCCAAGCTGCAGCAAACCATTTTTACAACGGACACCGAGACGCGAAAGGAAATGCAAGAGTCGGCAGCATTTCAATCCGGGAGATTTTGAAAGCAAGCGAATGCGGCTACAATCTGCCGCCAAATGCCATTTCTTCAACAAACTTGGGCATAAGAGTGCAGACTGCCGTTCCAGGAAACAAGCAATCTTTCAACAAGGATCCAGGCGTCAGGCTGCCTCAAGTGCGATGGAGTGGGGCATTTCGCCTCATCTTGCCCAAAAGGACGAATAACGGGAAATGACAAGGTCTACGAGAAGCGTGTAAACGTAAAACCATACCATTTGGAGGTTTTGATGCATGTTATTATGGATAGATTTATACAGTACGATGTGTCGATTGGCCGTGAAATTCTTAGCCAGTGTTTTGGTGTAACAATGGACGCTGAGAACTTCCCAATTTTTAAAACAAAAAGAGTCCAACTAACTAGTTTAGTCGGATACGAGGATGCCATCAAATCTGATAGCGATATAAGTGAATTTGATAAGATTGCTCTAATTAATATTTTAAAGCGATACTTTGATTGGTTATTGGCCCAGGACTTCGAAGAATGTCCTGCCAAGGACTTCGACATATATTTAGGTACGTATGCATGTATAAATAGGTGGTTTTTCACTGCCAAAAATATTAACAATTGGATTTTATTTGCTAGGAATCACATGCGGATGATGGAAGTATTGAGGCGACGCACAATTTTCCCATTTTGAATGGCTTGTAACACAAATTTCGCAATATTCATTTTTCTCGCTTGCAGATTTAGAATTGCGGTGCATGTTTACTTGTCGAAGTAAATTCATCAAAGTGATGTAAACCGCATTTAAGTAAAAAAATATGCATTTTGTTTTCGAGCGTATAGGACCCCGTTCCGACCCTTTTAGAAAGGTGAACGCACGTTTGTTAGGTGCTGGATCCTCAATGAGCAGGAGCCTGTGGTGCAATTGGCCACAACGTCGACATCCCGAAGTAGTCCGACAGCATAGGGTGCCAGACAGTTTGAACAATATTTGTTGCTCAGAACTCCTTCCAACCTCTCTTACGATGCCAGATGGGTAAACTGCTGGCACTGCGGAGTGCGTGGGTCCCTTGACAAGCAGTCCCTTCGCTCCATTTTACAAAGTTCTTTGGCGGTTGGGGTCGTCACCGCAGTGTCCGAGAAGGTGTATTGACACGTCTCTGGCTATCCGGCAATAGCCCCACAGACAACCCATCCGAACACTGTCTCAACCCCTACCAACGAGCCACCGATATTCTTTATTATGCGTTCCCCAAGGATGATTGGGAGGAGCTGCAATGAGGATCGGCCAATGGAAGATCAATTGAATCGTGTGCTTCAGTAAATACTTTGCAGAACGGAACATTTGCTTGGAACATTCTTTCAGAAATGAACGTTGCGTCTGATCCCATGTCGGTCAGCGCTCGGGGGGCTATGGGCTTTCGGGAGACGGTTGGAAGTTGCCGAAGGCTCGGAATTTGTTTGTGGACGTCGGTGGCCTCTTGCACTCGATTACGATCTGTAAGCAAATTATTCTGATCGTTCCAGGAGGATCCGTTTTTCTCAGAGCAGAATGTTCCCATAGAAGAATTGTGGATTTCGGCATATTGCTCGTACAGATCCCGATGAGAAGGATACCTCAATTTTCTGTACTGGCTTTGGATCACTTAAAAGCGGTTTAACATACTACTTAAAAGGACGTCTGCAACTCTCGTACCAAGGTGCCTGTTGTAACGATCCTTTTTCGTCCTTATACTCGTTGATAAGACTTTCAGGGCTAGGTTCGGCACAACAAAATTTATTTTGTGCCCCGATAAAAAATAACGTTTTTAGATGTAACTTTGGCACAGACCTTCGTACTTTTTGCTTTTATTGATCTTTTGGAATTCTCTCGGGGTCCTTGGCGAGTTTTGGAGGTCCTTTGTGATCCTTGAATACTTGGTTCTGTTTTGATTGTGTCTTCGCTGTTGTTCTTTGCTTGCTGTGGTTGGCTCCTTTTCGCTTGATTTGTTTTTGCTGGCTCCTTGATGACGACGCAGATGACTCAGATCCTTGACCTGGGCTCAACTTCGTCTCTTAAGTTCTCCTATACTCCAACGCTCTCCTGATCTCTGCTTCAACCCCAATCTCCGCGTTCAAGGATATTTCCTGAACTCTTCCCCCTCAAGGATATTTCCTGAGGTTCTTATTTTGGTTCAAGGATACTTCCTGAATCCAAAATATTCCTCCAGGATATTTCCTGTATGCTTAAAACCCTGTTCAAGGATATTTCCTTAACTTTTCCCTCTCAAGGTTATTTCCAGAGGTTCTTATTTTGGTTTAAGGATACTTCCTGAGTCCAAAATATTCCTCCAGGATATTTCCTGTATGTTTAAAACCCTGTTCAAGGATATTTCCTGAACTTTCCCCTCTCAAGGATATTTCCTGAGGTCCTTATTTTGGTTCAAGGATACTTCCTGAGTCCAAAATATTCCTCCAGGATATTTCCTGTATGTTTAAAACCCTGTTCAAGGATATTTCCTGAACTTTCCCGTCTCAAGGATATTTCCTGAGGTTCTTATTTTGGTTTAAGGATACTTCCTGAGTCCAAAATATTCCTCCAGGATATTTCCTGTATGTTTAAAACCCTGTTTAGGATATTTCCTTAACTTTTCCCTCTCAAGGTTATTTCCTGAGGTTCTTATTTTGGTTCAAGGATACTTCCTGAGTCCAAAATATTCCTCCAGGATATTTCCTGTTTGTTTAAAACCCTGTTCAAGGATATTTCCTGAACTTTCCCATCTCAAGGATATTTCCTGAGGTCCTTATTTTGGTTCAAGGATACTTCCTGAGTCCAAAATATTCCTCCAGGATATTTCCTGTATGTTTAAAACCCTGTTCAAGGATATTTCCTGAACTTTCCCCTCTCAAGGATATTTCCTGAAGTTCTTATTTTGGTTCAAGGATACTTCCTGAGTCCAAAATATTCCTCCAGGATATTTCCCTGTATGTTTAAAACCCTGTCCAAGGATATTTCCTTAACTTTTCCCTCTCAAGGTTATTTCCTGAGGTTCTTATTTTGGTTCAAGGATACTTCCTGAGTCCAAAATATTCCTCCAGGATATTTCCTGTATGTTTAAAACCCTGTTCAAGGATATTTCCTGAACATTTCCATCTCAAGGATATTTCCTGAGGTTCTTATTTTGGTTCAAGGATACTTCCTGAGTCCAAAATATTCCTCCAGGATATTTCCTGTATATTTAAAACCCTGTTCAAGGATATTTCCTGAACTTTCCCCCTCAAGGATATTTCCTGAGGTCCTTATTTTGGTTCAAGGATACTTCCTGAGTCCAAAATATTCCTCCAGGATATTTCCTGTATGTTTAAAACCCTGTTCAAGGATATTTCCTGAACTTTCCCCCTCAAGGATATTTCCTGAGGTCCTTATTTTGGTTCAAGGATACTTCCTGAGTCCAAAATATTCCTCCAGGATACTTCCTTTCCTACTTCTTGCTCCCTGCCGCTTGGTTCTAGGATATTTCCTGACCCTTCCCTATTCTCTGTTCCCTATGTTATTCTCAGGACACTCGCTTGAACCCAGACTTGGTCCTTTGAGTACTCTGACTTCGATTTGATGATTCAAGATTACTACTGGAGGTCTTGAACATTTCACCTTTTTTTCCTCGCATTTTGAACTCTCAAGATTACTACCAGAGGTCTTGAGATGTCCACCTTGCTTGGCTGCCTGATGCTTGATGATCGTCCTTGCGTCGACGCGTGCCTTATATAGGCCTCTGGATGCATATATCGCAGTACCGCTATACAGCCAGTACATTTCCATTGGCTCTACTTTCACCCACGCACTTTCGCTGTTGCTATGCGTGGTGAAAGTACCGCTTATCCCTTTTCCTTTTTGCATGCAGCCCCTTTCTTTAACGCTGCATGCCCATTCCTTTGCCCATCTCCGTTTCCTTCGCGCTCCTTGTGTTTGCGCCGGTGCCGTCGCCGATCCTTTTCTCGCCTTCTATTCCTCACGACCTCCAACCTCGCCTTTTGACCCCTTTTGCGCCCTTATGGGTCTCCAAATATTTTTACTTAATTCTACTACATTGATTTCATATATTTTTTCCTAACAATTCATATATATCTCTATATCTATTTATATATTTAAATAATTAATTATTTACTTATTTATACACCCACCCATTTCCCTTCTATCGTACGTGCTGTCAACTTTTATCGTAAATTTCGCCTCTCCAACGATATTCGCTTTGTTCCCAATGGCTACCCCGCCATATGACTTCGCTCTCGCACGAGCTGCCACTGTCACACCCCGCTTCTGCCCTTTTGACAAGCAGAGCCCTCACTTTATTTCGTTCAAGGGCCCCCTTTACACCCGCACCGTCTTTCGGGCTCGCTAGCCCTCACTTTTGTGCTCTGGGTGCCCATATTCCGACGTGCGTTTCGCGGCGATCGTATTTGCATTCACACGTACAGTGTACGTGTGGCTCGCCGCTCTCGCTCTCTCATCTGGTGACAGTGCCCTTTGCTTTCCATTTGTTTTCGTTTGCTTTGATTTTCTTTTAATGCTTGGGGCTCAGCAACCCACGGTGCATTGCATTTTGCTTATGCCCAGCTGCCTTTGTTTTTGTTGCAGCTCTTCGCATTTGTTTATGGGCAGCTGTTCTTGCGCTTCGCGTTATTGCTTCTATTTATTCTGCTGCTGGGCTTATTTCACTTGTTGTCGCTGTTTTTGTGTTTCGTTTAATGGTATGACCTTTATGCTCCTCACACCCCCCCCCCTTTCTTCCGAAGGGAGGTACCCTCCCCTGTCCCTTGTTCCTTATTTTGCGTTTTCATTGTTTGACTGGTCTATGCCTTTTTTTTCTTGACTCAGTTCGCATCTTTTGTGGCCATTTTGACATCTTATAGTGGCGATTGCTGAGTTCCGCTTCTTCTCTTAACCTAACAATTCATGTCTTAACCTAAACTTCATTACTTGTCTCTTAACCTAAACTTCATTATTTTTCTCTTATCGTATAGTTTCTTACCCTAGTCTCCTATTTCCCTAAACACCCTGGCGTTACCCCGTGCCACCCTTACCCTATAACGCAGCCTCCCTGCCCACACCACTCGTACCCTTCTCGTGCCCCCCTGTCGCACCATCTCCTCAACTGCCTCAAAAACATTTATGGGCCACTCCTCGGCCTCTACCTCCACCCATCTATCATGCCCCACTGGCACCGGGCATGACCGCTGTCGTCCTAATGTCGGCCTAGGTCTGGCCGCTTGTTGCTCCGGCAGCGAGCTCTGCCGTTGCAGAGCTGGGCGCGGCCAGACCCAGGGATGCGGACCGTTTGTCCTCAGCCGCGGGTCCCTTGGCTCTTGGGTTTCTTGGTCTTGTTGTTGCTGGAGATGTGGTTGGTGTTTTTGCTGGGGTGGTTGTTGTTGCTGGGGCTGTGGTGGTTGTTGTTACTGGGGCTGTGGTTGTTGTTGTTGCTGGGGTTGTGGTTGGTGTTGTTGCTGGGGTGGTTGTTGTTGCTGGGGTGGTTGTTGTTGCTGGAGTGGTTGTTGTTGCTGGGGTGGTTGTTGTTGCTGGAGCTCTGGTTGTTGTTGCTGGGCGGGCACTGCCCATTGGTACACCGTGGTGGCCCGGTGTACCCAGAAAATCCCCACCCGCACAGACTCCACCCACTGGAGATGATGCCCCTTCGCCTTCTGCCGCTGGTTCCTCTTCCGACTCCGTCCCACAATGGTCCCGCATCCATTGCGTGTCCACGGAATCTCTTGATCCCCTCCGGTGTGGCGTCGTCGGTCGCGCCGGATGCCACCTTGGGGGTGGGGGTGCTAACTCGCCTTATGTATCCGATGAGGAGTCCGGTGACGAGGGACTGGTGGTCCCGTGGGCCACCACTCCCCCTCATCCCCTCCTCTTGGGCCCGTGGTGCCTCACCCCCCCTTCCGCCATTCGTCGTTTGGCCATTTTTCTTGCTGTGCATGTTCTTCATAGTCACAACCAAAAAATAAAAAGAAAAAATGAGGAGAAAAATGCGTGCTGATGCTAGGCAGAATATTTTCGAATGATTAGATTTTCTGTTTGTGAGTTAGCATGTAACCTCGCATTGCACGCTGCGCCGCTTGATGCCGTATTTCGGAGCCATTTTCCTTCGTGTCGGCTCGTTCGTTCGTTTCTTTGTTTGTATGTGTGAGTCCTCTCTTGCAGGGTCTTTCTTCATTCCATTCTGTCTTGCATATCTACTTAGTGTTTCCTTCTTATGCATGTATGTATGTTTGCTTTTGTATTACATGTTAATATATTATATGTTGCCAATTAATTTATTTATATGTTTATTTTCCTTTTGTATTTTGCCTGTGTAAGTATATGTCGCCATTTGTATCGTTTGCACACTTGCATATATGCGTGAGTAAATTTCCCTTTTTATCATGTGAGACAATTCCCCTTTTTGCTCTCTCGGCTTTTGCTCTCTCCCGCTTTTGTTGCGCGTGTATGCGTTTGTTCTGCTCTCGCGCGTTTGTATGTGTTGGTGATCGTCTGCTGTTCTCCCTTTTGAATATCGTAAATTCTGCCGCTCTCCCATTTTTTTTATTTATCGTAAATTTAGTCGACCAATGGGAATTTAATTTCCCTTTTTCGTGATATGGCCGTTGGGTTTGAATTTTTTTCTTTGTTTTATATTTGTGTTTTGCCGACGGTAAATTGATTTTGACTCAAATAATTATTTATGTGTTTGATATTTATTTGAGAATTAATTTGAAAAAATTTTTTTACCTCTTTTCCGTTGTTGATTAAATTATTTTGGTTTTTGCTTCCAAAATTTTTATATGTTGTTTTCCGCCGTTGATTAAATTATTTTTATTTTCACAATTTTTAAATTATTTTCCGTTGTTGATGAAATTATTTTGATTTTTGTTTTCAACATTTTTATATGTTGTTTTCCGCCGTTGATTAAATTATTTTTATTTTCAACATTTTTAAATTATTTTCCGTTGTTGGTGAAATTATTTTGGTTTTTGATTTCAGAATTTTATATGTTGTTTTCCTTCGTTGATTAAATTATTTTTATTTTCAAAACTTTTATTATTATTTTCCGTTGTTGATGTGAAATTATTTTGATTTTTGTTTTCCAAAATGTTTGTATGTTGTTTTCCGCCGTTGATTAAATTATTTTTTATTTTCACAATTTTTAAATTATTTTCCGTTGTTGCTGAATTTATTTTGATTTTTGTTTTCAACATTTCTATATGTTGTTTTCCGCCGTTGATTAAATTATTTTTATTTTCAAAACTTTTAAATTATTTTCCGTTGTTGATGTGAAATTATTTTGATTTTTGTTTTCCAAAATTTTTGTATGTTGTTTTCCGCCGTTGATTAAATTATTTTGGTTTTTGTTTTATATTTGCTATTTTGATGTGACCGATGCATCTTATCAGTTGAATAATTCATGTCCGATGATGGCTCCGTCTCCTTGCGTGCATTAATCCCTTCTTAGCCGGCCGGTCTAGTCTGGCGATTTCTGTGCGCTTGGGTCTGGATTCATCCCTTCCAATTCTTATATTCCTGATGTCGTTTCCTGCACCTGCCGTTTTATTTCGCTGAGGTGGGCTTTCCTTGTGCGCCCATCTTGCAGGTGTTGGACTTTGCATATCACGGGCGATGGAAAGCCGACCACCTTATATGGTCCCCTATATTTTGGTGCCAGTTTGGCCGCAAATCCTTCTGCCGCCTTCGATAGGTAGTGTTCCTTGACCCATACCGTATCTCCCAGTTTTGGCCTCCATTCTCGTCGTCTCATATTGTAGTGACGTGCTTGGTCCTGTGCCGCCGTTTCCATGTTTCGTCTTACGATTTCGAACAGCTCTTTTAATTGGTTTTCCCGCTGTTTTGGCGTTAATGTTTCGACCCCCGATCCTGTCGTTATTTTGTCGTATACCGTGCCGGGCAGTCTTGGTTCCCTTCCTTGTACTAGGAACGCTGGTGTGAATCCTGTTGACTGCGATCTGCCGAGTGGGAGCAGTGAATGGTTGTAATGCTTTGACTCTGTGAATTTTGCACCGATTGACTTGAAATTATTACATAACATTTTTGAGAAGTTGTACATTCATTTTCTGAAATAAACAAATTCTGTTTTTTTTAGCTTAAATATCAAAAAGCTAACTTCGGCTATGCCGAAGTTTGTGTACCCTTGCAGTTGCTTATTATTTAATTAGAAATCTATTTAATTTAATTTAATTGTTTGTAATTGTATGGCAGCTATATGATATAGTGGTCCGATCTGAAAATCGCAGATGTGCATTCTATGGTATAGAAAAACTTATATACCAACTTTGAAAACCACAGCTCTAAAACTGTGGGACTAGTTCGTATAGTAGAAGACAGACAGACGGACAGACGAACAAACGAACAGACGGACATGGCTATATCAACTCGTCTTCTCATGCTGATCAAGAATATATATACTCTGCGTTATAAACATCTAAACAATTTCATAATACCCTCTTCAAGGGTATAAAAACCTTAACCCCCATTAAAGATTTAAACAAATTGATTCGAAAGTGGCGTCGAGCAAAACAAATCTCAAATATAGGAGCGTGAACAATTTGATTCTGGAAATGGAAAGGGAGTTAAACAAATCTCGATCATGTAACTTAAGGCTGGAACCGAAAACCAAACAGAATCATATAAGCTTAAAGAAACCGAATTAACGCTAATGATTAAATCGTAAACAAACGAAATCAGATGGGCATCAACAAACATAAAAAGAATGCAATAACAAGCAATAAAATCACGGAAGAAAGAGGAAATGTTGCAGGAAGAGATAGATAGGTGGCATATATAGTATTATAAAGCGAGAAGAACACGAGTGAACATCGATTGTTATAATTTATAAAAACACAAGACGCATGTACTTACGTCAAAAGAAAGGGCGTTTAAACGAAATAAAGTCGGAGCAATGCCTTGTTAAAAGGGCGAAAGATGTTATTAGGAACGGTTAAAAAGGTGTTGCAAAGGAATGATGTGTCAAATTGGTGACGACGAGTCTGCATGGGTGGAAATGAGAAATTTTAAAGATGAGGATGGGCGTGCAACACAAGAGAAAGTGGTTGCTGCTGACAAGGACAGTTGCGCCATACCTAACATATTCGCTATAGGTGGGAAAAGCTGAAAGGTCGTTGGAAAAGTACTGGCTGTATAGCTATATTGTATTACATCAAGCGATGTGAGGGGTCAGACATTCCTATATAAAGCCAGGATTGACTGGGCAAGGGCATCAGTCAGCGAAGCGGCACAGATTGAATCAACTAATAGAGTTTATGACGAAAAGACCCTCCCTTAGAAGTCGACAAAATCAGGACTGAACATAGACATATAGGAAATATCTTAAGTTAAATATAAAACAGAATATATCCTGTCAGATGAGCAATGTTACTGGAAGAATCTTTGGAAGCGAAAGGATTCGCAGGAAATATCGTGAGAATAAACGAGACAGTCTTGACTGTCTTTCATTGAGTATTTGGCTAGATGAAAACCTCGCTGCCTTGTAAAGGGCAGCTCTTACGCACTACATATATACGACTGCTGTCATATATTTTTTAAAGTACACTTTCTGGTTCTCTGCTAAGAATAATTTTTGTAAATTAATGGCTGCACCAAATTTATCCACAAATGTTTAGTATTGTTCTTAAGATTAATAGAAAAATATTAAGAATGATTAAATATTGGCAATTAATTTTCACTTCATTGATTTGGCTCAGAATCGAAAGCAAGAGCAGATCCCAATTCCGATTCGAACTAAATGGCTCGGAGTCGCAAATATAATATAATGAATAGTAATCGCCTATTTACGTCTAAAATATTTAATACTGTGCTTTGACTGACCTGAGAGCAAGATATGTAAGTCTTGTTTATGTATTCGGCCGTTACATGCAAGTCCAAAGAGCTTACGTAAGATTCCCCTGAAATTATAAAATATATTATATTATTAAGTTTATTAAGATATTTTGATTGCACCTCTAGAGAACAACGAACCCATAGGCTAAGGGTGTGCAAATATGCTGATGAATGAAATATAAACGTTCTTTACCCATTTTTCAATACTATAAATACTCAAAGTTCAGTTTTAAGTGTACATTTAGATTGAAGATTAAAGTTTGAAGTAATCCGTATAAAATTGTGAGAACACACAATTGACTTATAGAAGTGGGTACAGTAGTGGATAATAATTAGTGTGCAGTTTAATGCATGTATATAGTTTAGAAATAAACAGAAGACCGGCCATGCTGAAGTTTGTATACACTTGCAAAATCTTATATTAGTCGATTTCTACATTCAGATAGTTTTTTTTTTTTTTTTTTTCAATCTGCATCCATTTATATATGGAGCATTTTGTTTTACTTATTTATTTTAGCAAGGAATAGATTCACAAATGATCTTAACAAAGCTTTTAACTTAACATAATGTAATACGCCAAACAGTTACTACTAACAGTGAATTTTTATATTTTTAGTGGTTTTATATTTATTTAGTTAAACAAATCAGTCAGCAACTTAGCGTATCATTGTAAGGTATTGCCTTCTCTTTAGCCTTTGAATGGTCCTTTGGCTCGCAAGGGGTCTCGCCAGCCGGTTTGCATGTGTCTGCAGCCTGTCATTGTACCTGCTGGTGTGGCGATTTATTTGATCTTCTACCGTTTCCACGTCAAGATCATGGTGTAGTGAGGCGCCTCGGATAAACCATGGGCACCCTGTCATCTGCCGCAGAGCTTTGTTTTGAAAAGTTTGCAGCTTTTTTCTATTGGAATCTGCAGCCATCCCCCAGATTTGGACTCCATTTCTCCAAGTGGGAGCTATTATGGCATTATATAGAGCCCGTTTGCATCTTAGTGGCAATTTGCTTTTGCCATTTGTCAGCCAGTTTAGTTTCGACCATTTGATTCTGCACGTTTTTAGAGAGGCTTCGACGTGATCTTTAAAAGTAAGTCGTTTGTCTAGGACTACTCCCAGGTATTTTGCCTTTGCTTCTGTTTGTAGCACCTTACCGTTAAGCCATACACGGGGAGGATGCTTTCTTCTCAGTGTGAAGCAAATATTTAAACATTTGGCCTCCTTTAGCATTATATTCCATCTGCGAGCCCAGCTCTCAAGCAGATGGAGATATTCTTGCACTCCATCAGCAGCAGAATACTCACAGGACGAGGAATAAAACATACAGACATCATCTGCGTACGAAGCTATTAAGGAGTTGTTTTCTTCCTCAGGCCTGGGTATATCAGAAGTACATTCAGATAGTAAAACGAAAAGATCTTTTGTGCAAAAACCTTTATCTAAGATGACAAACCATGGCATTCATCTGTATGTAGTATGGGATTTTATCATATATTTATATAACAGCTGCATATGTAATATACATAGTCATCCAAATGATTAAATTTTTCGAAAATTATAGCCTATAATGTATAACCGTTAAATACCAAATTTGGTGATAATTGCAGAAGAAACAAATAAGTTTTTAGAAGGAAAACTATTATTGATCCGATCGTTCCTATGGGAGCCATATGATATAGTAGTCCAATTTTGATCAAAGTTAGCACAGACGTTTGAACATAGTCCCGTGAAAATCACTTAAGCTATTGATCAAAAACCCTATTTTGAACAGATGGTTTCTATGTAAGCTATATGATATAGTCGTCCGATCCGGGTAAATCCGAGATAAACAATGCCTGCAGTATATACAAGACTGTGTGTCTTCGCATCTTGAATACATAACAACTGCCAAATATTAAGTTTTATGATACTCCGGTGAAAAACACTGATGTTATTGATCTAAAACTCTATTTTCGACTGATGGTTTCTATCGATCCGGATGAATCCAAGATATACAATTTGCGGAATGACAACCCCCACCCAACCGACTTAGGGGCGCAGTCGCATAACACACGGCACGTTATCGCGTTGACGAAGACAAGAAACAAATAATCGGATAACTAAAGCTAATTACGAGCTAAGTAACATAAAATAGATGTTTTCAGTATAGGAAGAGAGGACCCTGTGCTGATCGCCCGGTACAACCCATTGTAGTCTGCACGAAGTAATCGAAAGGGTTTATGCTTAGCATAGTTATTGGTACAGCGAGTCAAAGATAAAGGAATAAAGTTTCTAGTAGGTCTCCAACTGTGCGACTAGTGTTGAGGAGCTGTTGTCGTCGGTCCCTGCTCGCTCCTTGTAGACTGGAACCGGTTCTCGTTTCCCGTCCCTGTGCAGCAGTTCATCGTCCTTACTCCGACCTTTCCACATTGCCAGTAGAACATCAATCTGGGCCGATTGCAGTCTCTTGCCCAGTGTCCTGCTCCACCACATCGCCTACATGCCTGTTTTGGATTCTGTATCCATTTTGTTTCGGTATTTCTACCTTGTTGTAGACCGTTTTGAGTTGATGGATTTCCGTCGACGTATCTTCTGAATCTCGTGTTTTGTGTGTTATGGGGTATTTGGCTTTGTCCACCGCTGAAATTTTGCTGCCTCGTTAGACTCTGGTTATGCATCCTGTTGTCTTCTCTTATAAAATCTGCTCTTTTTCGTTTGAGAATTTTATATTCTTCCGCCAGTTGCATTAAATCTTCCATTGTCCTTCCCCAGTTTTCCATTATCACTTCCAGTTGTTCGAAGTCTGGGATCTTGAGTGGTCGCATTAGTGTCTGCATCTCGATCATGAAATCTTTGAATGATTCTCTCCTGCCTTGCTTTCTGGCCTTTATTTTGTTGGCCAGATTTTTTAAGTATTCTTTCGGTAAGAAATACTTCCTGAAGCTTTCTGTGAACTCCTCCCAGGTCCTCCACTGTTTGTTGTTGACAATGTACCATTTTAAAGCCTTGTCCTTTAACAGTTCCGGCATTGCCCGTGGTATCATGTCAATCTCGATTCCATACATATCTGCAGACCATTCTACTTGTTCGATGAATTCTAGAGCTTTGTCGTTGCCATCGAATCTAAACGTCGATTCTCTGACTTGTTTTGCCTCCTTGGCATACTCGCTGGATTGATGAGGCTTATTTCTTTTCTCGTATACCACCTCTTCTTCCACTCTTTTCTTTCTTTCATCGATTGTGGTCCTTAGGAGTTGTTTTTCGTTGTCGTCTAGTGCGTTTTCGCTAGCACACCTGGACGTTTTGAAAGTTGGGATGGCCAGCGTTGCGATGTCTATTCCTCTTTGAGGTTCTGTTTCCCTTATTTATACACCCACCCATTTCCCTTCTATCGTCCGAGCAACTTTTATCGTAAATTTCGCCTCTCCAACGATATTCGCTTTGTTCCCATTGGCTACCCCGCCATATGACTTCGCTCTCGCACGATCTGTCACTGTCACCGCCCGCTTCTCCCCTTTTGACAAGAAGAGCTCTCACTTTATTTCGTTCAAGGGCCCCCTTCACACCCGCACCCGTCTTTCGGGCTCGCTAGCCCTCACTTTTGTGCTCTGGGTGCCCAAATTCCGACGTGCGTTTCGCGTCGATCGTATTTGCATTCACACGTACAGTGTACGTGTAGCTCGCCGCTCTCGCTCTCTCATCTGGTAACAGTGCCCTTTGCTTTCCATTTGTTTTCGTTTGCTTTGGATTTTTTTTTAATGCTTGGGGCTCAGCAACCCGCGGTGCTTTGCATTTTGCTTATGCCCAGCTGCCTTTGTTTTTGTTGCAGCTCTTCGCATTTGTTTATGCTCATCTGTTCTTGCGCTTCACGTTATTGCTTCTATTTATTCTGCTGCTGGGCTTATTTCACTTGGTTTCGCTGTTTTTGTGTTTCGTTTAATATATTTCTTGTTGCGGTGGTATTTAATGTGTTTGTTATTGTTGATGAACGGTTTGCAATCTCTAAGAAATTGTATACCGGCGCAAAATCCCATCTCTGACATAGAGATAATTCATCTTAAACTTGTACAAATATCTATTATCTGCTTATCTAGCATAAGAACACATACATGTCACACACACACACTCATTGCTCATCATACATATATGTACATATTGTTCGCCGCTGCGACGGCATCATTTTGCTTTGCTTGTCAAATTGAACTTCAGGAACAAATCAGCAATAGACGGACCAAGATCAAATAAAAATATACAGTCCACTACTCGGTAACCAACCGCTCTCGAACATTTTGGTCATTCGAACCGGATTCTTGGAAAGTTATTGTGGTTGTTATTCATTTGTAATTGGAATTATTAATTGTTCACTATGGAGCAGTTAAAGGCATTGGTTAGTCGTCGGAGCAGACGCAAGGCCAGCATCACAAGGATGCTGGATTGGGCTGAAAGACACGAACCAACAACACCGGCAGAGGTCACCGCTCGGATGGATCAACTCCAGTCCGTGTGGAGGGATTTCAATGGAATTGGGGATTCAATAGCCTCGCTGAACGAAGTGGAGGGCTATGTGGATCCAGAGATCGACCAAGTGATCTATGAAGAGAAGTACCTGCAGGCATATGCATTACTTCTAGAGAAAAATGGATCAGTACAACAACAACAACAAGGTTCGTTGTCTGATGACGGCAATGGCGCCACGCTTCACACAAGCAACGACGCAATTATTCGGTTGCTACAACAACAGCAACAACTCTTTGAGCAATTGACTGCAAATCAAAATGGATCATCCAACATGTCCAATCATGCTGGCGATGTTGCGGAAGGTTCGAGCGCTACCGCAAATATGGGTGGTTCGAGCGCAACCACAAACATGACAAGTTCTGTACAAAGCGAGTTACCGAAAATTCAAATCAAACGGTTTTCTGGGCTCTACACAGAGTGGCCAGCCTTTCAAGATATTTATGAAAGCACTGTGCACAACAAGGCGCACTTAACCAACACTCAAAAGTTTCATCACTTGAAAACATTGCTGATCGATGATGCTGCCAACTTGGTGCGGTATTTGACGATAACGGATACGGCTTATAACACTGCTTATGAGCGCTTAAAGGAACGGTATAATCGTCCACGGCATATTGTGAATTCGTTTCTGGAACAATTCATGAGTTTACCAACAACAAACAAGATTGATGTGTCAATCTTACGAAAGGTATCAGATGGCACAAATGAGATTGTTCGCGGTTTGGATGCGATCAATCAATCAGGACGAGATTGCTGGATACAATATCTGGCATTGAAAAACTTGACGCTGACACACGGCGCAGGTGGATTGAGCGCAGTATGGGCAATGAGTCGCCCACACTGGAGGAATTCTTCAAGTTCCTCGACGATCGTTGCGAGGAATTAGAACTCAGCAAACGGGAGCTTGCGGGTGTAGGCAAATCACCAGCGCAAGTTACACATGCAAAAAGAGTCACACAATCAATGGTTGCAGTAAAAGGTAGTAGCTGCTTCAAATGTAATTCAACAGACCATAATCTGTGTGGCTGTCAACAATTTTTGGATTTGACAATTGCGCAAAGGCGTATATTGGTAAAGGACAAAGCACTCTGCTTTAATTGTCTACAATTAGGACATGCGGTCAGGAATTGTGGATCATCACGCACATGTAAGCAATGTAAGGGACATCACCATTCACTAGTCCATGTTCCAGGTAACACCCATGGTCCATGGAGTTTGCCACCAACAAATGAAGAGGATGAGCGTGCACCAATCGCACCTAATCATAAAAACACTACGTCAATTCATGTGGCTCAGTCAGTGGCCGCACCCGCAACTGTTTATTCGCAAAGCACTGTGAATTCGACAGTATAACAAGGATAGAAAAGAAGCACATTGCCCACTGCAATGGTTTATGTTCGAAAAGCTAATGGAGACTATGCAACATGTCGTCTATTATTGGATACTGGTTCGGAACTATCGTATGTTTCGGAACAATGCATGCACGTCCTTGGATTGCCACGTCTGGCATCACGTATTTTGGTAACAGGAATCTCATCTGTTCAAGCTGACACCACAAGAGGTCGCAGTATCCTTCATCTAAAGTCAAGGACTACTGGCATTCAATTGACTGTTCAGGCGCATGTGCTTGGCAGAATCACAGCATCATTGGAAAGGCAGAGCATCGACGCATCTGCACTAAAGGTCTTCAGCGATCTTCAATTGGCTGACTCAAACATCATCTCAAACGCTCCAATTGACATTCTATTGGGTAGCAAACATGTTTGGTCTGTAATCACAGGTCAAAGGTTACACGACAATATGGGCAATCTTATCGCCATTTCTTCAATTTTCGGATGGGTCATCACATCAATAATGACACCTCAAGCCTCCAACGTTTTGGCACTAACTTCAACAATCGATGTTGATGCTTCACTCCAAAGGTTTTGGGAGTTGGAGAGCATCAACTGCAACACTAAATTGGAACCCAATGATGAACAAGTTGAGAAACACTTCCTCAACACGCACACTCGAGACGACAATGGAAAGTACATCGTGGAACTTCTATTCAAAACAGATCCTGAATTTGGAGATACTCTACAAGGAGCTCTCAACCGTTTCAAATCCGTGGAACGATGTTTGCATCAGAATCAAAAGTTGAAAACCCAATATGTCAACTTCATGAGAGAATATTCCGATCTGGGGCATATGCGAGAGTTGCCGCCAGATGAGATCAACATTTCTCAAAGTTTCTATTTGCCACA
This sequence comes from Drosophila sp. 14030-0761.01, assembly GCA_018150735.1. Lineage (NCBI taxonomy): Eukaryota > Metazoa > Arthropoda > Insecta > Diptera > Drosophilidae > Drosophila > Drosophila sp. 14030-0761.01. Next base: position 30,918,954 of record JAECWO010000031.1, read on the forward strand.
TCATCCAGTGTTGGGTCGAAAACTTAGGGTGGTTTTTGACGGGTCATTTTGCGACGTTAATGATAAGGCATTAAACGATTGTCTATTTACAGGGCCTAGCATCCAACGCGATCTGTTCGCTGTGTGCTTGCGCTTCCGAATGTATAAATATGTATTCTCAGCGGACATAGTAAAGATGTTTCGCCAAATATGGGTGCACGACAAGCACCGCAATTTCCAGAGAATAGTCTGGAGAGAGAATGCTTCTGATCCAATCAAGCATTTCCAACTTTGCACCGTCACTTACGGAACTTCATGCGCACCATTCCTGGCTGTTCGTGTATTGGAGCAACTGGCTACTGATCATCAGCAAGAATTTCCGAATGCTGCAAAAATCCTATTGGAGGATTTCTACGTAGACGATGTTCTTACTGGGTCAAACAGTGAGGACGAACTGGTTCAAAATCAAAAGGAACTTATACAACTGATGTCCTGTGCTAAGTTAGAGCTTGGGTATCGAACACCACTCGCATACCAACAGAAGAAACTAATTTGGTATTATCGCTACCAGTAAAGGTTCTTGGACTCTACTGGCATCCTGGAGAAGATACATTGTCATACAATGTGGGCTTAGCAACTAATCCAAGTTGCACAAAACGGCAAGTTTTATCTGATGTCTCTCGGATATTCGATCCTCTTGGACTTCTGGCACCAATCGTGGTCCAATTCAAGATCTTGTTTCAACAATTATGGCTTCTCAATCTGGAATGGGATGAACAACTCCTGATTTGGGCACAATGCAACAATTCAAAATACCCCGTTTGGTTGTTAACGATGCGAACAACATTGAGCTGCATGGATTCTCCGATGCATCGACCAAGGCATACGCTGCTGTGGTGTACAGCAGGGTAATTAACGACGATGGCACGATTTCAATATCGATCATGGCTGCAAAGTCGAGGGTGGCTCCGCTTAAACAGCAATCCTTGCCTCGCCTTGAACTTTGCGCAGCGCTTCTCCTTAGTCAACTCATCACGTCGATTAAGGCTGGACTACGACACAAAACTGTAAAGGTATTCGCTTGGTGCGACTCAACCATCGTTCTTTCATGGCTATCATATACACCTTCTCGACTAAAAACATTTGTCGGGAATCGAACTTCGCAAATTCTGGACTCCATTCCAAGGCATGTTTGGCGTCATGTCGACTCCAAATCAAATCCAGCAGATTGTGCATCCAGAGGTCTAATGGCGACAGATCTTATTGACTTTCGGCTATGGTGGAATGGCCCGTTATGGCTACGGGACCGGGATCAATATTTGGTAAAGTTGAACAACTCACAACTCACTGTAAATCTTTCAGAAAGACGCATACAAAACGAAGTCAAGACCAATTGTTTAACTACATTGGTTGATGCAGTCCCTGTTCATCCTCTCGATGAACTATTACAACGAGTCTCCTCATGGTTAAAGCTCATACATTCCGTTGGCTATGTACTACGCTTTCTACATCGCAAAAAGGGTCAATATCGGATCACATGTTCAAAATCTCTCACATTTGAGGAGATCACTGCGGCACGCATTCTATGTTTGCGGCACGCGCAATCCTGTTTTCAAGATGCGAGATCTACCCAGGAAAGGATAAACTGGTACGAGCTGTCAAACTCAAGACCTCATCAGGAGAATTGATCCGGCCAATCACCAAGGTTGCGATTCAGTTTCGTTCAGAAACTGTGTTTCAGGGCGGGCCGGGATGTTGATGAACGGTTTGCAATCTCTAAGAAATTGTATACCGGCGCAAAATCCCATCTCTGACATAGAGATAATTCATCTTAAACTTGTACAAATATCTATTATCTGCTTATCTAGCATAAGAACACATACATGTCACACACACACACCCATTGCTCATCATACATATATGTATATATTGTTCGCCGCTGCGACGGCATCATTTTGCTTTGCTTGTCAAATTGAACTTCAGTAACAAATCAGCAATAGACGGACCAAGATCAAATAAAAATATACAGTCCACTACTCGGTAACCAACCGCTCTCGAACAGTTATTATATATTTTATATATAATCATACATAATAATTTACTGTGTTTGTTGTTGTTGTGTTACTGTGTTGCATTTAATGTATTTGTTATTATATATTTTGTATATAATAATATATCATACTTTAATGTATTTGTTGTTGTTGTTCTTTGTGCTGAATTTTTTTTCTTCTTGTGTTGCCGTTGTTTTGCCGACGGCAAACCAGCCCTTGGCGTTGTATACATGTATATTTGTTGCTGTTGTTTATTATATTTTCTTTTGCTGTTGTTCTGCCGACGGCAAACGGCCTGCGGTGTGTATACATGTTGCCAGCTGCATATGTTGCTAGCTGTATGTGTTGCTAGCATCGTTTGTTGCTGTTCTTGTTGGCGACCTGGTTATTGTATACAGCATGTTGTGGGGTGCATAATGGTCTGACCTTTATGCTCCTCACACTGTTTCCTGAGCGACGGCTGGAATGCGGATTAGAATCTCGACTTATGACATGATAAATAGCCGGTTAGTTTCGTACCGCGCAGTGAGAGATTTGAGATTTCCCTCGCCACGATTTATGGCCTTAGGATGCCGGAACGATTGGGGGCTGAGAGGGATCGGGAGCGTTTAAAGCAGATAGATGCTACATTCGTTGCCCGAATACACCATATAGCAGTACTCATATTTTGCTTTGACGGTGGCCAAGAAAGAGCCAAGTTGCAGTGCGTATATTCATTTGAATCGATAAAACTGCAACAAGTTCATTTAGAGCTTAATTTTCTCGAGCCTCAAAGATCGTCAAGGCGTCGCACACCGCAATTAAGTCGGAGGACGACATTTTAGAACGTTTTTTGAGATGGAATACGAATATACTAGTATTATTACAAATGTAATAATTAAAAGGACATATAATAGAGCTGGAAAGGAATGTTAGTTTCACTTATAAGGATATATAATGAAATTTGTATAATATAAATATGGATTAAAAGGCAATGTTGTCACATATACGTGAATATACAGGGGTGTCACAGAAAACGCAAGCGAGTTTGGCGACCTTTGAAATGTAAAACGCCGAAACCATACGTTGGTGTCATGGAAATCTCCGACGTTTCATTATTGGCAACATTTTCGGAGCCACAGCCGCCGGCTGGCACATCAGCTGACTCATCTGTGTCTGTGTGTGTGTGAGTGTGTAAAGACAAAGAAAGAACATGAAAAAACTCGAAGATTTTCAGAATGTGCGAGAAGCACTCGGAAAAGAGAAAAAGTCAAATATTGTGCTGCTTCACAAGTTTGTCTTTGAAGATGAAGGCGATCGTGCCAATCGCCAACGATTAAGAAAGTTCGAGGGTTTCGATTTTGGCCCTAACAGTGATTTATATAAAAGCAAAGTCTCCTATGTGGAGCAAAGTTTATCAAATAACGATCTTGTAATAATCTGCAATATTTTAGGTCTGACGCATGATAAAACGGATTTGACTTCACATCTTTTTCGCAATTTGCAAACGGTAAATTTGATGGTCGACGTTAACATTGAACATGAGCAAAACGAAGATGACGATGACGAAGATGATGAACACGAAAGAGATGGCAATATGAACACGAATAATCAAGACGAAGACGAAATGTTGTCAATACTAAGTGATGAAATCAATTTTAGGACAGCTGCAACAAACGAGAACAGAAGCAACAAAACGAATCACGCAAACTCTACAGTCGCGGTCAACAATGTTGATACCGAAAGTTCGGAAAATGTAAGCATGGTGCAACCGAGGTTCGCCTTGAATTTTCGAGATGTTGAAGACTCATTAAGATCGTTCCATGGTGATGACAAATTGTCAGTGGAAGTATGGATTGAGGATTTTGAAGATATGGCTGTCATGATGCAATGGGACAATTTGCAAAAATTTATTTTTGCTAAAAGAGCGATTAAAGGACTAGCAAAAATGTTTGTTATGAGTGAACGGGGAATAAAGAATTGGACAACCTTAAAATAATCTCTAATTAATTAATTTAAAACGGAAATCAACAGTGCTGATTTACACAAACAATTGTCAAAAAGAAAAATTAAAAAAGGTGAAAGTGTTCAAGAATATTTGCTAAAAATGAAAGAAGTGGCATCACGTGGAAAAATAGAAAACAGTGCCTTAATGCAGTATGTAATAGACGGAATTAATGACCTTAGTATAAATAAATCAATTTTATACAACGCTAATAATTTAAAAGAATTTAAAGAAAAAATCAAGTGCTATGAAAAAATGCGTGAAAAGTCGAAAGATTATGAGTATAAATATGTGCAAAATAAAAGAGAAAATTAAATGAAAGCAGAAAGCAAAGGCAGTAATAACGTGAAATGCTATAATTGTGGACAAAAAGGACATGTTTCTGAAAAGTGTGAAAACAAAAGTAAAGGAAGAAAGTGCTTCAATTGCAATAATTTTGGCCACATAGCAAAAGATTGTTCAATAAAGAAACCTGAAGAAAACTCGAATTTACGTAACATGAGTACAATATCGTCCGAGCAAAAGTTTATGTGCAAAGAAATAAAGATTAACAATCAAAAGTGTATAGCTTTCATTGACTCGGGTAGTAAACATAGTATTGTTTCCCAAACGACTTATTTGCATTTGAAAAAACCAAAGTTAACCAAAGCCAATGTTCATCTGTTCGGTTTTGGCGACAAGAATAAAAGAGTGAAACCCAGTGGCGCATTCACAGGAACGGTTAATGTGAATCAAACGGAACTTTGAAGTAAACTTTCTAGTAGTAGCGACGGAATTCCTAGATGATGATGTGTCCGAACTTATTAAGAACTATAAACCGGAAAAGCTTAAGACGACAAATGTTGAAATGCGAATTGTTTTAAAAGACGATAACCCAAATGACGAAGAATTAATAGTTGTTCCCTCAGCTCTACAACGTGAAATTATTAAGCAGGCTCACGAAAGAGGTCACTTTTCAGTGAAGAAGACGAAGGAAATAATCGCCAAAGAGTTTTATATTCCAAAACTTGATGACAAAATCGAACACCAAATAAGATGCTGCATACCATGTTTAACGCTAAATCGAAAGCATGGCAAAAAGGAAGGAGAGCTACACCCACTGCCGAAAGAAGAGCTGCCCCTTCAGACGTTTCACATCGATTTTCTTGGTCCTTTAGAGTCAACCCACAAGCAGTACAAGCATATTCTAGCAGTTATCGACAGCTTCACGAAGTTCTGCTGGTTGTATCCGACGAAAACCACATCTACGAAAGAAGTTATATCAAGACTACAGGCACAAAGTTCAATTTTCGGAAATCCAGTCCAAATTATTTCCGACAGAGGCGCAGCGTTTACGTCAGACGAATTCATGCAGTATTGCAAGAGTGAAAATATCGAGCTTCACGCAGTTACGACTGGACTCCCACAGACAAACGGGCAAGTCGAACGACTTAACGCTGTCATAGTATGTCATAGAAGACCCCAGCAAATGGTATAAGTTTGTTGACAAAGTACAGCAAATCATTAACTCAAAGTACAACAGAAACACAACAGAATAAAGATGCACACAAAAGACGACCTGCAGCTGAAACAGATGATTCAAGATGAGATGATCCAGACTTTCAAAGACGACCGAGATGACTTACGGAAGCAGGCGAAACAACAGATCCTTCGCATGCAAGAAGAAAACAAAAGAACATACAATTTGCGTCGCAGACGCACGCATCTTGGAGGAGGACTAAAACTCAAGCCGAAATATTTGGGTCCTTACCGAATAACTAAGGTAAAGCCTAGAGACACATACGACGTAGTCAAAGATGCATTGTTCAACGACGGTCCAGGGCGTACTTCTACTTGTGCTGATTATATGAAGCCATGGATTGCACCTGACATAGACGATGCATTTGAGATTAGAAGTTCACATCGAGAGCGAAAGACGTAAAGTTCGACGTGCGGAAAAAAAAGACGAAAAGACGAAAAAGACGATCCACGATTTCTTGAATTACTTACTTGTCTAAATATTCAATTAACTCTAAAATAATAATAATAATATAATAATAATATAATAATAAAACTAGGTACCACAAATATAGTGGCTAAACCTACAATAGCATATGCTGGAAATCACCGATTTGGTCGGGGGCGCTAAAGTGTTTGTGTCCACATAAGAGTGAGCGAGATAGCATTTAAAAGAAATTTAATATTTATCTTTTCACCTGATGCATGGTATATCCATGATATATCCGACCCCGCGGTTTACTTACTTTATTTTTCTTAAAAATAATATTGTATACTATATAACTATCAGAAGTATCTTCAAAACTAACAAAAGTCTGACATAAAAAGTTGCTACATTTTATAAATGCAGTAAGTAAGTATCCGGGCCGACTTGGATATACCATGCATCAGGTGAAATTTCTTATATGAAATTTTTTAAATGCCATCTCTCTCACTCTTGAGCGCCCCCCGAACAAATCGGTGATTTCCAGCATATGCTACCTTTGAGGGAAAAACGTTTCTATGTATAACTCGGTAATTTTTATTCCGATTCTTATGATATTTGCTGGAATAATAGATATTCGTAACATGTATTAGTGTGCTAAATTAAATTACGATACGATAAATATTTCGGGTGAAAATCAAATTTTTTGAATTTCGGAAGCGGAAGGGGGCGTGCCCAAAATTTGAAACAAACTTGGTCTGCGTGCGTACTGTACGCATCTTCTGTCTACGATAGGGAAAAACGTTTCTATGTATAACTCGGTAATTTTTATTCCGACTCTTATGATATTTGCTGGAATAATAGATATTCGTAACATATATTAGTGTGCCAAATTAAATTACGATACGATAAATATTTCGGGTGAAAATCAAATTTGTCGAATTTCGGAGGCGGAATGGGGTGTGGCCAAAATTTGAAACAAACTTGGGAAAAACGTTTCTATGTATAACTCGGTAATTTTTATTCCGAATCCTATGATATTTGCTGGAATTTTAGATATTCGTAACATATATTAGTGTGCCAAATTAAATTACGATACGATAAATATTTCGGGTGAAAATCAAATTTGTTGAATTTCGGAGGCGGAAGGGGGCGTGGCCGAAATTTGAAACAAATTTGGTCTGCGTGCGTACTGCACGCATCTTCTGTCTACGATAGCTCTAGCTTTTATAGCATGAAAAAAAAACAAAACATGCCAAATTTGTTAGCTCTAGCTTTTATATTTGCTGAGATCTAGGCACTCTATCGGACGGACGGACTGACGGACATGGCTATATCACTTTCTCTTTTCATGCTGATCGAGAATATATATACTTTGTAGTGTCGGAAAAGCTTCCTTCTGCCTGTTGCATACATTTTGGCTTTAATATACCATTTGATCCTATGGATGCATGGTATACAAAATTTGTAATGACAATTTTTTTTTGTAATGACAAAATCGGAGGTTATGTTTATCCGATTTTCTTGCAATCCAGGAATATGATTATTCGCATCTTACTTTTTTTTTTTGTATGGAAGCCATATGATATAGTGGTCCGATCTCGTAGATAATGTGTCTGCTTTATAAAAAAGCTTATATACGAACTGTGCGACTAGTTGGCATACGTTAAGACTGACAGACGGACATGTCTGCTCATGCTGATCAAGAATATATATACTTTTTGGGGTAGGAAACGATTCGTTGTGATGGTTCCAATGGTAGCTAAGTGATATAGTAGTCCGATCTTGTTCAAATTTGGCCCGGACCTTTGATTATATAATGAACTGCCAAATATTAAGTCTCATGATGAAGTTTTTCATAATAAAATTTCCGTGAAAAACAGTGAAGTTATTGATTTAAAACTATATATTCAACAGATGGTTCCTATAGGAGCAACATGATAGTTGTCCGATCCGGATGAATCCGAAATATTCATTGCATGCAGTATATACAAGATTTCGTGTAGTTCCATAGCTTTAGCGGTCTAGGAGGAGAAGCTTTTCATGCTTATCAATATATCTGAGGCGCACACCCATTATTTTGGATTGAATTAGGAACGATTTTTAATTTTTTTGACAGTCTATCAACATTTATTTTAACTACAAATGCATATATGTATGTACATACATATAACTGTACATGAACTGTTTATTAAATAAATACTGTTTCTATAATTAAATTTCATAAAATACAAAATTTACATTCTTAAATTTCGCCAGGATTAAAATGAACAATTTTTCAAACAATTTCCACCGCCACAAAGATTTCATAGTTTAACATAACATACTGAATGGTATATAAACAAGGAGTGAGGGTGAAAGCTCTAAGATTGGTGTTATGTTCTGATTGAAACAAATACAATGGAAATGTTTTTATTTATTTCTTATTATTTAAGTGTTTACAAGTAAAAGTATTTTATAAATTATAATTTAGTTTAGTATTAAATATTTTACATTTTATTTTAAAGATTTTATCTACTTATTATCATAATCTATGCATACATATAAGTTTACACAACTAGCGTTGATTTTTTTTGACCTATTCGTATTATTCTATTAATAAAATTGTTAAAAACTCAGAATTAAATCAGAAATTTTTTGAAGTCTCACGCATAGTCTTCGTCACTATATTCACCATCGTCTTCGTCAGATGATATGATTTTTCGAGGTTTCTTCTTACTTCTTTGTAGGCTTTGCTTGCGAGCCGCAGTTTTAGCAACATTAAGTGACGATTTAACCATGCGCGATGTTGGTGTTCCATGATTTTCCTGTAAACATAAGACAATAAAAGTACATTTAGAACTTACATATATACACTTTGCGAAATTCAATTTGTCCAATGTATTTTGTGTTAAGCATGGCGGCATTTTTATACCATGCATCCATAGGATGAAATGGTATATTAAAGTCGCCAAAATGTATGTAACAGCGAAAAGGAAGCTTTTCCGACCCTATAAAGTATATATATTCTTGATCAGTATCAATAGCCGAGTCGATTGAAACATGTCAGTCTGTCTGTCCGTCTGTAGGATCATCGAGATATCAGAGACTATAAGAGCTAGAGCTACCAAACTTGGCATGTAGACTCGTTTGCTCTGCAGGTAGATCGAGTTTATTTTTTTTCGCCCCGCCCCCTTCCGCCCCCACTATTTGAAAAATAATATTTTGAGCCCCCATATCTCGGGAACAATAAAAGCTAGAGCTATCGCATTTGGACAGTATATGCGTGCAGTATGCACGCAGACCAAGTTTGTTTCAAATTTTGGCCACACCCCATTCCGCCTCCGAAATTCGACAAATTTGATTTTCACCCGAAATATTTATCGTATCGTAATTTAATTTGGCACACTAATACATGTTACGAATACCTATCATCCCACCAAATATCACAAGAATCGGAATAAAAATTACCAAATTATACATAGAAACGTTTTTCCCTATCGTAGACAGAAGATGCCTACAGTACGCACGCAGACCAAGTTTGTTTCAAATTTTAACCACGCCCCCTTCCGGTTCCGAAATTCAACAAATTTGATTTTCATCCGAAATATTTATCGTATCGTAATTTAATTATTCCGATCCCTAAGGTTTTTTGCTGGAATAATAGATATTCGTAACATGTATTAGTGTGCCAAATTACGATAAGTATTTCGGGTGAAAATCAAATTTGTCGAATTTCGGAGGCGGAAGGGGGCGTGGCCAAAATTTGAAACAAACTTCGTCTGCGTGCGTACTGCACGCACCTACTGTCCACGATGGCTCTAGCTTTTATAGTTCCCGGGATATAGGGGCTCATAATATTGGTTCTCAAATGGCGCGGGCGGAAGGGGGCGTGGCAAAAATAAAACAAAAACATGCCAAATTTTGTAGCTCTTTTTTTTATAGTTGCTAATATCTAGGCACTCTATCGGACGGACAGACGGACTGACGGACATGGCTATATCACTTTCTCTTTTCATGCTGATCGAGAATATATATACTTTGTAGTGTCGGAAAAGCCTGTTACATACATTTTGGCTTTACGATTCGTTCTCTGCGTTAAAAACATCCGACCAATTTTCCAAAAGGGGATTTCCCTCTGTAAGGGTAAACAAATAGTATTTATATACGTTTAATGACAGTCCATTCATCAATTTGAGTTCATTAACCACATTTTTTTAAAATAATGTAAAAAAAAAAATATTAAAAGAAAATTGAAATCCGACCCAATGTTTAATCAGTTAATTATGGGTTTCCATAAATAAGGTTTCAAGAGGTGCAATTTTAACTTTAAGTCTGTTAAATACGGGTTGCATAGATTGGTTTTTGAGTTTATAAAAGAATAAGTAAAGACATTTACTGTATAGACTCAAAACCCCACTCTCAAAACCTCACTGACGTAAGTTCTTGCTTTAATTAATATGGCGCATACAGTTACAAATAGAGTAACTATTGGATATTCAAATTGAATCTTAACTTACTTCTGTGAAAGTTTGATATATGTATGTTCTTGCTTCAATTAATATGGCACACATAGTTACAAATTTACTCTATTGAATATTCAAACTCATTCTTAACTTACTGCTGTGATAGTTTGATATATATGCGAGGAATGAGCTTTGCTTACATTTGTCATTGATATAATATTGGTGCTGTAATTTGGTGTCTCCGGTTTAATTGAAATAAAGTTGTCCAAACAAACTGCTGTGTCTAAATAATTCAAATTTGATTTGTCATGTATTTCCTCTGCGTCCGAGTCGGCATCCTCTGGGTCTAGTTTTAACATAAGTTGCTTGAACTAAAAGAAAAGCATGTCTGAATTTATATTTCTGAAAGATTTATACAATACTTACATCCAAATATTTGACAACAAGATCTAATTTTTTCTCATCTGTAAAAGAATGCGTATTTTCAGAATTTGTCATCTGTTGAGATTTTTGTTTACGAATAATATCGATTGTCGTCTTTGGGTTAAACTCTACAACCTTGCGACGTGTAATAGTTTTTTCATACAACTTTTGTTTAGAAGGCGAATACCGGGATATTTTTCAATCTGTAAGGCCATACATATCCTTTAAGTGATCTTTCAATATTAACAATAACATGCAAGCCTGTGCAGATGTTATACACTTTTTAATCTCAGTCATATCTTGCGGCAACCGATGAAAGAGAACTTGTGGATCCTCCTCATCATCATCGTCCTCAAGTAAGTCCCCTTCCTTATCATTTGGTTTCAAATGTTCCTTGAATGTTGCAAGCAGGTGTGTGTCGGCCATAGATATAAGTAAGTCAATTTGATGAATGAGATAAAGCGGCTCGTCTTGAACTACATATGGAAAATATGCTAGATTATCAGCATATACAACACGATAAATATTTCGGGTGAAAATCAAATTTGTTGAATTTCGGAGGCCGAAATTTGAAACAAATTTGGTCTGCGTGCGTACTGCACGCATCTTCTGTCTAGGATAGCTCTAGCTTTTATAGCATGAAAAAAAAAACAAAACATGCCAAATTTGTTAGCTCTAGCTTTTATATTTGCTGAGATCTAGGCACTCTATCGGACGGACGGACTGACGGACATGGCTATATCACTTTCTCTTTTCATGCTGATCGAGAATATATATACTTTGTAGTGTCGGAAAAGCTTCCTTCTGCCTGTTGCATACATTTTGGCTTTAATATACCATTTGATCCTATGGATGCATGGTATACAAAATTTGTAATGACAATTTTTTTTTGTAATGACAAAATCGGAGGTTATGTTTATCCGATTTTCTTGCAATCTAGGAATATGATTATTCGCATCTTACTTTTTTTTTTTGTATGGAAGCCATATGATATAGTGGTCCGATCTCGTAGATAATGTGTCTGCTTTATAAAAAAGCTTATATACGAACTGTGCGACTAGTTGGCATACGTTAAGACTGACAGACGGACATGTCTGCTCATGCTGATCAAGAATATATATACTTTTTGGGGTAGGAAACGATTCGTTGTGATGGTTCCAATGGTAGCTAAGTGATATAGTAGTCCGATCTTGTTCAAATTTGGCCCGGACCTTTGATTATATAATGAACTGCCAAATATTAAGTCTCATGATGAAGTTTTTCATAATAAAATTTCCGTGAAAAACAGTGAAGTTATTGATTTAAAACTATATATTCAACAGATGGTTCCTACAGGAGCAACATGATAGTTGTCCGATCCGGATGAATCCGAAATATTCATTGCATGCAGTATATACAAGATTTCGTGTAGTTCCATAGCTTTAGCGGTCTAGGAGGAGAAGCTTTTCATGCTTATCAATATATCTGAGGCGCACACCCATTATTTTGGATTGAATTAGGAACGATTTTTAATTTTTTTGACAGTCTATCAACATTTATTTTAACTACAAATGCATATATGTATGTACATACATATAACTGTACATGAACTGTTTATTAAATAAATACTGTTTCTATAATTAAATTTCATAAAATACAAAATTAAATTTCATAAAATACAAAATTTACATTCATAAATTTCGCCAGGATTAAAATGAACAATTTTTCAAACAATTTCCACCGCCACAAAGATTTCATAGTTTAACATAACATACTGTATGGTATATAAACAAGGAGTGAGGGTGAAAGCTCTAAGATTGGTGTTATGTTCTGATTGAAACAAATACAATGGAAATGTTTTTATTTATTTCTTATTATTTAAGTGTTTACAAGTAAAAGTATTTTATAAATTATAATTTAGTTTAGTATTAAATATTTTACATTTTATTTTAAAGATTTTATCTACTTATTATCATAATCTATGAATACATATAAGTTTACACAACTAGCGTTGATTTTTTTTTGACCTATTCGTATTATTCTATTAATAAAATTGTTAAAAACTCAGAATTAAATCAGAAATTTTTTGAAGTCTCACGCATAGTCTTCGTCACTATATTCACCATCGTCTTCGTCAGATGATATGATTTTTCGAGGTTTCTTCTTACTTCTTTGTAGGCTTTGCTTGCGAGCCGCAGTTTTAGCAACATTAAGTGACGATTTAACCATGCGCGATGTTGGTGTTCCATGATTTTCCTGTAAACATAAGACAATAAAAGTACATTTAGAACTTACATATATACACTTTGCGAAATTCAATTTGTCCAATGTATTTTGTGTTAAGCATGGCGGCATTTTTATACCATGCATCCATAGGATGAAATGGTATATTAAAGTCGCCAAAATGTATGTAACAGCGAGAAGGAAGCTTTTCCGACCCTATAAAGTATATATATTCTTGATCAGTATCAATAGCCGAGTCGATTGAAACATGTCAGTCTGTCTGTCCGTTTGTTGGATCATCGAGATATCAGAGACTATAAGAGCTAGAGCTACCAAACTTGGCATGTAGACTCGTTTGCTCTGCAGGTAGATCGAGTTTTTTTTTTTTTCGCCCCGCCCCCTTCCGCCCCCACTATTTGAAAAATAATATTTTGAGCCCCCATATCTCGGGAACAATAAAAGCTAGAGCTATCGCATTTGGACAGTATATGCGTGCAGTATGCACGCAGACCAAGTTTGTTTCAAATTTTGGCCACACCCCATTCCGCCTCCGAAATTCGACAAATTTGATTTTCACCCGAAATATTTATCGTATCGTAATTTAATTTGGCACACTTTGGAATTTAATTATTCCGATCCCTAAGGTTTTTTGCTGGAATAATAGATATTCGTAACATGTATTAGTGTGCCAAATTACGATAAGTATTTCGGGTGAAAATCAAATTTGTCGAATTTCGGAGGCGGAAGGGGGCGTGGCCAAAATTTGAAACAAACTTCGTCTGCGTGCGTACTGCACGCACCTACTGTCCACGATGGCTCTAGCTTTTATAGTTCCCGAGATAAAGGGGCTCATAATATTGGTTCTCAAATAGCGCGGGCGGAAGGGGGCGTGGCAAAAAAAAAACAAAAACATGCCAAATTTTGTAGCTCTTTTTTTTATAGTTGCTAATATCTAGGCACTCTATCGGACGGACAGACGGACTGACGGACATGGCTATATCACTTTCTCTTTTCATGCTGATCGAGAATATATATACTTTGTAGTGTCGGAAAAGCCTGTTACATACATTTTGGCTTTACGATTCGTTCTCTGCGTTAAAAACATCCGACCAATTTTCCAAAAGGGGATTTCCCTCTGTAAGGGTATACAAATAGTATTTATATACGTTTAATGACAGTCCATTCATCAATTTGAGTTCATTAACCACATTTTTTTAAAATAATGTAAAAAAAAAATATTAAAAGAAAATTGAAATCCGACCCAATGTTTAATCAGTTAATTATGGGTTTCCATAAATAAGGTTTCAAGAGGTGCAATTTTAACTTTAAGTCTGTTAAATACGGGTTGCATAGATTGGTTTTTGAGTTTATAAAAGAATAAGTAAAGACATTTACTGTATAGACTCAAAACCTCACTGACGTAAGTTCTTGCTTTAATTAATATGGCGCATACAGTTACAAATAGAGTAACTATTGGATATTCAAATTGAATCTTAACTTACTTCTGTGAAAGTTCGATATATGTATGTTCTTGCTTCAATTAATATGGCACACATAGTTACAAATTTACTCTATTGAATATTCAAACTCATTCTTAACTTACTGCTGTGATAGTTTGATATATATGCGAGGAATGAGCTTTGCTTACATTTGTCATTGATATAATATTGGTGCTGTAATTTGGTGTCTCCGGTTTAATTGAAATAAAGTTGTCCAAACAAACTGCTGTGTCTAAATTATTCAAATTTGATTTGTCATGTATTTCCTCTGCGTCCGAGTCGGCATCCTCTGGGTCTAGTTTTAACATAAGTTGCTTGAACTAAAAGAAAAGCATGTCTGAATTTATATTTCTGAAAGATTTATACAATACTTACATCCAAATATTTGACAACAAGATCTAATTTTTTCTCATCTGTAAAAGAATGCGTATTTTCAGAATTTGTCATCTGTTGAGATTTTTGTTTACGAATAATATCGATTGTCGTCTTTGGGTTAAACTCTACAACCTTGCGACGTGTAATAGTTTTTTCATACAACTTTTGTTCAGAAGGCGAATACCGGGATATTTTTCAATCTGTAAGGCCATACATATCCTTTAAGTGATCTTTCAATATTAACAATAACATGCAAGCCTGTGCAGATGTTATACACTTTTTAATCTCAGTCATATCTTGCGGCAACCGATGAAAGAGAACTTGTGGATCCTCCTCATCATCATCGTCCTCAAGTAAGTCCCCTTCCTTATCATTTGGTTTCAAATGTTCCTTGAATGTTGCAAGCAGGTGTGTGTCGGCCATAGATATAAGTAAGTCAATTTGATGAATGAGATAAAGCGGCTCGTCTTGAACTACATATGGAAAATATGCTAGATTATCAGCATATACAACACGATAAATATTTCGGGTGAAAATCAAATTTGTTGAATTTCGGAGGCCGAAATTTGAAACAAATTTGGTCTGCGTGCGTACTGCACGCATCTTCTGTCTAGGATAGCTCTAGCTTTTATAGCATGAAAAAAAAAACAAAACATGCCAAATTTGTTAGCTCTAGCTTTTATATTTGCTGAGATCTAGGCACTCTATCGGACGGACGGACTGACGGACATGGCTATATCACTTTCTCTTTTCATGCTGATCGAGAATATATATACTTTGTAGTGTCGGAAAAGCTTCCTTCTGCCTGTTGCATACATTTTGGCTTTAATATACCATTTGATCCTATGGATGCATGGTATACAAAATTTGTAATGACAATTTTTTTTTGTAATGACAAAATCGGAGGTTATGTTTATCCGATTTTCTTGCAATCTAGGAATATGATTATTCGCATCTTACTTTTTTTTTTTGTATGGAAGCCATATGATATAGTGGTCCGATCTCGTAGATAATGTGTCTGCTTTATAAAAAAGCTTATATACGAACTGTGCGACTAGTTGGCATCTTGTTCAAATTTGGCCCGAACTTTTGATTATATAATGAACTGCCAAATATTAAGTCTCATGATGAAGTTTTTCATAATGAAATTTCCGTGAAAAACAGTGAAGTTATTGATTTAAAACTATATATTCAACAGATGGTTCCTATAGGAGCAACATGATAGTTGTCCGATCCGGATGAATCCGAAATATTCATTGCATGCAGTATATACAAGATTTCGTGTAGTTCTATAGCTTTAGCGGTCTAGGAGGAGAAGCTTTTCATGCTTATCAATATATCTGAGGCGCACACCCATTATTTTGGATTGAATTAGGAACGATTTTTAATCTTTTTGACAGTCTATCAACATTTATTTTAACTACAAATGCATATATGTATGTACATACATATAACTGTACATGAACTGTTTATTAAATAAATACTGTTTCTATAATTAAATTTCATAAAATACAAAATTTACATTCTTAAATTTCGCCAGGATTAAAATGAACAATTTTTCAAACAATTTCCACCGCCACAAAGATTTCATAGTTTAACATAACATACTGAATGGTATATAAACAAGGAGTGAGGGTGAAAGCTCTAAGATTGGTGTTATGTTCTGATTGAAACAAATACAATGGAAATGTTTTTATTTATTTCTTATTATTTAAGTGTTTACAAGTAAAAGTATTTTATAAATTATAATTTAGTTTAGTATTAAATATTTTACATTTTATTTTAAAGATTTTATCTACTTATTATCATAATCTATGCATACATATAAGTTTACACAACTAGCGTTGATTTTTTTGACCTATTCGTATTATTCTATTAATAAAATTGTTAAAAACTCAGAATTAAATCAGAAATTTTTTGAAGTCTCACGCATAGTCTTCGTCACTATATTCACCATCGTCTTCGTCAGATGATATGATTTTTCGAGGTTTCTTCTTACTTCTTTGTAGGCTTTGCTTGCGAGCCGCAGTTTTAGCAACATTAAGTGA
Organism: Drosophila sp. 14030-0761.01; assembly: GCA_018150735.1. Lineage (NCBI taxonomy): Eukaryota > Metazoa > Arthropoda > Insecta > Diptera > Drosophilidae > Drosophila > Drosophila sp. 14030-0761.01. The sequence continues at coordinate 30,935,881 of JAECWO010000031.1, forward strand.
CGATTTAACCATGCGCGATGTTGGTGTTCCATGATTTTCCTGTAAACATAAGACAATAAAAGTACATTTAGAACTTACATATATACACTTTGCGAAATTCAATTTGTCCAATGTATTTTGTGTTAAGCATGGCGGCATTTTTATACCATGCATCCATAGGATGAAATGGTATATTAAAGTCGCCAAAATGTATGTAACAGCGAAAAGGAAGCTTTATAAAGTATATATATTCTTGATCAGTATCAATAGCCGAGTCGATTGAAACATGTCAGTCTGTCTGTCCGTCTGTAGGATCATCGAGATATCAGAGACTATAAGAGCTAGAGCTACCAAACTTGGCATGTAGACTCGTTTGCTCTGCAGGTAGATCGAGTTTATTTTTTTTTTCGCCCCGCCCCCTTCCGCCCCCACTATTTGAAAAATAATATTTTGAGCCCCCATATCTCGGGAACAATAAAAGCTAGAGCTATCGCATTTGGACAGTATATGCGTGCAGTATGCACGCAGACCAAGTTTGTTTCAAATTTTGGCCACACCCCATTCCGCCTCCGAAATTCGACAAATTTGATTTTCACCCGAAATATTTATCGTATCGTAATTTAATTTGGCACATTAATACATGTTACGAATACCTATCATCCCACCAAATATCACAAGAATCGGAATAAAAATTACCAAATTATACATAGAAACGTTTTTCCCTATCGTAGACAGAAGATGCCTACAGTACGCACGCAGACCAAGTTTGTTTCAAATTTTAACCACGCCCCCTTCCGGTTCCGAAATTCAACAAATTTGATTTTCATCCGAAATATTTATCGTATCGTAATTTAATTATTCCGATCCCTAAGGTTTTTTGCTGGAATAATAGATATTCGTAACATGTATTAGTGTGCCAAATTACGATAAGTATTTCGGGTGAAAATCAAATTTGTCGAATTTCGGAGGCGGAAGGGGGCGTGGCCAAAATTTGAAACAAACTTCGTCTGCGTGCGTACTGCACGCACCTACTGTCCACGATGGCTCTAGCTTTTATAGTTCCCGGGATATAGGGGCTCATAATATTGGTTCTCAAATAGCGCGGGCGGAAGGGGGCGTGGCAAAAAAAAAAACAAAAACATGCCAAATTTTGTAGCTCTTTTTTTTATAGTTGCTAAGATCTAGGCACTCTATCGGACGGACAGACGGACTGACGGACATGGCTATATCACTTTCTCTTTTCATGCTGATCGAGAATATATATACTTTGTAGTGTCGGAAAAGCCTGTTACATACATTTTGGCTTTACGATTCGTTCTCTGCGTTACAAACATCCGACCAATTTTCCAAAAGGGGATTTCCCTCTGTAAGGGTATACAAATGTTATTTATATACGTTTAATGACAGTCCATTCATCAATTTGAGTTCATTAACCACATTTTTTTAAAATAATGCAAAAAAAAAAATATTAAAAGAAAATTGAAATCCGACCCAATGTTTAATCAGTTAATTATGGGTTTCCATAAATAAGGTTTCAAGAGGTGCAATTTTAACTTTAAGTCTGTTAAATACGGGTTGCATAGATTGGTTTTTGAGTTTATAAAAGAATAAGTAAAGACATTTACTGTGTAGACTCAAAACCCCACTCTCAAAACCTCACTGACATAAGTTCTTGCTTTAATTAATATGGCGCATACAGTTACAAATAGAGTAACTATTGGATATTCAAATTGAATCTTAACTTACTTCTGTGAAAGTTTGATATATGTGTGTTCTTGCTTCAATTAATATGGCACACATAGTTACAAATTTACTCTATTGAATATTCAAACTCATTCTTAACTTACTGCTGTGATAGTTTGATATATATGCGAGGAATGAGCTTTGCTTACATTTGTCATTGATATAATATTGGTGCTGTAATTTGGTGTCTCCGGTATAATTGAAGTAAAGTTGTCCAAACAAACTGCTGTGTCTAAATTATTCAAATTTGATTTGTCATGTATTTCCTCTGCGTCCGAGTCGGCATCCTCTGGGTCTAGTTTTAACATAAGTTGCTTGAACTAAAAGAAAAGCATGTCTAAATTTATATTTCTGAAAGATTTATACAATACTTACATCCAAATATTTGACAACAAGATCTAATTTTTCCTCATCTGTAAAAGAATGCGTATTTTCAGAATTTGTCATCTGTTGAGATTTTTGTTTACGAATAATATCGATTGTCGTCTTTGGGTTAAACTCTACAACACTGCGACGTGTAATAGTTTTTTCATACAACTTTTGTTCAGAAGGCGAATACCGGGATATTTTTCCATCTGTAAGGCCATACATATCCTTTAAGTGATCTTTCAATATTAACAATAACATGCAAGCCTGTGCAGATGTTATACACTTTTTAATCTCAGTCATATCTTGCGGCAACCGATGAAAGAGAACTTGTGGATCCTCCTCATCATCATCGTCCTCAAGTAAGTCCCCTTCCTTATCATTTGGTTTCAAATGTTCCTTGAATGTTGCAAGCAGGTGTGTGCCGGCCATAGATATAAGTAAGTCAATTTGATGAATGAGATAAAGCGGCTCGTCTTGAACTACATATGGAAAATATGCTAGATTATCAGCAATATACAACATCTGCTGCAAGGAAGTTTTCTGATCATCGAATTGTTTGGTAACAGTCTGAACCAAAGCACGCCTTTGTGGCTTAGTTGTCCGAAGAAGTGTATACAAAAAGTCGTTTAAAGCAGTTGTCGCTTGGTCGGGCCCACGATCTCTGGAAGCAGCAGCAAGTGTTTATAATTTATAAAACATACGAAAATAGCGCAACTGGAGATAAGCAACTTACGCATATCCACGAATTACTTCCAATTTTCCTGGGTTGTTTCCTTGTAATATTTCCTGCAGTCTGAAGCAAAGTTGTAGTCCGTATTGCACTTTCATATTAACAAATCCTGAATATGTTTTATCAATATCTTTCAATAATGCATCAGCTCGATGGGCCGACTGAAAATACATTAAAGTATCAAATATGAAAACAACGCTATTTAAAGTACATGGTTGCTTAACACCCAAAGGGAACCTTTTTGTGATTTTTTTTTAAGATTAAAAAAAAAATTTTTTAATTAAAAGAAAAAGCTTCGGATTTGTCAAATTGCAAGTTCTTGTCTTACTCAAGCACTCAATAAATAGAGTTAACTAAATGTAAAGACCTTTGTGTTAAAACCCGGCACGGCACGCATACATATGTATACTATGTATGTATGCAGCATGCAATATTTTTATGCTTGTATGACAGCTAAATGACCACTTTGTTCAAGTCTGTCGCCGGATTCGCATAGACTCTGTGATTTCTCATTCAATTTATTCGAGACTCTCCTTTTAAACCACCATGGGCAAGGAAAAGATTCACATTAACATTGTCGTCATTGGACACGTCGATTCTGGCAAGTCCACGACCACCGGTCACTTGATCTACAAGTGCGGTGGTATCGACAAGCGTACCATCGAGAAGTTCGAGAAGGAGGCTCAGGAAATGGGCAAAGGTTCCTTCAAGTACGCATGGGTTTTGGATAAATTGAAGGCCGAGCGTGAGCGTGGTATCACCATCGATATCGCCCTGTGGAAGTTCGAGACTTCCCGCTACTATGTGACCATCATTGACGCCCCTGGCCACAGAGATTTTATCAAGAACATGATCACTGGTACCTCCCAGGCTGATTGTGCTGTGTTGATTGTTGCTGCCGGTACTGGCGAGTTCGAGGCCGGTATCTCCAAGAACGGACAGACCCGTGAGCACGCTCTGCTTGCCTTCACCCTGGGTGTGAAGCAACTGATTGTTGATGTGAACAAGATGGATTCATCTGAGCCACCATACAGCGAGTCCCGTTATGAGGAAATCAAGAAGGAAGTGTCCTCATACATCAAGAAGATCGGTTACAATCCAGCTGCCGTTGCCTTCGTGCCCATCTCCGGATGGCACATGCCATGGTTCAAGGGATGGAAGGTGGAGCGCAAGGAGGCTAACGCCGATGGCAAGACCCTCATTGAAGCTCTCGACGCCATTCTGCCCCCATCTCGTCCCACTGACAAGACCCTGCGTCTGCCCCTGCAGGATGTCTACAAAATTGGCGGTATCGGAACAGTACCCGTCGGTCGTGTTGAGACCGGTATCTTGAAGCCTGGATGCGCTATTGTCTTCGCCCAAGCTAACATCACCACTGAGGTTAAGTCCGTGGAAATGCACCACGAAGCCCTCGTCGAGGCTGTTCCCGGAGACAATGTTGGTTTCAACGTTAAGAACGTCGCCGTCAAGGAATTGCATCGTGGCTACGTTGCCGGTGACTCCAAGGCCAGCCCACCCAAGGGTGCTGCTGACTTCACCGCCCAGGTCATAGTGCTGAACCATCCCGGTCAGATCGCCAACGGCTACACCCCAGTGTTGGATTGCCACACCGCTCACATCGCTTGCAAGTTCGCTGAGATCAAGGAGAAGGTCGATCGTCGTTCCGGCAAGACCACTGAGGAGAACCCCAAGTTCATCAAGTCTGGTGATGCTGCCATCGTCAACTTGGTGCCATCCAAGCCTTTGTGCGTTGAATCCTTCCAGGAATTCCCCCCATTGGGTCGTTTCGCCGTCCGTGACATGAGACAGACCGTCGCTGTGGGTGTCATCAAGGCTGTTAACTTCAAGGATGCCTCCGGTGCCAAGGTCACCAAGGCCGCCGAGAAGGCCACCAAGGGCAAGAAGTAGCTGGTTTGCAACAATAACAACACCACAATCAACAACATGATGATGATGCAGCCACTAACAACAACACTCAACAACAATCAGCAAAACAATAAAAGTAGTTTAGCCGCCTCCAACCCAACAACAACACCAACATCAGTTTTGGCCAAAATGAATGATAAGATAAAGTTGCAGCAAAAGCAAAAATTTAATGTCTTCCATCGCAAAGAGTTTCGGAGGATACGAATGCTACTAGGTCGCTTAATTGGATCGATGATGGGATGAGGGTTTGACGTTTTGGAGGAGGATCGATGGAGCACAAAACTCCCTGTCCGCCTGACTCCATCACACACACACCTACCCAGCCACAAAAAACACTACTCATCCTTGTCCTCCCGCAACTTTTTAGTTTACTATATATGATATTATAATAAATTGGACCCCGATTTTTTTTGTTATAGTATTGTATCTGGATATTCAAGCTTAAAGCGCCTCCTAGCATTTATATAACCAAATTTTGTTTTTGTACTTTTGATTTGTAATCCTTATCTTACATTTACATACATATATATACCTTTATTGCACTCAACATCCAAACAACTACTTTGTATACATGAAAAAAAGATTATAGAAGCGATAACTTTATTTACAAAAAAAGAAAAAATAAACAAAAACCATCATTTTTGTAATTGAAAAAAAAAAAAAAATGATATAGTCAGCCGATTTTTATGAAATTTATCAGGATTATAATTTATTTTGTATAAATGTTTAATGCGAAGTTGTATGATAATCGCATAAGAAACAGTTACACTTCTGATCTCCACGCGTGCAGTCGAAACAAGAGCGAACTAATTTACGTTCTCTCTATCTCTTCACTGAGAGCTTGAATCTGTACGTTAACTACAATCGTTTCGCGAGACCGTTGAAAACTACCAACAAAATTAAACGTCGTAGCAACACTACTGGCGATGCAATTGCATCTGCCTCTCCCACAATGTCTCAACGCAGAAAAACTTACAAACGAGAGCCCCAAAACTCTAAACAATACACCAACTACTTCCTACCACTGCAAGTGCGGGACGAAGAGAACAATGATAGGGCGAACGAAAGTGAAGCTGAGGCCCAAACAGTGGTTGAACCCTCCAATAACTGTACTTAAGCAAAGTGCAGAATTCATCCACCAACTTATCGGAAAACTTAAAATCCAGGAGTACTTTATAAGGTCCATTTCCATCGGCATTAAAACCTTCCTACCAAACATGGAATCATTCGATATAGTCTCTTTGCAACTAAGGCAAAGCAAATGTCAGTTCTTCACTCATGCCCCCAAGACCACTCAACCATTCAAAGCGGTACTATCAGGACTGGATAAACACACCGGTGAAGATGTTAAAAGCATGTTAGTCAATCTTGGACTACAATGCCTTGACGTTAAGATTGTTGAAAAGAAAACAAAATCGAATCATACACTGCTGCTGTACATCATATATTTTGCCACCAAAAGCATAACAATGCAGCAACTGCGCAAAGACTTTATGTATGTCAATCATACTAGGGTTCGTTGGGAATACAAAGAAAAAGTACCCGGTAAGCTAACGCAATGGTATCAATGTCAACTGTTCGGACACGGCTCCAAAAACTGTTCAGTCAACACTGCTTGTGCCCACTGTGGCGAGCCCCACCAAACGGTAAACTGCCCAAAAACCAAAATCCAATGTGCGAACTGTCGAGGCAATCACCCGTCTACGGACCCAGCCTGCCCGTACCGTCTCTCCTATCAGAGTTTACTATTGAAACGATCGTCGCAACACAGCAAGAGACCATTAAATATAGCATTTGCAGACTGAAGGGCTATCTTCGCTTCTTCTCCACACACGAGTGCCCAACCAACAAAGTTTGTAAGCTACAAATCTGCTCTTACTAGCAGCATCTCTTCGCCCAACATCCAAACGCAAGCAACAGATCTCTTCTCTTTCGAAGAAATTAACACTATCCTAACCGAGATGATTTCCAAATTAAGCTACTGCTCTAACAAGGGCGAACAATTTAAAGTTATTACAGAACTTGCTATTAAACATGTCTATGCAAACAAATAACTCAATCGACGCGATTAATATCATGGCATGGAATGCGCGTGCCCTCAAACCAAAAAGAATAGAATTAGTTAAGTTTCTTTTTACTTTTCCGTTTACTATGCGGGCAACACTGCAAAATGCCTTCCCATTGCGTGTAATTTAGCCGGTGATAGGATTCATATGAAAAATATCTACAAGTCAGACTTGATCAAATTTTCCCAATTAAGCGGGGATTTCCTTGTCCTTGGTGACCTAAACTCGAGGCACCGTAACTGGAACTGCACCCGAGCGAATAGTTGGGGAAATATTCTTCATGACCTCGCCGTACTGGGCAAATTTAATATATTATTTCCAAAAGATCCTACTTATATCCCAGCATGTGCAACGTCTAAACCCTCCACTATCGATCTTTGTCTAACAAATATAACAAATCGTATTAGCAACCCGATAGTTATTAAAGATCTTTCTTCGGACCACCTTCCAGTAGTCATCAAGTACTCCAAAAACATAACTCTCATCGAGAAAACGTATCCAATCTTCAAAAAAGCTAACTGGAAAATGTTCAAGCGTGTAGTCGACAATATGCTCATGCCAAATGAAGTAAGCTTTGGTAATCTTCCAATATCATCTTCTCATATAGATTCGCTAGTCGAGTCATTTTTAAAAACAATTAATTGTGCCTTTATGAGATCGACTCCTCACAAACACATCCGAGATACCCACATCAAGCTTCCAGAGCACATTTCTAAGCTTCTCAAATCCAATACGGTCTCGACAGCCTATTATTAAAGCAAGATGTAATCATCTAAACTATATAATCCGCAGAGAGATATTTATCTTTAACAACCAACAATGGAATAAAAAGCTAAGCAAACTGAACAAATGTAGTAAGCCGTTTTGGAACACCACTAAAGCAATCAAAAGAAGGAAACAGTATATTCCCACCTTATATGAGGCTGACGTAGCTTATATAACGGGAATCGAAAAGGCTAATCTATTAAGCAGTTCCTTTGCCTCTAAACATAGCTTGACATCCTCGTACTCAAATCCGGTTACAATAGACTTGGTAACTAGTACTGTCCAAACCATTATCCCAGATCAGATTCAGATCAATAAAATTACAACAAGCGAAATAGATTCTATCCTAAAAAGCCTGAAAACTAAAAAGTCCAGCGGTCCAGATAACATAAGGAATATTTGTTTAAAAAATCTTCCAGCAAATGCTATTAGTTTTCTCGCCATCTTATACAATTGCAGCCTACAAATAGGATACTTCCCAAAACCTTGGAAAATAGCTAAAGTTATCCCAATTGTCAAAGCTGGAAAACCTCCGGACAAGCCACAAAGCTACAGGCCTATTAGTCTATTAAGCAGTCTCTCCAAAATATTTGAAAAAATAATTAAAAGTAGACTACCACCCGTCCAATACGGCTTCAGAGCTGGCCTAAACTGCTCGTTCCCAACCAAGGAACTAAGAAGCTACGTTCAAAATAGTTTCTCCAACAAACAGTCTGCTGGACTCGTCACTCTTGATATTGAAGCTGCTTTTGATACAGTCTGGCACGAAGCACTCATTTACAAACTAATAAACATTAAAACACCCACCTATCTGGTGAATATTCTAAAAAGTTTTTTGCTAGATCGTACTTTCTATATTGAAATAGATGGAAATAGGTCAACAACAAAGGATCTACTAGCTGGTGTCCCACAGGGTTCAGTTCTAGCGCCAGTGCTATTTAACGTTTTCATATACGACATTCCGCAACATCCCCAATGTAAGCTATCTATGTTTGCGGATGACACAGCCATCTATTGTAGAGGCGTGTATTATGCTGACATAAAACAAGCCCTTCAAAGCGGGCTAAACGAACTCGAAGCCTACTATCATAAGTGGAAAATAAAAGTTAATGCCACCAAAACTAATGCCATCTTTTTTTCCAAGAAAAGAAAGGCTTGCTTTCTCCCTGACGGGCCTCTGAAAATCTGCAATTCCCCAGTTAACTGGGTAGATACAGTGCGATACTTAGGTATCCACTTCGATAAAAAGCTTACGTTTAGCACCCATGTTGGATCCACAATCAACAAGATTAACAAAACTATTTGCACCCTTTACCCAATTATTAACCGAAAATCTAAACTTTCTACAGTTAACAAAATGATCATATTCAAAAAACCATTTTTCTCCCTATACTAACATACGGTTCAAGTACCTGGAAGAGATGTGCTGCATCTTACATCAAGAAATTGCAAGTATGCGAAAACAAAATATTAAAGCTCCTACTGAATCTTCCTTTTTTTACCAAAACATCCACCTTATATCATACGGCTGGCGTCAAAACCATTAAACAGATTATTGATCAATCCGACGACTCTTAGTGAAATCACTACTATTAGTCAGTTTAGGAGCATATTTTCTCAAACAAATACTCATATTTCCTAAGGGTAGCCACTGGCACTAAGCCGCTAAATCTTAGTTTAGTCACCTTAGTCCCAGTCACCTATTTAGCTTAAGTTCGTATTTAAGGCATATATTAAAGGTTTTCGCTCATTTTTCCTTGCCATATCATATTGTCATCTTTTAAACTATTTGTATAACTATGTATATAAAAATTTCTCAGCTGAAAAGCAATTTGCTACAACTCTGTAAAATCTCTCCATCACATATAGTTTTAAGAACACTGTATTATCAAAGAGCAATAAAGCGCATTTATTAATAAATCGCATAAGAAACAAAAAAATTTTTAGAAACAACACAATTTTTTCCCACAATCGTTCCTATGGGAGCTTTTTGATATAGTAGTTCGATCTTGTTCAAATTTGGCACGGACCTTTGATTACATAATGAACTGCCAAATATTAAGTCTCATGGTAAAGACCGATGGTTCTGAAAGGAATATATACAAGATTTCGTGTAGTCCTATAGCTTTCGCGGTCAAGGAGGAGAAGCTGTTGATCCAGACAGACGGTCAAACGGATTTTTATGCTGATCAAGAATATATATTTTTTATATGGCCGGAGATGCCTTCTTCTACGCTTTGCACACTTATTTCGTTTTGCATATGTACAAGTAGACTCAAATTATATTATTAAGATTAAACACTGCAATTATCTAAGTCGTTTTTATTAAATAAATAGATCTCAAGACTCCCTATATAGAGATAAACTCAATGTTTTTGTAAAATGTATGTGACGTGAAATGTTACCAGGACACATGCCCGTCCGTGGAACTAGAGAAAGCGAGTAAGGTCAAGATCTAGAAGATCACAAGTTAAGAGAGCTGAGTAGAGAGAGCTGAGAGTTGAGCAGAGGCAAAGTAGAAGTCAGTTGAAGTCATTCTTATCAGTAACAAAAAAATTAAAAAAAAGTCTGTCATACTTATTTTGCCGTTGTCTTAATTACATTTAATTGTCATCCTAATCAACCCCGACCTACTTACACTCTGCGAAAATCAATTAAGGGCACCATATTTTTCCGATGTACTTTGTGTCTAAAATGTGCAAATAATATTTAGCACTTCTATATTTCTTTAGAAAACTCAGCAAAGTCTTACAAAAATTCCTACACTTTATAAACAATTGACTTTGAAAAATCAGCCAAAATAGAATTAAAGGCAAGGTTACAAAAATTAGAAACAAAAAAGATTGTTAGACTGTTAGCTACACTAAAATCTGAAACTCAAATTGAAGAATTGCAACCCATTCCTCTATTATAGCACTCCGTATCTCCTCAAGCGTCTGAAACTTCCTTCCATCAGCGTAAACACATCTTGCAAGATTGCCCCACTTGTGCTCAATAGGACTCAAATCAGGAGAACGTCCTGCCATTCCAAAAGTTCAATTTCTTTGGATTAAAACCTTTGCACCGAGACACGTGTATCGGTGCATTATCTTCCTGAAAAACAGGATCTGAGTCCGGCTGCTGGCATCCAATAGGTCAATGTGATTTGTCGACTTAATTTTTCTGGAAAATGGGAGTCCTATTAAGATGCAAATGGGAGTCCTATTATGATAACATAAGTAAAAGCAGCCCAAAACATTAACGAGCAACCACCACAGTTCCTTTTTGTTGAAACTTGCTTAGATTGAATTTTTTCTCATCTTAAAAAATAATTTTTTTCCACTGCTCGGTCCAAGCCATGTGTTTTCGGCAAAGTGCAACCTTGGGACTTTATGCGCGGTAGACAAATACGGCTTCGACTTCATTTTTCTCTACTTTAGTCGTTTTCTGTCCGATAAAATTTGTTGCACTCGACGTGTAAATATTGGCAATTGCAAATCTGCTTTTATTTTCGACGTGGTTTGTGGTATTTCCCCTCAAACCCTGGTGAAATTATTCTATTGTTGTTTGCTCGATTTTTGTGGTAGCTTTCTTTTAATTTTAAAACATTGTCTACAGCAGAGGCTGATCGATTCAACTGCAATGCAATTTCCCTATTGGCCCTATTGTTGTAAGCAAGGATTTTTGCGATTTCTTTAGGTGTCAGTGTTTTCCTTTTTCCATAATGAACTTTAAAAAAAAATCCTCTCTGCAAGGGTATAAAAATAGGGTGCCTATAATTGAATTTCGCAGACTGTATTTTACTTTTAACATTTTCAATAAACATATCGAATTAAACTTTTCATGTATGTAATACTTACCTCGATCTTGGAATCCGTACTTAAACATATTAAAAATGGTACCATTCGAACAGGATGTACTAAACCTTGACGCAAGACAATTTGAACTACCTTAACAGCCCAGAGCCTCACTGAGTCATCACGATTAAGAAAGCAATCTAGTATCTCTTCCAAATATAGTTGAATGATACGACTTGCCATTCCAGACGACACATCATTCATTTCTTTAAGGTCTTCATGCTTTGATTGCTTTTCCCCTAGAGAAAATATTTAAAAATTAATAAAATTAACAATAGCCACAAATTAAATTACAAACATTCTTTCTCCTTATTATGCATAAACATTTCGGACTCAGTTAAATAAATCCAAATGTTGCGCATGCAGATTATCTTTATCCCGGCATCATTTGTAGTTGAACTTAATAAATCACAGTAAAACTGTTTTAGCTCACTCCGTGTTAGATAATCGTCGTTCATGACACAAAAAGACCCAAGAGAAATAAGTGCCTGTTTTCGAATTTCCTGATTCGAACAACCGGAAAAAAACATTAAACACTCAAAAACATCATCACATATAGATGCGGGAAGTCCACCAATTGTTTCACCTGGTGGTTAGAAACTCTTAATAAAAGTTTAAATTCAATCTTTTTGTTGATTTACCTAAAGCAATTGGTGATTTAAAGTCAAAATACCGCATCAGGATGCCAATTGTAAAAAGACTTCTTCGAAAACTTGGTGTATATATGTTATCTACTTTGTAATTGTTTTGAACCACTTGATTTCGAGATACGTCAAGAACTCTATAAAACCTGCAAAAAAACAATACGAACATTCTTAAAGTTTATAGTAACCGGCCATGTAGCAGAATCATACTTTTGAAAACAATCACGTATTAACTTATAGTTTTTAGTAATCTTATTAACAAGAGCGCCCAAACATGAGACACAACTAGTTACTTCGGCTTGATTACGAGATACCACCAACAACATCAAATGTTCTTCTAAGGAAGCCAAAAATGACTCGCTGGCGTTGTTTACTAATGGTACAACTTTTTCTAAGATATCCGCTACTGCGCATATAAACTTCGCCGCAGTTCCTGAATGGCACTTTATATTCAAATACGGCTCAATAGTTATCGCATGTCTTACTAAAAGTTGGGGCCGAACTTTAGCCAATAAATGAAGTGTTGTTATACAACCGAGCATTCGTGCATTATCGGTGTCTTCCAACTCAATTAGCCGGTCTACAAGTCCATCAGCCAACTGTTGACAGGCTAGTACAATCTCAGCGGGGGGCTCTGTATTTTTTTTTATGGGCTCTTGCAAGCTTCCGTCTAGTTTTACCATGTTTTCCTTTGGTTTAAAAATCTGCATTGAAAAATAACAAATGCTTGTAAAGATATAATTCGTTTTAATTGCTTGTTAAAGAGAATTTATACATACACTCATCAAAAGACCCTCCAACCATGTTGTACCAGTGTCGTGGGCTGTATTTACTACGTCTATAATTTGATTGATTTTTCGCTGAATACCAAACTGATTGGAAATATATATATATATATATATGTATATTAAGATCACTTCAAATTAAATGTTTCTCACACCTACTTTATCATTCTTAATGCAGGGTGTAAACCACATTTTCATAAAGACCTCCGTCACAAGTTTTTGAATGCCTTCCTCGTCGTTTACGCGTCGTATCATTTTTACACATATTTCTGGAATTTTCGCAAAATCTGGATACTCAATACAAATATCCCGCAATATTTTAATTACTCTTTTTCTTACGGAAACCCCAGTATCCTAAAAAAAAAAAAAAAAACCAAAAAAATAATAATAATAATAACTTAGAAAATGCCAGGTTTTACAACTTACCAATATTCGAGTCGACAGCATGTCATAATACTGGTCAATTAATTCTTGATTGCTGAGTACAAATTTTCCAACTAAATCCACAGCTGCTTCTCGTACGGAAATTGCTGTATCTAAAAATTTCTGATTAACGCCCATTTGCATATCTTTTCGCTTCAGCACCAACGGATCAACTTCAACTATATTTGCTAAACATTTCATTGCACGAGTTCTTATAGCAATGGATGGCTCGCTGATGTACAACGAATGCAATAGTTATTAATTAAAACAATAGAAACGTAAAGTAATACTTACTTGACGACTAAAATGATCTTTTTCAAGCATCCATCAAACGACTGACTGAATGGCCGTTTCGTGGCTAAATACTGCGCTATTAACTGAGCGTTATTATAATCTATGTACGTCTTTATTTGGTGTGATGTGTTACTGTGTTCGGCTGAAGCTGAATATGGTTTAATTTTGCTGATCAAGTATTGCTTTCGTTCTTCTAGAACACCAAAAATTTCCAAATTAAGTTCATAGTCAATACCACTAAAAGATTGATTTCCATTCTTTGTTGCGTCTCCGGCGTCATTTTCATCAGAGGATTCCGAATCCGATGTTTCCAAATATTCACCTTAAAGAAATTTTTTTTCAAATTAATCATTACAAGTGCAAGTGGGACTGTTAACAAATTAAACACATTATCATGTTATCTATTTTCAGCTAGCAGTGGATATCAACGCATCTAAGTGCCATTCTTTCTTAGCCTTAGATAAATTATGTGTGTATTCACCCTCAACGGTCCATGTGTGTTTTTGCATATTTGTCAAAAACATCGATATTCAGTTTCATCCATCGGATTTAAAGAGATTAAGTTGTTAGTTTGTGGAAAAATATATATTAAAATATTGGGTTTTTTATGAAGGTTTTATTATTTGGACAATAAAAAATGTCACAAAAGCATTATGAAAATGGACATTGGCGACTTCCATTCGTTTCCAGCAGAGCTCGCATATAACAGTTAAGCGCTTTTTTCTAACGCGTTGCTTATGAACATAAACATATCCGAAAAAAGTGACCACGCGTTTTTAATCTGAGCAGAAGAGCTGTTTTCTTTTTGGTGTTCTTTTGACAGTTATCAGTTGAGCAATTTCTAAAAGGTCTCTAAAAAAGCAACAAGTGAAGAACGAAAAAATATTAAATATATATTTTTGAGAAGCTTCTGTTAAAAGAAGAAAACAATTTAATTGAAGAAAATGTATGCATACATACACAAAAAACACATTGCCTCTATAGGAACGAAAAAAAGGTCTAAAAATAACAATAGCAAAAAAATTAACAAAAAAAAAATGGAATTGTCTGGTTTCCATGGCTTAAAAAAAATTCATGCGGGAAAAACGTTTTTCATCAAATAATGAGGTCATCATAACAGGGATACTATACTGAATAATTATGTGTATTTCAAAGCATAATGACATATGAGTTTAAAAGAATTGTTGAAACGCAAATGCATTGTTGCTGGTATATACCATATAAGGTATATATATTCTTGATCAGCATGATAAGACGAGTTCAAATCCGTTTGTCCGTCTGTTTGTCTATCTGTTTGTCTGTCTGTCTGGATCAACAGCTTCTCCTCCTAGACGGAGTCTTGTATATACTGCATGCATTGTATATCCCGGATTCATTCGGATCGGACGACTATACCATATAGCTCCCATAGGAACCATCAGTCAAAAAATGAGTTTTAGATCAATAACTTCGTTCTTTTTCACCTGATCATTATAAAACTTAACATTTGGCAGTTTACTATACATCCAAACATACGTGCGATTTGATCAAGATCGGACTACTATATCATATAGCTCCCATTGGAACAATCGGACCAAAAATAGTTTTGCTTCTAAAAACTTTTTTTGTTTCTTTTGCGATCATCACCAAATTTGGTAAATAACATTTGCACATAACAAATTATAATCTTGTTAAATTTGTTACAAATCGGATAACTATATGATACAGCTGTCATACAAACAAATGGCAAACTGCATGCTGCATCTCTACATACATGCATATGCATGCGTGCCGTGCTATAGCGTGTAGATTGAGGTTTTTTCACAAAAGCCTTTTCATTTTGGGATCTCCATTTAGGGACTGAGTAACGCAAGAACTTGCAAGGGAATACAAACTTCGGCATGGTCGAAGTTAGCCCGGCCTTCTGGTTATTATTGCTTTTTCTTTAAATATTCCTACATTTTTTCTATGTATTAAGAGCAGTAGTCATCAGATTTTGCCTTTAATACATAGAAATATATGTATAGAAATATGTGCTTCACTGCTTATGCGTGCACTTTTATATAGGCAACTTTTATATCGTCGAAATCAGGCGTTATGTTTATCCGATTGTTTTGAAATTCACGTATATGATGTAATCTCTTTTTATTTATGTATGTAATCAGTTTGGATAAGAAAAGCTTATATACGATCTTTGAATGCCATAGCTCTAAGACTGTGAGACTAGTATTATCTTTGGTAAGCTGTGCTTCAAATTATCTTCAGGGCTAGACGGCATTCCAAATATTCATAGGTTTACAAAATTTTTGAAAGGAAGTTGAATTGGACTATTGCGCATTACTTAATAATATGCTAAACAATTCGTATTTTTCAAACCAATGAAAAAGGGCTAAATTAATTGATATTTTTTTTTTTTTTTTTGCGCGAGTCCCAGGCTTTTCGCCTACCTCCCGCCCAACCGACCGAGGGGCGCAGTCGCATAACGTACGACACGTTATCGCGTGGACGAAGACAAGAAACATAAAATCGAATAACTAAGGCTAATTACGAGCTAAGTAACATAAAATAGACGTTTTTAGTATAGGAAGAGAGGATTCTGTGCTGATCGCTCGGTACAACCGATTGTAGTCAGCACAAAGGACACGAAATGGTTCATGCAAAGCATAGTTAGTAGTACAGCGAGTCAAAGATAAAGGAATAAAGTTTCTGGTAGGTCTACATGGAACAGATGGATTAACCTGAGATAATAACTCAGGCGAATCTATATCACCATTCAAAAGCTTGTGCATAAAGATTACACCAAGCATAATTCTACGGTTAATGAGAGAAGGAAGGTTAATCAAAAGAAGTCTACTGGAGTACGAAGGCAAATTGGCATTGCGATTCCAGTTTAAGCCACGAAGAGCGAAAAGCAGAAATTGTTTCTGTACAGATTCTATTCTAGTTTGGTGCGTCTCATACTGAGGCGACCATACACAAGAACCGTACTCTAGAATAGGCCGTACAAGTGATGTGAAGAGAATCTTGGTTATATATGGGTCGGTGAATTCCTTCGACCACCGCTTTATAAGACGTTCCAATGGACTATGATTAAGAAAATAGGTTACCAATTGAGGAGAAGTTTTATGAAAAGTCATTACTTAGTAGTATTGAGGTTTAACAAGTTGAGCCGGCACCAATACTCGAAATTGTTAAGATCGGCTTGTAAGCAAGCAGGCGAAATCATATCTTTATAACTAAAACAAAGCTTAACGTCATCAGCAAACATAAGCACACGCGAATGTATCATAACTGAGGGAAGATCATTAATAAAGAGTGTAAAAAGCAGAGGGCCCAGATGACTACCCTGAGGCACCCCAGACGTCACATAAATGGAACTGGAAAAGGAAGACTTAAAAAGTACCTTCTGTATTCTATTTGTTAGATACTAGCGAATCCAACAGAGAAAAATTGGCGGAAAGCCAATGTCGCTCAACTTAATAAGCAAAAGCGTATGATTAACAGAATCAAAAGCCTTACTGAAATCAGTATATATGACATCAGTTTGTTTTGCATTTCGAAATCCATCGATTGTTAAAGAAGTGAATTCTAAAAGGTTAGTGGTAGTGGATCTACGTTTCACAAACCCATGCTGGGATGTCGAAATAATAGACCTACAGAAGTGTTGCAATTGAGAAGTAATTATCTTTTCAAAAGCTTTAGGAATAGCAGACAATTTGGAAATACCCCTATAATTTGAAGCTTCGGACTTTTTACCATTTTTATGGAGAGATATAATATATGATTCCTTCCAAATAGCTGTGAAATCAACAGACAACAAAAATAACTTCAAAATTGGCTTACATAAAGCATTTGCACAAAACCTGAGTACGCAACCAGGTATACCATCAGGTCCTGGTGAATACACAGGTTTCGCTAAATTAAGCACGCTGAGAAGCAAACTTTCATCAATCACTGGATTAAAAATACAGTTCGACTTTTTTAACTGATAAGGATACGGAAGTCTTGAATGATATTCCGTTGAGGAGTAGGCAGTCTTGAAAAAATCAGCAAACATATCGGCAATTGCCTGATCAGTGTTAGCTTTATTATTTGCAAACGACAAGGAAGACGGATGCACTGATGTCTTACGTTTAGTATTGACAAAATTATAAAATTGCTTAGGATCGCGAGAAAACTGACATTTGCATATTATATAGATAATCCTTATAGCATTGCATATTAAGGACCATAAATCTCGAGCGAGCAACAGAATACAGAATGAAATCAGAAGAACGGCGAGTTTTTTTAAACTTCTTATAGCATCGTGACTTCACATTTTTGAAGTTGGATAACTCCCGAGAGAACCAAGGAGGTCTATTAGAAATCACCTGTCTCTTGAGAGGAACACAATTATCGAAAAGTGAATCAAGTGTACTATAAAAGAAAGAAATAGCTGAGTCCATGTCTATACAATTGTACAGATAAGACCAATCCGTAGCAAGAATGAAATCATTAAGATTAGAAAAATCTGTTTTACGAAAGCATCGGGTTCGAGGTATCATATTAGCACCAAGTAGTGGTGGAAGAAAAGGTAGATCAATTGTTAAATTTAAAGTAAATTTGAATTGACTTGAGATAGAGACATCTCAAGAAGGCCGTCAACAAAGTCATGTGACGTGGAAGGCAACAGTATAGTAGACTCATCCGCAAGGGACCATGCTATAGAAGGTAAATTAAAATCACCTAGAACAATGAGAATATCACGATTAGAAGTTAAAGCAGAGGCAGAACGAATTGCCTCTAAATGATTTAAATAAGCCACCATGTCAGACTGCGGTGGAATATAAGAACAAGTGATGTAGGCGGAAAAAGAATGATAATCTACCTTAACACCGACAAACTCAATCTCCTGATTATAAGAAGGCTGAATCTGTTCAGATGGTAAAGCAGCATCAACAGCAATCAAAACTCCTCCACCAACGCGAGGAGTTCGATCACATGTTAATACAGAAAATTTTGAAGCAAAAACAGATGCATCAGCAATGTCAGGTTTTAGCCACGTCTCCGTAAAAGCTAAAATGTTATTCGTAAAAGAAAGGCTATCTACATAGAGATTAGTAAGTTTTGATTTCAGTCCTCTCACATTCTGGTAACCCAGATTGAGGGACGAATCTAGTTTTTTGACACACCAACAGATGCTGGTGTGCCTGAAACAGTATTAGTAGCTTGAGCAGCACTTGGCAGGCGAATCGGTGGCCGATTTTTCTTTTTCACAGTATATTCTTTAACTATAATGTGCTCCGGCCAAAAACGTTTATGACATATAGTGTCAAAACTATTGGCAGAGACACTTATTTTAAATGACGAAATGTCACGGGCATACGAAAATTTAAACTTTTCCACTGCAATATTCGGGTCTTTAACCACAGAACGAATATAGGCTATAACATCATCAGATGTGACTTCAGGGGCAAGCCTAGAAACAAATACATGTTTCTTTGGTGGAACACCAATAAGATCCCTTGGCGGCTGTGCTACAATAGCAGCTGCAACATTGGGTGTTGCAACTGCTGACGCAGCAAAGCCACTAACAGGGCCTCCTATGATAAAACTATCGGCAATTTCCATTCGATTGCAAGATTGCCCGGACAAATCGGATACTTCGCCTACTTTCGCATTAGATGCGAGGTTACTACCAGGCGATATGGGAGTAACCTCAATGCCCGGAATTACCGGGCTTTTAAACGATATTAGGCGCTGATTACTGCATCTCATTCTCGATACCGCGGCAAGAATCACATCCATACTTCAAGCCTCCACCGATTTTAATAGTGTCATGAATCTTCGGCGTGAGACCCGCACACTTCACATGTACGGGATTCTCACACAACCAACAGAAGATATAATCATGACAATCTTTAGCGTCGGTGGAAACTTTGCAGTTTCTTTTGGAGCAGACAGACATTATAATTTTTTTTTAAAAATAAATTGAAGAAAATAATATAAAACTATACATATACTGACCGGATCTGAGCACAAGGGTTAATAAATGTAAAGCTTACAAACAAAAGCACAAAACGAAAGCACGTATCACTCAGACGCGGGAAAGGAATAGACGAGAGCGCGAACAAAAAGTAATAGGAAAGAGTGGGAGAGCGCAATTTGTACGCGTAGGCGCGAGAGTAAGTTGTAACGGAAAGATGTTAAAACGCAAGAGCAAAAGAATTAACAAAAACAACAACGCCAAGGGAGATTTTGTTGTATGTTAATAAACGTTTTGTTAAAATTTGATTTTGCGTTTTCACAAGTAAACAACCAACAAAAACCAAAACGCGAAATGGAAATAAAAATCGGAAATTATTTTAACTATGCCGAATTGAATATTGAGAAATTTAAGAATTTTATGTCGCGAGGAAAAAAATAAAAGTTTATAAGCGTAAAAAAACACGTCCGTGTTCGTCAACGAGTGAAACCAAAAAAAACAACAACAAAATTGAAACCATCTAGAAAATTTAAGACCCATCAGTTTGATGAACACTGTTGCAAACTTAGCCAAAAACTGGCAGCTAAAGGTTAATTATACAAAATGTGAGTGCATTTTATTTAAACCTCCATCAAAGAAATGTAACAACAATATTAAGAAATATTAATGAAGCTAACTTCGGCTATGCCGAAGAGAGAAGTTATTCACATTTAACGTTTGTATTTGTATGGCAGCTATATGATATAGTTGTCCGATCTTATTCAAATGTGCATGTGGCTGTATAGAAAAGCTTATATACGAACTTTGAATGCCATAGCTCTAAAACTGTGGGACTAGTTTGCGCAGCACCAGACAGACAGGCGGATAGAAGGACAGACGGACATGGCTATATCAACTCGTCTTCTCTTGCTGATCAAGAATATATATACTTTATGGGGTCGGAAACGATCCCTTCTCTGCGTTACAAACATCTGACCAATTTTATAATACCCTCTGCAAGAGTATAAAAACTGGAGACGAGTTTAAAATACTCCAGCACGAAGGTTCCATTTGTATTCCAACGTGCAACAAAGTCAAGTATCTGGGAATTATACTGGATAGGTTTCTCTATTTCGATAGACACGTTAATGAACAAATCAAGAAAACAAGCGTTTCATTTGTACAAAAGAATGTTGTCTTCTAAGCTTCTATGTAGTAGAGTCAAAATAATAATGTACCAAGCCCTAATCAGGCCTATATTTACCTATAGCTGCTTTATATGGTGGAATGTATCTCCTTCCTACAAGGAAAGAATTCGTAAATTTGAAAGAAAGACCGGGCTAACTTCGACCATGCCGAAGTTTGTATACCCTTGCAAGTTCTTGCGTTACTCAATGCTTAAATGGAGATCGCAAAATGGAAAGGGTTTTTGTGTAAAAACCCGTGTCTAGACGCCATAGCACGGCACACACACATATGCGTTTATATAAATATGCAGCATGCAATTTTTTCATTTGTTTGTATCACAGCTATATCATTTGTTATAGCTTGTTATGTGCAAAGTTTACCAAGTTTGGTTATGATCGCAAAAGAAACAACAAAGTTTTTAGAATTCAAACTATTTTTGGTCCAATTGCTCCTATAGGAGCTATATGATAAAGTAATCCGATATTGATCAAATTTGGCACGGACGTTTGGATGTTTAAGTTTTATAACAATCAGATGAAAAACAACGAATTTATTGACTTAAAACTCTTTTTTCGACTGATGGTTCCTATGGGAGCTATAGGATATAGACGTCCGATCCGGATGAATACGAGACAATGCCTGCAGTATATACAAGACTCCGTGCAAAAGTGCAGCTCTGTAGCTATAGCGGTTTAGAAGAAGCTGTTGATCCAGACAGACGGACAGACAGACGGACAAACGGGTTTGAACTGGTCTTGTCATGCTGATCAAGAATATATACATCTTATATGGTCGGAGATGCCTCCTTCTATGCGTTGCACACTTCCGACCAAAATTAATATACCCTTTTTGCAAGGGTATAAATATTAAGGGCTTGTACATCCTTGTGCAGAACTCCTACAAGTATGTTCATTAAATATTATTCTAACGAAGTTCTTTACAAGGCAGCATCAATATACAGGTTCAATACATAATAAAATTGATAAGAACCCATGTCAGAAGATAATTCGGAGAATACTTTTATAAAAGACCCTTTTTTGGAAAGTGATCCCTATTTTATACGAGCCTTAAGCAATAGATTTACATCCCCGAAATATTTCTATACTTCGAGCAAAACAGGTATATTCAAAATAGTTTGGGTATACCAATATCATATTTTTAGAGGGACTAATTGCAAAATAGTAAAAGATAATAAGAAGATAACATCCAAGCTGTTGTAGCTGTTTTGCCGTCGGCAAGCAAGCAATAAAACGTGAAACAAACGTACAAATAAGTACAAAACAGCAAGCAATGATTTACAACGTGAGAATCGCCAATAACAACAAACAAAGATAACGCAAAGGGCAAAGCCAAGGGCTGTTTTGCCGTCGGCAAAACAACAGCTAGCAAAGGGAAAAATGGGCCAAAAACATTGTGATGGGCGCTATTAAATCGAACGCTATCACAATGGACGAAAAAGCAACAATTAGGCCAAACAAGAAAGAAATGATTACAACAACAAGAGCTAAATCGAATAGGCAAAACAATCAGCTTACAAAAGAAATAGAAGTTAAATCAACTGATTGGAGGGCAAAGCAAAGGCAATAACAGCTGAGCATAAAAAAATGCGAAGAACATAAGCAAATGCAAATGCAAACGGCTGACAGTTCTGAACTCCACGCATTAGAACAGAGCCGGCCACGCATAGTCCCCGGGGGCCGAAGTCAAAACGCGAAACTCATGTATACGAGCCGAGCGCTTGCCGAAGCCACCACAAAAAATATTTGAGAGCGTAAAAACAGAATTAGTTTCTCACAGCATTTCGACCCGAGCACTTCTGTGTCGCTCTGCTGAGAGGCTACACATGAAAAAATGGATCCTTGCTTTTTTTCTCTTTCTTTCTCTTGCATTTAATCGTGGACTGCGCTCGTTGTCTTCATTGCGGCGAAATTTGTTCAAATTTTATTTTGCGCAGTGTAAAGCAACAGGAAATGCACAAATACAACGATACTTTTTGTGGGCTCTCTTTGTGGTCGGCTCTGCATTAGAATCAAAGAAAAGCAAGCGGCGAAAGCAAGAGAAAGAGAGCGAGAGAGCGGAGTCACACACATAGTGCACTTCGCACTTCGGGATATGGGCACCGAGAGCATGAAAAGTGAGGGCGGGTGTGAAGGGGGCCCTTGGACGAAACAAAGTGAGGGCCATGCTTGTCAGAAGGAGAGAAGCGGGGGGTGATGGAAGCAGATCGTGCGAGAGCGAGGTCGTATGGCGGGGTAGCCAATAGGAACGAGGCGAATATCGTTGGGGAAGCGCAATATATGATAGAAGATAGGAAGCACATACGATATGAGGGAAATGGGTTGATGTATATATAAGTAAATAATTATAAATATGTTAAAATATGTTAAAATATACAAAAGATATAAATGAATTATTAGAGAAAAAGATAAGAAATGAATGTAATAGAGTTAACCAAAGATATTTGAGACCCATAACGGGACAAAAGGGGTCATATGGCGAGGTTGGGGAATCAAAGGAGGCAAGAGGAGCGGCGACGTAACCAACATAAGCAAAAAGGAGACAAACAAAAGGATGGGCGTGCAGCGGAAGAAAAAGTGGCTGCATGAAGAATTCAAAGGAATAAGCGGTACTTTCACCACGCATAGCAACAGCGAAAGCACGTGGGTGAAAGTAGAGCTGATGGAAAGGTACTGGCTGTACCTATATAAGTACTGCAAGTGATTCATCCAGAGGCCAGGAGACCTATATAAGGGCGACATCAATGCAAGGACGATCATCAAGCGTCAAGCAGCGAAGGAAGAAGGACCACTCAAGACCTCTGGTAGTAATCTTGAGGGTTCAAATTACAAGTCAAAGCGAAGATAGCAAAGCGAAGCATTTAAGACCTCCTGAAGTAACCTTGAAGTGTGGAGAAAAAGTCAGCATACGAAAAGGACCAAGTCTGGGTTCAGGAAATATCCTTGAACCAAAATAAGGACCTCAGGAATATCCTTGGGGGGTATAAAGTTCAGGAAATATCCTGGAACAAGGTCGAAGGGAAACAGGAAATATCCTGGAGGAATATTTTGGGCTCAGGAAGTATCCTTGAACCAAAATAAGGACCTCAGGAAATATCCTTGTGGGCTTAAAGTTTAGGAAATATCCTTGGACAGGGTTAAGGGAAACAGGAAATATCCCAGAGAAATATTTTGGGTTCAGGAAGTATCCTTGGACCAAAATAAGGATCTCAGGAAATATTCTTGAGGGAAGAAAGTTCAGGAAATATCCGTGAACAGGGTTTCGGGCCAACAGGCAACATCCTGGAGGAATATTTTGGGTTCAGGAAATATCCTTGAACCAAAATAAGGATCTCAGGAGATATCCTTGAGGGAAGAAAAAGCAAGAGTAAGGAGATATTAGGAGGGCAGGAGAACTCAAGAGACGTAGTTGAACCCAGGTCAAGGACCTGGGTCATCTGCTTCAACATCAAGGAGCCAACAAAGAACAAAGCAACGAACACAAATCAAGCGAAGAAGAACCAAGAATAACCACGGAAGCATAATCACGTCAAGTCAAGGAAAGAACGAGGATCCAAGGAACACGAAGGACCTCCAATAGCTCGCCAAGGACCCCTACAAAACCTCAAAAAGTATCAATAAAAGCAAAGTTTAAAAGGTCTGTGCCAAATCAAAGAAAAAGACGTTATCATTTATTAGGGCACAAAATAAATTTTGTTGTGCCGAACCTAGCCCTGAAAGTAGCATAACGCCTCTAAGGACGAAACAGGATCGTTACAAAATGTTTAAGCATAGTTTTTGTTTCCTTGTTTTCTTTGCTAAAAAAAATTGTTATTGTAAAGCTAGGTACACACGATGCAAACAATTTGCAGCAAGTTGAAAATAATTTGCAGCAAAATTTTGCACAAATGTTCACACCAATGCAAATATTGCATGAAAATATAGAAAATAGTTGCCGCAAACAGTTATTGCAAATTTTTTGTTTGCGGCAAAACGTGTTCAAACTTGCAAATTTGATTGCAGCAATCAACTTGCTGAAAATTGTTTGCATCGTGTGTGAGCGTCTTTATAACTTATCCTTAGTAAGTATTCTAAGTAAATTCACAAAATGAAATTTAAATTTAAAACAGGTCTGGAGAGCTCGATTGGAGACATTGTCCATTGTATGTATATTAGCACTTTTGCTTGTTTAAGTACATACATACATACATCTGTAAATAAACAATTAAAAAAAAAAAAACAACTATTTATATCCTGTACATAAAACCAACACTTTCCTCAATAAATTCAGTAATCAGGAAACTTGTATATTTAATTGCTATGAAAAGCAAGTAACAAAGGTATAAACAAAGAAGTTATAACAGCTTCTGGGGCGAACAACGAGAGCAAAATAATATTTTAAATGTTAAATAAATCTAACAAATCAAATTTTTTGCACTTTACCAAATTTTTTGTACTATCAATGGTAAAAAAGTTGAGAACCTCCAATTTAAATTTTTGATCTTTTGAGATAATAGCCACAAAAGTGCGGTCACTCTCACGACTTCAAATGGGCATGGCTTTAGACATTTTTTTATACCCTTGCAGAGGGTATTATAAAATTGGTCAGATGTTTGTAACGCAGAGAAGGAATCGTTTCCGACCCCATAAAGTATGTATATTCTTGATCAGCAAGAGAAGACGAGTTGATATAGCCATGTCCGTCTGTCCTTCTGTCCGTCTGTCTGTCTGGTGCTGCGCAAACTAGTTCCGCAGTTTTAGAGCTATGGCATTCAAAGTTCGTATATAAGCTTTTCTATACAGCCACATGCACATCTGCGATTTTGAATAAGATCGGACAACTATATCATATAGCTGCCATACAAATACAAACGTTAAATACGAATAACTTCTCTATTTTTTGAACAATCTTAACCAAACTGATTACGTACATAAATAAAAAGGGATTGCATCATATACGTGAATTTCAAAACAATCGGATAAACATAACGCCTGATTTCGACGATATAAAATTTGCCCATATAAGCAGTGCACGCATAAGCAGTGAAGCACATATATGTGTCAAAATTGCGTTTGTGTGTGTGTTAATTTGAATATCAATCGCTACATTGCCTTGGCACGCTTACTATTTGGCGATTGGCTGCCCCCGGCCAATGTATTTAAAATATTTCTTTATTGATTTAAGAAACAACAAATTTTTTAGGAAATAAAATGTAATGGTCAAGGGCTGCAAGGGTATACAAACTTTGGCATAGCCGAAGTTAGCTTCTTTGATATTTTTTACTTATAAGAAATGTCAAGCTTTATTATTAGACTGTTCTTTTTTATTTTTTGAGATTATTTTGGGTCACTCACGCGACGTTCCTCTAAAACTAAGGGACTAGTTTTCATAGCTGAAGACAGACAGGCGGATACACGGACATGGCTATATCAACTCGTCTTCTCTTGCTGATCAAGAATATATATACTTTATGGGGTCGGAAACGATTCCTTCTCTGCGATACAAACATCTGACCAATGTTTTAATACTCTTTGCAAGGGTATAAAAAACAAACTTTGAATAAATATACAATAAAACATCTTGAGATCTTGAGTACTATTCTTTGGGGACCGTGGTTGACCTTTTGCATAATACGGCTGTAGCTGATTTAATAAAATGTCGATTGCAAAAGACAAAATACTGAAGTTAAATTCGGCTAATGTCAAAGATTTTGTTTTTGGCAACAAACCTTTATATATTGGCGTTAATTTTTCATTTTATTTGTAAACGGTAAGTTTGTTCATGAAATTCTTGCACAATAAAGATTTAAAAACTTAAAAAAATATATTAGTGACGATGTCTTGGACTCACAGCTTGTGAGATTTAACAGACCTACTTATCAAACTATTACTAGAACAAAGCTTTTGCCAAAAGTTTACTTCACTGACTTACCAGTTCTTCTTTTATTTCGCGGCTTCATTTTTCTGGATGCAAAAGACTTCGCACCATCTTTAATTCGACGTCGTTGATATATTACATCTCGATACCATTGAGCCAAATAAAAATGTCGAGCATAGTCCCAAATTAAATTTTCCTCTTGGGCATTTACAGCGAGAAAATCTAGAAGGATCTTTTGCAAAAACTCGGTTCGTTTTTCTTCGGGATGCATCTCAATCTTCATCTAATATTATATAACAAAAAACATTGTATTCCTTTATCGGAAGTATAAAACTCTTGGTACATACGTTAGTAATCGGTAAATCTCCTTCTTTCTCCTGTTCAACTTTAATTGATTTTATCATTGAGTCAATTATGTTAACTTTGCATCGGGATTCAACAATATCTTTACGCAGTCGGGCAGCTACGATTCCAAGATAATCCAATGAAACTAAGCGAATGCTTTGTTCAATGCTCTTATCAGATACATATCGAACTAGCATTGTACCCAACAATGATAACAATAGTTCAGATGCTGGCCACTCTGGCTTATTAACTGTAGCCAACAAATCATGAATAAAATTTTCAAAAAGAGGACGGAAGTCAGTTTCGTTAGACCGTGATTTGCATTTGTTTAAAAATGTCGTTAAAAAATTGCCACCGATGCTGACAGCGACGTCATATTTTTTTAGAACAAGTATATCCTGATTTGGTTTAATAATTTTGCTGGCACCACTTGGAAGATTGTCGTCCATTTCATCAATAAGAAAGGTTTTAAAGTTTGCTTTGCCATTTTCACAAAGGGAATCAGGCAAAATTGTTGCGCATTGAATTAATTGAAGCACAAGTGCAGTAACCATTTGAATATTTCCGCCATTATTTGTCAGTTTATATGGACGAAGATTTTTCTTCGATGAAGGTAATCGATCAATCGATGATAATATGTCTCCCAAGATACTATTTCTTATTTTGTCGTATCTTTCCTTGCGAAATATCTGAAAGTAAATGAACAAAAATAAATCATAAACATATTATATTAATTGTTTTCCGTGAAAAAGGCTTCTTATATACCACCGATAATATTACTCATATATTTTTTTTTACTTTATTTTTTACAAGATTTGCAACGTTTGCGTAATGGTCATCTTTGAAATATTTGAATAAAAAACACTCTAAGCAGTTTTGTTTCTTTGTTCAACTTAATGTAAATCTTAATCAAAACTTTTAAGGAGATTATGTTTTGGGTTTATGTAAACTTATAAACTGAAACACTGCGATAATTTTTCAGTATGGTGATTAAAAGTTGCCTACTTGTTCTACTTATCTTATTTGGAATATATAACCATATACAGCTGCGTCGAAAAAATAGTAGTGCCCTCGTCCAGTTTGACTAACACACAGAATTATGGCTTTAGTGCTTGATTGAGGGTTTTTGGTATGTAAATTTATTATTTAGACAGTATTTGTTTATTTTATAAACAATGACGGGCAATGTATTTTCGTTACTAGAAAATATTTAGGGTTTCGTGAATAATTTGTGGCAAGCAAAAAAATAGTCCATATTTTTAAGATACAAAAATTTTAAGAATAACATTTTCTACTTCGGAGAAA
Source organism: Drosophila sp. 14030-0761.01 (assembly GCA_018150735.1). Lineage (NCBI taxonomy): Eukaryota > Metazoa > Arthropoda > Insecta > Diptera > Drosophilidae > Drosophila > Drosophila sp. 14030-0761.01. The sequence continues at coordinate 30,964,076 of JAECWO010000031.1, forward strand.
TACTTTTAATTTTAAGATAAACTTATTATCTTAAGCTAAAACCTGAATTTGAACAAAGCACAAAGGGACGTTGAAATGAGTTTAACATGTCAAATAATGGTACTCAGAAGCTTTAATTTGATCAAAATATTTTCTTAAAAGTTATAGGAAAAAACATTCGCAGGTGTTGTGCACTTTTTATACCATGCATCAATAGAATGAAATGGTATATTAAAGTCGCCAAAATGTATAAAACAGGCAGAAGGAAGAATCTCCAACCCTATAAAGTATATATATTCTTGATCAGCATGAAAAGAGAAATAGATATAGCCATGTCCGTGTGTCCGTAAAAGTGCAGAGATCTCAGCAACTATAAATGATAGAGCTACCAAATTTGGAATGTAGACTCGTGTATTCTTCTTACTTTTAATTATCTAAATAGAAAATACCACATTCTTTTTGCTTATGTTTTCGTGTGACAAGTCTATTCTTCTAGTTTTTGACTCTTCAAATCTATATACATTGTTGACGTTTATGTAACAAATAATGTGCCTAAAGAAGATACCACTCAAAAAATGTTAATCCAAAATGGATAGGTCGGCCTTGTCTTAATACTAAATGGAAACACATAATTAGTTACTTATTTAGTAAAGCTGTTTACTTACAGTTGTTACCAGTTCTAAGCACACGAATTGGAGAGTCTCGATATTATCTACAAAAAATGGCTCAATAGCAAGTGTTGACAAAGGTAGAACAATAGTGTCGACGAAAATACATTTATCAAACAGTGCTACGAAGACTTTTAACAACTCAACGGCTTTAGAGTAAAAAAGTTGTAAACTCCGGTTGTGGCTTTGATGAGCTTTGATCTTTTTCCGTTGTTGAATTTTTTTTAGACTTTTAACAGTGTATACTGGATCATGTAAAGGAAATATGGTTTCTCGCAATTGAAATTGGGCGAATTTGATAATATGTGATATATTATCCTCTTGTAAGAACTTTAAATCATTGACGGTCGAGTATATATTGCAAATAAGCAAGCAAGCATCCATTGCGTTTAGTATCTTTTCTATAACCTCATCGTCAACAATTTCATCTTCGTCTTCCTAAAAAAAAACAACACATGAATCACCTCTGAAAGAAATTGTTATAAAATAAAGGATATACCGGCCCGGCAAAATAATTTCTGGCCAGATACACGTTTCGCATGGCATAATTGATAAGAAGTGTTAGTTTGTTCTTTGGAATAGAGTCCAGAGCTTGTTTTGCTTTTAGCTTGGCCACATCGTTGCTCATTATGTTGAGGAGTTTCGGTGATATACATTCTATATTTTCGTCCACGTCCTCTGCGAAATAAATATGTTTTTATAGAAAATTCTACACATTAGATCTATTATTTAACATTTTAATTAAAATATGTATTTGACTTCGATTTTAGTCATTTTCATGTAATCGCTTTCGATTTATATTGAGTATTAATTTGTCGAAGTCTGTGATTTTCGAAATGTTTTTTGTCGAGCCGACTTCGGTATTAGAAGGCCGCACAAGCGCATTCTTTGGAGACTGTCTTCCATGTACTGTAAGTATTTGGTACCGAAAAAGTGGTTTCAGATGTATGGAAACAAAATGCAAAATACCGAACAACTTGTATTTGCAGTGTATGCTCGCACAAATCATGACAAGTAAATTCGAAGTACGAAACAATAATGAAAAATAAGCCCATAAGAGCATTTGCTCTTCCTTTTGAAAAGGATCGGTTCAGTAGTTTCTGATTTATGATGGATACCGACAAGTTACCGATAAAAAGTTGTTTTGGAGAAAAACGCTTTAAAATTCGACGCTCCGCTGGTTGCACGGCATAAAATAAAAATTATTCACTAGTTTTTTATTTTCAATCTATGTTCAGAAAAGACGAAGTATCAAAATAAAGTTAGAAAATACTTAACGCTCTTTTTTACACCCTTGCAAAAAGGATATATTAATTTTGATCAGAAGTTTGCGACGCATAGAAGGAGGCATCTCCGACGATATAAAGTATATATATTCTTAATCAGCTTGACAAGACGAGTTCAAATCCGTTTATCTGTCTGTCTGTCCATCCGCCTATCTGTCTGTCTGGATCAACAGCTTCTCCTCCTAGACCGCTAAAGCTACAGAGCTGCGATTTTGCACGAAGTCTTGTATATACTGCAGGCATTGTATATCTCGGCTTCATTAGGATCGGGCGACTATATCATATAGCTCCCATAAAAACCATCGGTTTTAGATCAATAATTTCGTTCTTTCTTACCCGAATATCATGAGCCTTAACATTTGGTAGTTTACATCCAAAGGATCGTGCCAAATTTTATTAAGATCGGACTACTATATCATATAGCTCCCATAGGAACAATCGGACCAAAAAACGTTTTGCTTCCAACAACTTTTTTGTTTCTTTTGCGATCATCATCAAACTTGGTAACATTTGCACATAATAAATTATAGTACTGCCAAATTTGATTAAAATCGGATAACTATATGTTATAGCTGTCATAGAAACGAATGAAAAAATTGCATATTGTATATCTACATACACATGTATGCGTGCCGTGCTATGGCGTGTAGACACGGATTTTTACACAAAGGTCTTTACATTTAGATAATTTTTTTTAGGGATTTTGTAATACAAGAACTTGCAAGCGTATACAAACTTCGGCAGAGGGTATTATAAAAATGATCAGATTTTTGTAACGCAGAGAAGGAATCGTTTCCCATAAAGTATATAAATTCTTGATCAGCAAGAGAAGACGAGTTGGTATGGCTCTCTGTTTATAAATAGTTTTAGTTTTTTATTTGACTACCCCCCTCACGGGGACCGTAATATATGCTGTAGGTAAATTTAAAAATGTTCCAAAAAACTTACCTGAATCAAAGTTTGGCGATTCGGTATCATCGAGCATTTCAATAATCTGTTCCATATTCCGCATGAACTGTTGATATGTTTGTGACCGAGTTACTTCCTCCTTTGTACATTTAGTGGTTGTTATGGGCACTATACGTTCAACACGACGTAATTTCGGCTTGGAAACTTAAATGTAAAGCGGATTTAATTTTTTCATGTGGAATCATGAACTGTGTTTACTACTCAATGCTTACATATTTGCTCCGGCGGAATATCACCAAGTGAAATGGCCATTTTTCTTTTTGAGCACGTACGCTTTTCATCGGCTTTTATGGCCGTAAACATATCAACTGAAGTGACTACGTTTTTATGTGAGTCATCAGTACATGTGGTGGTTCTTGTCTGTTTGATATCTTCTACTTCTTTAGCTACCTGCGAAAATTTTCTTGTCTCATTTGGCCGCTGTTGTTTTTCCTGTAGCAACCCCATATTTTTAGCCAAGTCTGGTGACTTTTGTACAAACTTTTTAATACTTTGTTGCATTAGGCGAACATCCTCGACGTTTAGACGATTTATACATACCCGAACCTGAGACTTGCCGCTAGACGATGTAGAAGCAGATGTTGCTGTGCTTTGCTGGAACTCATGACCACTGCCAGTATGCCTATTGATTCCTAAAGACGTGGAAACGGTAACAGTTGCAAGCATTTGATGTTGGGTAGTGTCTGGCCCCATGCTCGCCTGTGTCGGCAATTGATGTCTTGTACATTGTTTTTGCACTTCTTTTTGCGGTGCTGCGGATGCATCAGCGATTTGCTGTCGTTGTAAATTAAGCACATTTTGAAAGTTGCCTTGAATAGATAAGGTAGTGGTTGTGGGAGCTTGTTGTGTATGAACTGATCTCTCTTCCTCCAAATGATGTGTAGCGAAAATACTACTTGATTGCAGTTGATGCTGCTGCAACTGATGCAGGTTTGAGCACAAATTGTTTTGATCCGTTAATTTAGGGTAAATGGTTTCAGCTTTAAGTTGGTCATAGTACTCTGAATACGGTTGCTGCTGCTGCTGAAAGGGCTGTTTAGAATAGCTTATCTCAGCGACTTCAACTTGCCGCTGTATTTCTGAACATTGGGCGTGATGGGCAATTTCCATTTCAATTGAATGCTGACATGATCCTTGGTCTATTATTGCTTGTGTTTGTTCCAAATTTATTCTAGTCCTCTTGCTTATAGATTGCTCATCTGGGGTAGCTACACTGAAATTTTATTAACAACTCATTTCAATCACTGTAAAATAAAGCTTATAACAATTAAGAAATCTATTGTGAAATAGTCTATTTTACATCTCATAAGGATACGGTAAATTAAGAAGGTACATATTTAAAAAAACATGAATTACACTAAATGCTGTTTTGAAATTGTCTCCATATTACGATTACAATTTCAGTCGTTCCTAAAGTGTCTCTAACCACACTGTTAACTCAATGGCAAACATATATTTGTTAAAATTTTTTTTATGAATAACTCCTTTTTGATAACACTGTGTATCTGTGTATCCACAGGAAAATTTGTTCCTTAAACATATTATGTTCGACTATAGTTCAAATTAGAATAACATAGAATGTTCAAAAAAATTTTTTGTTTGTCGGTCGTTTAAAAAAAAATAGAATCGTTTCTTTCTCGCGTGTGTTGGTTTAAATGTGTTTGACAATGGGTTCAAATTGAAAGAAGGAAAACTTGCAAAATTAAAAATTCGTCGAAAATGGATTTTTGCATATTTACTCGGAACAAATTTATATTAAATGCAACTAATGTTCTTTTAGCTACTAGTAGGCAAACTAATTAGAATTCGACGAACAAATTCCCCTGTTCATACATTGCTTTACAAAGAGTCAGTCCTTGCTCTTTTCTTTATTAAAAGAAAATGCCTTCACAAAATTGGACATACAAATATTTTACCCTGAAATTTAATTTTATGCATTTTCTGTTGCGTTAATCTCAATACGGTCAAATAATTCTTTCAAGACTTCGTGTTAGAAAGTATCTTATTTAATTCTTGAATTGGCTAAGCCATTTACCATTACAACCTACTTTAATGAAAACGAATAGGATTTTTGCAAGTTCTGTGTGAATTTTACAAAAATTTCTAAACAACGTTCTGTTGATATACATTTTTGCCAATTAACACTGCATGATTAATTAAAAAATAAATCCAAAACAAAATATAAATAATAATATACAATAATAGATTAACTTTGTATTCTTTTTCTACTACCAGTACTCAACAAGTACTCTTTCATGTAATTCCCACCTGAATGTCCGTTCAATATTTTTTCGTTGCTGATGGACTTCGCCTAAGATATATGTTGATTGACAGATTCCTTCTTGCTCTGAATCTTCATTCATCATATAGTTACAGTTTTCTTGTGCGGTAACCGCTGAATGATCACTCCTTACTACAAAAAAGTTTAAAAAGACCCAATTAGTCAATATAAGTATAGTTAAAACTCTACTCACTTATTTTATGCAGTGTATTAAAAACAGTTGGTCGAAAATTATATATTCCCTGTAGAAGTTCAGGACAAGTACCAATATTGGCTCCATGTTGCTGAATTGTATACTGTGACTTTAGTTCACTAGAATCAAGAAAGTACAAAGATAGTGTTAAGTCCCCATTTTTTCTGATACGCTACTCACATATTATCAGAGTTTGTTTGTTCAATGGCATTTACCAATTGTCGCACAAGGGTCTCATCACGTACGGATAACAAATTATTAGATTCACTGGCTACCAAAGAATGAAAAAGCAGCGACTTGTTTAAAGAAGTAGCACTCTGCAGAGAATCTGATACTGGTAACTCGCTAAGCACTGAAGAAAATTATGAAATAAAACATATGTATATTGGATATGGCGGATATGATACGCCGCACAGGCAAAAAATACTTACAATCTGAAGAACTAGTGAGGCCAGCTAGTGTTGTAACTGGTACACTTGGGATGTCACGGTCCCCCATTTTCTAAGAGACAATCTAATGGTTATTGCCACAGTTGTTTACTTTGTATGAATTCACCACCTAAGCTTTATGAAAACCAACATAATATAATACGAAGTTTGCTTATGTAGCTATTAATGGTATAGATAGATATACATATGTACATAAATAAATGAATATACATATGTATGTTCATGTATGTAAGGCTGCATCGTGAATGTGTATATATGTACATATGCACATAGATGTTTATGTACATATCCATACATACACATGTATGTAAGTAAATTTTTTTAAATTTCCAGACGTTCTTTTTTTTAATAATGAGATAGTTTTAATACGTGGTAAAATAATAAACAAATTGAATATAATAAATCCAGCTAATAATAGCATTGGCGATAAACGCTTCAAGGTCCAAGTGAATAGAAATCAAACCAAACTTAGCGTTTTACAGCACGGAACGCAATATTCATATGTATGTATGCATGTGCACACATGCATATGTACATATGTATGTAGCGATTTTTGTACAGAAACAAATTCAATAATGGACTTGAAATAACTAAAACTTAATCAATCACAAACGAATGTCACACCATTTTATTTGGCTCAACAGCAGCGGATAAGTCTGCTAACTTCCACAATTTCAATAAATTAAATTTCTGTTTTTACTTCATTTATTTTTTCCCAACATGGCGGACAATACATATCACTACCAGAGACGCGTAAAAGTACTGCCCGATAGAGTTGCAAAACAATCGATTGCAACATCGATGAGACCGATGGTCTTTTCAAATGGCAATACCTCGATAATAAATATTTTCCGGTTGTTGGTAGTTTACTACATCACGTCTATAACCAAAGAATGTTGACGCTCCTTGTTTTAAACAAGAACTTAGGGTTTTAAATATCATTTACCTAAAGTCTGAATTTTGAGTTTTTGTTTTTTTTATGTTAAAATGTTAAATATTCATCTAGAACATATTGTTTTGTTTCTAAAGATTGAAAAAAAAACCGTAATGGTTGGGATTTGGTAAATTTTGGACTTCAAAAGAAAAATTAATTTTTATCTCTCACATTTTCGATAGTACCATGGATTGATAGTAAAAACATCCATGGACGTACTATCGACATTTTTGCAACCCCACTTCCTCAATACTCCATTCACACAGAGCATTCCCGTACATTTTTATACCCAAATCACATTCAGCACCATTCACAGTCTACCATCACTTTGGCAGATGGTGCATAAATTTACCAAAATTCCATCATCCAATTCCACCAATTCCACAGCGAAAACTTAAACGATGAAAGGTATAGGAACCATCACCAAGATGATAAGCAGCAATCGACGCCTAGGAAGAAGATTGACTTTACTCTCCTTCTATTATCTCTCTTTATAATTTTAGTGTACTTTTGACAGTTAAAGCGGCCGCATTGGATAAATATATTGTGTAATTGAGTTGAAACTCTTGTGTTTTACTTAAAGTACAGGGTTATTACATTGGCGACGAGGTAAACAAAAAACAACAACAAATAAATAGTATAACAAACTAATACTTATAATATAATAGAAAAAAATCTAGAAACAGCTTGGCTGAAAGTTTGGCGAATTCATTGCTTCAAAGTGAATGGGAGAAATGACTACGAGCGTTGAAGATCTTCTTAGATCTTAATATAATAGAAAAAAATCTAGAAACAGCTTGGCTGAAAGTTTGGCGAATTCATTGCTTCAAAGTGAATGGGAGAAATGACTACGAGCGTTGAAGATCTTCTTAGCGGTGAAGGAAGTCGCTCCTGAACTAAAGATTAAATTATTGGAGAAAAAACACACCTTAACCGAAATCATTGAAGCCTGCTAAGCAGACGGGGAAATAAATAAACAGTCGCAGCTAATGCAGTCGAAGACGTTTCCAGAAGCCACAAATCAAATATCTAATTGGAAGTCAACGAAAACTAATCAGAGCGATTTTGGTAGGTGTGGGCGATCGGGACACACAGAAGACAGCTATCGTTGCTCTCGTGTTAGTCATTTTTCCCGGAGATGCCGAAGAAACCTTAAACGCCCATATCCACAGTCGAATGAAAAACAAACTATGGGATATTCCAAGCGCAAATATATGAATAGAATTGAAGACGGAAACGCAAAAAGAAAATAAGATGGTCCAGCGGAATTGTTTTAAAATTGACAGCGACGGTGAGTACGACGAGCTGATGCAATGTCGAATTGGAGGTGCAGCTGTTTCTTTCGTAATCGATTCTGGATCCCGGTTTAATCTCATATCCCAAGACCAAGGCTGGGCACGTAGTGGCTCACTTCGGCAGAGGTTGGGACTGAGCTTCGGCAGAGAAAAGGGACAAGCTTGTGCGCTTGTGAGGGGCCATAAAACCTTTTTAGGGTCGCGAAATGAGGATTGCTTGTGTATACTGAAAAAAAAGTGGAGTGACAAAACTCAAACATTTTGACGAAATGATCGATATTGCGATTGACTAAACTTCTTTGCTACGCCACTTTTTTGCAGTGTGCACAAGCAATCCTCATTTCGCGACCCTAAAAAGGTTTTATGGCCCCTCATAAAACTCGAGCTCGAGCATGTCCCTTTTTTGTTTTTTTTTTCTGAACTGCATGGGTGTTTTTGTAATTTTTCCGTGTGTTTCTTGTAATTTTGGGTCGAGGATCAGTCGACCCAAAACGGTTTTATTGCAGGGCAATAAAACTCGAGCTCGGGCGATCGCTCGGGTGTCAATTGTTGACCCTAAAAAGGTTTTATTGCCCCTCATAAAACTCGAGCTCGAGCGCACAAGCTTGTCCCTTTTCTCTGCCGAAAAATTGTTGTAATCGGTTTTTGTTGTTCTGGCTCACTTGTGACATTTTCGTGCCCAGCCTTGCCCAAGACGATTGGTTAACTCTTCAGGCAAAGAAGGCAACAACGTTAAGGGTCACAGCCCGTGGATTTCTCCAATAGTGATTGCTTTCAAAGAGAACGGTGATATTCGACTATGTTAGTATATGGGATGCGTCAACAGTTCGATTCTTGGGAAAAACTATCATTTGCCTACATTTGAGTCTTTTTTGACTAAGTTGAAAAATGTCAAGATATTTTCACGACTCGATCTCAAGGACGCGTATCATTAATTGGAATTAATTGAAGCAAGTAGGCAGATAACCACTTTCATCACACCCCGAGTTTATTTATTTGCCGGAAGTCTTTCAACGACTAATGGAGGAACTCTTAGCATCGTGCGATAACGTTATGAATTATGTCGACGACGTTATAATTTTTGGAAGTAGCAAAGAAGAACATGATAAAGCACTTGAGAAAGTTCGAAACGTATTTCGTAATGTGGTCCCAAACAACGAGAAATGTATTGAAATTGAATCTATTACGAAGTTTCGGGCACCCAAAAATAGGGAAGAGGCGCTTAGTTTCTTAGGATTGATAATTTATTTGGGGAAATTGATTGCAAACCAAACAGAACCTTTACGTGAACTGTTAAAGAAGGATCGAAAGCTTATTTGGGGACCAGCAGAGGAAAGTGGGTTTCAAAAGTTCATGGCAGCTTTAACCAAGATTCCAAGTCTCTTCGACCACAAAAAATAAACCAAAACTAAGCGCTGATGCTAGTCCGGTCGCGGTAGATGCAGTACTATTATATATTACTATATTATATATATTTCTCTTAAATAGGACTAGAGTTTGAGTTAGTGACTAACCATAAGCCAATAGAAACCATTTTCAAACCAACAGCAAAGCCCCCTGCGTGTATCGAAATATGGCTCCTACGTCTCTAGTCATATAAATTTAATGTTATTTACAAATCAGAAAAGGAGAACATAGCTGATAGTTTATGCCGTCCTCGTCGCCAATGTAATAACCCGGTACTTTAAGTAAAACAGAAGAGTTTCAACTCAATTACATAATATATTTATCCGATTTAAGGCGGCCGCTTCAACAGTCAAAAGTACACTAAAAGTTGAGTTCTTCTAGCCAAGTTCAAAGGCACATGATCACCAAGCTGTCAGCATATTTATGTTAGCGTTACAATGTCCGCGGTCGCGACATAGTAATGAAAGCTGCCAATGCCCTCAAACCTATCTTGCAGACCCATTTTCAGAGTCACAGCCACCGATTGCATTTAAATTTTTTTAACGTTTTACGTAAATAAAACATTATTGCAACAAGAAAAAATGTACTTTTGTTGGAAGTACAGTTATTATACTACATTGACAACCTTATTGTATATGATTAATATGGCAACTGTAAACAAATATACGCAAATTAACTAAAAATTCAAGAACAATGAATTAAGTACCACAAGAAGAACACAATGCATCGATAAAGAGACTTACGACTAACTATTGCGTTTGTGAGCCTTCTCTTTTCTACAGAGTTCGTTTTATATAAATATATTTGTCATATACATTTTTTATTACACATTATATATGTATATTAAATAATATGTTCACATTAACGTTAGTTTTATTTTTCTCAATTTGCTTTCAATACCTGGACAAAAATTTTAATTCAGTCAATTAATTAATTTTAATTTACAATTAACAATTAATTTTAATTTAATTGTGCCAAATTTAATTACGATACGATAAATATTGCGGGAGAAAATCACTCTTTATTGAATTCCGGAGGCGGAAGGGGGCGTGGCAAAAAAAAGGAAACTTGGTCTGCGTCTATACTACACGAGTCTACATTCTAAATTTGGTAGCTCTAGCATTTATAGTTGCTGAGATCTCTGCACTCTTACGGACGGACGGACAGACGGACGGACGGACAGACGGACATGGCTATATCAATTTCTCTTCTCATGCTGATCAAGAATATATATACTTTATAGGGTCGGAAAAGCTTCCTTCTCCCTGTTACATACATTTTGGCGACTTTAATATACCATTTCATCCTATGGATGCATGGTATAAAAATATACTACGTCTATGTTAATGACGTGATAATATTTTCTGAAAACGAATACGAGCATGTCAAACACATTGACATAGTGCTCCATAGTGCTTTGCGACGTCAACATGAGAGTTTCGAAAGAAAACCAAATTCTTTAAAGAGAGCGTTGAATATTTCTCATTGTCTCAAGCAATTCAGCAAAAACTGTCCCCGAAAAAGGCAAAGCGATACAGGACTATGTCGAACCAAGGAACCTCTTTGCATTAACGAAAGGGAATTATTGGCGATCGGGAAACTACAAAATTACCTATAAAGGTGGAAGGCATTTATTGAAGAGCGTAACGCACAGAAATCATTTCTTTTCAAGCCAGGGAAAGAAAACTTCGTGGCAGACGCCCTATCCCGACAAAATGTCAATGCCCTACAAGATGAAGTACATCGTAGACTAATATATTCGGCAGTAAAACCCGCCATGTAATACAGTTCACCGACAAGAACGAACTCCTTAAATCCTTAAAGCTTGCGGTAAACCACGATGTTGTAAACGCGTTTTATTGCGATTTCCCAAACTTGGCTATCTTTGAGCACGAATTAGTATCACTTTTCCCGACACCGAAATTTTGGCACAAGGCACGAAAGCTTCTTCGACTTTCAGCGTGCATAAAACTTTATATTTTGTAAAAAAAATTTAATTATGGAAAAAATTCAAGAAGGTATTTAGGAAATAATCGACATGTTGCAGTTACACATGAGTTCTGCAACTCCACTCCGCTTGAAGTGTGGAGCAGCAACAGTCACCAAGAAAGCGCTGTAAAAAATTATATCGTGCAGAAAATAGGCAAAGACAACGTATCGGACGATCACCATAAAGTAATTGAGCTTAAAGTCAAACAATTTATTAATTATAACTTGCCAAAATGCAATCTTGCGAATATAAGGTGAAATCCATGAAATTTAAAGCTCTGTGTGAGAAAACCTTCAATATGAGCAGTCGATTGCAAAATATAAGTGATGTGTTCAACAGAGCACTTGACTCATCTGACCCACTAATTTCTTGCCTTAGTTTAAAAGAAGGAGCTAAGCGAAATAGGAAAAAGAATTTGCCAACAGAAGTTCTTGAACTTTTAGAGGAATACAATTCTTCTAAAACATGTGTAAGGAATGCTGGTTCAACCGAAAGCCAAGAAGAGGAAGACGATTCTGAAGACACAGATGAAGACTCTTATGATACGAATTGTATTGAATTGGAAGAAGAAGAAAGTGATGACTGAATTAAAATTTTTGTCCAGGTATTGAAAGCAAATTGAGAAAAATAAAACTAACGTTAATGTAAACATATTATTTAATATACATATATAATGTGTAATAAAAAATGTATATGACAAATATATTTATATAAAACGAACTCTGTAGAAAAGAGAAGGCTCACAAACGCAATAGTTAGTCGTAAGTCTCTTTATCGATGCATTGTGTTCTTCTTGTGGTACTTAATTCATTGTTCTTGAATTTTTAGTTAATTTGTGTGTGGGCGATCGGGACACACAGAAGACAGCTATCGTTGCTCTCGTGTTAGTCATTTTTCCCGGAGATGCCGAAGAAACCTTAAACGCCCATATCCACAGTCGAATGAAAAACAAACTATGGGATATTCCAAGCGCAAATATATGAATAGAATTGAAGACGGAAACGCAAAAGAAAATAAGATGGTCCAGCGGAATTGTTTTAAAATTGACAGCGACGGTGAGTACGACGAGCTGATGCAATGTCGAATTGGAGGTGCAGCTGTTTCTTTCGTAATCGATTCTGGATCCCGGTTTAATCTCATATCCCAAGACCAAGGCTGGGCACGTAGTGGCTCACTTCGGCAGAGGTTGGGACTGAGCTTCGGCAGAGAAAAGGGACAAGCTTGTGCGCTTGTGAGGGGCCATAAAACCTTTTTAGGGTCGCGAAATGAGGATTGCTTGTGTATACTGAAAAAAAGTGGAGTGACAAAACTCAAACATTTTGACGAAATGATCGATATTGCGATTGACTAAACTTCTTTGCTACGCCACTTTTTTGCAGTGTGCACAAGCAATCCTCATTTCGCGACCCTAAAAAGGTTTTATGGCCCCTCATAAAACTCGAGCTCGAGCTTGTCCCTTTTTTGTTTTTTTTTCTGAACTGCATGGGTGTTTTTGTAATTTTTCCGTGTGTTTCTTGTAATTTTGGGTCGAGGATCAGTCGACCCAAAACGGTTTTATTGCAAGGCAATAAAACTCGAGCTCGGGCGATCGCTCGGGTGTCAATTGTTGACCCTAAAAAGGTTTTATTGCCCCTCATAAAACTCGAGCTCGAGCGCACAAGCTTGTCCCTTTTCTCTGCCGAAAAATTGTTGTAATCGGTTTTTGTTGTTCTGGCTCACTTGTGACATTTTCGTGCCCAGCCTTGCCCAAGACGATTGGTTAACTCTTCAGGCAAAGAAGGCAACAACGTTAAGGGTCACAGCCCGTGGATTTCTCCAATAGTGATTGCTTTCAAAGAGAACGGTGATATTCGACTATGTTAGTATATGGGATGCGTCAACAGTTCGATTCTTGGGAAAAACTATCATTTGCCTACATTTGAGTCTTTTTTGACTAAGTTGAAAAATGTCAAGATATTTTCACGACTCGATCTCAAGGACGCGTATCATCAATTGGAATTAATTGAAGCAAGTAGGCAGATAACCACTTTCATCACACCCCGAGTTTATTTATTTGCCGGAAGTCTTTCAACGACTAATGGAGGAACTCTTAGCATCGTGCGATAACGTTATGAATTATGTCGACGACGTTATAATTTTTGGAAGTAGCAAAGAAGAACATGATAAAGCACTTGAGAAAGTTCGAAACGTATTTCGTAATGTGGTCCCAAACAACGAGAAATGTATTGAAATTGAATCTATTACGAAGTTTCGGGCACCCAAAAATAGGGAAGAGGCGCTTAGTTTCTTAGGATTGATAATTTATTTGGGGAAATTGATTGCAAACCAAACAGAACCTTTACGTGAACTGTTAAAGAAGGATCGAAAGCTTATTTGGGGACCAGCAGAGGAAAGTGGGTTTCAAAAGTTCATGGCAGCTTTAACCAAGATTCCAAGTCTCTTCGACCACAAAAAATAAACCAAAACTAAGCGCTGATGCTAGTCCGGTCGCGGTAGATGCAGTACTATTATATATTACTATATTATATATATTTCTCTTAAATAGGACTAGAGTTTGAGTTAGTGACTAACCATAAGCCAATAGAAACCATTTTCAAACCAACAGCAAAGCCCCCTGCGTGTATCGAAATATGGCTCCTACGTCTCTAGTCATATAAATTTAATGTTATTTACAAATCAGAAAAGGAGAACATAGCTGATAGTTTATGCCGTCCTCGTCGCCAATGTAATAACCCGGTACTTTAAGTAAAACAGAAGAGTTTCAACTCAATTACATAATATATTTATCCGATTTAAGGCGGCCGCTTCAACAGTCAAAAGTACACTAAAAGTTGAGTTCTTCTAGCCAAGTTCAAAGGCACATGATCACCAAGCTGTCAGCATATTTATGTTAGCGTTACAATGTCCGCGGTCGCGACATAGTAATGAAAGCTGTCAATGCCCTCAAACCTATCTTGCAGACCCATTTTCAGAGTCACAGCCACCGATTGCATTTAAATTTTTTTAACGTTTTACGTAAATAAAACATTATTGCAACAAGAAAAAATGTACTTTTGTTGGAAGTACAGTTATTATACTACATTGACAACCTTATTGCATATGATTAATATGGCAACTGTAAACAAATATACGCAAATTAACTAAAAATTCAAGAACAATGAATTAAGTACCACAAGAAGAACACAATGCATCGATAAAGAGACTTACGACTAACTATTGCGTTTGTGAGCCTTCTCTTTTCTACAGAGTTCGTTTTATATAAATATATTTGTCATATACATTTTTTATTACACATTATATATGTATATTAAATAATATGTTCACATTAACGTTAGTTTTATTTTTCTCAATTTGCTTTCAATACCTGGACAAAAATTTTAATTCAGTCAATTAATTAATTTTAATTTACAATTAACAATTAATTTTAATTTAATTGTGCCAAATTTAATTACGATACGATAAATATTGCGGGAGAAAATCACTCTTTATTGAATTCCGGAGGCGGAAGGGGGCGTGGCAAAAAAAAAGGAAACTTGGTCTGCGTCTATACTACACGAGTCTACATTCTAAATTTGGTAGCTCTAGCATTTATAGTTGCTGAGATCTCTGCACTCTTACGGACGGACGGACAGACGGACGGACGGACAGACGGACATGGCTATATCAATTTCTCTTCTCATGCTGATCAAGAATATATATACTTTATAGGGTCGGAAAAGCTTCCTTCTCCCTGTTACATACATTTTGGCGACTTTAATATACCATTTCATCCTATGGATGCATGGTATAAAAATATGCTACGTCTATGTTAATGACGTGATAATATTTTCTGAAAACGAATACGAGCATTTCAAACACATTGACATAGTGCTCCATAGTGCTTTGCGACGTCAACATGAGAGTTTCGAAAGAAAACCAAATTCTTTAAAGAGAGCGTTGAATATTTCTCATTGTCTCAAGCAATTCAGCAAAAACTGTCCCCGAAAAAGGCAAAGCGATACAGGACTATGTCGAACCAAGGAACCTCTTTGCATTAACGAAAGGGAATTATTGGCGATCGGGAAACTACAAAATTACCTATAAAGGTGGAAGGCATTTATTGAAGAGCGTAACGCACAGAAATCATTTCTTTTCAAGCCAGGGAAAGAAAACTTCGTGGCAGACGCCCTATCCCGACAAAATGTCAATGCCCTACAAGATGAAGTACATCGTAGACTAATATATTCGGCAGTAAAACCCGCCATGTAATACAGTTCACCGACAAGAACGAACTCCTTAAATCCTTAAAGCTTGCGGTAAACCACGATGTTGTAAACGCGTTTTATTGCGATTTCCCAAACTTGGCTATCTTTGAGCACGAATTAGTATCACTTTTCCCGACACCGAAATTTTGGCACAAGGCACGAAAGCTTCTTCGACTTTCAGCGTGCATAAAACTTTATATTTTGTAAAAAAAAATTTAATTATGGAAAAAATTCAAGAAGGTATTTAGGAAATAATCGACATGTTGCAGTTACACATGAGTTCTGCAACTCCACTCCGCTTGAAGTGTGGAGCAGCAACAGTCACCAAGAAAGCGCTGTAAAAAATTATATCGTGCAGAAAATAGGCAAAGACAACGTATCGGACGATCACCATAAAGTAATTGAGCTTAAAGTCAAACAATTTATTAATTATAACTTGCCAAAATGCAATCTTGCGAATATAAGGTGAAATCCATGAAATTTAAAGCTCTGTGTGAGAAAACCTTCAATATGAGCAGTCGATTGCAAAATATAAGTGATGTGTTCAACAGAGCACTTGACTCATCTGACCCACTAATTTCTTGCCTTAGTTTAAAAGAAGGAGCTAAGCGAAATAGGAAAAAGAATTTGCCAACAGAAGTTCTTGAACTTTTAGAGGAATACAATTCTTCTAAAACATGTGTAAGGAATGCTGGTTCAACCGAAAGCCAAGAAGAGGAAGACGATTCTGAAGACACAGATGAAGACTCTTATGATACGAATTGTATTGAATTGGAAGAAGAAGAAAGTGATGACTGAATTAAAATTTTTGTCCAGGTATTGAAAGCAAATTGAGAAAAATAAAACTAACGTTAATGTAAACATATTATTTAATATACATATATAATGTGTAATAAAAAATGTATATGACAAATATATTTATATAAAACGAACTCTGTAGAAAAGAGAAGGCTCACAAACGCAATAGTTAGTCGTAATTCTCTTTATCGATGCATTGTGTTCTTCTTGTGGTACTTAATTCATTGTTCTTGAATTTTTAGTTAATTTGCGTATATTTGTTTACAGTTGCCATATATGCTATGAACATCTATAATTTCACCAAATTTGATAAAAATCGGAATAAAAATGACCGAGTTATACATTGAAACGTTTTGCACTGATAGCGGTGCAAGGGCGTAATTGGCCGATGGAGCGCTAAAGTGCACACACATAAGAGTGAGCGAGATAGCATATGTTAGAAATCGCGCATACGAAAGAAATTTAATATATGAACTTATTTTTATAAACTCGATGTAGTTTTTTTCCCCCTGATGCATGGTATACCCAAGTCGGATCGGCGACTTACTTACTTTATTCCGATTTGTTCTGTTAGAAAATGGTCAATTCCCTTTGAAAGATCCTTCCCGCATTTTTCAATCCAAAGGGTACCTGGCAGAATTAGTATTTTCCGCCGTTTACTGAGAATGCCGTTTTCTTGCGATCCATTTCAGCTAGATAAATCTAGTGGTATCCAGATTTCAAATCTAATGTTGAAAAGGGTATACAAACTTCGGCATGGCCGAAGTTAGCCCTTCCTTCTGATTTTTATTTAAATCTTCGAATTAGTTTTCTATTGTTACTGAACAGTCACTTACATGTTCTTATTTGCTAATTCCGATGGGCGCCAGTTCGTACGTCTTTCGTCCTTGGACCCAATCCAGAGTAGTAGGTTAATTAGGAAGTTATGGTGGAATACAGTATTCGGATCACTGGCCTTGTGGTTCAGGAATAAAATAATTAATTGGTCAATAGTTACGGCTAGATGCCGTGGCAATGTTTATTGAGAGCTTACGTTCTTAGTTTAAAACTGATCGTGACAAAGGAATGAATAAAAAGCTAAAGCTAAGTACATAAAAGGGAAATATAAATCTGCGAAATCCGAAACGTCGATGGTTTATCTGCACAGGATGCTCCAAACTTAGCTCGAGGGTTGTTCGTCAACTTGGTTGTTAACTTATTTAGTAAAACATAGTTTTCTTAGTATTAATCGGTGCAAATATTTTTTTATTATGGAAAACTTATTTGCTTAATGGGCTATTTTTACTATATACTACTATACTATATAATACTATTTAATACTTCCGTAATACTGTGATTCACTCTATCACATCCCCCGATAATTGCAACCTTTTCTTGTGATGTTTTGTGTCACAGACTCAGGCGTATCACAGAAATCGCTAGCGACCCAAAATTGCTGAAAACGAAAATGCAGGGTATCACAGAATCCTCTTTTGACAGTTTTAAAAAGTTAAAGATTTCAAAAGATTTCACTCACAGTTGTTTTAAACAACGCCATTGCATCCAATGACCTGTTGAACCGAGCTAATACCTAGAAATCGCATGGTCGAAATTTTATTCTGGGGTAAAACAGTTGACATAGTTTCTAAAAACAAATTGTGTGGAAATGAGAATGTTGGCTTACAAACGCAATAGTTAGTCGTAAGTCCCCTTGTCGGTGCATTGTATTCTTCTTGTTGTATTTAATTCATTGTTCTTAAAATTTTAATGCGCGCGATAATGCAGCATGATAACTATTCCTTTGAAAAA
This sequence comes from Drosophila sp. 14030-0761.01, assembly GCA_018150735.1. NCBI lineage: Eukaryota > Metazoa > Arthropoda > Insecta > Diptera > Drosophilidae > Drosophila > Drosophila sp. 14030-0761.01. The sequence continues at coordinate 30,982,357 of JAECWO010000031.1, forward strand.
TAAGTACATTTTTTCTTCTTCTGTTACATTAGCAATAATTTTTCGTTTACGAAAAACGGAGAAAAATATTAAATTCAAAAAATAATAAATTTCAAATGTCAAAATCTCTGGAGTTTTCTGTGACACCCCTGAATATGTTTTACTAATTATTAAAGAAATTCCCACCTTGCTTTGTTTACCGCGATTTCGCGCAAATCCGTTGTTCCGCTAATTGTAGGCGCTGGCTTGCCGGTGCCGGTAATGAGTGCAGCGACAAAAGCACAAAAGAAACATTAGAAAAGAAACCGTTGCTTGCCCAAGTGGGCAATAAAAATTTCTCCTCTTCTTGTGTTATTACACATTAGAGGGGAGAAATAAAACAAAAAAAAAAAAAACATTGACATTGATTTTTGTATTTTTGTATTTTTTTTTCTTTTTTGTTTTTCATTGTTCTTTTTTGTTGTTTCTGGCTTTTAATTACAAAGAAGAAACAATACAACAAAGACACTAAACATGAAGCCTATTGCATCTACTCCCTCTGAATCTAGCAATAGATAAGCTGTTGAGAATATGAGGCAGTTCGCTGGTGCAAGTCCAGCCGAATTTCGTGCGCAAATAACGAGGGATTTGGCACTACAGCTTACCACCGACCCAGCAGATATTGAAACTGCTCACTTAAACTCACTTAAACAACACACCAGCTGTAAGAACTACGACAACCTGTACAGTAACAACATCAAAGTCACAGCAAATTGTGTCATCCCCCAATATTACCACTGTTTGCTCCCCACGTATAATCCTTAGTACAAAGGAAAATGCACCCACCGAACCGTCACAGCCGGCGCTAAGAGCTAATTAAAATGAAACTGAGACATCTGTTCATACACCAAATTCATTAAATATAAATGACGGATCCAGCATTGTAGCAGACAGAATTATAATGTCTCAGTCTAGAAACTATAAGCGAAAATTAGCCAACAACAAATCGCCTAATGTTGAACGTAAGCGTCCTAGTAATGTCTCGACTGTAGCGAAAGTAGGAAACAAAAGTTCAAGCTACACTAACATAAATCGATTTGCCTTACTTGCCAATGATGATATAGATATAGATGATATATCCTCAAGATCTGACTCGAACCTCGATTTCGAAGACAACAACGAAGCAGTTTATCCACTAAACGATAATGTGCCAAGCACATCTGCTGCAGCGTGTGCAGCTGCTGCCCATACAAACAAGAAAACTGCAAGTAAAAAACCTCCGCCTATCGTAGTCAAAAATGTTCACAATATCAACGACTTAAAGCTATTACTAGAACCTTGTGTAGATATGAAAAAAATCGAATTTGGATCTAACATGGGTAACACCATACGTATATTCGCATATGATGCCAACTCTCATAGAGCAATCACTCGAAAACGGAATACATATAAAATTCAGTACTATAGTTACCAGTTACAGGAAGACAAGCCATTTAGATTTGTTATTAGAGGACTACATCACTCAACACTAAACAAGGATATTATTTCTTGCTTGGAAAATCAAAAGCATAAGGTGTTACACATATTTAACCCAAAAAATAAAAATACACAGAACACATGTTACATGTTTAGATGTATGAAATGTGGAAGCGACAAACATAGAACCAAAGATTGTGAGTTACCTGACGATGCTCCTGCAACTTGTGCACATTGCTCAGGAAATCACCCAGCAAACTATAGAGGCTGTCCTTGGTATCAGGAGTATCTCAAAATAAGCGGTGCAAATAAGAAGAACACCTCGTTAAGAAAGGCTCCAATTTTCGTTAATGCTACATCCGCCCATCTACAGCAGAGGACACAAAATCTAACACAAACAAATACAAAGAATAAAAAACAACAGAAAGTCCTGCTGAATGCTATCCCAAATGGGGCGCTGTTTTCAGATGCTGTAAGAGGCTCAAATCCTCCATTGCAACAAACACAAACCCCTTCACATAAACCTTTCTCTGCACAACCACAAACACAGCTGGGTGAGAACAGTGAGTTACTGGCAGCAATTAAAAAAATGAGCAAAGCGATCACCAATCTGGCGGAAATGCAATACCAGCTTCTGGCTACGCAAACGCAGATTGTAAATCTGCTCAATTCCCTCATTTTAAAATGACCTATCTAAAAATTTTAATATGGAATGTCAACGGCTTTCCAGAAAAAGCTTCAGAGCTTGAACTTTATGCTCATAGTAAAAAAATTGACGTAATCCTTCTTAGCGAAACTCGACTAGCAAATAATGCTCCTCCTAAACTGTTTGGTTATGATGCATATCCAGCAAACTTAATTTACCAACGATATGCAAAAGGTGGTGTGGCAGTGTTAGAAAGAAAGGATCTAGCTCATTTTCCTCAGATGGCCATCAGTAACAACAGATATCAACTTTGCGTAGTACGCATTAGCACTGACAGAGGGGAATTAGATCTAGGAAAAGTGTACTCTCGGCCGAATCAACGAATTGAAGTGGACGGTTTTAGAGATATGCTCAACACGGCAGGTAATAAATTTTCTGGTTGGAGGAGACTGGAACGACAGACATTGGCTGTGGGGAGATTCCCCTATAAATACCCGAGGCAACAAGCTTGCCATATACTTGGCATCCTGCAGTACAAAGGTTCTTGGCACTGGCTCCCCAACTAGATACCCCTATGGAAGTAGAGGAATGCCATCTTGCATTGATTTTGCGTTCTATAATGGGATTTCGGATGATATGCTGATAATAAATGTCACCTGGGATCTTCACAGCGATCACCTTGCACTCATCATAACCATGAATACTAAGGGAATAAACTCGATATCCGAACCAGGTCTTCTGAGTAGGAAAGCCAATATCAAAAAATTCCAGCAGAAACTTAACGAAAGTATTCATCTCAACATAGAATTAAAAACTGGCAAAGATATTGATGACGCGGTTGATCTTCTTACTATGAAAGTCCAAAATGCGGCAGCTCAGGCGGATATTAATAGGCAAAATAATAATCACAGATTGTCTACTTCGTACACGCTAAATAGAGAATTAGAAGAGTTGATTAAGCTGAAAAGAAGACTACGTCGACGACATATTAATACACATCATCCAGGCGACAAGGCATCATGGCAAGAAACGATTAAGAGGCTTAAAGAGGCGCTACAACTTCAAAAGACATGCTTTTTTGAAAAAACACTTGAAGCTATGGACTATACTGTCGATTCTGGAAATTCTCTATGGAAGGCTACGAGAACTTTAAAGCGGCAGCCGATGAGAATAGTACCCATTAGGCACCCACTAGGAGGTTTTTGTAGATCAGATGATGAACAAGCATCAGTCTTCGCTGACCATTTGGAAAATCGTTTTAAGCCTTTCCAGATTGCTGTCCTAGTAGTAGTTGAGGAAACTCTCAATGAATTAGAGACACCTTTGCAAATGAGTCTTCCAATAAATCCCAAGGAATCATAAGGATAATTAAGGGTTTACCAAATCACAAATCTCCCGGCCATGATAGGATCTGCCATTACACTCTGAAAGCTTTGCCCAAGCGTGCACTGGTTTTTATTGTTTTAATATTTAACGCAATTTTAAGACTGCAGCATTTTCCAATACAGTGGAAACTGGTTATCATGATACACAAGCCAGGAAAGCAGGAAGATGATCCAGAATCATACCGCCCAATTTCTTTGCTACCTTGTTTCTCAAAAGTATGGGAAAAAGTAATGGTGACTCGAATTTCTGGACTTCCAAATCCCTAAATCCCAAATCACCATTTTGGATTTAGAAAGGGACATGGCACTGTCGAACAAGTGCACCGAGTTGTAAATCATGTTCTGACGGCGTTTGACAAAAAAAAGTATTGCAATGGAGTCTTCGTAGATGTAAAGCAAGCTTTCGATAGAGTCTGGCATGTTGGCCTTCTTGCAAAACTGAAGAGAAAGCTACCTGCTCCTTTCTACCTCATTCTTCGCTCCTACTTGGAACACAGAAAATTTCAAGTTAAAGTAAGATCTGTAGTCTCCAGTGTTCATGATGTGGCTGCGGGCGTGCGTCAAGGAAGTGTTCTCGGTCCTTTACTATACACGGTGTATACTTCTGATAGGCCTGAGGAAGAAAACAAGTCCTTAATAGCTTCGTATGCAGATGATGTCTGTATGTTTTATTCCTCATCCTGGAATATAATGCTAAACAAGGCTAAATGTTTAAATATATCACACTGAGAAGAAAGCATCCTCCCCGTGTATGGCTTAACGGCAAGGTGCTACAAACAGAAGGAAAGGCAAAATACCTGGGAGTAGTCCTAGACAAACGCCTTACTTTTAAAGATCACATCGAAGCCTCTCTAAAAACGTGCAGAATCAAATGGTCGAAACTAAACTGGCTGACAAATGGCAAAAGCAAACTGCCACTAGGATGCAAACGGCCACTATATAATGCCATAAATAAAATCGCCACACCAGCAGGTACAATGACAGGCTGCAGACACATGCAAACCGGCTGGCGAGACCCCTTGCGAGCCAAAGGACCATCCACAGGCTAAAGAGAAGGCAATATCTTACAATGATTTGCTAAATTGCTGACTGATTTGTATAACTAAATAAACATAAAACATACAACCACTAAAAATATAGATTTAGGTAAATAAGATTAAAAATTCACTGTTAGTAGTAACTGTTTGGTGTATTACATAATGTTAAGTTAAAAGCTTTGTTAAGATCATTTGTGAATCGATTCCTTGCTCAAAAAAAAAAAAAAATTTAAATTCATTTAAAAAAAGGCGTCATCTTCAATTGCATTTTTTACAACTGCTTACATTTCTTCTTCTTCTTTGGCTGGCCAAAGAAAAACAGAGATGCCAACTTGGTGCATTCTTTCGACGTTTACATTAAATTTATCCGTGTATACACTATTTAAAAAACTTTCTTAAATTTGGCCATAATTTACTAAATCTCTGCTTTCTTGTGGCATATAAACGACTTTGGGCAAAAACGACTATTATTACATTTTTTCAAGGCATTTTCTTAAAATAATAAATTTAATATAAAATGTGTTTTTGTTGGTGACCTTTAATATAAAATCTTTATCGATTGTTTAAATGGAATTCGATCCAGAAATAAACAAAGTTTATTTCAACAGAGCTGCAATTTTGCACGGAGTCTTGTATATACTGCAGGCATTGTATATCTCGGATTCATCGGAATCGGACTACTATATCATATAGCTCCCATAGGAACCGTCGATCAAAAAAAGAGTTTTAGATCAATAACTTTGTTCTTTTTCACCTGATCATTATAAAACTTACCATTTGGCAGTTTTCTATACATGCAAACATCCGTGCGAAATTTGATCAAGATCGGACTACTATATTATATAACTCCCATAGGAATGATCGGACCAAAAAAAGCCAAAAGAAAAGCCTTTTCACTCTAAGATCTCCATTTAGGGATTGATTAACGCAAAAACTTGCAAGGGTATACAAACTTCGGAATGGCCATTTAGCCCGGCCTTCTGGTTTTCATATATTTTAAATATATTTGTCATATACATATTTTATTACACATTATATATGTATGTTTTATTTTTCTCAATTTGCTTTCAACACCTGGACAAAAATTTTAATTTAGTCATCACTTTCTTCTTCTTCCAATTCAATACAATTTGTATCATAAGAGTCTTTATCTGTGTCTTCAGAATCGTTTTCCTCTTCTTGGCTTTCGGTTGAACCAGCATTCCTTCCACATGTTTTAGAAGAATTGTATTCCTCTAAAAGTTCAAGAACTTCTGTTGGCAATTTCTTTTTCCTCTTTCGCTTAGCTCGTTCTTTTAAACTAAGGCAAGAAATTAGTGGGTCAGATGAGTCAAGTGCTCTGTTGAACACATCACTTATATTTTGCAATCGACTGCTCATATTGAAGGTTTTCTCACACAGAGCTTTAAATTTCATGGATTTCACCTTATATTCGCAAGATTGCATTTTGGCAAGTTATAATTAATAAATTGTTTGACTTTAAGCTCAATTACTTTATGGTGATCGTCCGATACGTTGTCTTTGCCTATTTTCTGCACGATATAATTTTTTACAGCGCTTTCTTGGTGACTGTTGCTGCTCCACACTTCAAGCGGAGTGGAGTTGCAGAACTCATGTGTAACTGCAACATGTCGATTATTTCCTAAATACCTTCTTGAATTTTTTTCCATAATTAAATTTTTTTTTACAAAATATAAAGTTTTATGCACGCTGAAAGTCGAAGAAGCTTTCGTGCCTTGTGCCAAAATTTCGGTGTCGGGAAAAGTGATACTAATTCGTGCTCAAAGATAGCCAAGTTTGGGAAATCGCAATAAAACGCGTTTAAAACATCGTGGTTTACCGCAAGCTTTAAGGATTTAAGGAGTTCGTTCTTGTCGGTGAACTGTATTACATGGCGGGTTTTACTGCCGAATATATTAGTCTACGATGTACTTCATCTTGTAGGGCATTGACATTTTGTCGGGATAGGGCGTCTGCCACGAAGTTTTCTTTCCCTGGCTTGAAAAGAAATGATTTCTGTGCGTTACGCTCTTCAATAAATGCCTTCCACCTTTATAGGTAATTTTGTAGTTTCCCGATCGCCAATAATTCCCTTTCGTTAATGCAAAGAGGTTCCTTGGTTCGACATAGTCCTGTATCGCTTTGCCTTTTTCGGGGACAGTTTTTGCTGAATTGCTTGAGACAATGAGAAATATTCAACGCTCTCTTTAAAGAATTTGGTTTTCTTTCGAAACTCTCATGTTGACGTCGCAAAGCACTATGGAGCACTATGTCAATGTGTTTGACATGCTCGTATTCGTTTTCAGAAAATATTATCACGTCATTAACATAGACGTAGCATATTTTTATACCATGCATCCATAGGATGAAATGGTATATTAAAGTCGCCAAAATGTATGTAACAGGGAGAAGGAAGCTTTTCCGACCCTATAAAGTATATATATTCTTGATCAGCATGAGAAGAGAAATTGATATAGCCATGTCCGTCTGTCCGTCCGTCCGTCTGTCCGTCCGTCCGTAAGAGTGCAGAGATCTCAGCAACTATAAATGCTAGAGCTACCAAATTTAGAATGTAGACTCGTGTAGTATAGACGCAGACCAAGTTTACTTTTTTTTTGCCACGCCCCCTTCCGCCTCCGGAATTCAATAAAGAGTGATTTTCTCCCGCAATATTTATCGTATCGTAATTAAATTTGGCACACTTATATATGCTATAAACATCTATAATTTCACCAAATTTGATACCGATTTGAAATCGGCATAAAAATGACCGAGTTATACATTGAAACGTTTTGCACTGAAAGCGGTGCAAGGGCGAAATTGGCCGATGGAGCGCTAAAGTGCACACACATAAGAGTGAGCGAGATAGCATATGTTAGAAATCGCGCATACGAAAGAAATTTAATATATGAACTTATTTTTATAAACTCGATGTAGTTTTTTTCCCCCTGATGCATGGTATACCCAAGTCGGCCCGGCGACTTACTTACTTTATTCCGATTTGTTCTGTTAGAAAATGGTCAATTCCCTTTGAAAGATCCTTCCCGCATTTTTCAATCCAAAGGGTACCTGGCAGAATTAGTATTTTCCGCCGTTTACTGAGAATGCCGTTTTCTTGCGATTCATTTCAGCTAGATAAATCTAGTGGTATCCAGATTTCAAATCTAATGTTGAAAAGGGTATACAAACTTCGGCATGGCCGAAGTTAGCCCTTCCTTCTGATTTTTATTTAAATCTTCGAATTAGTTTTCTATTGTTACTGAACAGTCACTTACATGTTCTTATTTGCTAATTCCGATGGGCGCCAGTTCGTACGTCTTTCGTCCTTGGACCCAATCCAGAGTAGTAGCTTAATTAGGAAGTTATGGTGGAATACAGTATTCGTATCACTGGCCTTGTGGTTCAGGAATAAAATAATTAATTGGTCAATAGTTACGGCTAGATGCCGTGGCAATGTTTATTGAGAGCTTACGTTCTTAGTTTAAAACTGATCGTGACAAAGGAATGAATAAAAAGCTAAAGCTAAGTACATAAAAGGGAAATATAAATCTGCGAAATCCGAAACGTCGATGGTTTATCTGCACGGGATGCTCCAAACTTAGCTCGAGGGTTGTTCGTCAACTTGGTTGTTAACTTATTTAGTAAAACATAGTTTTCTTAGTATTAATCGGTGCAAACATTGTTTTATTATGGAAAACTTATTTGCTTAATGGGCTATTTATACTATATACTACTATACTATATAATACTATTTAATATTTCCGTAATACTGTGATTCACTCTATCACATCCACCGATAATCGCAACCTTTCCTTGTGATGTGTTGTGTGTGTCACAGACTCAGGCGTATCGCAGAAATCGCTAACGACCCAAAATTGCTGAAAACGAAAATGCAGGGTATCATAGAATCCTCTTTTGACAGTTTTAAAAAGTTACGAGTTTTTCCTCAACGTCTGGTTAATTTTGCGCTTGCTGCAAATTATGTTCGAAATAAAGTACTGTTGAAATAAACGTTTATTATTTTTGGTTCAAATTGCAATTAAGCAATCCACATTGGGCTAGATTCCCTTTTTTTTTGTCATAAAGTCAAAAAACTTAGTAAAACATATTCAGGGGTGTCACAGAAAACTCCAGAGATTTTGGCGATTTTTACATTTAAAATTTATTATTTTTCTGAATTTAATATTTTTCTCCGTTTTTCGTAAACGAAAAATTAAAAATAGAAAAGATGTACTTATTTTTTAAAAGAATAGTTATCATGCTGCATTATCGCGCGCATTAAAATTTTAAGAACAATGAATTAAATACAACAAGAAGAATACAATGCATCGACAAGGGCTAACTATTGCGTTTGTAAGCCAACATTCTCATTTTCACACAATTCGCTTTTTTGAAACTATGTCAACTGTTTTACCCCAGAATAAAATTTTGTCCATGCGATTTCTAGGTATTAGCTCGGTTCAACAGGTCATTGGATGCAATGGCGTTGTTTAGAACAACTGTGAGTGAAATCTTTTGGAATATTTTGTCAGGTGCATAAAGGTCAAACAATTATGCACCCCACAACATGCTGTATACATCAGCCAGGTCAGAACAGCAACAAACGTTGCTAGCAACAAACACAGCCAGCAACACAAGAAGCTAGCAACATGTATATACAAAGCCAAGGGCTGGTTTGCCGTCGGCAAAACAAAACTCGCGCAGGCCGTTTTGCCGTCAGCAAAACAACAGCAAAAGAAAATATAACAAACCACGGCAACAAATATACAAAGCTAGCAACATGTATATACAAAGCCAAGGGCTGTTTTACCGTCGGCAAAACAACGGCAACGGAAGAAGAAAGAAATAATGCACAAAGAACAACAAAAAATACCTCAATGCGACACAGTAACACAACAACAACAAATACAAGAAATTATTATGTATGATTATATATAAAATATATAATAATACAGTAAATGCAACAACAATAACAAATATATAAAACAGCAAATACATAAAATACCACAACAACCAGTGAAGCAAGCCCAGCAGCAGAATAAATGCAAGCAATAACGCAAAACGCAAGAACAGCTGAGCATAAACAAATGCGAAGAGCTGCAACAAAAGCAAAGGCAGCTGGGCATAAGCAAAAATGCAAAGCGCCGGCTGTTGCTGAGCCCCAAGCATTTAACAGAAGCCCAAAGCAAACGAACACAAACGGAAAGCAAAGGGCGATGTCACCAGATGAGAGAGCGAAAGCGAGAGCGAGAGCGGCCGTCCACACGTACACTGTACGTGTGAATGCAATACGATCGCCGCGAAGCGCACTTCGGAATGTGGGCACCCAGAGCACCAAATGTGAGGGCTAGCGAGCCCGAAAGACGGGTGCGGGTGTGAACGAAATAAAGTGAGGGCTCTGCTTGTCAAAAGGGGAGTAGTGGGGGGTGACAGTGGCAGATCGCATGAGAGCGAAGTCATATGGCGGGGTGGCCAATGGGAACAAAGCGAATATCGTTGGAGAGGCCAAGTTACGATAAGAATTGGCAGCCCGTACGATAGAAGGGAAATGGGTGGGTGTATAAATAAGTAAATAATTAATTATTTAAATATGTATATAAATAGATATAAAGGGATGTATGAATTGTTAGAGAAATTAGATGAAATCAATGTAATAGAATTAAGAAAAAATATTCGGAGACCCATAAGGGCACAAAAGGGGTCATAGGCGAGGTTGGAGGTCGTGATGAATAGAAGGCGAGAAAAGGATCGGCGACGGCACCGGCGCAAACACAATGAGCGCGAGGGTGATGGAGATAGGCAAAGGAATGGGCATGCAGCGTTAAAGAAAGTGGCTGCATGCAAAAGGAAAAGGGATAAGCGGTACTTTCACCACGCATAGCAACAGCGAAAGTGCGTGGGTGAAAGTAGAGCCAATGGAAATGTACTGACTGTATAGCGGTACAGCGACATATGCATCCAGAGGTCTGGAGGCCTATATAAGGCACGCGTCAACGCAAGGACGGGCATCAAGCGTCAAGCAGCGAAGCAAAGTGGACATCTCAAGACCTCCGGTAGTAATCTTGAGAGTTCAAAAGGCGAGGAAAAGAAAGTGAAGTGTTCAAGACCTCCAGTAGTAATATTGAAGCATCAAATCGAAATCAGAGTACTCAAAGGACCAAGTCTGGGTTCAAGCGAGTGTCCTGAGAGTAACACAGGGAACAGAGAATAGGGACGATTCGGGGAAATATCCTAGAATCAAGCGGCAGGGAGCAAGAAGTAGGAAAGGAAAGATCCTGGAGGAATATTTTGGACTCAGGAAGTATCCTTGAACCAAAATAAGGACCTCAGGAAATATCCTTGAGAGGGAAAAGTTCAGGAAATATCCTTGAACAGGGTTAATCAAACAGGAAATATCCTGGAGGAATATTTTGGACTCAGGAAGTATCCTTGAACCAAAATAAGGACCTCAGGAAATATCCTTGAGAGGGAAAAGTTCAGGAAATATCCTCGAACAGGGTTTTAATCAAACAGGAAATATCCTGGAGGAATATTTTGGACTCAGGAAGTATCCTTGAACCAAAATAAGGACCTCAGGAAATATCCTTGAGAGGGAAAAGTTCAGGAAGTATCCCTGAACCGGGTTTTAACAAACAGGAAATATCCTGGAGGAATATTTTGGACTCAGGAAGTATCCTCGAACCAAAATAAGGACCTCAGGAAATATCCTTGAGAGGGAAAAGTTCGGGAAATATCCTTGAACTGGGGTTTGAGCATACAGGAAGTACCCTGGAGTAGTATTTTGGATTCAGGAAGTATCCTTGAGCCAACATAAGGACCTCAGGAGATATCCTTGAGGGGGAGGAGTTCAGGAAATATCCTTGAACGCAGAGATTGGGGTAGAAGTAGAAGTCAGGAGAGCGTAGAAGGGTAGGAGAACTCAAGAGACGAAGTTGAACCCAGATCAAGGATCTGAGTCATCTGCGTCGGCATCAAGGAGCCGGCAAAATAAGTCAAGCGAAAGGAGCCAACCACAGCGAGCAAAGGACAACAGCGAAGACCCAAGCAAAGCAGCACCAAGGACACAAGGATCACGAAGGACCTCCAACCAATCGCCAAGGACCCCTACAGAATCCCAAAAACACAAATAAAAACCAAAACTAAGAAGGTCTGTGCCGAAATTATATCCAAAAGCGTTATTATTTATCGGGGCACAAAATAAATTTTGTTGTGCCGAACCTAGCCCTGAAAAGTCTCATCAACGACTCTAAGGACGAAAAAGGATCGTTACAATTTTTTAATCCAGACTGTTGCTTCTTTTTGGCGAGGATTTTCTATTCTTTAAAAATCTTCAATTAAAAATGAAGTTGATTGAAATTTCGTGCCCATATTCAAATGCAAATTTAATTCTTTTTGTTCGATCATATTAGAAATCATGTGCTTTAGAAATCCATTAAATTTAAATTCATTTAAAAAAAGGCGTCATCTTCAATTGCATTTTTTACAGCTGTTTACATTTCTTCTTGTTTGGCTGACCAAAGAAAAACAGAGATGCCAACTTGGTGCATTCTTTCGACGTTTACATTAAATTTATCCGTGTATACACTATTTAAAAAACTTTCTTAAATTTGGCCATAATTTACTAAATATCTGCTTTCTTGTGGCCCATATAACAAACTAAAATTGGAAACACAAATTTTTTCTCCGAAAAAAAGGTTTTCCCATTTCCAGCAGATTGGCAGGAGCGCTTATGGGTGTTTTAGGCAAAAACGACCATTGTTTATTTTTTTTTTTAAGGCGTTTTCGTAAAATAATAAATTTAATATACAATTTTTATCGATTGTTTAAATGGAATTCGATCTAGAAATAAACTTAGTTTATTTCAACAGTACTTGATTTTGAATATACTTCGCCACAAGCACAATACTAACCAAACGTTGGAGATAACTCGTAACTTATCAAAACATTTACGTTTGGGGCGGTTTTAAGGCGTTAGCGATTTCTGTGGCACCCCTGATTTAAAATTTCACTCAATATTTTGAAGGTGAACATTGGAGACATCGAATTGACAAAAGAAATAATTTTGGTGGCAGCGGTGCATGTTTGATGCGCTTTTAAAGTTACATGTTTGTTCAAGTGTTTGATTCGACTAGTTTGGCTGGAATTTTAACTCAACTTTGCGCATGTCTTATGGTAGCACCGTTTATCTTTGCCGACAATATGGTAAATAAAGGTAAAGTTATGTCAAATATATTGTTATTACATGATTTTGAATTGCAGTGTTGCAGTTGTAATTTGGCTTTGTGATGTCTTATTTTAGAAAAAATCTAACCATTAACTAATTGTGTGTATTGTAGTGTGAAAAGCAAATTTCTGCCAAGTTGTGTGAACAAATAATTATGCAAATGGTTACTTTAGACTGTGCTTTTAAACATGTTATTAACAGATTTTGGTCTACATTCCAAATTTGGTATCTCTAGCTTTTATAGTTCCTGAGATCTCTGCAGTTTTTCGGACGAACAGACAGACGGACATATCTCAATCAACTCGGCGTGCAAAAATATACTCAAAAATATATATACTTTATAGTGTCGGAAATGCTTTCTTCCGCCTGTTACATACATTTTGGCAACTTGAATATCCATTTCATCCATTGAATGCCTGGTATAAAAAAAAAAAAACGTAATTCTGTTTCAGTCCTTGTAATGCTTCCGAAAAATCTCAGTTCTCTAGCATTTAAACTGTAGTTTATGTCAAAAAAATATCAAAGAAGCTAACTTCGGCTATGCCGAAGTTTGTATACCCTTGCAGCCCTTGACCATTACATTTTATTTCCTAAAAAATTTTTGTTTGTTAATTCAATAAATAAATATTTTAAATACAATAAAAAATTTGTCATCGACTTTCGTGGGATTCGAACTCCCTTCTATTCGTTTTATAAACAAAAAAAAAACCAATCGCCAAATAGTAAGCGTGCCAAGACAATGTAGCGATTGATATTCATATTCACACACACACAAACGCAATTTTGACACATATATGTGCTTATATAGGCAAATTTTATATCGTCGAAATCAGGCGTTATGTTTATCCGATTGTTTGAAATGTTTATCCATGAAATTCACGCATATGATGTAATCCCTTTTTTTTTATGTACGTAATCAGTTTGGATAAGATTGTTCAAAAAATAGAGAAGTTATTCACATTTAACGTTTGTATTTGTATGGCAGCTATATGATATAGTTGTCCGATTTTATTTAAAATCGACAGATGTGCATGTGGCTGTATAGAAAAGCTTATATACCAACTTTGAATGCCATAGCTCTAAAACTGTTAGACTAGTTTGCGCAGCACCAGACAGACAGACGGACAGACAGACAGAAGGACAGACGGACATGGCTATATCAACTCGTCTTGTCTTGCTGATCAAGAATATATATACTTTATGGGGTCGGAAATGATCCCTTCTCTGCGTTACAAACATCTGACTAATTTTATAATACCCTCTGCAAGGGTATAAAAAAGTGATAGTGCAATCGCTGAAAATATTTCTTTTCATATAAAATTTATTATTTTACTAACACGCCAAAACACTGATAAGCAAGGTTGCCGATCTGCAGGAAATCGATAAAATTTTTTTTGAGACCTAAATTTTATGATTGCAATGTTATGTTCTTATGTGACATAACAAAGCATTTAATAATTAAATCCCTAGTTTACAAAAAGTTGTACAGTTATGTCTAAAAGATAAATTTAATGAAAACATCGGAAAAATGCAACTAGTTGGCTTCACTGTTTTGATCTTGACCCGCCAAAGAAGAAGCAATGTAAACCGTTGTGAAAAAAGAGATTAAAGTTGACGCCTTTTTTAAATTTGATTCAAATTCATTTTATATAGATATGATTGAATTAAAACAATTAAATTGGAATTTGCAGCACATATTAAAAATATAGCCGGGCAGACTTGCATCAAGTAAAAATTTATATTTAAAATTTCTTTCGCATGCCGGAAACTCTAACACATGCTTTGTCGCTTACTGTTTTGAACACACAAACACTTTTGCGCACTCCACCGGCCAAATTCGCCTTGCGGCCATTTCAATTTGAATTTGGAATATTAGTGTGTCAAATTAAATTACGATAAATGTTGGTGAAAATTAAAATAAACTTGGTCCGCGTACATACCACTCGAGTCTACCTTCCAAAGCTTTTATAGTTCTTGAGATCTCTGTACTCTTTCGGATGGACAAACGGACAGCCACAAAGACGTGTCTTAATCGATTCGGCTAATGATACTGATCAAGAATATATATACTTTATGGGGTCGGAAATGCTGTTCCATACATTTTGGCGACTTTAATATACCATTTTATCGAATGGATGCATTGTATAATGAAAGAAGTCGGAAGCCGACTTCAATATACTATGCACAAACTGGAAAAACTACTTAAAATTCATAAAAACAAAGTATAACCAAATATATTAAATTCGTTCTTCTCTTATAAGCTGTGAGGAGCATAAAGGTCAAACAATTATGCACCCCACAACATGCTGTATACATCAGCCAGGTCGCCAGTAAGAACAGCAACAAACGATGCTAGCAACACACACAGCTAGCAACACATGCAGCTAGTAACATGTATACTCGCCGCAGGCCGTTTGCCGTCGGCAGAACAACAGCAAAAGAAAATATAACAAACAACAGCAACAAATATACAAAGCTAGCAACATGTATACAACGCCAAGGGCTGGTTTGCCGTCGGCAAAACAACGGCAACAGAAGAAGAAAGAAATAAAGCACAAACAACAACAACAACAAATACATTAAAGTATTATATATTATTATATATAAAATATATAATAACAAATACATTAATGCAACACAGTAACACAACAACAACAAATACAATAAATTATTATGTATGATTATATATAAAATATATAATAATACATTAAATGCAACACAAATAACACAACAATAACACATATATAAAATAGCAAATACATTAAATACCACCGCAATAACAAATATATTAAACGAAACACAAAAACAGCAACAACAATTGAAACAAGCCAAGCAGCAGAATAAATGTAAGCAATAACGCAAAACGCAAGAACAGCTGAGCCTAAACAAATGCGAAGAGCTGCAACAAAAACAAAGGCAGCTGGGCATAAGCAAAAATGCAAAGCGCCGGCTGTTGCTGAGCCCCAAGCATTAAAAGAAAACCAAACCAAACGAAAACAAATGGAAAGCAAAGGGCACTGTCACCAGATGAGAGAGCGAGAGCGGCCAGCCACACGTACACTGTACGTGTGAATGCAAATACGATCGCCGCGAAACGCACTTCGGAATATGGGCACCGAGAGCACCAAAAGTGAGGGCTAGCGAGCCCGAAAGACGGGTGCGGGTGTGAAGGGGGCCCTTGAACGAAATAAAGTGAGGGCTCTATCAAAAGGGGAGAAGTGGGGGGTGACAGTGGCAGATCGCATGAGAGCGAAGTCATATGGCGGGGTGGCCAATGGGAACAAAGCGAATATCGTAGGAGAGGCCAAGTTACGATAAGAGTTGGCAGCCCGTACGATAGAAGGGAAATGGGTGGGTGTATAAATAAGTAAATAATTAATTATTTAAATATATAAATAGATATAGAGATATGTATGAATTGTTAGAGAAATTAGATGAAATCAATGTAGTAGAATTAAG
This sequence comes from Drosophila sp. 14030-0761.01, assembly GCA_018150735.1. Lineage (NCBI taxonomy): Eukaryota > Metazoa > Arthropoda > Insecta > Diptera > Drosophilidae > Drosophila > Drosophila sp. 14030-0761.01. Next base: position 30,998,542 of record JAECWO010000031.1, read on the forward strand.
TAAAAATATTCGGAGACCCACCAAAATGGAAAAGGGGTCAAAAGGCGAGGTTGGAGGTCAGAGGATTAGAAGGCGAGAAAAGGATCGGCGACGGCACCGGCGCAAACACAAGGAGCGCGAAGGAGACGGAGATAGGCAAAGGAATGGGCATGCAGCGTTAAAGAAAGTGGCTGTATGCAAAAAGGAAAAGGGATAAGCGGTACTTTCACCACGCATAGCAACAGCGAAAGTGCGTGGGTGAAAGTAGAGCCAATGGAAATGTACTAGCGGTACTGCGATATATGCATCCAGAGGCCAGGAGGCCTATATAAGGCACGCGTCAACGCAAGGACCATCATCAAGCATCAGGCAGTGAAGCAAGGTGGACATCTCAAGACCTCTGGTAGTAATCTTGAGAGTTCAAAAGGCGAGGAAAAGAAAGTGAAGTGTTCAAGACCTCCAGTAGTAATCTTGAAGCATCAAATCGAAGTCAGAGTACTCAAAGGACCAGGTCTGGGTTCAAGCGAGTGTCCTGAGAATAACACAGGGAACAGAGAATAGGGAAGGTTCGGGAAATATCCTAGAATCAAGCGGCAGGGAGCAAGAAGTAGGAAAGGAAATATCCTGGAAAGTTCAGGAAATATCCTTGAGAGGGAAAAGTTCAGGAAATATCCTTGAACAGGGTTTTAAACAAACAGTAAATATCCTGGAGGAATAGTTTGGAATCAGGAAGTATCCTTGAACCAAAATAAGGACCTCAGGAAATATCCTTGAGAGGGAAAAGTTCAGGAAATATCCTTGAACGGGGTTTTAAACAAACGGGAAATATCCTGGAGGAATATTTTGGGCTCAGGAAGTATCCTTGAACCAAAAGAAGGACCTCAGGAAATATCCTTGAGGGGGAAGAGGGTAGGAGAACTCAAGAGACGAAGTTGAGCCCAGGTCAAGGATCTGAGTCATCTGCGTCGGCATCAAGGAGCCGGCAAAAACAAGTCAAGCGAAAAGGAGCCAACCACAGCAAGCAAAGAACAACAGCGAAGACACAAGCAAAGCAGAACCAAGGACACAAGGATCACGAAGGACCTCCAACCACTCGCCAAGGACCCCTGCAGAATACCAAAAAGATCAATAAAAGCAAAAAGTACGAAGGTCTGTGCCAAAATTACATCCAAAAGCGTTATTATTTATCGGGGCACAAAATAAATTTTGTTGTGCCGAACCTAGCCCTGAAAAGTCTCATCAACGACTCTAAGGACGAAAAAGGATCGTTACAACTGGCGCCCAACGTGCTATATTGATAAAATAAATAACGTAAGCAATCAAAAAGGATAAGCGGCAAAATGACCAAATCATGGGTGTACCATATGAAGAAGGAGGATCTGGTGAAACATGGCAGAGAATTCGGGATGAACATGACAGGAACGGTGGAGGACATGAGGAAGCAATTCGGAGAATGGATCTTCAAGCATGAAGAGGATGAAACAAGGAGGAAACAAATAGATGAGCTGGCGATAAAATTCTCAAATCACAAAGGGAAACAGGACCCCAAAGGGGAATAGACATCGCAACGCTGGCCATCCCAACTTTCAAAACGTCCAGGTGGGCCAGCGATAACGCACTAGACGACAACGAAAAACAACTCCTAAGGACCACAATCGATGAAAGGAAGAAAAGAGTGGAAGAAGAGGTGGTATATGAGAAAAGAAATAAACCTCATCAATCTAGCGAGTATGCCAAGGTGGCCAAACAAGTCAGAGAATGGACGTTTAGATTCGATGGCAACGACAAAGCTCTAGAATTCATCGAACAAGTAGAATGGTCAGCAGATATGTATGGAATCGAGATTGACATGATACCACGGGCAATGCCGGAACTGTTAAAGGACAAGGCCTTAAAATGGTACATTGCCAACAACAAACAGTGGAGGACCTGGGAGGAGTTCACGGAAAGCTTCAGGAAGTATTTCTTACCGAAAGGATACTTAAAAAATCTGGCCAACAAAATAAAGGCCAGAAAGCAAGGCAGGAGAGAATCATTCAAAGATTTCATGATCGAGATGCAGACACTGATGCGACCACTCAAGATCCCAGACTTCGAACAACTGGAAGTGATAATGGAAAACTGTACACCAGACCTGCGTATATACATCAGGCCGCAAAGCATCAGGACAATGGAAGATTTAATGCAACTGGCGGAAGAATATGAAATTCTCGAACGAGAAAGAGCAGAGTTTATAAGAGAAGACAACAGGATACATAACCAGAGTCTAACGAGGCAGCAAAATTTCAGCGGTGGACAAAGCCAAATACCCCATAACACACAAAACACGAGATTCAGAAGATACGTCGACGGAAATCCATCAACTCAAAACGGTCTACAACAAGGTAGAAATACCGAAACAAAATGGATACAGAATCCAAAACAGGCATGTAGGCGATGTGGTGGAGCAGGACACTGGGCAAGAGACTGCAATCGGCCCCGATTGATGTTCTACTGGCAATGTGGAAAGGTCGGAGTAAGGACGATGAACTGCTGCACAGGGACGGGAAACGAGAACCGGTTCCAGTCTACAAGGAGCGAGCAGGGACCGACGACAACAGCTCCTCAACACTAGTCGGAAGATTAAGTGAAGAGGCGGATCAGCTCTGCGCCATAGTAGAGCTCGCAGGGAGCAGAGTGAAGGGCACCATAGACTCGGGAGCAACGAGCAGCTTCATAAGTCAAAAGATGAGCGAAACGCTCGAACACAAAGGAATATGGAGCAGCGTAAATAAACAAGTATGGATGGCGGACGGGAGCGTAAGCAACATCCAAAGACAATAGGAGGGAGAAGTAAGGTTCGGAAACAAACAAATGTCAATACCATTCCTGGTGCTACCAAATGGAATTGATGCAATGGTACTAGGGTGGAACTTTTTGAAAGCAATGGGGACAACAATCCAATGCGGAGGACACACAATAAGTATACCGTCGCTAAAGAGATTCAACGGAAGACTGATAGAAAGGATGTCCATCATGGTGGGGCAGGAAAAGGTCGATCAGTCTATCATCGAGTCATTCCTAGGGGAGGAGCTAAAGGAGTTGGAAAGATGCTAACACAAATACCGGAGGAGCCGTGGGCAACGATTTGCGCAGACTTTGTAGGACCACTACCAAGGTCAAAACACGGAAACTCCATGCTACTAGTAATCGTAGACCGGTTCTCAAAATGGACAGAACTCATCACAATGAGAAAAGCAACAGCAGAAAATTTAGTAAAAGCCTTCAGGGAACGCATTCTGTCCCGCTTTGGAACCCCCAAGACAGTAATTACAGATAACGGAGTGCAGTTCACTAGCAAAATTTTCGAAAAGATGTTGGCAGAATGGGGTAGCCACCATCAACTCACAGCACCATACATACCGCAGGAAAACCCTACAGAAAGAACAAACAGGACGGTGAAAACAATGATAGCACAATTCGCAGGGGAGAACCAGAGAAACTGGGACGAAAAATGGCCAGAGATTACATTGGCCGTGAATACAAGCAGATCGCAGTCAACAGGATTCACACCAGCGTTCCTAGTACAAGGAAGGGAACCAAGACTGCCCGGCACGATATACGACAAAATAACGATAGGATCAGGGGTCGAAACATTAACGCCAAAACAGCGGGAAAACCAGTTAAAAGAGCTGTTCGAAATCGTAAGACGAAACATGGAAACGGCGGCACAGGACCAAGCAAGTCACTGCAATATGAGACGAAGAGAATGGAGGCCAAAACTGGGAGATACGGTATGGGTCAAGGAACACTACCTATCGAAAGCGGCAGAAGGGTTTGCGGCCAAACTGGCACCAAAATATGGGGGACCATATAAAGTGGTCGGATTCCCATAGCCCGTGATATGCAAAGTCCAACACCTGCAAGATGGGCACACAAGGAAAGCCCACCTCAGCGAAATAAAACCGCAGATGCAGGAAACAACATCAAGAACATAAGAATTGGAAGGGATGAATCCAGACCCAAGCGCACAAAAATCACCAGACTAGACCGGCCGGCTAAGAAGGGATTAATGCACGCAAGGAGACGGAGCCATCATCGGACATGATTTATTTAACTGAGAAAATGCATCGGTCACATCAAAATAGCAATTATAATACCACAAAAGGTTGGAAAACAAAAATCAACATAATTTCTTATCGAAAAACAGAAAATAATTCAAAAAGTTGGAAAATGAAAATAAGGTAATCAACGAGTGAAAACAACATGAAAAATGTCGAAAACAAAAATAAAAATGTGGAAAATAAAAACATGTAAAAATGTCGAAAACAAAAACCAAAATAAATTCACCAACAACGGAAAATAATAGAGAAAAAAAAAAAAATAATTAATAAATGGTGAAAATAAAAATAATTAAATCAACGACAGAAAACAACATGTAAAAATGTCGAAAACAAAAAACCAAAATAAATTCACCAACAACGGAAAATAATAAATCAAAACATAATTCAAAAATGTTGAAAATAAAAATAATTTAATCAACGACAAAAACAAAAACCAAAATAAATTCACCAACAACTGAAAATAATTAAAAAAAAAAAATGTTGAAAATAAAAATAATTTAAGCAACAACGGAAAACAATAAAAAAAAAAAATAACAATTAATAAATTTTGAAAATAAAAATAATTAAATCAACGGCGGAAAACAACATGTAAAAATGGTGAAAACAAAAATCAAAATAATTGCATCAGCAAATTTTTTCAAATTAATTATTATTCGAGTCAAACTCAATTTGCCGTCGGCAAAACACAAATTGAAAACAAAGAAAAATTCAAACCCAACGGCCATTTCACGGAAGAGGGAAATTAAATTCCCATTGGTCGACTAAAGTTACGATATTCACAAAATGGGAGAGCGGCGGAATTTACGATATTCAAAAGGGAGAACAGCAGACGATCACCAACACATACAAACGCGCGAGAGCAGAACCAACGCACACACGCGCAACAAAAGCCGAGAGAGCAAAAAGTGAAATTCTCTCACATGATAAAAAGGGAAATTTACTCACGCATACATGCAAGAGTGCAAACGAGACAAATGGCGACATATACTTACACAGGCAAAATACAAAAGGAAAATAAACATATAAAGAAATTAATTGGCAACATATAATAAATTAACATGTAATACAAAAGCAAACATATATACATGCATAAGAAGGAAACATTAAGTAGATATGCAAGACAGAATGAAGAGAGACCCCGCAAGACAGGGCTCACACATACAAACAAAGAAACGAACAAACAAATGAGCGAACCCACACGAAGAGAAATGGCCCCGAAATACGGCATCAAGCAGCGCAGCGTGCAATGCGAGGTTACAGTCGGGCATAGCCTCGGAGGAAGAGGAAGAGGACTATGGGATGGAAGAAGAGGATGAGGACCATGGGATAGAGGAAGAAGAATATGGGATGGAGGAAGAGGAAGAGGAGGTGGAAGTGGTGATGGTGGACGAAGGGGGATAGTCTGACTCCACTGAAGTAGCACCCCCACCCCCAAGGTGGAATCCGGTGCGACCACCGACGCCACACCGGAGGATGTCGAACGGGTCCGTAGACACGCAATGGATGCGGGACCATTGCGGGTCGGAGGCGGAGTCGGAACCAGCGGCAGATGGCGAAGGGGCACCATCACCAGACCAGCAAGGTGGCCCGGCACCCCCACCCCCGTTCACCCCTGGCCCACACCGAAGGGACCAGTGGGAGGAGTCTGTGCGGGTGGGGATTTTATGGGTACACCGGGCCACCACGGTGTACCAATGGGCAGTACCCGATCCACAACCACATCCCCAGCACGGGGTAACGCCAGGGTATTTAGGGAAAGGGTCTAGACAATAAGAAAGTAGGGTAAGAATGTATAAAATAAGAGAAAAAATAATGAAGTTTAGGGTAAGATACAAGTAATGAAGTTTAGGTTAAGACATGGATGGTTAGGTTAAGACAAACAATGAAATTTAGGTTAAGACATGAATGGCTAGGCTAAGAGAAGAAGCGGAACGAGCCATGCATTGGGCAATATATCCGGTGCAGAACGGAAAAGATGCTCTAATCCGCCAACAGGATCGAAAAGACACTCAGCAAACGCCAATGTAAGATGTCAAAATGGCCACAAAAGATGCGAACTGAGTCACAAAAAAAAAAAAAAAAACACAAGGCACAGACGAAAAAAAAAAAAAAAAAAACAACTCAAGGAACAAGGGACAGGGGAGGGTACCTCCCTCGGGCAGAAAGGGGGGAGTGTGAGGAGCATAAAGGTCAAAAAATTATGCACCCCACAACATGCTGTATACATCAGCCAGGTCGCCAGTAAGAACAGCAACAAACGATGCTAGCAACACACACAGCTAGCAACACATGCAGCTAGCAACATGTATACTCGCCGCAGGCCGTTTGCCGTCGGCAGAACAACAGCAAAAGAAAATATAACAAACAACAGCAACAAATATACAAAGCTAGCAACATGTATACAACGCCAAGGGCTGGTTTGCCGTCGGCAAAACAACGGCAACAGAAGAAGAAAGAAATAAAGCACAAAGAACAACAACAACAAATACATTAAAGTATTATATATTATTATATATAAAATATATAATAACAAATACATTAATGCAACACAGTAACACAACAACAACAAATACAATAAATTATTATGTATGATTATATATAAAATATATAATAATACATTAAATGCAACACAAATAACACAACAATAACACATATATAAAATAGCAAATACATTAAATACCACCGCAATAACAAATATATTAAACGAAACACAAAAACAGCAACAACAATTGAAACAAGCCAAGCAGCAGAATAAATGTAAGCAATAACGCAAAACGCAAGAACAGCTGAGCCTAAACAAATGCGAAGAGCTGCAACAAAAACAAAGGCAGCTGGGCATAAGCAAAAATGCAAAGCGCCGGCTGTTGCTGAGCCCCAAGCATTAAAAGAAAACCAAACCAAACGAAAACAAATGGAAAGCAAAGGGCACTGTCCCCAGATGTGAGAGCGAGAGCGGCCAGCCACACGTACACTGTACGTGTGAATGCAAATACGCAAAGACGGGTGCGGGTGTGAAGGGGGCCCTTGAACGAAATAAAGTGAGGGCTCTGCTTGTCAAAAGGGGAGTAGGGGGGGGGTGACAGTGGCAGATCTTATGAGAGCGAAGTCATATGGCGGGGTAGCCAATGGGAACAAAGCGAATATCGTAGGAGAGGCCAAGTTACGATAAGAGTTGGCAGCCCGTACGATAGAAGGGAAATGGGTGGGTGTATAAATAAGTAAATAATTAATTATTTAAATATATAAATAGATATAGAGATATGTATGAATTGTTAGAGAAATTAGATGAAATCAATGTAGTAGAATTAAGTAAAAATATTCGGAGACCCACCAAAATGGAAAAGGGGTCAAAAGGCGAGGTTGGAGGTAAGAGGATTAGAAGGCGAGAAAAGGATCGGCGATGGCACCGGCGCAAACACAAGGAGCGCGAAGGAGACGGAGATAGGCAAAAGAATGGGCATGCAGCGTTAAAGAAAGTGGCTGTATGCAAAAAGGAAAAGGGATAAGCGGTACTTTCACCACGCATAGCAACAGCGAAAGTGCGTGGGTGAAAGTAAAGCCAATGGAAATGTACTGGCTGTATAGCGGTACTGCGATATATGCATCCAGAGGCCAGGAGGCCTATATAAGGCACGCGTCAACGCAAGGACCATCATCAAGCATCAGGTAGCCAAGCAAGGTGGACATCTCAAGACCTCTGGTAGTAATCTTGAGAGTTCAAAAGGCGAGGAAAAGAAAGTGAAGTGTTCAAGACCTCCAGTAGTAATCTTGAAGCATCAAATCGAAGTCAGAGTACTCAAAGGACCAAGTCTGGGTTCAAGCGAGTGTCTTGAGAATAACACAGGGAACAGAGAATAGGGAAGGTTCGGGAAATATCCTAGAATCAAGCGGCAGGGAGCAAGAAGTAGGAAAGGAAATATCCTGGAGGAATATTTTGGACTCAGGAAGTATCCTTGAACCAAAATAAGGACCTCAGGAAATATCCTTGAGAGGGAAAAGTTCAGGAAATATCCTTGAAAAGGGTTTTAAACAAACAGGAAATATCCTGGAGGAATATTTTGGACTCAGGAAGTATCCTTGAACCAAAATAGGGACCTCAGGAAATATCCTTGAGAGGAAAAAGTTCAGGAAATATCCTTGAACAGGGTTTTAAACAAACAGGAAATATCCTGGAGGAATATTTTGGACTCAGGAAGTATCCTTGAACCAAAATAAGGACCTCAGGAAATATCCTTGAACGCGGAGATTGGGGTAGTAGCAGAAGTCAGGAGAGCGTAGGAGGGTAGGAGAACTCAAGAGACGAAGTTGAGCCCAGGTCAAGGATCAGAGTCATCTGCGTCAGCATCAAGGAGCCGGCAAAAACAAGTCAAGCGAAAAGGAGCCAACCACAGCAAGCAAAGAACAACAGCGAAGACACAAGCAAAGCAGAACCAAGGACACAAGGATCACGAAGGACCTCCAACCACTCGCCAAGGACCCCTGCAGAATACCAAAAAGATCAATAAAAACCAAAACTAAGAAGGTCAGTGCCAAAATTACATCCAGAAGCGTTATTATTTATCGGGGCACAAAATAAATTTTGTTGTGTCGAACCTAGCCCTGAAAAGTCTCATCAACGACTCTAAGGACGAAAAAGGATCGTTACAAAGCACATAAGCACTTCAGCACGTTTTGGTATTTTTATTTAAGCAAGCTATTTTTAGGTTTTAGAAGCAAAACTATTTTTGGTTCGACTGTTCCTATGGGAGCTATATGATATAGTATTCCGAACATCATCAAATTTGGCACAGACGTTTGGTGTTAAAATAAACATTGATTATTTTTCTATGGAATAAAGTTAAAATCAAGCAAGTCGTTTTCCTCAAATCACCCATACAGGGGTGTCACAGAAATCACTAACGCCCCAAAATCGCTCCAAACGCAAATGTAGGGTGACACTGAAACCTCTTTTGACAGTTTTGAAAAGTTACAAGTTTTTCTCCAACGTTTGGTTAATTTTGCGCCTACAACAAATTATGTTGAAAAAAGAATGGTGTTAAAATAAACTTTAATTATTTTTGGATGGAATTGCGTTCAAATAATCGCTGGCAATATTTGTGTTCATATATAATTTATTATTTTACGAAAACGCCTGTGAAAAAAATCAAGCAAGCGTCGTTTTTGCTTAAGTCACCCATAAGCAAGGCTGCCATCCTGCTGAAAACGGCAGAAACTTATTTTCGGACAAAACATTTGTGTTTCCAATTTTAGTTTGTTATATGCCACAAGTAGGCACAAATTTTATGGATTATGACCAAATTTAAGAAAATTTTTTACGTTGTGTGTACATGTATAACTTTAATGTAAACGTCGAAAAAATGCTCCAAGTTGACGTCTCTGTTTTTATCTTGGACAGCCAAATAAGAAGAAAAAATGTAAGCAGCTGTAAAAATTGCAATTGCAGTTGCCGCCTTTTTTAAAATGAATTGAAATTTTTTGGATTTCTGATAAGGTTATAATATGATCGAATAAACTTAATTCAATTTGCATTTGAATATGTGCATCGAATTTTAAATTATTTCATTTGTAATTAAAGATTTGTAAAAATGGAAACCGCTTGCTAAAAAGAAGCAAGAGTCTGGATTAAATAATATTGACAACGATTTCGCCCACGTTTGTTCTAAACACATCCAGGTCTGCATCCAATGACCTGTTGAACAGAGCTAATACCTAGAAACCTGGACGATATTTTTTTTCTGGGGTAAAACAGTTGCCATTGTCGCGCAAAATGAATTGTGTAAAAAAGAGAATATAGGCTTACAAACGCAATAGTTAGCAGTTCTCGATGCATTGTATTTATCTTGTTGTATTTAATTCATTGTTCGTAAATTTTTGGTTAATTTGCCAAAATTTGTTTACAGTTACAAATTTGAAGTAAATGTAAACAATAGGGTTGTCAAGGCACCGACAATATTCCGCGAGTCACCAGAACAAGTCTGGTAGGACCCCCAACGCCACCACCTAAGCCACTGCGGACTGGCATGTGGAACTCCCCCACCTAAGCCACTGTCAGCATAATCAACGCGGATCATGTTGCAACAAAGCATCCGGCACAAGAAGTGCACACTCAGCAGTCTGGAGGGCAATGGCAATGGCAAAGCAAAGATATACAAAATGTTTTAGATACATAAGTTTTTGAAAAAGAATAAAGTTTTAGTTTAAAAACGGGAGTAGAGAAGAAAAGTCGACATTTATTGAAATCAAAGAAAGGATAAATTAAACAAATACCAAAACCCAACAAGGCTATCAACATCCCCAAGGAAGAAAGGGATAACTGGCGCCGCTGAACAGGCGGACAATGAAGGAGCATATAATATTGTTATTAGCGTAAGAATATGAATAGAGGAATACATTAATAAAGGTGTAAAAGTGTCAAAATGCGTGGAAAAAAAAACAAGAAGAGAAAAAGAAAAAGAAGAAAATTAAATAAAAAATTAATACCACAGACAGTGCAAAATATATGTATGTATGTGCAAAAAGAAAAATTAAACTAAAGATAAATATGAAAAAAAAGCAAAAAGGAAAATTAAACTGAAAATAAATATAAAGACAGTATAGCTTGCGATAAGACATGCGTGGAATAGGTCACTAAGACTAACGTCGGACGCCACGTATGCATATCGGTAAGCACACTGCCAAACACATATATATAGTAATATATCCGCCACTCCATCCACCCACACCACTTAAACCCCCCTTTGTTTTTAGTCTAGAAAACAGCGGATGTTTAGCGCAACTGAAACCAAACCACTATTCTATAAACAACTGTCCCCAAAATTTTCCAAGCGTGAGAACGCTTAGTAGGCAAAAATCAATAAGCCAATAAAAATCCAGATCCCTTGTCACCAGACCAAAAGCTTTCCAAGCGTGAGAACGCTTAATAGGCAAAAATCAATAAACCAATCAAAATCCAGATCCCTTGTCACCAGATCAAAAGCTCCCAATACTAACATAAAAAGCTTTTGATACCGAACTTTAATTATATCTTCATGAATAATGATAAGTTAGTTCCTAAGATACTCTGTTCGAATAAAGATCTTTTGATCCATAATTTTTTTAATAAAGAAAAGAAGTGGATATTTAATTGGCGCAGTCGGTAGGATCGGTAAAAGTGAACTTGTTATTCTATCCGTGTGACACATAGAATTATTATCCGTGCGTTACATAGAATTAGTGAATACTCACTATAAAACTCCGATCCGACATCAAGAACTTACGTGAACGCTCAAAAGTCTACAACAGTGAAAAATATTTACGCCAACTGTGTGCGGAAATATCAACTGTGTGTTACAACCATAAACTCCACTTGTGGAACAAAAAACGCCAACTTGTGTGTGAACAAAACTAAGCACCACTAAAAAAAAAAAAAAAAATACAAAATGGCCTTAGAACTCACCGAAGCCCACCTCAGTTAAGCGCTGTCTTCGTTAAGACAGGTGGCACACTATGATGGAACACCCGCGAATCTGACATCATTCATAAGGAGGATAGATTTCATTATGCACTTATATCCAACCCATGATATTAGGCAACATAACATATTGTTCAGCGCAATCGAGATGCAGCTCACTGGAGAAGCACAACGACTCTCGCAAATTGGACAAGCCAACACCTGGCCGGAACTAAGAGCATTCCTCATCAATGAATTGAAGACGCAGACCCCATGTGAGGAACTTCTTCGACGTCTCTACAACACCAACTATACAGGAAACCTTCGTAAGTTTGTGACTGAATTAGAAGATAAATCCTATACTATCACAAACAAACTAAGTTTGGAAAACGATGCAAATAACACTACTCTTTATACAAATGCTTTAAATAACACTATAAAAGATGTAATAAACAAAAAATTACCCGATAGATTATTTATGACGTTAGCTAGACATGATATAACCACAGTTAGCAAACTGAAACAAGTAGCTCAAAGAGAAGGGTTATACGAGAATAGTACAACAGAAATCAGAAAATCAAATCAAAGCCAAATTCAAAACCAAAAAAGTGGAAAATCTTTTGTACCCAATAGTACAACTCCGTCTCAACCAAAACAATCTAATACAACACAAAACCAACAACTTTTCCAAGAATTTCAACAAAAATTAAATATTGACAGGGCTAAAAATCCAAAGAATTATCAACAGCAAAATAGGTATCCAAAAGATAATGTAGCAAACCAGCCTACAAAAAGGCAAAGAGAAAGTAATAGTGGAATTAGCAGAATGGACACGTCAGAAAATTTTCGTTTGAATGCCTCGGAACAATCGGAAGAAGAGATAGAGACAGGTCCTTTATCATAATAACAATGAACAATAAACCTTTGAGATGTGTAGTCGACTCAGGATCTTCAATAAATATAATGTCCGAGAACTTTTTTAATTTCAAAACCCATTTAGGAGATTCCAAAATTCACCTGATTAAAGGAGCAGTAGAATTAAAAGAAATCATTTTTCTTGCACCCAACAAACTTTGTCCAACAGAACAAAAATTTTATATCCATAAATTTTCAAATAAATACGACATGTTGATAGGCAAAACTTTCCTAAAAGCCTGCAAAGCCCAAAAAAACTATGAAGAAGAATACGTAAAACCAGGAAACTATACATTTTATCTCAGAAATATTGAAGAAATAGAAGAAGAATATAACATAATATGTTTCGACCCACCCACAGAGAGGGACCCGGATACAAATTATGCGATTGAAAATGAAATAATAGAAAGCAATGAGTATAGACTCGACCATTTAAACAACGAAGAAACACAAAAACTTAAAAAATTCAGTGACATTCAGTACCGCGAAGGTGAAAATTTGACTTTCACGAGTACAATAAAGCACTCTATTCATACAAAGCATGAGGACCCAATTTATAAACGTATATACAAATATCCCCAAATATTTGATATAGAAATCAACAAACAAATAAACGAAATGATCAAACAGGGCATCATTCGAAAATCGAACTCACCCTTACTGTTCACCCATTTGGATCGTTCCAAAAAAAGGAGATGCTTCCAACAAACAAAAATTCAGATTAGTCATTGACTACCGAAATTTAAATGAAGTCACAATAGATGACAAATTCCCAATTCCAGTCATGGATGAAATTCTTGACAAACTGGGAAAATGCCAATACTTTACCACCATTGATTTAGCTAAGGGATTTCACCAAATTCAAATGGATCCTGAATCTATTGCAAAAACAGCTTTCTCAAATAAACATGGCCATTACGAATACACACGTATGCCATTTGGTCTTAAAAATGCCCCAGCAACATTCCAAAGATGCATGAATAATCTTTTGGAAGACCTTATTTATAAGGATTGCCTTGTTTATCTGGATGACATTATAGTGTACTCCACTTCATTGGAGGAACACATACTATCACTCAGAAAGGTATTTAACAAACTACGAGAAGCTAATCTTAAACTTCAACTCGACAAATGCGAATTTATGAAAAAAGAAACAGAATTCCTTGGTCATATTATAACAACAGAAGGTATAAAACCTAACCCAAATAAAGTAAAAGCAATTCAAAATTATCCGATCCCTAAAACCCCAAAAGAAATAAAATCATTCTTAGGATTATGTGGATTCTTCCGGAAATTCGTACCAAACTTTGCACATATTGCAAAACCTTTAACACTTGGATTAAAGAAAGGAGCTAAAATTAATATAAATGACCCACATTATATTTCATCCTTTGAAAAATTAAAATGTCTTCTTATGAACGACCCCATACTTGCATATCCCGATTTCAAAAAACCATTTTTCCTAACCACAGATGCTAGCAATAAAGCTTTAGGTGCGTTCATCTCACAGGACCATAGACCTATTTCTTACGCAAGCAGAACGTTGAACGAACATGAGATCAATTATTCAGCTATAGAAAAGGAATTACTAGCAATAGTCTGGGCAACAAAGTATTTCAGACCATACCTTTTCGGTAGAAAGTTTGAAATTCTAAGCGACCATAAGCCTTTAGTATGGCTCAACAATATAAAAGAACCAAATATGAAACTTCAACGATGGAAAATAAAATTAAATGAGTTTGATTACAAAATTAAATATTTACCCGGCAAAGAAAATCACGTAGCAGATGCCCTTTCCAGAATTAAAACAGATGAAAACCTTTTAGGATCAATAGACAGCACCGCAGCTACAATACATACTGCTCATAAAGATAATGGAAACTACATTCCAATAGTAGAAAAACCTATTAATTATTTCAATAGGCAAATAGAATTCATTAGAGGTTCAGAAGACAAAGCGGAAACAACTAACCGAACACCAGCTGACATTTTTATCTATGCAGGATCACCAGACTATAATACTCAAACGAATAAAATATATCAAATAAACAATTTAAATAAAGATAGACACGACTTCGAAATCGATACGAGGTTTAAACAAGCACCATTAGTAAAGTCAAAAACAACAAATCCATTCAAAAAGACAGGAGAAATAAATCAATTAGATGAGAAACATTTTGAATAAAGAAATAGAGGACAAAAGGTCACACACTACAAATCAAAATTCAAAAAGAAAAATAAAGTTAATAAAAGCAAATACGACAATTGATTAATTACAGGTCAACAACTCAAGATGACTTTTTTGTGCATTATGCTATCCTTAACATTAAAATCAACATGCAGTCAATCCATTGACATAAACCCAGTAAAATCACCAAACGGTTACTTAATATTTAAGAAAGGAACCATGGATTTACCGACAAACTTTGAATATCATTACTTAAAAGTGAATTTAACGCTAATAGACATTACATATAACAATTTAATGCAACAAGCACAGGAATTTAAAGACATAATCCATATTCAATACCTAACAGAAAAACTAAGTAGGGAAATTAATGGAATACAAATTGTAAAACGTAACAAGCGAGGACTAATTAACGGAATTGGTTCAATATACAAATATCTTTTTGGTACTCTTGATCAAGACGATAAAGACGAATTAGAAGAAAAAATAAATAATCTTGAAAGCAATAGTGTAAAAGCAAACGAACTAAATTACGTAATAGAAACTATTAACAAAGGTTTAGAAGTATTAAACAACCTCAAAGAAGAAAAAGAAAAATCAGTAAAATTAGAAGTTCTAATCTTTAATTTTGAGCATTTCACAGAATACATTGAAGACATAGAAATGGGCATGCAGCTCACTAGACTAGGAATTTTCAACCCAAAACTTTTAAAACATAATCACCTAAGTCATGTTAATTCGGAAAAACTATTGAATACAAAAACATCCACCTGGCTTAAACCAAATTCAAATGAGATATTTATCATTTCAAACATTCCTCAAGAAATAGTAACAACACCTATCTTTGAGATACTTCCTTATCCAGATGAAAACAAATATTTTGACAGAAAATTCATACGATAAATACTATTTTAACAACAACACTTTGTTCAATAAAAATACAAAACAAATAGAAACTAATGAATGTATAATAGGGATTTTAAATCAAACCCCAACCACTTGTAAATACACTAAGACATATAAGAATTTTCAAACTAATTACATTGAACCAAACATAATCGTAACATGGAATTTACCAAAAACTAAACTTAATCAAAATTGCGTAAACAACGACTTAGTAATAGAAGGCAATAACATAATAAAAATTTACGATTGTGCCTTACAACTAAACGAAATATCAATAATAAATTCATTGCTTGACTATAGCCAAAGCATTTATGTAACAAACAATATCACCAGGTTAGAACCGATTTCCTTTATCCAAACAAAAGAAATAATTAACGAACACACGAAATATTATACTGTATTTCAAACTATTACATTAACCACTTTTATACTTACTATAATAAGTTTGATTACATACTTAATCTATAAGTTTAAGGCAATGCCACAAGAATTAATAATTAAGCATTTTCGATCAAATAACAAATGTGACCCCACAGAAATAATCGAAACCCCAATTGTTGAAAAAATTGAGTCCCAAATTATAAACAAAATTGATACTCAACTCTTTACAGCTGAGAAAAACCCCTCGCTATATCCCAATGTATCCGCCTGAGGACAGGCTATTTTCTACGTGATGGGGGAGTAATATATCCGCCACTCCATCCACCCACACCACTTAAACCCCCCTTTGTTTTTAGTCTAGAAAACAGCGGATGTTTACCGCAACTGAAACCAAACAAATATTCTATAAACAACTGTCCCCAAAATTTTCCAAGCGTGAGAACGCTTAGTAGGCAAAAATCAATAAGCCAATAAAAATCCAGATCCCTTGTCACCAGACCAAACTGTGAAAACGCTTAATAGGCAAAAATCAATAAACCAATCAAAATCCAGATCCCTTGTCACCAGATCAAAAGCTCCCAATACTAACATAAAAAGCTTTTGATACCGAACTTTAATTATATCTTCATGAATAATGATAAGTTAGTTCCTAAGATACTCTGTTCGAATAAAGATCTTTTGATCCATAATTTTTTTAATAAAGAAAAGAAGTGGATATTTAATTATATATACACAAAAAAAAAAGAAAAATAAAAATATAATAAAAATTAAATATTAACAAACAAACAAATATCACAGTCAATGTTCAGTCGACCGGGTATACGTGGAACAGGTCACGGAGACGATTGTCGGACGCCACGTGTACCGGTTCCAAGCACATTGCCTAACGCATGTATAAATACGTATGTACATATACGAAATAGCAGTGTGTCGAACGATAAGACATGCGTGGAACAGGTCACTGAGACTAACGTCGGACGCCACGTATGTGTATCGGTAAACACACTGCCAAATACATATATATATATATATATATATATACAAAAAAAAAAAAAAAATAAATAAATAAATAAAATACGTATGTACATATATATATATATGTATATATATATATATAAAAATATATATATAAGAAGAAATTTAATGCACTTTGACACATTTACACCAGAATAAATAAAAAAAATTGGGAAAACAGTTACTAATTATAATCATTACAGAAATCAAAAATAGAAGCCACCTACACCCTGAACACAACAATACACTTTTACTAATAAGGACAATATAGATATTTACAAATATAAAACCATTTACACATTTACACACATACACCATATACACATTTATACACATATGTACATAAATATAACTTACAATAATTAACAGAAATAATTAAGATTATAAACTTTTTTTTTTGAATTTCGAGAGGTAGAGAGGAATTACTCTTTCTACTGCGAAACCATTCAGCTACTGCTGAATTAGTAGTAACTAAGAAAATACTTTATGACGACATTTGTCTAAACGCATTTTATATAGGGCTTCGAGAGCCCCTTAAAACTATCATAAGAGCAAAGAACCCTTAAAAAAATAGAAGAGGCATATGAGTTATGCCAAGTAGAACGTTCCTTCTTATCCAAGACCAGAAACAACAACAATTTCGATATTAGGAATCAATACAATTTACAACCGCGAAACAGACCTTACAATAATCAATCAAACGCCCGATACCAAAACAGGAGTTACCAGAGTAATAGGGCTAGTTATAACCACTCGTATCAAAACAAACCCAGTACCTCGAACAGAGATAGGTACCATAACGGATCCGGATACCCAAACAATGGCGCTCCAAACCCGCTCAAAAATAACGAACAGCAGGGAGGAAACTTCCACAACATGGAAGTGACCAGATCTGAGTCTACACCCTCTAACATTGAGGATGGAAATTTTCGACAACCTGCCTCGCCATGCCAACGGGGTTCATAAACCCAAACCAACATGGCTCAACCCTACCGTATATCCTCTCCCATGCAATGACTCAGTAACCACTGCCCTCCTCACCTACACCATTAGGGAGCAAATTGTAATACCAATGTTTTCTGAACTAGGGGGAAAGGGACAAATAAATCTACTACTCTTCAAGTTCCACCCATAGTTCATTGGGTTAATAGGATCCAACGTATTAAAGGAATTGAAAGCAGTTGTAGATTTCGAAGATAATACAATAAAGGTTCACAATAAAATAATTAAAATGTATATCGAACCAAACCGAACTATGAACGTGCAACGAATTCGGGCACATAGCAAAACTATAGTACCAACACCGGTAAGCCTTGAGCAGGGGGATTTCCAATTACACTCAACATCTATGTGTAACTTAGTCTCAATCTCAGCTGGTGATACAGAACAGCTATTTTGCCTAGATAAACCGTTGGAGGTGGAACAGCATAAGGATGACGAATTTATATATTCAGAAACATTGATAAACCTATCACCTGCTACATCAAGTAGCGCTAACCAGAAAATCTCAATAAGAATGGATCACCTCAATTTAGAAGAGAAGGAAAGCCTTCTAGTCGCTATCAGGGAATTCAAAGATATTTTTCATAATGAAAAGGAGAACCTGACCTTCTCCAACACGGTAAAGCATAGTATAACAACTACTGACGAAGTTGCAGTTAACGTAAAATCCTATAGGTTCCCTATGGTACACAAAGCCGAAGTGAAACGGCAAATATCAGAACTACTCAAACAAAACATTATCAGAAGCAGCCACTCAACCTGGAGTTCACCCGTTTGGGTTGTATCCAAGAAACCAGGAGCAAATAATGAAAAAAAGTGGAGACTAGTAATCGATTTTAGGAAACTTAATGACAAAACCATTTCCGATAGGTACCCCATACCTAACATTAACGACCTACTTGACAACATAGGTAAAGCGATGTATTTCTCCACATTAGAGCAAGCGGGTTTCATCAAATAGAAATGAACCCTCGCGACATCGAAAAGACCGCTTTTACAGTGGAAAACGGCCACTACGAATTCGTTCGCATGCCTTTTGGCTTAAAAAACGCCCCTGGTACCTTTCAAAGGGTCATGGATAATGTCCTTGGAGAATTAGTAGGGTCCATTTGCCTAGTCTATCTGGACGATATCATAATATTTTCTACATCTCTACAAAAACACATAACAGATTTAAAGTCAGTGTTGAATAATCTAAGAATAGCTAACTTAAAAATCCAACTATCAAAGTGCGATTTCCTGCGGATAGAAATCGAATTCTTGGGACACATAATCACCCAAGAGGGTATACGACCCAACCCAAATAAATTGAGAGCAATTAAAGATTACCCTTGCCCCAGAGACAGGAAAGGAATCAAGTCATTCCTAGGGTTGCTAGATTATTACAGAAAGTTTATCAAAGATTTCGCTAAAATCACTAAGCCCCTGACACACCAACTAAAAGGGAAAAAATCCGTAGTAATAGACTCTGAATTTATCGAGGCGTTTGAAACCTGTAAAGTGTTGTTGTGTACCCACCCCGTGCTTGAATACCCTAACTTTAGTAAACCTTTCATCCTAACAACCGATGCAAGTAATATTGCACTTGGGGCAGTGTTGTCCCAAGGGAGTATAAATAACGACAAGCCTATCTGTTATGCTAGTAGAACACTTTCTGACACGGAAGTGAACTACTCAACAGTGGAAAAGGAGATGTTGGCTATTATTTGGGCGACCAAACATTTTAGGCCATACCTTTTCGGCAACAAATTCACTATAGTCACTGACCACAGGCCACTCACGTGGCTAATGAATTTCAAAGAGCCTAGTTCCAAACAGGTCAGATGGAAATTACAACTCCTAGAATACGACTACGAAGTCATATATAGGAAGGGTTCCCAGAATGTAATTGCCGACGCTCTTAGCAGAGTGAATGTTGAGTTGAACGTCCTCGATAGCGCAACCGAACCAATTACACACCCGGATAATCCAAACCCTAAACTCGACCAAATACCAGTAGTCACAAAACCAGTAAATGAGTTTAATATACAACTTATTTTTGGTATGAGTGACCAACCATCCAACAAAATTTCAACACCCTTTAGGAGAAATATTAAATGACCATTTCTCATTAACAAATATAACCAAAATTCTAAAAGAAACCCTTAAACCAAATAGAACCTGTGCAATTTATGCAAATGACACTATTTTTCAAGTAATCAAGGAAGCATACAATAAATTCTTCTACGCTACAAAACTTTATAAAGTCGTACGTTGTATCAACTTTCTTGAGGACATAATAGATCAGAATAACCAATTGGATATTATATCCGAGTATCACATCAAGAGTAACCACAGAGGAATAGACGAGACTTACGAGCATCAAAAGATACGGTACTACTTTCCATACCTTAAGGGTAGAATAACACAAAACATCCGTAGCTGCGGAGATTGCTTACGGTTGAAATATGATACACAACCACAGCAAGTACCGTTCCAAGTACCCGAAACCCCCAGCAAACCTATGGACATCATTCATATTGATATCTATACAATAAACGGTCATAATCACTTAACAATAATAGACAAATTTTCTAGATTCGCACAGGCATACATACTTAATTCAAAAACACAATAAGTATCGTCACCAACCTGCAAAAATTCGTATCCCAATTCGGGATACCCAAAAAGGCCATTTGCGATCAAGGGGCTGAGTTTATAGGAGCAATATTTAAAAGCTTCTGCGAACAATTCAACATAGAGGTGCATACCACCTCTTTCCAACAATCGTCTTCGAATGCCCCGGTAGAACGGTTACATTCTACCTTGACAGAAATATATAGGATAATCCTAACAAAGAAAAAGGAGCTTACAGAAACCATCATTACGTATGTATAATAACGCAATCTATTGTTCACCGGCCGAACTCACATATTTGAAAGAAATTTCGCATTTAACAACGAACACGATTATTTGTCCAAATTAAATACATATCAGGCCGAGTTATATCCGATGGTAAAAGAATTAATAAGTAAAACAGTACAGAACAGAATAGAGAAATTAAATGAGGACAGAATACACCCTGATACGCTAGAGTCCGATGATATAATATACCGGAAAGAAAACAGGCGTAACAAAATCACGCCTAGATTCACAGAACATAGAGTTTCGCAAGATAACGGTCCAACAATAGTCCCTAGTAGGGATCAAAAAATACATAAATTAAAAGTTAGGAAACTAACCAAACCCAATTCATAAAAGCATTACAAATTCCTTTTCCTTTTTATGAAACCAATACTTGCAGGTTAGCGCTAGCCAATGGCCAAAGGATTAGCATCGAACAATTGGACAGCCAACCGCTAGCCGCGATCAACTTAGGCCCTGCGAGAACAATCGCCTCTTATCGGGTAATAAACCACGTAATAAAATTAGAGCAATATGAACATTTAATTAAAGATTTCGAAAAAACGATCCAAAGTTTGTCAGGACACGATAGAAACAGCCAAATGAAAGTAACATTACAAGAAAAGCTAAAACAGGTCAATAGAAGGCTAAAGAGCTTAACACCTTTAAATAGGAGCAAAAGGGGGTTAATAAACGGATTAGGCACAACAATTAAGAGCGTGTCAGGCAACATGGACGCGGAGAACCAGTTAAAAATAGATAGCGAGCTAGGGAACATTAAGAACAACATGGATAAGTACATAAGCACCCAATCAACATTCAATGACCAAACAAATGAAAGGTTCGCGGAAATAACCAACCATATAAACAAAGAAAACGAAGTTATCGGAAATTTCATGAATAGTAACCAGAACAGGATATTTAAGGAACTAGAAGCCGAACATACAGATATAGAACTAACCCAACATGTTACAAGACTTAGTTTTAATATGGATATTTTATATAATCACTTAACTAGCATAGCGGAGAGCTTACTCCTTACAAAGCTTAACGTATTACCTAAGTACATTTTAAACGAGTCGATCATACAAATGAATGAAATAACATTCCAATTACAAATACCAATAATGACTCCGAATTTATATGAATTATATCACTTGATAACCATTCCGAGTAATGAATCCAATATATTGGACATTCCGGAATTTATTTTAACAAATAAAATAGAAATTAAGCAAATTGACAAACCATGTTTAGAAATAAGAAAATTATACATATGTATGTAAAACGCCAAAAGCCATGGACCCCAGCTGCATCAAAAATATAATGGAGAGGAATAAACCACCCTTATGTAATGTAAAAAAAGTGGAGAGGACTATAAAGATCGTCGAGCCCGAAACAGGATACCTATTTATCCTGAATGGCAGGAATAAAATATTGGAATCGGATTGTATGGCCACTACGTTAATAAATGGATCAGCCCTGGTCATCCTTATTGTAGTAGTTGGCATATTACTCAGATGCAGACCAAACAAAACACAATTCACGATTCCGAGTCAAGGACCTATTTCCGTTTCGGCCATTCCACCCCTATGGCCTTCACTTCAAGCCAGGGGGGGAGGAGTCACCAGAACAAGTCTGGTAGGACCCCCAACGCCCCCACCTAAGCCACTGCGGACTGGTATGTGGAACTCCCCCACCTAAGCCACTGTCAGCATAATCAACGCGGATCATGTTGCAACAAAGCATCCGGCACAAGAAGTGCACACTCAGCTGTCTGGAGGGCAATGGCAATGGCAAAGCAAAGATATACAAAATGTTTTAGATACATAAGTTTTTGAAAAAGAACAAAGTTTTAGTTTAAAAACTGGAGTAGAGAAGAAAAGTCGACATTTATTGAAATCAAAGAAAGGATAAATTAAACAAATTCCAAAACCCAACAACAAGGCTATCAACATCCCCAAGGAAGAAAGGGATAACTCGCGCGATAATAATTTTAAAAATTTTGGTGTTGCAGTATGTTAACTGTACCTCCAAAAAATAAGTACATTTTTTCTTGTTGTATAACATTAGCAATAATTTTGGTTTACGAAAAATTTATAACAATTTTAATTCCAAACGTTAGTATTGTTTTTTTTTAATTGAAGTATTTATTTATTAAGAGCTAACTTACAATTAAAATTATATATTAGCTTGTGTTTTTTTGGCTATGGCAACGTAGGCCTCATGTAGTCTAGGTTTGTATGTACATATTTACAGAGTAGCTAGTTTTATTTGGGTTTGAATATAACGAGTGTGTTGTGCTATTGTCTTAAATATGAGTGTATAGGTTTGTGTTTTTTAAATATTATAGGATTTTTAGTATGTTAGGGGGTGTGGGGTTTGAGAGGCATTGCGGTGGGTTAGTATTTTGGAATGTTGTATGTCTTTGTGTTTTCAGGAAGTTGCAGGGGACGAGTATGTGTTCTATTGAAATGTTTTGGTTGCAATAAGGGCATGCACTGGGGGTGCGGTCGAAATAAGATTTGTGGGTGATTTTTGTGTGGCCTAGTCTAAGTCTATTTGTTTTTATTTGTTCTTCCCGTGTTAGCGAAAGATTATTATTTTTGAATAGGTGGTAGCTGTTGTATTTCTTGTGATTCATGCTTTGGTACCAGGTGGAGGTATCTGAAAAATGTGATTGTAATTTTAGATGGTGTGTTTTTTTGATGTATTTCAGTATGTTCTTTGTATTTCATATTTGTATTTGTCGACGTCTTCCGTTTT
Source organism: Drosophila sp. 14030-0761.01 (assembly GCA_018150735.1). Lineage (NCBI taxonomy): Eukaryota > Metazoa > Arthropoda > Insecta > Diptera > Drosophilidae > Drosophila > Drosophila sp. 14030-0761.01. The sequence continues at coordinate 31,022,108 of JAECWO010000031.1, forward strand.
CTTCCTGTTAAATTCTGCCCTGTATATTTCTGCACAATCGCCGGCTGTGGCTCTGAAAATGTCTCAGAAAATGAAACGTCGGAGATTTCCATGACACCAACGTTTCGTTTCGCCGTTTTACATTTTAAACGTCGCCAAAATCGCTAGCGTTTTCTGTGACACCCCTGATAAACAAGGTTGACATCCTGCTGGAAATCTATAAATGTTATTTTCGGACTAAAATTTTATGATTTCAATTTTATTTTCTTATGTGCCACAGCGAAGCATTAATCAGGTAAATTAAGCCCGAATTTTCAAAATGTTGTAGAATTGTGTTTAGTGTTGGCATTACTGTTATGACATTTGCCCGGCAAAGAAGAAGAAGAATCGTAAACAGAAAAGTGTAGGTTTAATTATTTGATTTGTCGCCTTTTTCAAAAATGCTCTATTTATTTATTGATTTTTCTTATTTAGTGGAAAGCATCGTGTGTAGCTAAAGTTTATGGAAAAGCACCCCGAAATAGCCAAGGGCTATGTTGAAGGACCAAGGGTGGATGTGGCGGAGGCTTGGTAGGAGTGGCGCCATGTAGGTATTTGAAAAATCCAGGTATACAATTGGACCTAAATTTTTGCTCTCATTTTTTCGTTCAAGGTGTGGAACTCTGGAAGGTCCAAATTGAAGGAAGAGCCACTGGCGGCGGTCCGTGCTGGATCGAGCCTCTTACGGCTAGAGAAAAGGCGGTGTGCGTCATCGCGTCAGGCAGTTGGGCTCAGCCGACCATAAGTAAGTGGTCACAAAAACCGTATCCGAAAGAGAACTAACATTTCCTAATTTGTATACCATGCGTCCATAGGATGAAATGGTACATTAAAGTCGCCCAAATGTATGTAACGGGCAGAAGGAAGCTTTTCCTATAGCCGTGTCGATTGAGACATGTCCGTTTGTCTGTCCGTCTGTCGGATCATCGAAATCTCGGAGACTATACGAGCTAGAGCTACCAAATTTGGCATGCAGTCTCGTTTGTTCTGCAGGTAGATCGAGTTTTGTTTTTTTTCCACGCCCCCTTCCGCCCTCGCTATTTAAGAAACAATATTTTGAGCCTCCATATCTCGGGAACTGTAAAAGCTAGAGCTATCATAGACAGTAGATGCGTACAGTATGCACGCAGACCAAGTTTGTTTCAAATTTTGGGCGTCCTTCCGCCTCCGAAATTCGATAAATTCGATTTTCACCCGAAATATTTATCGTATCGTAATTTAATTTGGCACACTAATAAATGCTAGGAATATCAATCATTCCACCAAATATCATAAGAATCGGAGTAAAAATGGCCGATATATACTTTTAATTTAATATAAATTTTCACCTGATGCATGGTAAATCCAAGTCGGCACGGCGACTCACTTTATTTGTTTCAAAGAAACACCACCACCAGGGGAAACAAAACAAAATGAGACAAATAATCCGCAGTAAAATTAACTTCAAGGATGGAAATGGATTTTATCCGCAATTCGTTAATTACCGAAGTATTGGAGACGTATGCTTGTTTAAATCTTTAAATTTTTAATCTCTTTTTTAATCCACTCGGATGGATTAGAAAATATATATACATATTTATATAAAAAATAAAAAAGTAAGTCACCGGGCCGACTTGGATATACCATGCATCAGGTGAAGAGATATATATTAAATTTCTTTCAAATGCTATCTCGCTCACTCTTATGTGGAAACGAGAACTTTAGCGCCCCCGACCAAATCGGTGATTTCCAGCATATGCTATCTCGCTCTTTTTTGCGTGCATCTGCCTTGCACCGCTATGGGTGAAAAACGTTTCTATGTATAACTCGGCCATTTTTATTCCGATTCTTGTGATATTTGGTGGGATGATAGATATACGTGACATGTATTAGTGTGCCAAATTAAATTATGATACGATAAATATTTCGGGTGAAAATCGAAATTTTCGAATTTCGGGGGCGGAAGGGGGCGTGGCAAAAATTTGAAACAAACTTGGTCTGCGTGCGTACTGTACGCATCTTCTGTCTACGATAGGGAAAAACGTTTCTATGTATAACTCGGTAATTTTTATTCCGATTCCTATAATATTTGCTGGAATAATATATATTCGTAACATATATTAGTGTGCCAAATGAAATTACGATACGATAAATATTTCGGGTGAAAATCAAATTTGTCGAATTTCGGAGGCGGAATGGGGTGTGGCCAAAATTTGAAACAAACTTGGTCTGCGTGCATACTGCACGCATATACTGTCCAAATGCGATAGCTCTAGCTTTTATTGTTCCCGAGATATGGGGGCTCAAAATATTATTTTTCAAATAGTGGGGGCGGAAGGGGGCGGGGCGAAAAAAAAATAAACTCGATCTACCTGCAGAGCAAACGAGTCTACATGCCAAGTTTGGTAGCTCTAGCTCTTATAGTCTCTGAGATCTCGATGATCCTACAGACGGACAGACAGACGGACATGTTTCAATCGACTCGGCTATTGATACTGATCAAGAATATATATACTTTATGGAGTCGAAAAAGCTTAATTCTCCCTGTTACATACATTTTGGCGACTTTAATATACCATTTCATCCTATGGATGCATGGTATAAAAATTATTTCTTGAAATCTCGGGTCCCTTCTCGGGCGACCTCTGTAAGGAAGTTTTTCATAGCTGGGGTACATATCTCAGTCTCGCCAAGGTCCCCTTACAAGAATATTTGTAAGAATGTCGAGGCTCGAGATTAGAGAGTGGTAGCGATGCTGCTAGGTGGATGAAGACTGCCTAAATTTATGACTGCCACAATGAGGGGAGAGGACTGTATGTAGTCATTACGAACATGATACGATACAAGAACCATGCAAAGATTAGTAGTTAAAGTCAGCGTTCGAAAATGCTCTGCTATTTCGTAGCATTTCGTTGAGCTCTCGCTACCGCTCTTATTTTTGACGAGAGCCGTAGCAGAGCCGTAGCCTAACAACAAAAAGTTTGTGCTCTGCTATGCTCTCAGTTTTGTCGCGTCAAAAACTACAGCTGTAGCAAGTAGCACAAAAACAAATGATGCGCTACGCTCTGCCGTAGCGGTAGCTGAAAACAGATAGCGGTAGCGATAGCTGAAAACAGAGAGCAGATGAAATCATAGCAAGATGAGAACACAGCCGGATGAGAACATAGCGAGATGATATCAGAGCGAGATGAGAGTAAAACAAATGTGCGAGAGCGATATGATATGTTTTTTATTATTTGATTTCTGTAACTACACAATTTGTGCCTACGTTAATATAACATCGACCAAAAATTGCAGTAAAAACAAACACAAAAAAGATCTGCTGCTGCTCATATCGCTCTCGCACATTTGTTTTACTCTCATCTCGCTCTGATATCATCTCGCTATGTTCTCATCCGGCTCTGTTCTCATCTTGCTGTGATTTCATCTGCTCTCTGTTTTCAGCTATCGCTACCGCTATCTGTTTTCAGCTACCGCTACGGCAGAGCGTAGCGTATCATTTGTTTTTGTGCTACTTGCTACAGCTGTAGTTTTTGACGCGACAAAACTGAGAGCATAGCAGAGCACAAACTTTTTGTTGTTAGGCTACGGCTCTGCTACGGCTCTCGTCAAAAATGAGAGCGGTAGCGAGAGCATAGCACAATTTTTATTGCTATTGCTGCTACAGAGTAGTTTTTGCAAACGCTGGTTAAAGTTATCTGATTCAAAGAAATCGACCAACGTTTTACCTAGCAATCGAAGACGATGATTAGCTACTGGGCTCTAAGGGGCAGCTCGGTCCTAGTTAACCCGGGGATTGGCCCAAAAGATGACTAGGACCTGGCCGATTTACTGACATGATACATGTTAACCCGGGGATTTTCCCGGAAGATAACGATGTACCATGTTACTTCCTTAGGATAGGGATGTCTGAGAGAAGGTTACGATCAATGTCACTTAGGGATTAGAGCCGGGAATCCATCGATGGTCTCCCCCCTCGATGGTTATTTCAGCGATGGGGAAAAAAATCGATAGTAAAGATGGTTCAAAATTTTTCCATCGATGGTTAAAAGGGCTATTCGAAATATTTTTCAAATAAAATACAAAACTTTCCATCCATCTATCGCACTTTTTAATTTCCATCGATACTATCGATGGAACCATCGATGAATTTCCCAGCTCTACTAGGGATTTACCCTGAGGAAGACAATATCGCACTAACTGCTGGTCTTATATCTGACGCAGGCTCAATCGCTAGATAAGGATTTACCTTGAGGCTAGCAATGTTTATGGAGGCTAGCAAAGGGATGTTTATCTTGATCGCAAATAAAGAACCTAAAGAATATCCTTCGTCAGGAAAAGGATATAAAGGATAGAAACATCAACAAAAATCAAGGCAAAGAGGTTGGAGCTGAAAATAAGGAGGAGTCATCAGAAAGGAGAAAACAAATGACATCGAATCGATCGCCGACAGGACCTGCGTCGTATCAAGGACTTTAAACGACTCGCTTGCGCCTTTACATATCTCATAATATACCCAAATATATTAATAAATCATTCGGTTTGTGCCATTAAGAAGAGAAAGGCACAAAATAAGTATTTATTGTGCCGAATCTAGTGGATTAGTTATCGACGCAAAGGAGAGCTGGAAGCTTTTCTCAACGAGTTCGAATTGACCCCAGGAGGAACAGTGGAGGAAATACGAACCCGATTCGCTAGTTTCGTTTCACGAGAAGACCACCCACCAGAGATACTTTCACGTTTGGCAACCCTGGAAGGTCAATACGGAGCTGTGGCCACCGTTAATAAGGGGCTCGACGTGAAAGCCCGATCTCGACCAGTCTGGCCGGCTACCGTTAGCGATACCCCGAAATAAGTACACATGGAGTCACTTCGAGATTTTATGCCCGAAGTCAAACCATTAGCACTGACGTCCTCCTTGTCCAAGTCAACGAACCTTATCCTGGAAGTACCACAGAAGAACAGGACGCCACCCATGGAGCACCGCCCACCACATCCAATCAATCAGGCGGTGATGGTGGAAAAGATATCCAAATGGGGTATCTCTTTCGATGGCACAGCAGACCCGTTATATTTCTTGGAAAAGCTGGAAGTTCGTGCGGCCACCTACTACATCGATTTGGAGTCACTGCCCAACATGATGCCACTTCTATTCTCCGGAAGAGCCGAAGGATGGTGGCAAACGTGCGGCCTGCTAAACTGACCTGGTGTCAATTCAAACAAGAATTCCTGGATTTCTTTTTGCCACCCAGAAATTTCGAAAAGTTGGAAGAAGCCATACGCTCACGTCGGCAGAAGTATTTGGAACCCTTCAAGCAATACTTGATCCCCAATGCAGGAGCTCGAGAGGATCTACGACAATCTACAGCCTGATTAACAATTGTATACCCGACTCATCGACTTCAGGAGCTTAGCAGAGCTCACTAGACTGGTGATCAACTACGAAACCATAAAGAACGGAAGCCCCGAAGGCAAGAAAAACTTCCTTACAGATGGCGCCCGAGCAGGGACTTGAACCCTGGACCCTTGGATGATTATCCTTGAAGCGATGAACCTGGTGTCGACGAACCTATCTATTCCTCCTCTCAGGTACAGATATCCACATTAAAAGCCCTCGAAAGCAGCGCAGAGTCTAACCTACACCACCGTCGAGTCAACATCAGAGAGTCAAGTCTACACCATCAGGGAGTGAACATCGAAGTTGTCCCAATTACACAAAGTCAAAGGACACAGGACTTAACCCCAAGGATCATTGCCTCAAGGATCATCGCCTCTAAGAACATCGCTTCAAGGATAATCATCTCGCATTCAAGGATCATCGCTTTAAGGATAATCACTTCGCATCCAAGGATCATCATCAAACAACGCCAGGATCAATCGTTTCAAGGAACCTCATCTCGCATCACAGGATCATCGAATGATAGCACCAATTCAAGGATAGTCATCTTAAGGAGTGTTGCTTAGCGTCGCCAGGATCATCGCTTGATGTCACCTTTCAAGGACGATCATTAAGCATCGCAAGAAGCCTCACTCAGCATCGCATGGACTATCACTTGGTAGTTCAACCCAAGGATCATCACTCAGCATCATCTCAACCCAAGGATCATCGCTTGGTATATCAACCCAAGGATCATCGCTCAGCATCACCGCATCATTGCTTGGTATATCAACCCAAGGATCATCACGCCCCATCACCAGGATTATCACCCCTCATCGCTTGGTACATCAACCAAAGGATCATCACCCCCCATCGCTGTGGAGATATTCTCCGTATGAGGCGCCTGCGCCGACTCACCTGGCCGTTTCCCTCTCGCTCGCTCGTTTCATCCTTATGTATCCTTTGTCCTTGTGTTCCTCTTTGTATTTTCTTCCGTGTCCAATGTTGGTGCTCATCCTTATATATCCTTGTCCTTGTGGTATCCTTACCGTGTTGTCCTTATTAACCTAAGCTTAAGCTCAGTAGCTAGTCCATGTAAGCCAGGCTTCCGGGTCAATCCCTTTCCTGGTCTTCTGGATCCCCTTCCCCCCTCAGTATAGATTAAGTAGTATATCCCGGTTTTCCCTAGTCGTTAGGTCAATCCTCGGCTAGAGATTGAGCCCTTAGTTACCCTCAACGAGTAGTTAGGGTGATTGGTATCTCTGTCCGGGTAAATCCCTAAGAGGTATCGATAATTATTTCCCTCCTCAGGCCTCAGACCCCCATCTCAGCTAGAAGCTAACCATTATATGTATCGTATTGATGTCGTCCTGCATGTATCCTTCCCTTCTCCCCATTTTTCGGTGTTGTGGTCTGATCTTGAATCAGCAATTCTCCAATGATCTCGAGTCTCGTTATCTTTACAAATATTTTTGTAAGGACGCCCTGGGGAGACTGAGATATGTACCCCAGCTGAGAAAAACTTCCTTACAGATGGCGCCCGAGCAGGGAGGGTATTTCGTATTTCGAAGGCGGAAGGGGGTGTGGCAAAAAGTTGAAACAATCTTGGTCTGCGTGCATATTGCACGTATCTACTGTCTAAATACGATAGCTCTAGCTTTTATAGTTCCCGATGGGGGCTTAAAGTATTGTTTTTCATATAGCGTGGGGGAAAGGGGGCGGGGCAAAAAAACAAAAACTTGATCTACCTGCAGAGCAAACGAGTCTACATGCCAAGTTTGGTAGCTCTAGCTCTCTTAGTCTCCGAGATCTCGATGATCCTACAGACGGACATGTCTCAATCGACTCGGCTATTGATACTGATCTAGAATATATGTACTTAATAGGGTCGGAAAAGCTTAATTCTCCCTGTTACATACATTTTGGCGACTTTAATATACCATTTCATCCTATGGATGCATGGTATAAAAATATATAAACATTTGATTCAAATCGAAAAAAATATATATAAACTGCATGTTCAATACTAGCATGAGTAAATTCGATTTTATTTATGAGTAAATTCGATTTTATTTTATTTATACACCCACTATGGGGTTGATATACACAAAGACAGTGGATTCCACTGCTAATGTCATCAATAAAATCGCCCTGGGGAGACTGAGATATGTACCCCAGCTGAGAAAAACTTCCTTACAGATGGCGCCCGAGCAGGGAGGGTATTTCGTATTTCGAAGGCGGAAGGGGGTGTGGCAAAAAGTTGAAACAATCTTGGTCTGCGTGCATATTGCACGTATCTACTGTCTAAATACGATAGCTCTAGCTTTTATAGTTCCCGATGGGGGCTTAAAGTATTGTTTTTCATATAGCGTGGGGGAAAGGGGGCGGGGCAAAAAAACAAAAACTTGATCTACCTGCAGAGCAAACGAGTCTACATGCCAAGTTTGGTAGCTCTAGCTCTCTTAGTCTCCGAGATCTCGATGATCCTACAGACGGACATGTCTCAATCGACTCGGCTATTGATACTGATCTAGAATATATGTACTTAATAGGGTCGGAAAAGCTTAATTCTCCCTGTTACATACATTTTGGCGACTTTAATATACCATTTCATCCTATGGATGCATGGTATAAAAATATATAAACATTTGATTCAAATCGAAAAAAAATATATATAAACTGCATGTTCAATACTAGCATGAGTAAATTCGATTTTATTTATGAGTAAATTCGATTTTATTTTATTTATACACCCACTATGGGGTTGATATACACAAAGACAGTGGATTCCACTGCTAATGTCATCAATAAAATCGCCCTGGGGAGACTGAGATATGTACCCCAGCTGAGAAAAACTTCCTTACAGATGGCGCCCGAGCAGGGAGGGTATTTCGTATTTCGAAGGCGGAAGGGGGTGTGGCAAAAAGTTGAAACAATCTTGGTCTGCGTGCATATTGCACGTATCTACTGTCTAAATACGATAGCTCTAGCTTTTATAGTTCCCGATGGGGGCTTAAAGTATTGTTTTTCATATAGCGTGGGGGAAAGGGGGCGGGGCAAAAAAAACAAAAACTTGATCTACCTGCAGAGCAAACGAGTCTACATGCCAAGTTTGGTAGCTCTAGCTCTCTTAGTCTCCGAGATCTCGATGATCCTACAGACGGACATGTCTCAATCGACTCGGCTATTGATACTGATCTAGAATATATGTACTTAATAGGGTCGGAAAAGCTTAATTCTCCCTGTTACATACATTTTGGCGACTTTAATATACCATTTCATCCTATGGATGCATGGTATAAAAATATATAAACATTTGATTCAAATCGAAAAAAAATATATATAAACTGCATGTTCAATACTAGCATGAGTAAATTCGATTTTATTTATGAGTAAATTCGATTTTATTTTATTTATACACCCACTATGGGGTTGATATACACAAAGACAGTGGATTCCACTGCTAATGTCATCAATAAAATCGAATCATCAAATGTTGATTTGCTTTTAAAAAATATATTATTGTTCATAATTGTGGTAATTTTGTGCGCATATATTCTTTATAGAGCATATTTGCCACACAATAAGTGTGTAACAAAAAGGGCCTTAAGACATGCTAATGATCAGGATAAGATCTAATTCAAAAAATATATGCACACGGGCAACTACCAGTAACAATATATTTAAAGGAATAAAAATTCAAACCCAAAATGTTACTATTAAAATGAACCAAAAATAAAATATCTTATATACTTATTTTGAGAAAAAAAATAAACTAACAAATGTAGGAAATGGATAGAATAAAAAAAATATATTAAATAGGTTTTTAGGTTTCCTTATCTTCAAAGGATTTGTTAAAATAAATCAGTAAAAACAAATTAAACAAATCAGTAAAATGCCTGTCACAAGATAGAGATACGTCTCTAACCACGGTAGAGAAACCACGTGACATCGATCTAACAAATACTGCAAGGTATAAGATCGTTATTGCAACGCATTGCAACGAATCCCTCACACCTGCTCATAAAATTGCAGCTACAGCTGACTACAAAAAGAAGGCCATAGCAGTACTTAAACTCACAAAATTGAGTTTAAGCAAATGTCCGATTTAGATACACCAATTGTATTGGATAAACCGAAAGAAACAAAACAGGCCGATGCAATTTCACGTATCACAATAAAAGAGCTACAAAGCATAAACACAAACATACTTACAGTCACTACAAGAAATCAAAGTAAATAGAAATAAAATTTAAAGATAATTTTCTAGCCGATGCATTATCACGCATCACAATAAAAGAGCTACAAAGCATAAGTATGTTTGTGTTACTTAAAGTCACTACAAGAAATCTAAGTAAATAGAAAAATTCGTGCGCAAGAAAAGAAAAAGAAGAAGCAAACTCTGAAAGCATTTTGAAAACCATCTCAGCCCAACGTATACGAAGTCATCACAAATGACGAGGTACGAAAAGTAGTGACATTGCGTACAACTGAATCCAAATGCTTATTGAAACATGATAAAAAAGTTGTAGCAAGTATTGATGTTAGCGATTTATATTCCAATAGAATTCTTGACTTAAGTCAGTTTTTCCAAAGGCTTGAAAGGCAAGCCGGTATACTAAATGTCAGCCAACTCAAAGTGGCACCGAGCGAAAAGATCCCCATGGTCAACTGCCCAAAAACTACAGAAAACAAAAAACCCTACAGCTCTCAACTGAATATTTTAAAGGCCTACAAAAGAAAAAATGCATAAACATTTGATTCAAATCGAAAAAAAAAATATCAAAGAAGCTAACTTCGGCTAAGCCAAAGTTTGTATACCCTTGCAGCCCTTGACCATTACATTTTATTTCCTAAATAATTTTTTGTTTCTTAATCCAATAAAGAAATATTTTAAATATCTTGGCCGGGGGCAGCCAATCGCCAAATAGTAAGCGTGCCAAGACCATGTAGCGATTGATATTCATATTCACACACACACAATCGCAATTTTGACACATATATGTGCTTCACAGCTTATAGGCTATATAGGCAAATTTTATATCGTCCAAATCAGGCGTTATGTTTATCCGATTGTTTTGAAATTCACGCATATGATGTAATCCCTTTTTATTTATGTACATAATCAGTTTGGATAAGATTGTTCAAAAAGTTATTCGCCATTAACGTTTGTATTTGTATGGCAGCTATATGATATAGTTGTCCGATCTTATTCAAATGTTATATTCGCAGATGTGCATGTGGCTGTATAGAAAAGCTTATATACGAACTTTAAATGCCATAGCTCTAAAACTGTGGGACTAGTTCGCGCAGCACCAGACAGACAGACGGACAGAAGGACAGACGGACATGGCTATATCAACTCGTCTTCTCTTGCTGATCAAGAATATATATACTTTATGGGGTCGGAAACGATCCCTTCTCTGCGTTACAAACATCTGAACAATTTTATAATACCCTCTGCAAGAGTATAAAAATATATATAAACTGCATGTTCAATAATAGCATAAGTAAATTCGATTTTATTTATGACATATCTAATACACCTATTATGGGGTTAATAGGGACAAAGACCGTAAGTTCCACATGCCATCAATAAAATTGAATCAAATATATTGTTGTTCATAATTGTGGTAATTTTGTGCGCATATATTCTTTATAGAACATATTTGCTACACAATAAGTGTGTAACAAAAAGGGCCTTAAGACATGCTAATGATCTGGATAAGATCTAATTCAAAAAATATATGCACACGGGCAACTACCAGTAACAATATATTTTGAAGAATAAAAATTCAAAACCAATATGTTACTATTAAAATAAACCAAAAATAAAATATAAAATATCTTAGTCAAGAGTTTTTATTTGTTTAGTAATTTTTGATGTTTGACACTTATTACATTTTTTTATATATCCCGTGTCATGTTCTTCCAGTAATAATGCCTTTTTATTTTGGTTATGGTTCTTGATATTCCAGTATGACCTCCTTGTATAGGGTCGTTATTTTATTGCCCATATTTTTTAAAGATTCTATTGAGATAGTTTCAAAGATCTTTTCGCTCGGTGCCGCTTTGACATGGCTGATATTAAGTATACCGGCTTCTTTTTCGAGCCTTTGAAAGAACTGACCTAAGTCAAGAATTTCATTGGTATACATATCACTAACGTCAAATCTTCCTATAATTTTTTTTCCATGTTTTAATGTGCATAGATAATTTGTTATTCGCAAGGTCACTACTTTTCGTACTTCGTCATTTAAAATGACTTGATATACCTTGGGCTTAGAAGCATTAAGAGATTGCTTTCGCAAATCTTCTATATCATTTTCTTTTTCTTTTCCTGCGCAGGAATTTAACTGTTTACTTTGGTTTCTGGTAGCGACTTTCAGAATTTTCTGGTTGGTTTGTATGTTTTGTAAATCCTTTATCGTTTTTCTCGATAGCGCGTCGGCTACGAAATTATCTTTTCCCTTTAGATACTCTACAGTGAAATTATATTCCTCTAATTTAAGTCGCATTCTAGTCAATTTAGAACTTGGATTTGTCATTGAAAACAAATAGGTTAATGCTCTGTGATCTGTTTTGACAGTGAAGTGTCTACCTTAAATGTATGGTCTTAAATGCGTAATTTCCCAATGAATCGCCGCTAATTCTTGTTCTGTTGTACTCTTGTTACTCTTACCTTTTGTAAAAGATCCAGATGCGTATGCAACTGGGAGCTGTAGTCCATTTTTATTTTGTACCAGGACTGCTCCACATGCGTATTTACTTGCATCTGTGATAATGCAAAACTCTTTGCTAAAATCTGGGTACTGTAACAGAGTGGGATTCATGAATGCTGATTTTAGATGATCAAATGCGTTCTGACAATCAATTGTCCATTCGAATTTCACATCTTTCTTACATAATCTTGTTATGTGACGAGAATAATCAGCGAAGTTTTTATAAATCTTTGGTAATAATTGCAAAATGCAACGAATCTTCTAGCGCTGTCTGCATCATGTGGGACTGGATAATTTTGAATGACATCATATTTTGTGTCGTCAGGCAAGATTCCTTTATCTGTGCATTTATGTCCCAAAAAGGTAACTTCATGCATGAAAAATTAACATTTTTCAGGATGTAACTTTAGGTTGTGTTGCCTACATTTCTCAAAAACATCCGTTAAGTTATTGAGCATATGATTTTCGGAACAACCTATGACTATTAAGTCATCCATGTAAAGAAATGCTTGCGAAGGCTCAACTCCAGTGAATGCTATAGTCATCATTCTTTGGAACGAATTTGGCGCTATTTTTAAACCGAATGGCTATTGTAAGCAGATACAGAAGGCTCGACTATTTTTTCGTTTATTATATATTATTATAGTAGATATAAAAAATTATAAAATACCACATGCTCATAAAGAAGATGTAAACAAACAAGTCGACAAAGTGGAAAAAAGTGAATAGTGGAACCGTTCATATCAGAATATAATAGCCCAATACTATTGGTGCCTAAGAAATTTTACATCCTTTTTAAAAAACAACGGTTCATGTCGTTTTACACGATTACCTTACGCTTTAAAAATAGCGCCCAATTCTTTCCAAAGAATGATGACAATAGCTTTTTCTGGACTAGATTCTTCACAATCATTCTTGTATATGGGTGATTTAATATTCATCAAAATATATGATGTCATTGAAAAATATCCTGTACCTACGGACGCAGACAGCGCTAGAAGATTCATTGCTTTTTGCAATTATTACCGACGTTTTTATTAAAAATTTCGCCAATTATTCACGGCATTCTTTTTACATAATCTAGAATGAGAATAGACCTAGAGGAATACGACTATAAAGTCGTAGAATATTTGAAAGATTTAAAGATAATTTTCTAGCCGATGCATTATCACGCATCACAATAAAAGAGCTACAAAGCATAAACACAAACATACTTAAAGTCACTACAAGAAATCAAAGTAAATAGAAAAAAAATTTAATGGTAATTTTCTAGCCGATGCATTATTACGCATCACAATAAAAGAGCTACAAAGCATAAGTATGTTTGTGTTACTTAAAGTCACTACAAGAAATCTAAGTAAATATAAAAATTCGTGCGCAAGAAAAGAAAAAGAAGAAGCAAACTCTAAAAGCATTTTGAAAACCATCTCAGCCCAACGTATACGAAATCATCACAAATGACGAGGTACGAAAAGTAGTGACATTGCGTACAACTGAATCCAAATGCTTATTCAAACATGATAAAAAAGTTGTAGCAAGTATTGATGTTAGCGATTTATATTCCAATGGAATTCTTGACTTATGTCAGTTTTTCCAAAGGCTTGAAAGGCAAGCCGGTATACTAAATGTCAGCCAACTCAAAGTGGCACCCCATGGTCAACTGCCCAAAAACTACAGAAGACAAAAAACCCTACAGCTCTCAACTGAATATTTTTAACGCCTACAAAAGAAAAAATATATAAACATTTGATTCAAATCGAAAAAAAAAAATATATATAAACTGCATGTTTAATAATAGCATAAGTAAATTCGATTTTATTTATGACATATCTAATACACCCATTATGGGGTTAATAGACACAAAGACAGTGAATTTCACATGTCATCAATAAAATTGAATCATCAAATGTTGATTTGAAATTATCAAATATATTGTTGTTCATAATTTTGGTAATTTTGTGCGCATATATTCTTTATAGAAGATATTTGCTACACAATAAGTGTGTAACAAAAAGGGCCCTAAGCCATGCTAATGATCTGGATAAGATCTAATTCAAAAAATATATGCACTCGGGCAATTACCAGTAACAATATATTTTGAAGAATAAAACTTTAAAACCAAAATGTTACTATTAAAATAAACCAAAAATAAAATATAAAATATCTTATATACTTACTTGAGAAAAAAAAAAAAAAATCATAATCTTCTATATTATAAAGTGGATTTATCCTATCTATGCTATTAAATTGTTTTGGTAAATTCGAAGTTCTACCAAATACCAACTCATATGAACAATAATCATGTGCCATAGAGGGTGTTGTATTGAAACAATATGCGAAGTATCGTATCCATACATCGCAGTCAGTTTTGTCATGTGAAATGTATGAGCGTACGAACTCGTTAAGTGTTCGATGGCTTCGCTCCACGGTGCCAGTCTGGTGATGATGTGCAGTAGAAGTTATGTTTTTAATATGCAGATTTTTGCATAAATCTTCAATTATTAAATTTTTATATTCTGTTCCCATGTCCGTAATGAACGTCTTCATTGGACCGTACTGCAGAATAAAATTTTCAAATATAGCTTTTGCTACTGTTTTTGCACTTTTGTCTTTTATTGGTTTTACTACAAGGTATTTTGTTAAATCGCAGATTGAAGATATTGCGTATTCATTTCCTTGTTCTGACTTTGGAAGTGGACCGATCGTATCCAAAATTACACTATCGAGAGCCATTTGTGGCGTTTCAGTTATAGTCAATGGAGTTTTTATATGTTTAGTAATTTTTGATGTTTGACACTTATTACATTTTTTATATCCCGTGTCATGTTCTTCCAGTAATAATGCCTTTTTATTTTGGTTATGGTTCTTGATATTCCAGTATGGCCTCCTTGCATAGGGTCGTCATGGAACGTAAACAGTATTGCTTCTTTTTCTTTATCATTATTTGATAATAGGGTCACCGGCTTGAGTAGCGCTTTTCTTAAAGATTTTAATATTTTATTGCCCATATTTTTAAAAGATTCTATTGAGATAGTTTCAAAGATCTTTTCGCTCGGTGCCACTTTGACTTGGCTGATATTAAGTATACCGGCTTCTTTTTCGAGCCTTTGAAACTTTGAAAACTGACCTAAGTCAAAAATTTCATTGGTATACATACATATCACTATCGTCAATTCTTCCTATAATTTTTTTCCATGTTTTAATGTGCATAGATAATTTGCTATTCGCAAGGTCACTACTTTTCGTACTTCGTCATTTAAAATGACTTCATATACCTTGGGCTTAGAAGCATTAAGAGATTGCTTTCGCAAATCTTCTGTATCATTTTCTTTTTCTTTTCCTGCGCAGGAATTTAACTGTTTACTTTGGTTTCTGGTAGCGACTTTCAGAATTTTCTGGTTGGTTTGTATGTTTTGTAAATCCTTTATCGTTTTTCTCGATAGCACGTCGGCTACGAAATTATCTTTTCCCTTTAGATACTCTACTGTGAAATTACATTCCTCTAATTTAAGTCGCATTCTAGTCAATTTAGAACTTGGATTTGTCATTGAAAACAAATAGGTTAATGCTCTGTGATCTGTTTTGACAGTGAAATGTCTACCATAAATGTATGGTCTTAAATGCGTAATTGCCCAATGAATCGCCGCTAATTCTTGTTTTGTTGTACTCTTGTTACTCTTTTGTAAAAGATCCAGATGCGTATGCAACTGGGAGCTGTAGTCCATTTTTATTTTGTACCAGGACTGCTCCACATGCGTATTTACTTGCATCTGTGATAATGCAAAACTCTTTGCTAAAATCTGGGTACTGTAACAGAGTGGGATTCATTAATGCTGATTTTAGATGATCAAATGCGTTCTGACAATCAATTGTCCATTCGAATTTCACATCTTTCTTACATAATCTTGTTATGTGACGAGAATAATCAGCGAAGTTTTTAATAAATCTTCGGTAATAATTGCAAAATGCAACGAATCTTCTAGCGCTGTCTGCATCATGTGGGAGTGGATAATTTTGAATGACATCATATTTTATGTCGTCAGGAAAGATTCCTTTATCTGTGCATTCCCAAAAAGGTAACTTCATGCATGAAAAATTAACATTTTTCAGGATGTAACTTTAGGTTGTGTTGCCTACATTTCTCAAAAACATCCGTTAAGTTATTGAGCATATGATTTTCGGAACAACCTATGACTATTAAGTCATCCATGTAAAGAAATGCTTGCGAAGGCTCAACTCCAGTGAATGCTATAGTCATCATTCTTTTGAACGAATTTTTTTCGCGCGAGTCCCAGGCGTTCCGCCCACCTCCCGCCCAACCGACCGAGGGGCGCAGTCGCATAACGTACGACACGTTATCGCGTGGACGAAGACAAGAAACATAAAATCGAATAACTAGGGCTAATTACGAGCTAAGTAACATAAAATAGACGTTTTGAGTATAGGAAGAGAGGACTCTGTCTACATGGAACAGATAGATTAACCTGAGATAATAACTCAGGCGAATCTATATCACCATTCAAAAGCTTGTGCATAAAGATTACACCAAGCATAATTCTACGGTTAATGAGAGAAGGAAGGTTAATCAAAAGAAGTCTACTGGAGTACGAAGGCAAATTGGCATTGCGATTCCAGTTTAAGCCACGAAGAGCGAAAAGCAGAAATTGTTTCTGTACAGATTCTATTCTAGTTTGGTGCGACTCATACTGAGGCGACCATACACAAGAACCGTACTCTAGAATAGGCCGTACAAGTGATGTGAAGAGAATCTTGGTTATGTATGGGTCGGTGAATTCCTTCGACCACCGCTTTATAAAACCAAGAACACCCATTGCTTTACCGACCATGTTGGAAATGTGGGTATTAAAAGTTAGTTTGCTGTCCATAAGCACACCTAAATCGTTCATCTCAGTTAGACGTTCCAATGGACTATGATTAAGAAAATAGGTTACCAGTTGAGGAGAAGTTCTATGAAAAGTCATGACTTTACACTTAGTAGTATTGAGGTTTAACAAGTTGAGCCGGCACCAAGACTCGAAACTGTTAAGATCGGCTTGTAAGCAAGCAGGCGAAATCATATCTTTATAACTAAAACAAAGTTTAACGTCATCAGCATACATAAGCACACGCGAATGTATCATAACTGAGGGAAGATCATTAATAAAGAGTGTAAAAAGCAGAGGGCCCAGATGACTACCTTGCGGCACCCCAGACGTCACATGAATAGAACTGGAAAAGGAAGACTTGAAAAGTACCTTCTGCGTTCTGTTTGTTAGATACTCGCGAATCGAACAAAGAAAAATTGGCGGAAAGCCAATGTCACTTAACTTAATAAGCAAAAGCGTATGATTAACAGAATCAAAAGCCTTACTGAAATCAGTATATATGACGTCAGTTTGTTTTGCATTTCTGAATCCATCGATTGTTAAAGAAGTGAAATCATTAAGATTAGAAAAATCTGTTTTACGAAAACATCGGGTTCGAGGTATCGTATTAGCACCAAGTAGTGGTGGAAGGAAAGGTAGATCAATTGTTAAATTTACAGTAGGATGCAATTTATCTTCCGGAAGAACAAAAGGTTCAATCCTGGAAACAGCACAATTGGAAGGATCAAGTACAAATATCAGATCTAATGATCTTCCATTTGTATTACGCACTGAATTGACTTGAGAAAGAGACATCTCAAGAAGGCCGTCAACAAAGTCATGTGACGTGGAAGGCAACAGTATAGTAGACTCATCCGCAAGGGACCATGCTATGGAAGGTAAATTAAAATCTCCTAGAACAATGAGAATATCACGATTAGAAGTTAAAGCAGAGACAGATCGAATTGCCTCTAAATGATTTAAATAAGCCACCATGTCAGACTGCGGTGGAATATAAGAACAAGTGATGTAGGCGGAAAAAGAATGATAATCTACCTTAACACTGACAAACTCAATCTCCTGATTATAAGAAGGCTGAATCTGTTCAGATGGTAAAGCAGCATCAACAGCAATCAAAACTCCTCCACCCACGCGAGGAGTTCGATCACATCTTAATACAGAAAAGTTTGAAGCAAAAACAGATGCATCAGCAATGTCAGGTTTTAGCCACGTCTCCGTAAAAGCTAAAATGTTATTCGTAAAAGAAAGGCTATCTACATAGAGATTAGTAAGTTTTGACTTCAGTCCTCTCACATTCTGGTAACCCAGATTGAGGGACGAATCTAGTTTTTGACACACCAGCAGATGCTGGTGTGCCCGAAACCGTATTAGTAGCTTGAGCAGAACTTGGCAGGCGAATCGGTGGCCGATTTTTCTTTTTTACAGTATATTCTTTAACTATAATGTGCTCCGGCCAAAAACGTTTATGACAAATAGTGTCAAAACTGTTGGCAGAGACACTTATTTTAAATGACGAAATGTCACGGGCATACGAAAATTTAAACTTTTCCACTGCAATATTCGGGTCTTTAACCACAGAACGAATATAGGCTATAACATCATCAGATGTGACTTCAGGGGCAAGCCTAGAAACAAATACATGTTTCTTTGGTGGAACACCAATAAGATCCCTTGGCGGCTGTGCTACAATAGCAGCTGCAACATTGGGAGTTGCAACTGCTGACGCAGCAAAGCCACTAACAGGGCCTCCTATGATAAAACTATCGGCAATTTCCATTCGATTGGAAGATTGCCCGGACAAATCGGATACTACGCCTACTTTCGCATTAGATGCGAGGTTACTACCAGGCGATATGGGAGTAACCTCAATGCCCGGAATTACCGGGCTTTTAAACGATATTAGGCGCTGATTACTGGGTGAAGATATGGCATAAGACCCACCAGGGACGAGAAGAGACGCCGGCGGAGCATGAGATGCACTTCGAGGAGTGGTCTTTTCCGTTTAGGCGACTCATTTAATAGCTTTAGGCTACTAAACTGGGCCTCCAACGACATAAACTCCGCTTGGAGTTTATTAAAACCAGCGTGGTAAAGCCATCTCTAGTCCGCTTCATGAAAGTCCGCATCTCATTCTCGATACCGCGGCAAGAATCACATCCATACTTCAAGCCTCCACCGATTTTAATAGTGTCATGAATCTTCGGCGTGAGACCCGCACACTTCACATGTACGGGATTCTCACACAACCAGCAGAAGATATAATCATGACAATCTTTAGCCTCGGTGGAAACTTTGCAGTTTCTTTTGGAGCAGACAGACATTATAATTTTTTTTAAATAAATTGAAAAAAATAATTAAAAAATATAAATATACTGACCAGATCTGAGCACAAGGGTTAATATATTAAAAGCTTAAAAGCACAAAACGAAAGCACGTATCACTCAAACGCGAGAAAGGAATAGACGAGAGCGCGAACAAAAAGTAATAGGAAAGAGCGGGAGAGCGCGTCAAATTGAACGCATGCAACAACAAAAATATGTTAAAACGCAAGAGCAAAAGAATTAACAAAAACAACAACACCGCCTAGGGAGATTTTGTTGTATGTTAATAAACGTTTTGTTAAAACCAAAAAAACCAACAAAAACCAAAACGCGAAATGGAAATAAAAAAATCGGAAATTATTTCAACTATGCCGAGTTGAGTATTGAGAAATTTAGGAATTTTTTGTCGCGAGGAAAAAATAAAAGTTTATAAGCGTAAAAAAAAACACGTCCGTCTTCGTCAACGAGGGAAACGTTTTTTTTTGGCGCTATTTTTAAACCGAATGGCTATTGTAAGCAGATACAGAGGGCTTGCCTATTTTGTCGTTTATTATATATTATTATAGTAGATATAAAAAATTATAAAATACCACATGCTCATAATGAAGATGTAAACAAACAAGTCGACAAAGTGGAACAAAGTGAATAGTGGAACCGTTCATATCAGAATATAATAGCCCAATACTATTGGTGCCTAAGAAATTTTACATCCTTTTTAAAAAACAACGGTTCATGTCGTTTTACACGATTACCTTACGCTTTAAAAATAGCGCCCAATTCTTTCCAAAGAATGATGACAATAGTTTTTTCTGGACTAGATTCTTCACAATCATTCTTGTATATGGGTGATTTAATATTCATCGGTTGTTCTGAAATTCATATGATTAAAAACTTAACAAACGTTTGTGATTTATGCAGAAAACACAACCTTAAACTATATCCAAAAAAATGCACTGTCTTCTTGCACGATGTGACATTCCCAGGTCCCAGGTCCCACAAGTGTACTGATAAGGGTATTTTACCAGATGACAAAATATATGATGTCATTGAAAAATATCCTGTCCCTACGGACGCAGACAGCGCTAGAAGATTCATTGCTTTTTGCAATTATTACCGACGTTTTTATTAAAAATTTCGCCAATTATACACGGCATTCTTTTTACATAATCTAGAATGAGAATAGACCTAGAGGAATACGACTATAAAGTCGTAGAATATTTGAAAGATTTAAAGATAATTTTCTAGCCGATGCATTATCACGCATCACAATAAAAGAGCTACAAAGCATAAACACAAACATACTTAAAGTCACTACAAGAAATCAAAGTAAATAGAAAAAAAATTTAAAGGTAATTTTCTAGCCGATGCATTATCATGCATCACAATAAAAGAGCTACAAAGCATAAGTATGTTTTTGTTACTTAAAGTCACTACAAGAAATCTAAGTAAATAGAAAAATTCGTGCGCAAGAAAAGAAAAAGAAGAAGCAAACTCTAAAAGCATTTTGAAAACCATCTCAGCCCAACGTATACGAAGTCATTACAAATGACGAGGTACGAAAAGTAGTGACATTGCGTACAACTGAATCCAAATGCTTATTGAAACATGATAAAAAAGTTGTAGCAAGTATTGATGTTAGCGATTTATATTCCAATAGAATTCTTGACTTAAGTCAGTTTTTCCAAAGGCTTGAAAGGCAAGCCGGTATACTAAATGTCAGCCAACTCAAAGTGGCATCGAGCGAAAAGATCCCCATGGTCAACTGCCCAAAAACTACAGAAGACAAAAAACCCTACAGCTCTCAACTGAATATTTTTAACGCCTACAAAAGAAAAAAATATATAAACATTTGATTCAAATCGAAAAAAAAATATATATAAACTGCATGTTCAATAATAGCATAAGTAAATTCGATTTTATTTATGACATATCTAATACACCCATTATGGGGTTAATAGACACAAAGACAGTGAATTTCACATGTCATCAATAAAATTGAATCATCAAATGTTGATTTGAAATTATCAAATATATTGTTGTTCATAATTTTGGTAATTTTGTGCGCATATATTCTTTATAGAACATATTTGCTACACAATAAGTGTGTAACAAAAAGGGCCTTAAGCCATGCTAATGATCTGGATAAGATCTAATTCAAAAAATATATGCACTCGGGCAATTACCAGTAACAATATATTTTGAAGAATAAAACTTTAAAACCAAAATGTTACTATTAAAATAAACCAAAAATAAAATATAAAATATCTTATATACTTACTTGAGAAAAAAAAAAAAAATCATAATCTTCTATATTATAAAGTGGATTTATCCTATCTATGCTATTAAATTGTTTTGGTAAATTCGAAGTTCTACCAAATACCAACTCATATGAACAATAATCATGCGCCATACATCGCAGTCAGTTTTGTCAAGTGAAATGTATGAGCGTACGAACTCATTAAGTGTTCGGTGGCTTCGCTCCACGGTCTGGTGATGATGTGCAGTAGAACTTATGTTTTTAATATGCAGATTTTTGCATAAATCTTTAATTATTGAATTTTTATATTCTGTTCCCATGTCCGTAATGAACGTCTTCATTGGACCGTACTGCAGAATAAAATTTTCAAATATAGCTTTTGCTACTGTTTTTGCACTTTTGTCTTTTATTGGTATTACTACAAGGTATTTTGTTAAATCGCAGATTGAAGATATTGCGTATTCATTTCCTTGTTCTGACTTTGGAAGTGGACCGATCGTATCCAAAATTACCCTATCGAAAGCCTTTTTTGGCGTTTCCGTTATAGTCAAGAGTTTTTATTTGTTTAGTAATTTTTGATGTTTGACACTTATTACATTTTTTTATATATCCCGTGTCATGTTCTTCCAGTAATAATGCCTTTTTATTTTGGTTATGGTTCTTGATATTCCAGTATGACCTCCTTGTATAGGGTCGTCATTTTATTGCCCATATTTTTAAAAGATTCTATTCAGATAGTTTCAAAGATCTTTTCGCTCGGTGCCACTTTGACTTGGCTGATATTAAGTATACCGGCTTCTTTTTCGAGCCTTTGAAAGAACTGACCTAAGTCAAGAATTTCATTGGTATACATATCACTATCGTCAATTCTTCCTATAATTTTTTTCCATGTTTTAATGTGCATAGATAATTTGCTATTCGCAAGGTCACTACTTTTCGTACTTCGTCATTTAAAATGACTTCATATACCTTGGGCTTAGAAGCATTAAGAGATTGCTTTCGCAAATCTTCTGTATCATTTTCTTTTTCTTTTCCTGCGCAGGAATTTAACTGTTTACTTTGGTTTCTGGTAGTGACTTTCAGAGTTTTCTGGTTGGTTTGTATGTTTTGTAAATCCTTTATCGTTATTCTCGATAGCGCGTCGGCTACGAAATTATCTTTTCCCTTTAGATACTCTACTGTGAAATTACATTCCTCTAATTTAAGTCGCATTCTAGTCAATTTAGAACTTGGATTTGTCATTGAAAACAAATAGGTTAATGCTCTGTGATCTGTTTTGACAGTGAAATGTCTACCATAAATGTATGGTCTTAAATGCGTAATTGCCCAATGAATCGCCGCTAATTCTTGTTTTGTTGTACTCTTGTTACTCTTTTGTAAAAGATCCAGATGCGTATGCAACTGGGAGCTGTAGTCCATTTTTATTTTGTACCAGGACTGCTCCACATGCGTATTTACTTGCATCTGTGATAATGCAAAACTCTTTGCTAAAATCTGGGTACTGTAACAGAGTGGGATTCATTAATGCTGATTTTAGATGATCAAATGCGTTCTGACAATCAATTGTCCATTCGAATTTCACATCTTTCTTACATAATCTTGTTATGTGACGAGAATAATCAGCGAAGTTTTTAATAAATCTTCGGTAATAATTGCAAAATGCAACGAATCTTCTAGCGCTGTCTGCATCATGTGGGAGTGGATAATTTTGAATGACATCATATTTTATGTCGTCAGGAAAGATTCCTTTATCTGTGCATTCCCAAAAAGGTAACTTCATGCATGAAAAATTAACATTTTTCAGGATGTAACTTTAGGTTGTGTTGCCTACATTTCTCAAAAACATCCGTTAAGTTATTGAGCATATGATTTTCGGAACAACCTATGACTATTAAGTCATCCATGTAAAGAAATGCTTGCGAAGGCTCAACTCCAGTGAATGCTATAGTCATCATTCTTTTGAACGAATTTTTTTCGCGCGAGTCCCAGGCGTTCCGCCCACCTCCCGCCCAACCGACCGAGGGGCGCAGTCGCATAACGTACGACACGTTATCGCGTGGACGAAGACAAGAAACATAAAATCGAATAACTAGGGCTAATTACGAGCTAAGTAACATAAAATAGACGTTTTTAGTATAGGAAGAGAGGACTCTGTCTACATGGAACAGATAGATTAACCTGAGATAATAACTCAGGCGAATCTATATCACCATTCAAAAGCTTGTGCATAAAGATTACACCAAGCATAATTCTACGGTTAATGAGAGAAGGAAGGTTAATCAAAAAAAGTCTACTGGAGTACGAAGGCAAATTGGCATTGCGATTCCAGTTTAAGCCACGAAGAGCGAAAAGCAGAAATTGTTTCTGTACAGATTCTATTCTAGTTTGGTGCGACTCATACTGAGGCGACCATACACAAGAACCGTACTCTAGAATAGGCCGTACAAGTGATGTGAAGAGAATCTTGGTTATGTATGGGTCGGTGAATTCCTTCGACCACCGCTTTATAAAACCAAGAACACCCATTGCTTTACCGACCATGTTGGAAATGTGGGTATTAAAAGTTAGTTTGCTGTCCATAAGCACACCTAAATCGTTCATCTCAGTTAGACGTTCCAATGGACTATGATTAAGAAAATAGGTTACCAGTTGAGGAGAAGTTCTATGAAAAGTCATGACTTTACACTTAGTAGTATTGAGGTTTAACAAGTTGAGCCGGCACCAAGACTCGAAACTGTTAAGATCGGCTTGTAAGCAAGCAGGCGAAATCATATCTTTATAACTAAAACAAAGTTTAACGTCATCAGCATACATAAGCACACGCGAATGTATCATAACTGAGGGAAGATCATTAATAAAGAGTGTAAAAAGCAGAGGGCCCAGATGACTACCTTGCGGCACCCCAGACGTCACATGAATAGAACTGGAAAAGGAAGACTTGAAAAGTACCTTCTGCGTTCTGTTTGTTAGATACTCGCGAATCGAACAAAGAAAAATTGGCGGAAAGCCAATGTCACTTAACTTAATAAGCAAAAGCGTATGATTAACAGAATCAAAAGCCTTACTGAAATCAGTATATATGACGTCAGTTTGTTTTGCATTTCTGAATCCATCGATTGTTAAAGAAGTGAAATCATTAAGATAAGAAAAATCTGTTTTACGAAAACATCGGGTTCGAGGTATCGTATTAGCACCAAGTAGTGGTGGAAGGAAAGGTAGATCAATTGTTAAATTTACAGTAGGATGCAATTTATCTTCCGGAAGAACAAAAGGTTCAATCCTGGAAACAGCACAATTGGAAGGATCAAGTACAAATATCAGATCTAATGATCTTCCATTTGTATTACGCACTGAATTGACTTGAGAAAGAGACATCTCAAGAAGGCCGTCAACAAAGTCATGTGACGTGGAAGGCAACAGTATAGTAGACTCATCCGCAAGGGACCATGCTATGGAAGGTAAATTAAAATCTCCTAGAACAATGAGAATATCACGATTAGAAGTTAAAGCAGAGACAGATCGAATTGCCTCTAAATGATTTAAATAAGCCACCATGTCAGACTGCGGTGGAATATAAGAACAAGTGATGTAGGCGGAAAAAGAATGATAATCTACCTTAACACTGACAAACTCAATCTCCTGATTATAAGAAGGCTGAATCTGTTCAGATGGTAAAGCAGCATCAACAGCAATCAAAACTCCTCCACCCACGCGAGGAGTTCGATCACATCTGAATACAGAAAATTTTGAAGCAAAAACAGATGCATCAGCAATGTCAGGTTTTAGCCACGTCTCCGTAAAAGCTAAAATGTTATTCGTAAAAGAAAGGCTATCTACATAGAGATTAGTAAGTTTTGATTTCAGTCCTCTCACATTCTGGTAACCCAGATTGAGGGACGAATCTAGTTTTTTGACACACCAGCAGATGCTGGTGTGCCCGAAACCGTATTAGTAGCTTGAGCAGAACTTGGCAGGCGAATCGGTGGCCGATTTTTCTTTTTCACAGTATATTCTTTAACTATAATGTGCTCCGGCCAAAAACGTTTATGACAAATAGTGTCAAAACTGTTGGCAGAGACACTTATTTTAAATGACGAAATGTCACGGGCATACGAAAATTTAAACTTTTCCACTGCAATATTCGGGTCTTTAACCACAGAACGAATATAGGCTATAACATCATCAGATGTGACTTCAGGGCAAGCCTAGAAACAAATACATGTTTCTTTGGTGGAACACCAATAAGATCCCTTGGCGGCTGTGCTACAATAGCAGCTGCAACATTGGGAGTTGCAACTGCTGACGCAGCAAAGCCACTAACAGGGCCTCCTATGATAAAACTATCGGCAATTTCCATTCGATTGGAAGATTGCCCGGACAAATCGGATACTACGCCTACTTTCGCATTAGATGCGAGGTTACTACCAGGCGATATGGGAGTAACCTCAATGCCCGGAATTACCGGGCTTTTAAACGATATTAGGCGCTGATTACTGGGTGAAGATATGGCATAAGACCCACCAGGGACGAGAAGAGACGCCGGCGGAGCATGAGATGCACTTCGAGGAGTGGTCTTTTTCCGTTTAGGCGACTCATTTAATAGCTTTAGGCTACTAAACTGGGCCTCCAACGACATAAACTCCGCTTGGAGTTTATTAAAACCAGCGTGGTAAAGCCATCTCTAGTCCGCTTCATGAAAGTCCGCATCTCATTCTCGATACCGCGGCAAGAATCACATCCATACTTCAAGCCTCCACCGATTTTAATAGTGTCATGAATCTTCGGCGTGAGACCCGCACACTTCACATGTACGGGATTCTCACACAACCAGCAGAAGATATAATCATGACAATCTTTAGCCTCGGTGGAAACTTTGCAGTTTCTTTTGGAGCAGACAGACATTATAATTTTTTTTTAAATAAATTGAAGAGACTAATTTAAAAATATAAATATACTGACCAGATCTGAGCACAAGGGTTAATATATTAAAAGCTTAAAAGCACAAAACGAAAGCACGTATCACTCAAACGCGAGAAAGGAATAGACGAGAGCGCGAACAAAAAGTAATAGGAAAGAGCGGGAGAGCGCGTCAAATTGAACGCATGCAACAACAAAAATATGTTAAAATGCAAGAACAAAAGAATTAACAAAAACAACAACACCGCCTAGGGAGATTTTGTTGTATGTTAATAAACGTTTTGTTAAAACCAAAAAAACCAACAAAAACCAAAACGCGAAATGGAAATAAAAAAATCGGAAATTATTTCAACTATGCCGAGTTGAGTATTGAGAAATTTAGGAATTTTTTGTCGCGAGGAAAAAATAAAAGTTTATAAGCGTAAAAAAAAACACGTCCGTCTTCGTCAACGAGGGAAACGTTTTTTTTTGGCGCTATTTTTAAACCGAATGGCTATTGTAAGCAGATACAGAGGGCTTGCCTATTTTGTCGTTTATTATATATTATTATAGTAGATATAAAAAATTATAAAATACCACATGCTCATAATGAAGATGTAAACAAACAAGTCGACAAAGTGGAACAAAGTGAATAGTGGAACCGTTCATATCAGAATATAATAGCCCAATACTATTGGTGCCTAAGAAATTTTACATCCTTTTTAAAAAACAACGGTTCATGTCGTTTTACACGATTACCTTACGCTTTAAAAATAGCGCCCAATTCTTTCCAAAGAATGATGACAATAGTTTTTTCTGGACTAGATTCTTCACAATCATTCTTGTATGTGGGTGATTTAATATTCATCGGTTGTTCTGAAATTCATATGATTAAAAACTTAACAAACGTTTGTGATTTATGCAGAAAACACAACCTTAAACTATATCCAAAAAAATGCACTGTCTTCTTGCACGATGTGACATTCCCAGGTCCCAGGTCCCACAAGTGTACTGATAAGGGTATTTTACCAGATGACAAAATATATGATGTCATTGAAAAATATCCTGTCCCTACGGACGCAGACAGCGCTAGAAGATTCATTGCTTTTTGCAATTATTACCGACGTTTTTATTAAAAATTTCGCCAATTATACACGGCATTCTTTTTACATAATCTAGAATGAGAATAGACCTAGAGGAATACGACTATAAAGTCGTAGAATATTTGAAAGATTTAAAGATAATTTTCTAGCCGATGCATTATCACGCATCACAATAAAAGAGCTACAAAGCATAAACACAAACATACTTAAAGTCACTACAAGAAATCAAAGTAAATAGAAAAAAAAATTAAAGGTAATTTTCTAGCCGATGCATTATCATGCATCACAATAAAAGAGCTACAAAGCATAAGTATGTTTGTGTTACTTAAAGTCACTACAAGAAATCTAAGTAAATAGAAAAATTCGTGCGCAAGAAAAGAAAAAGAAGAAGCAAACTCTAAAAGCATTTTGAAAACCACCTCAGCCCAACGTATACGAAGTCATTACAAATGACGAGGTACGAAAAGTAGTGACATTGCGTACAACTGAATCCAAATGCTTATTGAAACATGATAAAAAAGTTGTAGCAAGTATTGATGTTAGCGATTTATATTCCAATAGAATTCTTGACTTAAGTCAGTTTTTCCAAAGGCTTGAAAGGCAAGCCGGTATACTAAATGTCAGCCAACTCAAAGTGGCATCGAGCGAAAAGATCCCCATGGTCAACTGCCCAAAAACTACAGAAGACAAAAAACCCTACAGCTCTCAACTGAATATTTTTAACGCCTACAAAAGAAAAAATATATAAACATTTGATTCAAATCGAAAAAAAAAATATATATAAACTGCATGTTCAATAATAGCATAAGTAAATTCGATTTTATTTATGACATATCTAATACACCCATTATGGGGTTAATAGACACAAAGACAGTGAATTTCACATGTCATCAATAAAATTGAATCATCAAATGTTGATTTGAAATTATCAAATATATTGTTGTTCATAATTTTGGTAATTTTGTGCGCATATATTCTTTATAGAACATATTTGCTACACAATAAGTGTGTAACAAAAAGGGCCTTAAGCCATGCTAATGATCTGGATAAGATCTAATTCAAAAAATATATGCACTCGGGCAATTACCAGTAACAATATATTTTGAAGAATAAAACTTTAAAACCAAAATGTTACTATTAAAATAAACCAAAAATAAAATATAAAATATCTTATATACTTACTTGAGAAAAAAAAAAAAATCATAATCTTCTATATTATAAAGTGGATTTATCCTATCTATGCTATTAAATTGTTTTGGTAAATTCGAAGTTCTACCAAATACCAACTCATATGAACAATAATCATGCGCCATACATCGCAGTCAGTTTTGTCAAGTGAAATGTATGAGCGTACGAACTCATTAAGTGTTCGGTGGCTTCGCTCCACGGTCTGGTGATGATGTGCAGTAGAACTTATGTTTTTAATATGCAGATTTTTGCATAAATCTTTAATTATTGAATTTTTATATTCTGTTCCCATGTCCGTAATGAACGTCTTCATTGGACCGTACTGCAGAATAAAATTTTCAAATATAGCTTTTGCTACTGTTTTTGCACTTTTGTCTTTTATTGGTATTACTACAAGGTATTTTGTTAAATCGCAGATTGAAGATATTGCGTATTCATTTCCTTGTTCTGACTTTGGAAGTGGACCGATCGTATCCAAAATTACCCTATCGAAAGCCTTTTTTGGCGTTTCCGTTATAGTCAAGAGTTTTTATTTGTTTAGTAATTTTTGATGTTTGACACTTATTACATTTTTTTATATATCCCGTGTCATGTTCTTCCAGTAATAATGCCTTTTTATTTTGGTTATGGTTCTTGATATTCCAGTATGACCTCCTTGTATAGGGTCGTCATTTTATTGCCCATATTTTTAAAAGATTCTATTGAGATAGTTTCAAAGATCTTTTCGCTCGGTGCCACTTTGACTTGGCTGATATTAAGTATACCGGCTTCTTTTTCGAGCCTTTGAAAGAACTGACCTAAGTCAAGAATTTCATTGGTATACATACATTTCACTATCGTCAATTCTTCCTATAATTTTTTTCCATGTTTTAATGTGCATAGATAATTTGTTATTCGCAAGGTCACTACTTTTCGTACTTCGTCATTTTAAATGACTTCATATACCTTGGGCTTAGAAGCATTAAGAGATTGCTTTCGCAAATCTTCTATATCATTTTCTTTTTCTTTTCCTGCGCAGGAATTTAACTGTTTACTTTGGTTTCTGGTAGTGACTTTAAGAATTCTCTGGTTGGTTTGTATGTTTTGTAAATCCTTTATCGTTATTCTCGATAGCGCGTCGGCTAAGAAAATTATCTTTTCCCTTTAGATACTCTACAGTGAAATTATATTCCTCTAATTCAAGTCGCATTATAGTCAATTTAGAACTTGGATTTGTCATTGAAAACAAATAGGTTAATGCTCTGTGATCAGTTTTGACAGTGAAGTGTCTACCTTAAATGTATGGTCTTAAATGCGTAATTGCCCAATGAATCGCCGCTAATTCTTGTTCTGTTGTACTCTTGTTACGCTTACCTTTTGTAAAAGATCTAGATGCGTATGTATTTTTATTTTGAACCAGGACTGCTCCACATGCGTATTTACTTGCATCTGTGATTATGCAAAACTCTTTGCTAAAATCTGGGTACTGTAACAGAGTGGGATTCATTAATGCTGATTTTAGATGATCAAATGCGTTCTGACAATCAATTGTCCATTCGAATTTCACATCTTTCTTACATAATCTTGTTATGTGACGAGAATAATCAGCGAAGTTTTTTATAAATCTTTGGTAATAATTGCACAATGCAACGAATCTTCTAGCGCTGTCTGCATCATGTGGGACTGGATAATTTTGAATGACATCATATTTTGTGTCGTCAGGCAAGATTCCTTTATCTGTGCATTTATGTCCCAAAAAGGTAACTTCATGCATGAAAAATTAACATTTTTCAGGATGTAACTTTAGGTTGTGTTTTCGGAACAACCTATGACTATTAAGTCATCCATGTAAGGAAATGCTTGCGAAGGCTCAACTCCAGTGAATGCTATAGTCATCATTCTTTGGAACGAATTTGGCGCTATTTTTAAACCGAATGGCAGATACAGAGGGCTCGACTATTTTGTCGTTTATTAACTATTGGACTTGTTTTTGAATTTTATCTTTTTGACTATGACGATTTCTATAATTTTTAATGTAAATGGGTTCATCATCTATCAGTCTTAATTTTTGTTTATAAAAATTATTCGTTGTTATCGATTCGGTCTCTAGTCCGAATACATCACTATACTGCTTGCATAACTTCATAAGTTAATTGTGAAACTGTGGCGGAAAATTTGTTGATAGTGTTGTTGTATTTAGTAGTCTTATGACTGCGTTTTGGCAGTTTGTTATGGTATTTGCTATGTAAACTTTTATATTAACTTTTCGGACAACCTGGGATCTTGCTGACAATACCATTGAATTGTAACTCGGATATCGGATCGAATATTTTAAATTTTGGGTCTAATTATTAGCCAGTCTTCAGACGGATTAAAATCTAATTGAAATCTAATTCCATGACATGGAATAGCGAATTCGGAATTCACGATATGAAAATCGTGTGGGATTATGTATTTTGAAGTTTGTATGTCAATAAAAGTAAGCCCTTTTGATTTGGTTACTTCTTGACCTATTCCCTGTATGTGTACAATTTGATCTGTTTAGATGAATTAAAAAGTGTCGGAATTGTCTTTTAAAATGGATATTTCCGCACCTGTATCTATTAAAAGTACTAACTGTTTTCCTGTTGCCACGCTTGGGAAAGTTACGAAAGTACTTTGACTAAGACTGATAGAGTAAATTCTAACATTTCTTATTGCTGGGTATCTAAAGGTCTTTAAATGTTTTGGTATAATTACCCCGGCCTCTTTGGGTAAACAACACTGAATTTGACTGAATTCCAATAATTTCAGCACTATTTTCTAAATACTGTGCAACAGTTTCATTCATAGTTTTGAAATTATTAGATCGGAGAATGGTTCTGAGTTCTCTATTTCCGAACGGCTTCTTTTGTGGTTGGTCTATCAGCATGTTCTGTGGGTATGCCTTCGTCAGTTAACGAAGCCCCTAAGAGCTTTCGCAGATTATCAATTTCTGATGTGAACCTATCTGCCGTTTTGCCCTTTTGTGTCGTTTGTGCCATTCGTGACTTTACTGTGTCTTGCAATTTTTTGATGATTACATTGGTTGTCATTTCATTCTGGATTTTGTATAGTGTTGAGCCAATAATTTTTGATTTTACGACTTAAACAGCTATCTCTTCGAATTCCCCTTTTGTCAAATTCACTAACTTCAAAGCCTTTGTGAATCTTTGAAGTAGCAATTTTTGTCCATTGAATTCTGGAATGGCGTTCGAAATTTCTTTTATGTATGCCCTCTGGGCCTTTATGTCCACCATTGTATTTTCTTTTATTTCTCTTCCTTCTTCTTCTTGTTCTATATCTGGCATCTTATCCAACGCAATGGGTGTGTCTAATTCGGATATTTGCTTAAACTCAATACTGTGAAATTTAACTGCTGCTATTGCCTTTTCTTCACATTCGGTGAAAAATGCTGTGGCTGCTATTTTATCAGCAGTTGTGAGGGAATCGTAATGTTCGTGCAACAACGATCTTATACATTGCAGTATTTGTTGGGTCGTGTTGACGTGTTTATGTACTGTCGTTATAGACGTAGCTCTATTTTGTGACAGATACTTTACTGACTTGTCTAGATTTTCTTTTAATTCTATAGATTCGGCTAAAATTTCAGCCCATTTGCCCATACTTCATTTATATTTTCGAAAGTCGAGAAGAATATGTAAAATATGTGAGAGTTTAACTTATGTATTGGAGGTTAATCTTTTTAATAAAAAAAATATTTCTTTGTATATTTCCTTCTTTTAAATTGAGTGAGTTACTTTTTTCGCTCTTAAAAACCTCGATTATGTTAGAGACTATGCTCGGATGGCAATCGTTAGCTCTTTCATAATAACTATCAAGTGTGGACATTATTATAAATTTGTATGGTAATTATGTAAATTGATTTATTTTTATTTAAAATTTTTCTTATATCTCCTCATCTGAGTCTTCCATATTAATGGTTTCTATGTTCGTACTAAAAATACTATGTACCCATTCTGGCACATCCTTATTTTTTGGTTTTCTAACTAGTAATCTACTATATGCTATTCTTATGGACTTTTCCATAAGCTCTACTATGTTTCTTCTAAATTTATAATTATTAGATTTCCTTAAATTTCCTTGTATTTGTAACTGACATTGAAATGTGTCAGGAAATCAAGGAACGATAGGTGTATCTCCAAATATTTAGTTTCTATTTTTTCCATTTCCTATCGTAAATTTTCTCATAATAGCTATCAAGTGTGACCATTATGTAAAGACTCTCTAAAATGTTTTGTTTCTTTGAATTCATCTTATTTTAATTATAAATTTCTTCACTTATATCTCCTCATTGTAATTATTATAGTTTTATTGCAATCAGTTAACGCAATAAAATATATTCTTTCATGATAAATGTATGAACAATCAACAAGTTTTCACAACTTATTTTGAAACATACTTTTATAATAATTGATGCATATGTTTTTAGATCTTATCTAGATCATTAGGCTCTTTTAGTTAAACATTTATTGTGTAGTCTATTGCTTTGTACAATACATATGCGCTCATAATTATTACAATCACTAATAAAAGTATATTGGTCAATTTCAAATCAACGTTTGACGATTGTATTTGATTTATTACATTGGCAGTGGAGTCCACTGGTTTTCTATCTATTATACCCATATTGGATAAATCAAACTTGTTAATTTTGTTCTCGCACATTCAGCAATTAATTAAAATTGTGGTTTAAGTACTTTTTGAAGAAAACCTTTTTAAATAAAAAAAAAATTTCCTTTTACATGACCTGCCTAACGGTTCGCATAGCTTTACGGGCTGTGCTGCTATCGGGCAGAAAGGGTTTCGCTCAATTTACCAATACCAATTGGCACGCTGATGCTCCTTCGGTGGCGTAGAAAGCGGCCTGCCTTTCACACTTTTTGTCTGTGCTGCTGACGTCCGGGGCTTATGGGCTCAGGCGGTACCGGTGCGGGTCGTCGCACCAGTTTTCCTCCAGCACGTGTATTTGCAATGTGGGCTCTCCAACGGTCATGGGCAATCTTGTGGACACCTTTCCTCTTCTTTCGGTAATGGTGTTGGCTTGGGTGGAGATTTTGGATTAGTATTTATTATTTTTATGGACTGTATTTCTGAGTGAAGGTAAGATATAGGCTTTTTCGTTTCGATTTCTGACTTTAAAAAGTCAAGTTCGTTTTGCAGTCTTTGCGATACTGCCCACGGAGGTGGAGCTTGGTTTGAGTATAATAGCCACTTAATGTGTGCTATTCTTTTTTTAATTTTTTTCTGCATTCTACCTCTTTTGTTCATGCCCAGCCGCCTTTGTTTTTGTTGCAGCTCTTCGGTTTTGTTTATGCTCAGCTGTTCTTGAGTTTTGCATTATTGCTTACATTTATTTGTTGGAATAATTTTGTTTCGCTTGATCTATTCATTGTTGTTGCTGTATTTGTGTTTCGTTTAATATATTTGTTATTGCTGTGTTAATTGTGTTTCATTTAATATATTTTTATTATGTATTTGATATATAATATATAATAATATATAATAATTTAATATATTTGTTATTGCTGTGTTACTTGTGTTTCATTTAATCTATTTGTTGATGTTGTGATAATCGCATTTCATTTCATATGTTTGTTGTTGCTGTGTTACGTGTGTTTCGTTTCTTTCCTTTTCCGTTGCCTCCCCTTCCCCGCGTGGGCCACCACGCCCCCTACTGCCCTCCTCCTGGGCCCGTGGTGCCACGCCTCCCCTTTCGCCATTCGTCGTTTGGCCATGTTTTTCATTATTGTTGTTCATATTGTTATTCATGAGGGAAAAAAAATAAAATAAAAATTTAAGTTGGTTGTGGAACGGGTGCGTGTTGCTTCTTTGAAGATAATATTTGAGTGATTCGATCTTCTGTTTGCGAGTTGGCATGAAACCTCGCATTGCATGCTGCGCTGCTTGATGCCGTATTTCGGAGAGCCATTTTCCTTCGTGTCGGCTCGCTCAGTTTCTTTGTTGGTGTGTGTGAGGCCTCTCTTGCCGGTTTTCTTTTCTTTTTTATTTCTCACGCATTTTTTGTTCTTTGTAGTTTATTTCGGTTTTATATTTGTATATTTGCGTTTGCCATGCTGATTATTGCATATATACATATTTTTGGTGTTTAAATCAAATTATTGACTTTGGGGGTTTTTTTTTATACCATGCATCCATAGGATGAAATGGTATATTAAAGTCGCCAAAATGTATGTAACAGGGAGAAGGAAGCTTTTCCGACCCTATAAAGTATATATATTCTTGATCAGCATGAGAAGAGAAATTGATAGAGCCATGTCCGTCTGTCCGTCCGTCTGTCCGTCCGTAAGAGTGCAGAGATCTCAGCAACTATAAATGATAGAGCTACCAAATTTAGAATGTAGACTCGTGTAGTCTTGGCGCAGACCAAGTTTATGTTTTTTTTTGCCACGCCTCCGGAATTTAATAAAAAGTGATTTTCCCCCGTAATATTTATCGTATCGTAATTTAATTATATATATGTTATGGACATCTATCATTCCACAAAATTTCATAAAAATCGGAATAAAAATGACCGAGTTATGCATTGAAACGTTTTGCACTCAAAGCGGTGCAAGGGCGAATTTGGCCGGTGGGGCGCTAAAGTGCACACACATAAGAGTGAGCGAGATAGCATATGTTAGAAATTGCGCATACGAAAGAAATTTAATATATGAAATAAGTTTTATAAACTCAAGGAAATTTGTTTTCCCCTGATGCATGGTATATCCAAGTCGACCCGGCGACTTACTTACTTTATTTTGTTTACACTTTTGAAATTAATTTAATGTGTAATTAAATTTCTGACTGTTTTCCGTGGAACTAATTATTTTGATTTTTATTTTTGATGTTCGTTTTCCAAATTTTAATTATTGGTGTTACTGTTTTCCGTTGAAATAATTATTTTGATTTTAATTTTTGATTTTCGTTTTCATTATTGTGGCTTCATGTTTAATTAAATTTCTTACTGTTTTCCGCTGAAATAGTTATTTTGATTTTAATTTTTTGATTTTCGTTTTCCAAATTTTAATTATTGGGGTTTCATGTGTAATTAAATTTCTTACTGTTTCCGTTGAAATAATTCAAATAATTAATTTTTGTCTTTGCTTAAATAATTATTAAAGTACGTAATTCTTGTGTTTTCTTGTGTTTTCTTTTTATTGGCCTTTGTGTGTTGCTTTTCCCCTTTTTGTGTGACGATCGGCGACTCTTATCAGTTGAATATTCCATGTCAGTTGATGTCTCCGTCTCCTTGCGTAAATGAATCCCTTTTAAGCCGGCCGGTGATTTCTGTGCGTTTGGGTCCGGATTCATCCCTTCCATTTCTTGTTTTCCTGATGTTGTTTCTTGCCCCAGCGGTTTTATTTCGCTGAGGTGGGCCTTCTTGTGCGACCATCTTGCAAGTGTTGGACTTTGCATATCACTGGCGATGAAATCCCGACCATATTTTTTTGGTGCCAGTTTGGCCGCAAATCCTTCTGCCGCATTTGATAGGAATTGTTTCTTTACCCATACTGTATCTCCAAGTTTTGGGCTCCATTCTAGCCGTCTCATGTTGTAGTAACGTGCCTGGTCCTGTGCTGCCGTTTCCATGTTCCGCCTTACTATTTCCCACAGCTCTTTCAATTGGTTCTCTCTTTGTTTTGGCGTTTCGACTCCCGATCCTGTCGTTACTTTGTCTTGGTTCTCTCCCCTGTACGAGGAACGCTAGTGTGAATCCTGTTGACTGCGATCTGCTCGTGTTCACCGCCAATGTAATTTCTGGCCATTTTTCATCCCAGTTTCTCTGGTTCTCGCCTGCGAATTGTGCTATCATTGTTTTCACCGTCCTGTTCGTTCTTTCGGTCGGGTTTTCCTGCGGTGTTTATGGTGCTGTTAGTTGATTTTGGCTACCCCATTCCTCCAACATCTTTTTGAAAATTTTGCTAGTAAACTGCACTCCGTTGTCCGTGATTACTGTCTTGGGGACTCCGAAGCGGGACAGGATGCGTTCCCTGAAGGCCTTTACTAAACTCTCTGCTGTTGCTTTCCGCATTGGTATGAGTTCTGTCCATTTTGAGAATCGATCTACAATTACTAACAGCATGGAGTTTCCGTGTTTTGATCTTGGTAGTGGGCCTTCAAAGTCTGCGCAAATCGTTGCCCACGGCTCCTCTGGTATTTGTGTTAGCATCTTTCCGGCCGCTTGTTGCTGATTTGGTTTATACTTTAAACACAATTCGCATCTGCTCACGAACATTCGAATGTCTCTTTGCATGCCAGGCCAGAAGTATTTCGCCGCTACCATTGCTATCGTTCGTCTACTGCCCGTGTGTCCTGCCGTGGGCGTAGAGTGGTTTTCCTTTATGATGTTCGGCCGTAGTGCTTTAGGCACGCACATTTTCATGACGTTACATCTTCATCTCCCGCTCTGTGGGGTATATTTCTGTATAGCTGATCGTTTTCCCACACGTAGTCTGGGTACTTCTGTGCGTCCTTCTCCATTTTCCTTTTCATGTCCTGAATCGATCCGCATTCTTTGTTGGCCCGATTTCTGCTTTATCTTCAATTAGCCTTTTGCATGTTTCGAGCGGTTGCCTTGACAGAGCGTCCACCACTACGTTTAATTGGCCTTTTCTATATGTGATTTCGAAGTCGTATTGCTGTAGTTCCAGTGCCCATCTTGCTATGCGTCCGGTTGGGCTTTCGATGCTGTTTGGCCATTTTAACGCCATATGTCCTGTCACGACCTTGAAGTGGTATCCTTCCACATATGGTTTGAACTTTCGGATTGCCCATACGATCGCCAGACATTCCTTTTCTGTGGCTGAGTAGTTTTTCTCGGCTGGGTTCAAAGATCTGCTTGCATACGATATGACTCGTTCGCCTTCATCCGTGTTTTGAGTTAAAATCGCCTCCAGCCCATAGTTGCTAGCGTCTGTTTGAAGGATGAACATCCTTTCAAAATCTGGGCATGCTAGTATTGGGTCGGCCACCAATTTCTTTTTAACTTCTTCAAATGCAGATTGGTGTTCTTCGCTCCACTGCCACCTTGTTTTCTTCTTGAG
Organism: Drosophila sp. 14030-0761.01; assembly: GCA_018150735.1. Classification (NCBI taxonomy): domain Eukaryota; kingdom Metazoa; phylum Arthropoda; class Insecta; order Diptera; family Drosophilidae; genus Drosophila; species Drosophila sp. 14030-0761.01. The sequence continues at coordinate 31,059,920 of JAECWO010000031.1, forward strand.
CAGTGAGTGTAACGGTTGCACCATTGTTGCAAAACCTGGCACAAATCTTCTGTACCACGATGCTACCCCCAAATACTGCCTTAATTCTTTCACGCATCTCGGGGGCTTTATTTCTGCAATCGCTGCCACCTTTTCTGGGTCTGTTCCGATTCCTTGTTCTGTAACTTGATGGCCTAGAAATTGCAGCTCCTTTCTGAAGAATTGGCATTTTTCCGCATTGATTCTGAGGTTTGCCGTTTTTAGTCTTTGGAAAACTTCTTTGAGATGCCGGATGTGGTCTTCTCTTGTCTTGCTCACCACTATGATGTCGTCCTGGTATGCGAATGCGTGTGGCATCATCTCCGGGCCTATAACTTGATCAAGCGCCCTTTGGAATGTTCTTGACGCTGAGTGTAATCCGAATGGCATCACCTTCCATTGGAATAGTCCTCTCCCTGGTACAGTAAACGCGGACATCGGTCTGCTATCCTCCTCCAGAGGGATTTGCCAATATCCGTCTTTAAGGTCCAAACTGCTAATAAATTTTGCCTCTTTTAGCTGGTTTAGGATGTAGTCGATCCGAGGCATTGGGTATGCGTCCTTAATCGACTTTGCATTGATTTGTCTAAAGTCGACGCACAATCGCCATTTTCCTGTTTGTTTCTTCCGAACCATTACTATTGGGGAACTGTATGGACTTTTTGAATGTTCTATATATCCCATTCTTGGGTTCTTTGGGTAATACCTTTGACGGACTGCTACGTCATTCTTCATTCTGATCCTATGGGTTGCTATTGTTGACGTTCCTGTGATTTTAGCCAACTCCTTTAGCTCCTCCCCTAAGAATGACTCGATGATGGACTGATCGACTTTTTCCTGGCCCACCATGATGGACATCCTTTCTATCAGTCTTCCGTTGAATCTCTTTAGAGATGGTATACTTATTGTGTGTCCTCCGCATTGGATTGTTATCCCCACTGCTTTCAAAAAGTTCCACCCTAGTACCATTGAATCAATTCCATTTGGTAGCACCAGGAATGGTATTGACATTTGTTTGTTTCCGAACCTAACTTCTCCCTCCCGTTGTCTTTGGATGTGGCTCACGCTCCCGTCCGCCATCCATACATGTTTATTTACGCGGTTCCATATTCCTTTGTGTTCGAGCGTTTCGCTCATCTTTTGACTTATGAAGCTGCTCGTTGCTCCCGAGTCTATGGTGCCCTTCACTCTGCTCCCTGCGAGCTCTACTATGGCGCAGAGCTGATCCGCCTCTTCTCTTAATCTTCCGACTGGTGTTGAGGAGCTGTTGTCGTCGGTCCCTGCTCGCCCCTTGTAGACTGGAACCGGTTCTCGTTTCCCGTGCCTGTGCAGCAGTTCATCGTCCTTACTTTCCACATTGCCAGCAGAACATCAATCTGGGCCGATTGCAGTCTCTTGCCCAGTGTCCTGCTCCACCACATCGCCTACATGCCTGTTTTGGATTCTGTATTCATTTTGTTTCGGTATTTTTTCCTTGTTGTAGACCGTATTGAGTTGATGGATTTCCGTCGACGTATCTTCTGAATCTCGTGTTTTGTGTGTTATGGGGTATTTGTCTTTGTCCCCCGCTGAAATTTTGCTGCCTCGTTAGACTCTGGTTATGCATCCTGTTGTCTTCTCTTATAAACTCTGCTCTTTCTCGTTTGAGAATTTCATATTCTTCCGCCAGTTGCATTAAATCTACCATTGTCCTGATGCTTTGCGGCCTGATGAATATACGCAGGTCTAGTGTACAGTTTTCCATTATCACTTCCAGTTGTTCGAAGTCTGGGATCTTGAGTGGTCGCATCAGTGTCTGCATCTCGATCATGAAATCTTTGAATGATTCCCTCCTGCCTTGCTTTCTGGCCTTTATTTTGTCGGCCAGATTTTCGAAGTATCCTTTTGGTAAGAAATACTTCCTGAAGCTTTCTGTGAACTCCTCCCAGGTCCTCCACTGTTTGTTGTTGACAATATTCCATTTTAAAGCCTTGTCCTTTAACAGTTCCGGCATTGCCCTTGGTATCATGTCAATCTCGATTCCATACATATCTGCAGACCATTCTACTTGTTCGATGAACTCTAGAGCTTTGTCGTTGCCATCGAATCTAAACGTCCATTCTCTGACTTCTTTTGCCACCTTGGCATACTCGCTGGATTGATGTGGCTTATTTCTTTTCTCGTATACCACCTCTTCTTCCACTCTTTTCTTTCTTTCATCGGTTGTGGTCCTTAGGAGTTGTTTTTCGTTGTCGTCTAGTGCGTTATCGCTGGCCCACCTGGACGTTTTGAAAGTTGGGATGGCCAGCGTTGCGATGTCTATTCCCCTTTGAGGTCCCGTTTCCCTTTGTGATTTTGAGAATTTTATCGCCAGCTCATCTATTTGTTTCCTCCTTGTTTCATTCTCTTCATGCTTGAAGATCCATTCTCCGAACTGCTTCCTCATGTCATCCACCGTTCCTGTCATGTTCATCCCGAATTCTCTGCCATGTTTCACCAGATCCTCCTTCTTCATATGGTACACCCATGATTTGGTCATTTTGCCGCTTTTTCCTTTATCTTTAAGGTTATGTTATTTATTTTATCAGTATAGCACGTTGGGCGCCAGTTGTAACGATCCTTTTTCGTCCTTAGAGTCGTTGATGAGACTTTTCAGGGCTAGGTTCGGCACAACAAAATTTATTTTGTGCCCCGATAAATAATAACGCTTTTGAACGTAATTTTGGCACAGACCTTCGCACTTTTTGGTTTTATTGATCTTTTGGAATTCTCTCGGGGTCCTTGGCGAGTTTTGGAGGTCCTTCGTGTTCCTTGAATCCTTGGTTCTGTTTTGATTGTGTCTTCGCTGTTGTTCTTTGCTTGCTGTGGTTGGCTCCTTTTCGCTTGACTTGTTTTTGCCGGCTCCTTGATGACGACGCAGATGACTCAGATCCTTGACCTGGGCTCAACTTCGTCTCTTGAGTTCTCCTACACTCCTACGCTCTCCTGATTTCTGCTTCCACCCCAATCTCCGCGTTCAAGGATATTTCCTGAACTCTTCCCCCTCAAGGATATTTCCTGAGGTCCTTATTTTGGTTCAAGGATACTTCCTGAGTCCAAAATATTCCTCCAGGATATTTCCTGTATGCTCAAAACCCTGTACAAGGATATTTCCTGAACTTTTCCCCCTCAAGGATATTTCCTAAGGTCCTTATTTTGATTCAAGGATACTTCCTGAGTCCAAAATATTCCTCCAGGATATTTCGTGTATGTTTAAAACCCTGTTCAAGGATATTTCCTGAACTTTTCCCTCTGAAGGATATTTCCTGAGGTCCTTATTTTGGTTCAAGCATACTTCCTGAGTCCAGGATACTTCCTTTCCTACTTCTTGCTCCCTGTTGCTTGGTTCTAGGATATTTCCTGAACCTTCCCTATTCTCTGTTCCCTACGTTATTCTCAGGACACTCGCTTGAACCCAGACTTGGTCCTTTGAGTACTCTGACTTCGACTTGATGCTTCAAGATTACTACTGGAGGTTTTGAACACTTCACCTTTTCTTCCTCGCCTTTTGAACTCTCAAGATTACTACCAGAGGTCTTGAGATGTCCACCTTGCTTCGCTGCCTGATGCTTGATGATCGTCCTTGCGTTGACGCGTGCCTTATATAGGCCTCCTGGCCTCTGGATGCATATATCGCAGTACCGCTATACAGCCAGTACATTTCCATTGGCTCTACTTTCACCCACAAACTTTCGCTGTTGCTATGCGTGGTGAAAGTACCGCTTATCCCTATTCCTTCTTGCATGCAGCCACTTTCTTTAACGCTGCATGCCCATTCATTTGTTTACGCCGGTGCCGTCGCCGATCCTTTTCTCGCCTTCTATTCCTCACGACCTCCAACCTCGCCTTTTGACCCCTTTTGCGCCCTTATGGGTCTCCGAATATTCATATATTTTTTTCTAACAATTCTATATGTATATCTCTATATCCATTTATATATTTAAATAATTAATTATTTATTTATTTATACACCCACCCATTTCCCTTCTATCGTACAGGCTGCCAACTCTTAACGTAAATTTGGCCTCTCCAACAATATTCGCTTTGTTCCCATTGGCTACCCCGCCATATGACTTCGCTCTCGTACGATCTGCCACTGTCACCCCCCACTTCTCCCCTTTTGACAGAGCCCTCACTTTATTTCGTTCAAGGGCCCCCTTCACACCCGCACCCGTCTTTCGGGCTCGCTAGCCCTCACTTTTTGTGCTCTCGGTGCCCATATTCCGAAGTGCGTTTCGCGGCGATCGTATTTGTCGCTCTCTCATCTGGTGACAGTGCCCTTTGCTTTCCATTTGTTTTCGTTTGGTTTGGTTTTCTTTTAAATGCTTGGGGCTCTGCAACCCGCGGTGCTTTGCATTTTGCTTATGCCCAGCTGTTTTTGTTGCAGCTCTTCGCATTTGTTTATGCTCAGCTGTTCTTGCGGAGATCGACCTCGATGCTGATAGAGAACGGACGTGTTTCTCCAGGCCGTAGTAAATCTTTTTCAAACCGTAATTAAATCCAAAACATTAGCTGTTAACAATTGTGGTGCAAAGTGCACATAGTGCAGTGTATTGTGCATAGTTGTACCCCCTTCGGGGTATTGATGAAAAAACACTTACTAATAATACATATAAACATATACAACATAGAAACACATGAGTGAGCTTAAAGCTCATTCCACTTATCACGCCACATCTAAAAATGATTTAAAGAGAAGACCTAAAAGCCCCATTATGGAGGAACCACAGTCGAAACATCATCAGATTCGCGACAATTATTATGCTCTGCTAGACGACGAATCGTGCGACACAGAGCTTATAAGACAATACGAAAATCAAATCCAAAACATAAATAACAATCAAGTTCAACATAAAGCACCAAATGTAACGGAAACGAAAGCTAATCAACCTATAACTTCTCACAACCACAGTAAAACCCCCAATATAACGAAATCAAATACAAATATAATTAAAGAAAAAATCCCACCCATAAATGTAATCGAAGTCCCAACTAAATTACTAATATCATTTATAAAAGATGGTCTGAAAATCTCAGACTTTAAAATTAAAGAGTATTATAAAAGTCAAAATAAAAAGAAGGCGATCTACGTTAACAGCATAGAAAACCACAATAAAATTGTCGCGTACTTAGTCAAGTCCAAAACCAATTTCTACACGTACACTCCTAAAAGTCTGAAACCAAAAACGATGTTGCTAAAAGGGCTTGCAGAAGACACTTCAACAGAAGACGTTATAGGAGAATTGAGGAAATTCGAAAACAACGATTTGGAATTTATAAAAGTTCAGCGGTTCACCACCAAACACTCTTCATCCAATAATATTACTCTACCAATATTCATAGTGCAAACAACACCTGGGAGCAATATAAACGAACTGAAAGCCATAAAGACACTACTCCATAGTTACATACGATGGGAAAACATAAGGAAGCCAGAAATAACACAATGCAGAAGATGCCAAGGATTCTCTCATAGCGCAGCGAACTGCTATTTACCCGCTACGTGCGTCAAGTGTGGAGAGCGTCACAAAAGTGCAGACTGCACAAAGAAAAAACTGGATGACCCCGAAAAATTATTCTGTGTGCTTTGCAAGAAGCATGGACACCCGGCCTCCTACAGGGAATGCGAGAAATATAAAGAACTGCAGCAGAAAATTCACGAGAAAAGGCAAAGATTCACGGTAGCTAGGACAAAAGCAGATATGTCTCATTTCAACACTAATACAAGCTACGCTCAAGCAGCTAGAGCAAATATGAATACAAATAATAACTACTTTAACACCCCAATTAACAATATAGTCCCAGAAAATATTAACCATGACTCAAACTCCGCATTCGCAGCTATAAGTAATTGTCTATCACAACTAACCACAGAAATTGCCAATTTACAAAAACACTTAAGATCGCAGGATGCGAGAATAGATACGCTTTTTTCTATTCTAGAATCATAGATGTGCACCAACGACGTTTACATAACAAAAGATATAAAAGAACTAAAAATAATTTCCATAAACGTCAACTCGATTATTAACATTAGCAGGAGACATGATCTTCAGACTTTCTTACAGAAATATAAGCCAGATATTGCCTTGATTAGTGAAACTAAATTAAATCACAAACACAAAGTTGCCTTTAAAGGGTATGAGTTTATTAGAAAAGATAGACCAGGTGCTTTAAAAGGTGGGGGTACTGGAATAATAATAAGAAAAGACATTAAAGCAGAAATTATATCCAACGCAAAAATTGATTGCCTTCAATTTGTAGAGTCCTGTGTTGTTAAAATAAGGATAAAATCTAACGTGCATCTATATGTCATAGCTATCTACCAGTCTCAGGGTAACAAAGACATCAAGTCCGATTTAGCAGCAATTTTTGAATCCCTTAAACTTGATCACCTCAATAATTATTATATCATTGGCGGCGACTGGAACAGTAAACATATAAACTGGAACAATACAACTAACAACACGGCCGGAAATGCTCTCAACAGCTGGATAGAAGAAAAGGATCTACAGTTTAAAATCAAATTATATGCCTCCTCTAAACCATCGTTTCCCCGAGGAAACTCATATTTAGACCTCTATCTTGTAGACAGAAGATTGCTTGTAAAGGAAGAAAATAACTCCATTAATTGCTTACCATCCATAGACTATGATAGTGATCACCAAGCCATTCAACTAATAGCTTCAATGTCTAATAACGAAAAGTTTAATTGTTTAGAAAACACATTATTGCCAAAACTCAACTATCGTCAAGCCAATTGGAACGCCTTTAAATCAATACTTAAAAATACAACAGATAGGAATCTTAGTATACCAACTAATATAAATCTGAGTAACCAAGATATAGATGACTACTTAAACAAAATCTCACAAACTATAAAAAAAACATTAGATAAGGTGACACCTAAATGTTAAACAAAGGACAATTATGAAATTATTACCTCGCCATTAATAAGGAAGCTACATCAAGAAAAAAGCCATATCCTAAACGTCATAAAAAAACACAATAGGCTTGAACGTACTATTCCACAACCTCTGCTTAATATTTATAAAGCTAAACTTAAACTAATTAGAAAGCTTATTATCGAAAACCTGTCACTAGCAAAAAACAATTCATTAAAAGGGAAACTAGAAAAACTTACCACAAAAAACCAGGCTCATATATTTAAGACTACACGAAAGCTTTCAGCACAAGATGGTTTCCCAAATTTTAATCTAATTAAGATTCCGATCCATGACGCTCACCTATTAGTAAAATCAAATATTGATCCTCAAGTAACAGAATTAAGCCCGTCAGGGAATAATTTCTTAATAAGAAATAATGAAGACATAATTAAGGTGATTGGAACACACTTGGAGCTGGTTCACTCTCCTAAGGAGAATGATCTCAACTGCTCCTTTCATAGACTTGTTGAGTACTTCTTCCAACGGTTTTTAAACCTTAAAACTAGGTATGAAGTAGCTCAAACAACAATAACCACATTCGATAGCAGAAACAATGCCCACAATATTTACAAGACAAACGACTACTTTCTATCAATAGCAAAAGTTTCAAACATTTTTAAAAAACTAAAAAACAAGATATCCTCAGGCATTGACGAAATTCCAAATATTGCATTAAAAAACATCCCACAAAATCTAATAGATCACTATTGCACATTGTTTAACAATTTATTAAATAACTCCCATTTTCCCTCGGCATGGAAAACAGCAAAAATAATACTATTACAAAAAAAAAACAAAGATCCAACAGACTTGAACAACCTACGTCCAATTAGTCTATTACCAAACATTAGCAAAATTTTTGAAGTGTGTATCAATATTAACATAAATAAACATTGCGCACAAAACAAGCTAATAAGTGATCGACAATTTGGTTTCAAGTATAGGCATTCAACTTCACATGCGGTTCACGTCCTAATTTCGGAAGTCAGATGGCACCAAAATAAAAAAAATGTCACAGGCGCATGTTTAATAGACCTCGAAAAAGCATTTGATAGCGTTTGGTTAAAAGGGTTAATGTTTAAGTTAGTTCATTATAAATTCCCACTACACCTACTAAGCTTAATTCACAACATGATTGACAACAAACAATTTATAATTTCTCAGAAAGTTAATAGTAATGCACCAATTTTTAAAATAGCTAATGGACTGCAACAGGGCACAGTTAATTCACCAATATTATTTAATATTTACATCCTGGATCTCTTAAATAAGCTTGATAATATCATAGCATTCGCTGATGATATAATTATATACCAGCCAGACAGCACAATTGCAAGGATTAAAACCAAACTTGAATCGGACCTGTCCATAGTTGAGCGATATGTGTTTAAATGGCATTTAAAAATAAACTATAATAAATGTGAAGCTATTTTGTTCAGGCCACCGGTCAATAAATGCAATCATGATATTAGACAGAATTGGAAAAAGTTCCAAATAAAATCAATCTCCCACGGAAATAATATCCCAACATTCAATGAGGTTAAGTATTTAGGAGTCCACCTTGACCGTTTTCTATATTTTAACCATCACATAAATCAGCAGCTGGCCAAAGCTAAAAAAGCATTTTTCATGAAAAAAGCCCTCTTTTATTCCAAATATCTCTGTCCTAGAGTTAAAGTACTAATATACCAGGCATTTATCAGACCCATACTCACATATGCATGCAATATTTGGTTTAATATTTCGCCATCATACATGGAAAAAATTCGTGTCTTCGAAAGGAAATGTCTGAGATCGTGTACATCCTTGTATAGGTCCCCGGAAAGCAACTATCTTAAATATGTTAGCAACAGAAAGCTCTACAGAGCGGCCAACATACAAAGAATAGATATCTGTATTATACAACTAATCCGTAATCATATTCTAAGATGTATAACATTCCACGAGAACAATCTTATTATGGCGCCATATTATGAAAATGATCAATATATTGAAAACACGCTGCTATCAGGGCTTGTTCCACCAGAAGCATTTTTACTGCTGGATAGAAAAGGATTCATCCAAAACAGCAGTGGAATACCAGTGCTTTACCACCTCCACAGAGGCGCATCTAATAAAACAGTCACAGAAACTCTACTTCAAGAAGAGAACTGGAGATTCGACAAATCTATACCAATAATAGACCTCAGCGCTGGCACCAAACAGTTCTGGTGGCTAAATGAGACTCTACCATAGAGTTTATTCCCTTCCCTTTCTCCTTTCCCACTAATTTTATCTTAATAGATATATAAGTAACGTTTTTTGAATATCTTTTTCGTCACAAATACAAGCATATAAATAACAATGTTAATATAAGTACATCTGATCACCAAAAGTGGTATAAAATTAAAAGAAACATAAACGCTAGAGAGCTCATGTGGAGACAGAGCGTAACCCTTAGGTTTCCATTAACCTTTTGTTTATTTAAGAACCTATATAATAATATGTACAAAATAAACAGTTCAAAAAAAAAAAAAAAAAAAAAAAAAAAAGCTGTTCTTGCGTTTTCCGTTATTGCATCTATTTATTCTGTTGCTGGGCTTATTTCACTTGTTGTTGCTATTTTTGTATATGATGATATATTTTATATATGATGATATATAATACTTTAATATATTTGTTGTTGTTGTTCTTTGTGCTTTATTTCTTTCCTCTTGTGGTGCCGTTGTTGTGCCGACGGCAAACCAGCCCTTGACGTTGTATACATGTAGCTAGCTGTGTATATTTGTTGCTGTTGTTTTTTATATTTTCTTTTGCTGTTGTTCTGCCGGCGGCAAACGGCCTGCGGTGTGTATACATGTTGCCAGCTGCATATGTTGCTAGCTGTATGTGTTGCTAGCATCGTTTGTTGCTGTACTTGCTGGCGACCTGGCTGATGTATTCAGCATGTTGTGGGGTGCATAATGGTCTGACCTTTATGCTCCTCACACTTCCCCCTTTCTTCCGGAGGGAGGTACCCTCCCCTGTCCCTTGTTCCTTGTTTTGTGTTTTTCTTGTTTGTTTGGTCTGTGCCTTTTTTTTTTTGACTCAGTTCGCATCTTTTGTGGCCATTTTGACATCTTATAGTGGCGATTGCTGAGTATCTTTTCGATCATGTTGACGGATTAGAGAATCTTTTCCGTTCTGCACCGGGCATATGCCCAACTATCTGGCTTGTTCCGCTTCTTCTCTTAACCTAACAATTCATGTCTTAAACTAAACTTCATTATTTGTCTCTTAACCTAACAATTCATGTCTTAACCTAAACTTCATTATTTGTCTCTTAACCTAAACTTCATTATTTTTCTCTTATCTTATAATTTCTTACCCTAATCTCATATTTGCCTAAACCCTTTCCCTAAACACCCTGGCGTTACCCCCTTGCCACCCTCACCCTATATCGCTGCCTCCCTGCCCACACCACCCTTACCCTTCTTGTGCCCCGTTGTCGCACCATCTCCTCCACTGCCTCAAATACATTCATCGGCCACTCCTCGGCCACTCCTCGGCCACTACTTCGACCCACCTATCATGCCCCACTGGCACCGGGCATGATCCCTGTCGTCCTAACGTCGGCCTGGGTCTGGCCGCTTGTTGCTCCGGCAGCGAGCTCTGCGTTACAGAACTGGGCGCGGCCAGACCCAGGGATTCGGACCATTTGTCCTCAGCAGCGGGTCCCTTGGCTATTGGGTTTCTTGGGCTTGTTGTTGCTGGAGCTGTGGTTGGTGCTGTTGCTGGGGTGGTTGTTGTTGCTGGTCGGGCACTGCCCATTGGTACACCGTGGTGGCCCGGTGTACCCAGAAAATCCCCACCCGCACAGACTCCACCTACTGGTCCCTTCGGGGTGGGTCAGGGGTGAACGGGGGTGGGGGTGACGGGCCACCTTGCTGGTCTGGTGTTGGTGCCCCTTCGCCTTCTGCCGCTGGGTTCTCTTCCGACTCCGTCCCACAATGGTCCCGCATCCATTGCGTGTCCACGGACTCTCTTGATCCCCTCCGGTGTGGCGTCGGTGGTCGCGCCGGATGCCACCTTGGGGGTGGGGGTGCTAACTCCGTGGAGTCTGAATCTCCCTCTTCCTCGTCCACCATCATCACTTCCACCTCCTCTTCCTCGTCCTCCATGCCATAGCCCTTTTCCTTTTCTTCTTCTCTCTCCGAGGCTATGCCCGACTCCTCGTCCGTCTCCCCCTCCTCGTCATCCGATGAGATGACGATGACCGGTCCCATGACCACCGGTCCCTCGTCACCGGACTCCTCATCGGATACATAAGGCGATGCCAATAATTGCATCGCCTCTTCTTCCTCTTCCCGTGGGCCACCACGCCCCTCATCCCCTCCTCTTGGGCCCGTGGTGCCTCACCTCCCCTTCCGCCATTCGTCGTTTGGCCATGTTTCTTGCTGTGCATGTTGTTCATAGTCACAACCAAAAATAAAAAGAAAAATGAGGAGAAAGAAAAAAATGCGTGCTGATGCTAGGCAGAATATTTTCGAATGATTAGATTTTCTGTTTCCGAGTTAGCATTTAACCTCGCATTGCACGCTGCGCTGCTTGATGCCGTATTTCGGAGCCATTTGTTCGTTCGTTTCTTTGTTTGTATGTGTGAGCCCTCTCTTGCAGGGTCTTTCTTCATTTCATTCTGTCTTGCATATCTACTTAGTGTTTCCTTCTTATGCATGTATATATGTTTGCTTTTGTATTACATGTTAATTTATTATATGTTGCCAATTAATTTATTTATATGTTTATTTTCCTTTTGTATTTTGCCTGTGTAAGTATATGTCGCCATTTGTATCGTTTGCACTCTTGCATATATGCGTGAGTAAATTTCCCTTTTTATCATGTGACAGAATTTCCCTTTTTGCTCTCTCAGCTTTTGCTCTCTCCCGCTTTTGTTGCGCGTGTATGCGTTGGTTCTGCTCTCGCGCGCTTGTATGTGTTGGTGATCGTCTGCTGTTCTCCCTTTTGAATATCGTAAATTCTGCCGCTCTCCCATTTTTTTGAATATCGTAAATTTAGTCGACCAATGGGAATTTAATTTCCCTTTTTCGTGATATGGCCCTTGGATTTGAATTTTTTCTTTGTTTTCTATTTGTGTTTTGCCGACGGTAAATTAATTTTGACTCAAATAATTATTTATGTGTTTGATATTTATCTTGCAGGTGTTGGACTTTGCATATCACGGGCGATGGAAAGCCGACCACCTTGTATGGTCCCCATATTTTGGTGCCGGTTTGGCCGCAAATCCTTCTGCCGCCTTCGATAGGTAGTGTTCCTTGACCCATACCGTATCTCCCAGTTTTGGCCTCCATTCTCGTCTTCCCATATTGTAGTGACGTGCTTGGTCCTGTGCCGCCGTTTCCATGTTTCGTCTTACGATTTCGAATAGCTCTTTTATTTGGTTTTCCCGCTGTTTTGGCGTTAATGTTTCGACCCCCGATCCTGTCGTTATTTTGTCGTATACCGTGCCGGGCAGTCTTGGTTCCCTTCCTTGTACTAGGAACGCACGTGTGAATCCTGTTGACTGCGATCTGCTTGTATTCACGGCCAATGTAATCTCTGGCCATTTTTCGTCCCAGTTTCTCTGGTTATCACCTGCGAATTGTGCTATCATCGTTTTCACCGTCCTGTTTGTTCTTTCTGTTGGGTTTTCCTGCGGTGTGTATGGTGCTGTGAGTTGATGGTGGCTACCCCATTCTGCCAACATCTTTTCGAAAATTTTGCTAGTGAACTGCACTCCGTTATCTGTAATTACTGTCTTGGGGGTTCCAAAGCGGGACAGGATGCGTTCCCTGAAGGCTTTTACTAAATTTTCTGCTGTTGCTTTTCGCATTGGGATGAGTTCTGTCCATTTTGAGAACCGGTCTACGATTACTAGTAGCATGGAGTTTCCGTGTTTTGACCTTGGTAGTGGTCCTACAAAGTCTGCGTAAATCGTTGCCCACGGCTCCTCCGTGCCATCTTTCCGGCCGCTTGTTGCTGATTTGGCTTGTACTTTAAACACACTTCGCATCTACTCACAAACATTCGGATGTCTCTTTGCATGCCTGGACAGAAATATTTCGCTGCTACTCTCGCTATCGTTCTTCTACTGCCTGTGTGTCCTGCGTGGGCGTAGAGTGGTTTTCCTTTATGATGTTTGGACGTAGTGCTTTAGGAACGTACATTTTCCATGCCATTACATCTTCATCTCCCGCTCTGTGGGGTATATTCCTGTATAGCTGATCGTTTTCCCACACGTAGTCTGGGTACTTCTGTGGGTCCTTCTCCATTTTTCTTTTCACATCCTGAATCCATCCGCATTCTTTGTTGGCCCGCACGATTTCTGCCTTATGTTCTATCAGCCTTTTGCACGTTTCGAGCGGTTGCCTTGACAGAGCGTCCGCCACTACGTTTAATTGTCCTTTTCTATATGTGATTTCGAAATCGTATTGCTGTAGTTCCAGTGCCCATCTTGCTATGCGTCCGGTTGGGCTTTCGATGCTGTTTAACCATTTTAAGGCCATATGATCTGTCACGACCTTGAAGTGGTATCCTTCACATATGGTTTGAATTTTCTAATTGCCCACACGATCGCCAGACACTCTTTTTCTGTGGCTGAGTAGTTTTTCTCTGCTGGGTTCAGTGATCTGCTTGCATATGATATGACTCGTTCCCCCTCATCCGTGTTTATACCATGCATTCATAGAATGAAATGGTATATTAAAGTCGCCAAAATGTATGTAACAGGGAGAAGGAAGAATTTCCGACCCTATAAAGTATATATATTCTTGATCAGTATCAATAGCCGAGTCGATTGAGACATGTCCGTCTGTCTGTCCGTCCGTCCGTCCGTCCGATAGAGTGCCTAGATCTCAGCAACTATACAAGCTAGAGCTACCAAATTTGGCATGTAGACTCGTTTGGAGTGTACGCTGATCAAGTTTATTTTTTTTTTTTTGCCACGCCCCCATCCGCCCACGCTATTCGAAAAACAATATTTTGAGCCCTCATATCTCGGGAACTATAAAAGATGGAGCTCGGATTTGGACATTAGATGCGTGCAGTGTGCACGCAGACCAAGTTTGTTTCAAATTTTTGCCACGCCCCCTTCCGCCCCCAAAATTCGAAAAACTCGATTTTCACCCGAAATATTTATCGTATCGCAATTTAATTTGGCACACTAATAAATGTCACGCATATCTATCATCCCACCAAATATCACAAGAATCCGAATAAAAATAGCCGAGTTATACATAGAAACGTTTTTCACCCATAGCGGTGCAAGGCAGATGCACGCGAAAAAGAGCGAGATAGCATATGCTGCAAATCACCGATTGGGTCGGGGGGTGCTAAAGTGCTCGTTTCCACATAAGAGTGAGCGAGATAGCATTTAAAAGAAATTTAATATACATCTCTTCACCTAATGCATGGTATATCTAAGTCGGCCCGGCGACTTACTTACTTTATTTTTTGAGTTAAAATCGCCCCCAGCCCATAGTTGCTAGCGTCTGTTTGTAGAATGAACATCCTTTCAAAGTCTGGGCATGCTAGTATTGAGTCGGCTACCAACTTCTTTTTGACCTCTTCAAACGCGGCTTGGTGTTCCTCGCTCCATTGCCACTTGTTTTCTTTCCGAGAAGTGAATTTAATGGTTGCACCATTGTCGCAAATCCTGGCACAAATCTTCTGTACCATGATGCTACACCCAAATACTGCCGCATTTCGGAGGCTTTATTTCTGCTTTTCTGGATCCGTTCTGATTCCCTGTTCTGTAACGTGATGGCCGAGAAATTGCAGCTCCTTTCTGAAGAATTTACATTTTTCAGCGTTTATTCTAAGGTTTCCTTTTTTTAGTCTCTGGAATACTTCTTTGAGCGGTCGGATGTGGTCCTCTCTTGATTTGCTCACCACTATGATGTCGTCTTGGTATGCGAATGCATGCGGCATCATCTCCGGGCCTATAACTTGATCAAGCGCCCTTTGGAATGTTGCTGATGCTGAGTGCAATCCGAACGGCATCACTTTCCATTGGAATAGGCCTCTCCCTGGCACTGTGATAGCGGACATCGGTCTGCTATCCTCCTCTAGAGGGATTTTCCAGTATCCGTCTTTAAGGTCCAACCTGCTGATGAATTTTGCCTCTTTTAACTGGTTTAGTATGTAGTCGATCCGAGGCATTGGGTATGCGTCCTTAATCGACTTTGCATTTATTTGTCTAAAGTCGACGCACAATCGCCATTTTCCTGTTTGTTTCTTCCGAACCATCACAATTGGAGAGCTGTATGGACTTTTTGAAGGTTCGATATATCCCATTCTGAGTAGTTCATTTACTTTATCGTCGATCTCTCCTTGTTCATTTACTTTATCGTCGATCTCTCCTTGCATTCTTGGGTTCTTTGGATAATATTTTTGCCTGACTGCTATATCATCCATCCTGCTATTGTTGATGTTCCTGTGATTTTGGCCAACTCTTTTAGCTCCTCCCCTAAGAATTTTTCGATGTTTGATTGATGGACTCGTTCCTGGCCCACCATAATAGACATCCTTTCTACTAATTCCGTTGAATCTCTTTAGAGATGGTATATTTATTGTATGTCCTCCACATTGAACTGTTGTCCCCGTGGCCTTCAAAAAGTTCCATCCTAGTACCTTTGAATCAATTTCATTTGGTGGCACCAGGAATGGCATCGACATTTGTTTGTTCCCGAATCGTACTTCTCCTTCCCACTCGCTCGATATCGCTCACGCTCCCGTCCGCCCTTCATACCTGTTTATTTAAGCGGCTCCATATTCCTTTGTGTTCGAGGGTTTCGCTAAACTTTTGACTTATGAAGCTGCTCGTTGCTCCCGAGTCTATGGTGC
Organism: Drosophila sp. 14030-0761.01; assembly: GCA_018150735.1. Taxonomy (NCBI): domain Eukaryota; kingdom Metazoa; phylum Arthropoda; class Insecta; order Diptera; family Drosophilidae; genus Drosophila; species Drosophila sp. 14030-0761.01. The sequence goes on from JAECWO010000031.1 coordinate 31,075,762, forward strand.
CCTTCACTTTGCTCCCTGCGAGCTCTATTATGGCGAAAAGCTGATCCGCCTCTTCTCTTAATCTTCCGACTAGTATTGAGGAGCTGTTTGCGTCGGTCCCTGCTCGCCCCTTGTAGACTGGAACCGGTTCTCGTTTCCCGTACCTCTGCAGCAATTCATCGGTTATGTATCCTGTTGTCTTCTCTTATAAATTCTGCTCTTTCTTGCTCTAGAATTTCATATTCTTCCGCCAGTTGCATTAAGTCTTCCTGACTTCATTGTCCTGATGCTTTGCGGCCTGATGAATATGCGCAGATCCGGTGTACAAACATTATCACTTCAAGTTGTTCGAAGTCTGGGATCTTAAGCGGTCGCATTAGTGTCTGCATCTCGATCATGAATTCTAACTATTCTCTCCTGCCTTGCTTCCTGGCCTTTATTTTGTCGGCCAGATTTTTGAAGTATCCTTTTGGTAAGAAATACTTCCTGAAGCTTTCTGTGAACTCCTCCCAGGTATACTCGCTGGACTAATGTGGCTTATTTCTTTTCTCGTATACCACCTCTTCTTCCACTCTTTTCTTCCTTTCATCGATTGTAGTCCTTAGGCGTTGTTTTTCGTTCTCGTCTAGTGCGTTATCGTTGGCCCACCTGGACGTTTTGAAAGTTGGAATGGCCAGTGTTGCGATGTCTATTCCCCTTTGAGGAACGGGAAACAGGTTCCCTTTGTGATTTTGAGTATTTTATCGCCAGCTCATCTATTTGCTTCCTCCTTGTTTCATCCTCTCCGAACTGCTTCCTCATGTCATCCACCGTTCCTGTCATGTTCATGCCAAGTTCTTTGCCATGTTTCAACAGATCCTCCTTCTTCATGTGGTACACCCATGATTTGGTCATTTTGCCGTTTTTTTCTTTATCTTTGAGGTTATGTTATTTATTTTATCAGTATAGCCGGCGCCAGTTGTAACGATCGTTTCTCGTCCTTAGAGTCGTTATGCGACTTTCAGGGCTATGTTCGGCACAACAAAATTTAGTTATGTGCCCCGATAAATAATAACGCTTGTATATGATTTTAGTACAGACCTTCTTAACTTGGGTTTTTATTGATATTTTTGGGATTCTGCAGTGGTCCTTGGCGAGTGTTGGAGGTCCTTTGTGGTCCTTAAATCCTTGATTCTGCTTTGATTATGTCGTCGCTGTTGTTCCTGGTTCGACTTCGCTTGATGTGGTTGGCTCCTGGTTCCTTTTCGCTTGATTTGTTTGTAATTTGTTCTTTGCTGGCTCCTTGATGATGAAGCAGATGACTCAGATCCTTGACCTGAGCTCAACTTCGTCTCTCGAGTTCTCCTATTCTCCTATGATCTCCTTATCTTTGTTTCAAAACCCAATCTCCGCGTTCGAGGATATTTCCTGAACTCCCTACCCTCAAGGATATTTCCTGAGGTCCTTATTTTGGTTCAAGGGTACTTCCAGAACCCATATTTCCTGAACTTTCTCCGTCAAGGATATTTTCTGACGTCCTTATTTTGATTCAAGGATACTTCCCGAATCCAAAATATTCCTCCATGATACTTCCTGTATGTTCAAAACCCTGTTCAAGGATATTTCCCGAACTTTCTCCCTCAAGGATATTTCCTGAGGTCCTTATTTTGGTTCAAGGATACTTCCTAAATCCAAAACATTCCTCCAGGATACTTCCAGTATGTTCAAAACCCAGTTCAAGGATATTTCCTGAACTTTCTTCCTCAAGGATATTTTCTGAGGTCCTTATTTTAGTTCAAGGATACTTCCTGAATCCAAAATATTCCTCCAGGATACTTCCTGTATGTTCAAAACCCTGTTCAAGGATATTTTCCGAACTTTCTCCCTCAAGGATATTTTCTGAGGTCCTTATTTTGGTTCAAGGATACTTCCTGAATCCAAAATATTCCTCAAGGATACCTCCTTTCCTACTTCTTGCTCCCTGCTGCTTAGTTCTAGGATATTTCCTGAAATTTCCCTACTCTCTGTTCCCTATGTTGTTCTCAGGACACTCGCTTGAGCCCAGACTTGGTCCTTTGAGTACTCTGACTTCGATTTGATGTTTTAAGATTACTACCGCAGGTCTTGAACACTTCGCTTTTCTATCCTCGCCTTTTGAACCCTCAAGATTACTACCAGAGGTCTTGAGATGTCCACCTTGCTTCGCTGCCTGATGCTTGCTGATCGTCCTTGCGTCGATGAGGCCCATATATAGGCCTCCTGGCCTCTGGATGCATGTGCCGCAGTACCGCTATACAGCCAGTACATTTCCATTGGCTCTACTTTCACCCACGCCCTTACGCTGTTGCTATGCGTGTCAAGGATATTCAATACGTTCAAGGATATTTCCTGAACTTTTTCCTGTCAAGAATATTTCCTGAGGTCCTTATTTTGGTTCAAGGATACTTCCTGAAATTTCGCTGTTCCCTGTTATCTCCTGAATCTGAACGCAGATTTGATCCTTTCTCGTATAATGTTCATCACTTCGTTTTCTTGAACCTCCAAGGTTACTACAGGAGGTCTTGAGAGTTTCGACTTGTGGTCTTCGCTTCATGACACTTGATGATCATCCTGGATCTGCTGCGGCCCTTATATAGGCCTCCTAGCCTCTGGATGCAGCTATTGCAATACCGCTATACAGCCAGTACATTTTCATCGGCGATTACTTTCATCCACGTACTTTCGCTGTTGTATGCGTGGTGAAAGTCCCGTCCCGTGGTGAAAGTCCCTAGTTTCGCATACAGCAACTTTCTCTGCCGCGGCATGCCCATCCCTCCGTCTCCCACGCAGCCCATGTTCCTGCAACCTCTCCCTGTGATCCCTCCTATCCCGTTATTGCTCTTAAATAATCGTTCTTATGTCTAAATAAATAATTTTGACAAAGAATTAACTGTTTAGTATGACTGTTAAAGGCGATCCCGCCGATTTATTATTTCACTAATTTGTGGGTTGAGAACTGTGCACAATGACGGACGCGGAAAGAATATTCTTAAGCGCTATTATATGAGATTTCAAATTTAACGATTATAATAATACAGATGATTCCATCGCCATGGACGGGTGACGGTGGTGTCCAAATGGCGTGGCCCAGGCAACGCAGTGAAGGGGGCGCTTATGAGAAAGTGCGCGGGTGTCAGCGGATCCAAAGAGATATCGCCGTTTGCCCACAGTGGTCTTCAGTTGAGTACAGATTCAATCTGCGCCAAGACTGTAGACAATTCATCAAAGGTCAACGCCTTATCGCCAGTTAAGCGACGCAGGTGTGCCAGATGCCACCAAAATGTGGGGAGGAAGGAGGTTTGAAATGCCACGTGAGGTCCTCACCCGCAAAGAAACTGGCTAGACTTTCATCCTTCATATGGTCAACTGCTAAACGTTTCATCTCGTCTAAAGTTCGTCGGCTTCCATGAAATGTGGTACCATTATCCGAGTAGAGATTAGGTGGTCTCGCCCGGCGCGCGATGAATCGTCTAAAGCTGCAATGCAAGCGTTAGTTGTTAGGTCACTTACAACCTCAAAGTTATTCACTTTTATGCCTTTGTTACGAGGCATACGAAAATGGCAAACCAAGCCTTGCCAATTCGAGGATTTCGGCCTTTTGTCTCCTTAATTGCAATGGGTCCGGCATAATCCAATTCAGTGTGTTGGAAGCAAGGTTCTGCCTGGACTCTCGGGACGGGCAAATCACCCATCAGCTGAGTACGGGTTGCTCGTCGCTGCAAAAAGCATGGTTTGCATTGAAAAACAACACGGCGCACAAGGTTGCGTGCACCCAAAATCCAATATTGCTGTCGGAGAATAGTGAAGGTGGCATCTACACAAGTATGCAGATTTACCTGATGAATATTTCGAACCAACAGTAGACTTATAGGCGAGTCCCTTGGCATCAGGATTGGATGCTTCGCAATGTAGAGTTGACTTGTCAATTCGGCCTCCAACTCGTAGATGAGTGATGATTTGTAGGGTAAAACTTCCCCTTTGATTAGCTGCTCACATTCCTTAGCGAAGCTCCGTCGCTGTACGTGTTGAATAAGTCGGCTTCGCGCTGATTGTAGTTCATTAGTTATGAGAAATGTCCGACCTGGAGGTAAACCTTTACCCCGAATACGCTCAATGAACCGGTAACAGTAGCTAGTTACCCTCAAGAGACGAGTCCAGGACGATATTTTGTTGATTAACTCCTCATGCATGCTTTCATCAGGTAAAACATGAAGAGTAGTAATAGGCTGACGTTTCTCTTCAGATTCGAAAGACGAGTATACCACCTCCTTCGATTGGAACTTCGGTAGTGGCCATTTAGATTGGGGTTGTGCCAGCCATGAAGGTCCGCTCCACCATAAATCGTGATACAGCAGCTTGGATGGGGAAAGCCCACGAGAGACGCAGTCAGCAGGGTTCTCTTCTGTTCGAACGTGCGTCCAACAACTGAGTGGGTGCGTTTCGAGAATTTCTGCAGCTCTGTGACAAACATATGTGTTCCAATGACGAGGCTGTGATGATAGCTAGTGCAACACGATTTCCGAGTCCGTCCAGCAGTGGCAGCTGGAAATTGGTATAGTCAGAGCTTCTGCGACGAGTTTAAGTAATCTGCTGAGTAAAAGAGCTGCGTTAAGTTCAAGACGAGGGATAGTCACTGGCTTGATCGGAGCGACTCTGGATTTCGCAGCGATCAACGTGACCTTGTATCCATTTGAAGTGGCGACTTCGCTGTAAATGACCGCTCCGTAAGCGATATGCGTGATGATAGTCCAGGGCCATATGCTTGAGAACGCGCACTGCCAGGAATGGGGATGGTGCTAGTCTGTGCGCAGCCGATAGTGTTGGAAGTTTGTGTGATGCTTGGCGACCTCGATTTTCCGAAACATCTTCTCGATGTCGGAAGCGAAGACTTAACGATGCTATCTGAATCGAAGACATACTCCCAATAAATCTCTTAAGATAGACGGTCCAATTTGAAGACGCTCATTCAATGAAACTCCATAACTGTCCCTTCCAGATCCATCGAACACCACCCGACATTTGGTGCTGGTGCTTTCCGGTTTCTTCACGGCGTGATGTGTCAAGTAGAAACAGTTGTCGAGTCCTTCCTCGACCTGCTGCGAGCTAAGTAATTCCATATGACCACTGTGCAAGTACTCGTTCAGAAAGGCTACGTAGGCCTCTTTAAGCTTTCGGCTTAAGCTGTTCGGATGGATCGACGAAGTCCAACATCGGTATCTTAACTTGAATGCTGTCCATCTCCATAAACGATCGGACAAGCGCATCCAGATCCAGACAAGCATTATGCGTCACCGCTGGTGGCACGGTGTCATAAGAACTTGCAATGGACCCTGCAATGGTCCATTCAAAAATAGTATTTAATGCGATAAGAAAATGATTACCAAATGTTTTCTTTTCTCCGGTACAAAACTTCCACAGTTGGTCTGATCCGAAAATAACGTCGATGGCACCAACTGTGCTAATCGATGGGTCAGCTAAGGGTAATTTTCAGATCTGCCTGGGTTGGGATCGATGATGTGAGAGAACCTAGGATGTAAGTCTCGACCACAGCGCTGTCCTCAGAGTTGCGAGAACAGAGTCGAAACGTTACGCGTCCTCGAGTCACGCCAGCCCTATTTGATGCGAGACCAAGGACCGAAATTGTTGCATGGGTCCGTGGAATGCCAATCCTCTGGACAAATGATTTCGTCGCCAATGATACTGTCGATCCAGTGTCGAGGAGCGCTCGGCAAGTGAAGGTATTGCCCCAGGCGTCGACCACTGATTCGAGGATTGTTGGCAAAAGGGTTTGCGTACGTAGATACGCTCGTAGGAGCGGAGCATTTTCCAGAGAAACACCACTGGTGGGACTATTGAATTGACCATAATGACTAACAGCAGCCGGGTAGTCCTCTTCCGCAGGACTGAGCACCGCACTGCCTCTGACCAGCCATTTGCTGGACACCATGGATCAGGGTATGATGTTTCCTCGACACGTGAAATTAGACGTACAATGTGCGACTCCATGCGCACGGCTCAAACAATTGAAACACAACTTCTCAGCCCGAAGAAATGCGTGACGCGCAGCACCATCAAGAGCTTTAAACTGTTCACAGGTTGAGAGGGAGTGATGCTGATGACACGGTGGGCATTGTCCGCTTGATCCGTACTGCTCTGTACTGACATGATGGGTGGTTGCTGAGCGCCGGTTGTGGCCCATCCGAAATGTTGGCTAGCCTCCAGTGTATCTCCTCGACAGAGTAAGAATCGGATAAACTGGTTAATGTTGCAGTCAGGGACTCAGCCTCCACTTGTTCTGCCCATGCCTGTCGAGTGTCGTCATCCAATTTCGCCAACAGAATATGAAATAACCGCGGACCTCGACTCTCGCAATCCAATGCTCTTAGCCCGCGAATGACCTCATCAGCTCCATCCGCAAGTCTGCGAATCGTGAATGTGTTGCTGGCAGAAACAGTAGGAAGAGTAAGGAAAAAGTAAGGAAGCTGTCGAAGAAAGATCGCATTATCACGTGTTTTTTATTGTAACGTTGGGCCAATCGGTCCCAGGCTTCACTGTAATTGTCGTTGGTTACAGCAATGTGCTTGACCAATGGAAATGCTTCACCAGACTAATACGACTTAAGATAATGGAATCGTTGACAGTTGGTTAACTGTGTATCGCATCCTATAGAGCCAGTGAACATATCCGAAAAATGTTGCCAATGCTCGTAATTGCCAGAAAACGTAGGCAACTTGATTCTCTCGTAGTGTAGGTCCGCGTGGCTAAGTGACCCTTGGCTGCCACAAGTCGCTTCTGCCTTTGTGGGGTGGTTCCGCATGGCACCAGCCTCGGCACGGTTTCCTTTACAAAACCCACGCCGATGTATCACGTTCTGCATCGTAACTTGGTTAAACACGGTTTCGAATAAATACTCAAAAACACTGAACAAAACTTGCACCACTCAACCACAAAAATTGTCGAAATAAATATGCAGCTGGGATCCGGCTCGAAGGACGAATTTTATGACAAAGAATTAACTGCCTAGTATGACTGTTAAAGGCGATCCCGCCGATTTATTATTTCACTAATTTGTGGGTTGAGAACTGTGCACAATGACGGAAACGGAAAGAATGGTCAGACCAGAAAAGGGTTGAGTCGAGCTTGCCTTGCTGCCAAGCTCACCTTGAGATCGAGTAATATATCGATATTCTTAATATAGATTAACATTTCATATTCTTAAGCGCTATTATATGAGATTTCAAATTTAACGATTATAATAATACAGATGATGCTCCGAACTCCATTCGTTCAGAACCAAATTTTGTGACTATTTCGTATGCAATTCAACAATTTTCATCATATCGTATTTGCTTGCCTTTTTCGTATCGTATCTTGGAGCTGGTGCGTGTTGCTGAATATTGTGAGGTGCATATATAGTTTGCTATTTATGCTCCTCACACGGTCATAAAATATTTATAATAAAACACCAGAAGGCTTCTCAGTTTAGCAGAGAGATGCTTGCCTAGCTCAATCAAGAGAAATCGTCATGAAAAGCAAAATTCTAAACTTAAAACCATTTTTGACCAAGAAGGAATACCACGAGTGGGCGGCATTTTCCAAAATGCCAATAAAAGTTTTGATGCTTAAAATTCCAAATAAGAACCGTGGTCAATAAACCTACAAAGGTTATCTTGCGTTACTCATTTCTATGGCAACCAAAGCAAGTTGTTAGTGATTCAACAACTGATGCCTCTTTTAACATCATTTCGAAGACTAAGATGTATTCAGATATTGGACAAAGTACCATCTTAAAAGCGTTATAGGAGACAGCAATGTGACATATGAGAAAAATTGTTGCACCAAATCGAAACGGTTTTATACACTGGGTGAATTTCGACAGCAATGAGCAATGACTCCAGGTCATTTTTTGATTGGTAGACGTTGGCGTCGGTCAAATGCATATTCGAGCAAGAAGTAGGAAACCTAGACAGATGGAAATTAATTCAGAAAGTGAAAAAGGATGAAATGGAAAGATATATATTCATATAGTCTTTAGCAAAGAAATAAATGGAAGTGAGCATTAGAAAATATAGACAAAGGACAGGTTGTGCTGATCAAAGATGAAAATTGTCACCCCAGCCTTTGGGAAAAGTGGAGGAGGCACATAAAGGTAGAGACAATAAAGTCAGGGTGGTAAAGGTAAAATTGCAGGAAGGTTCGATTACACGGCCGATCAGGAAGGTTCGATTACACGATCAATAAAATTTGTCCACTAACGACGATTGAAGAGGAAGATTTTGGCAACGATAATGCTGCTTTGTCAAATGGCAAATGCGACATGAAAAATATACCTAAAATAACGATAAAAAATTGAAGACAACAGCGGCCTTATACTTAGATCCAATGGAAGAAGTGGAAAAGTGGCCTCATGAGATTTTGTGGTATACTATAACATGTCGTGCTATTTTGAAGTGCTAAAGCGTGAAGCGGGACAATTTATTATTTAATAATACGGCAAAACAAATAAACTTTATCGAGGAAAATAACAGATTAAACTACTGGGACAATAGGCAAAATATTAGTTGCTCATCACAGCATACAGTCAGAGTCTAACCATCGAATTGCAAAGTTTTATACGAGTATAAGCGTCGTCAGTGAAGTTCCAGATATAGTATGGGATTCATTAGGAATTAACGCGCTAAATCATACAGCAGAATTTGAAAGATTAAGAAGTGAGTTAAACTCTTTAAAGGAACATCATATCGAGTTTTTTTACGAGGATAAAATGGTATATTGTTGTAGTATTTTAGATAAACTTAAAACCCAACCACTGTGCAATACGTAGTTGTTAAGATAAAGATAAACACTCTCTCCCAAAGGAGAGATATTTTGCATTGGTGATGCATAAGTGACGATCGAATTAAACGGACGTTTTCAATTTGCCCTTCCCTACAAATTCAGAAGTGGGGTTGGAACATTAAGAAAGAAAAATTAAAATTTATTTACTTTCTTTGATTAACTCACCATAAAGCTCACTAAATGAACAATAAATAATATGTGAAAACTGGGAATTGCCAGCAGTGGAAAAAAGCCAGCTCTATTATTGATGTTTTACCATCACCTTCCCATGCGCATAATTTCTACTACGAGAATTCGTCGAGCAACGAAAACGAAGGTACAGTTAGGGACGAAATAGTTGACGCCATACATGTCGGCGGCAACCTTGAAATGGTTACCGCTTCTCAGCAAGCCAACGAACTAGAGCCAACCTCCTCTTAATACCATTAAGAATACGTTTGAGGTAGACAATAATAAGTTGCGTACTCTAATATGCGTGCGTCTCAAAGAAAAGCTGATGTCGCGTGGCTCTCTTCTAGTAGGACCAATTGACGATATATTAGTGCAGCTTAAAATAGTTTTTGGTGGCAATGAAGACATTTTGGAAACTCGTCGCAAACGTGTAACGCAAGTGGCACAAAATGGAAAATTTTGGTGAGTACTACCACGTGACAAACAACTTACGGATGAGCGACAACGAAATTATACAACAATTAAATGATAGTGATTCTGTGGGAGGGCGGAAAGCTATCTTCAAAAATGTGCACTTGGCGGTTGCCAAAACTTCGATAGTGTATTTTAGGGGCTGAGTCTGTCTCGGGGCGGTTGTTAATTAAACGCCTGGTTTCTTCTTAGATATTTTCGAGTAGAAAAAAACTTGTGAGGAAAATCGGGTCGAAAACGCTTCTGGTTGTAATGGCGATCTCCATCAATACTGCCAGTCGCACCTGGCAGTGTGACCGCTCTCGCCTGTGGAGAAAATCCTCCCCCTTACTCCTCACTGGTCACGGTTTGGCGTGAACATGCCGCCCCCCTTGCAACAAGTTGCCATTGCCACTCTGGACATACATGTAAGGATGGGGAGCAGCGGCGATCTGGATCGCCTAGATGCCGCAGGAGCCGGAGAGTATCCATCCGAATACGGTGCTTTAGGCTGCTGGAGTGCCACTCTGGCCGGGTACACAACCTGGCTGGATAACCTCAGGATAGAGGTCTGCATCACAGAGACGATGGAGGGCGTTGGAATTCGGGGTCCGCCAGTTCCAAGTTTTCCGCGCACAGTGTCGAGAAAGGGAGTGGCTCCACATTGAATACGACATCCTTCTGGAACTCCGGGTCGGTCTTGGAGCCGATCACAGCGGTGCGCACGCGGTCAGTTGCCAGACCCTGAGCCTTGGCGAATGACGCGTTGATGCAGCTCACCGCGGCGCATGCGACTAGCAGAACCCGGGTGTCGAATTGCTTTGCGCCGTTGCATCTCTACGTTAGTCCTCGACAGCAGGAGGAAGGTTAGCGTGGGCGCTAGGGACTGGGGGCGGCCGGATTGGGGTTCCGAGGGTCCACTGATCGCCTTCGGGAGGCCCGCCAGAGTGCACATGCGCTAGACAGTATTTATTAGCGAGCACTGCTCGCAGATGCTTTTACGCGCGCAGGTTGAAAAAAGGAGTGCGTAAACTCCCCGGCAAATCCGGCAGTGGAAGGAGTCCACTCCGCAAATACGGTGGGTATCCTCCCGTGTGCGATAAAATCATCTTGGGGCCATTCTCCGGTTGGATGGTAACGAGATTTTAGAAATGGAAGCAAACTGGATTAGTATTAGTACTGATTTGGGAGGGGCGGAACGAGGTCTCAGTGTAAAAGGATGAGCTTCGCCACCGGTCATCGGATTGACCCACCCGATGTCCTAACCTCGACAACCCGGAAGAACCCGTCGGTGTCGAAGTGAACGCTTTCCACTCGGACTAGACTCCAATAGGCGGGTGGCAGATTGCCTTAAGAGACGATAACAAGATCGCCGATCTGGAAGTTGCGATCCGGGGCCTTCTACTTATTCCTTTTGTGGAGCTTTTTCCTCCTTCCAGCGACGACAGAAGTTCTTATGGAGTGCCTTTAGAAGCTGCCAACGCGTTGCAACGGTTAATCACAGACATGGGATCAACATGGATCTCCGGCTCCGCAATAAATATGAGGGGCCCCCCAACTAAGAAATGTCCGGGGGTCAGCGCCAACAAATCTGATGGGTCCTCACTCATGGTAGAGATGGGACGAGAGTTCAGACATGGGTCGATCCGAAACACGAGTGTGGACAACTCCTGCATTGTAGGTCTTGCCATTGTGCGAATATATTCGCTGGGGGCACTATTGGCCAACCACGAATCGAGAAAAAGTGACCAGGAAGTTTTCCGTGGTGACATCCAACGTGGCTTCTAAGTGGATTACCCGTGTGCTGAAGCATGCCTTTGTGATAAGGCAAGGTTTTGAAATGGCCAGCGAAATCGATACCAATATGGGAAAAGGTCCTGGAAAACGTGGTACGCTCGCGGTTTGCAGCCTCGTATGTGGGCCTTTATGAGTTTCGCAATCTTCGGTATTCAGATTTTTTCCCGCAGATACCGTATCACCAGCTGATTGCCCCCATGCAAACGCGTCAGATTGGCGCAGTACGGGAGCAGGATAGGATGACGCCTAGCATACGTTAACGATTCGGATGCCCGCAGCTGATCATCTAAGAATGGGTTAAGATTGAGAAACGGATGAGCACTCTCTCCGCTGTTAACGTCTCTTCCTTGCTGAGCTGTGGAAGGAATAGTGGCCCTTGGCCACATGAATCGCTAAATCTATGCGGTCACCCTCAGGGCTCTGCCATAATTGGAAAAACTCTCCATGAAGCCCCCCGTTGGTACCGCTGCAGATATGTGACACTGTACTCGCTGCTTGAGGTTTGTGTCAGGGACGTCGGATAGGGAAGCAGCCCAGCAAACGGGGGTTTTTTAGTAGCCAGTTTGGTCCATGCCATAATCGGACACTCGGTTGGCGACGAATGTGGACCAGGTACAGGGGGGCCAACACGATAGTGGAGTCGGCGAAATGGGAAGACTTGGTAATACACACAAGTCTACTAACAGAACCGCCCCGCACAACTCCAGTCGCGGCAAGGACACCGTTTTAACTAGAGACACTCGGCTCTTGCTCGTCAGGAGATGGACGCTCGCCTGGTCCTGGTGCTTGACCCGTACATATGGGGCCGCTCAGTACGCCTTTTGAGACGTGTCACAAAAACCGTGCAGGTCCCATTTCAATTTGGAGCCGAGCCACCGAGGGATGCGTAACCGGCTGATATTGTCTTCGGGATAGTCTTGGAACTAATGCTACTGCATAAAAAGGAGCGGAGGAAGCTGGTCATCCCATCCGAGTTCGGTTAACCAAATCTGATGCATTAATATTTTGGCTCGGATCAAGATCGGTACCAACCAACCGAGTCAAGCAGCTTTGCGATGTGAGACAGGACTTCACGTTTGGAGACTGCATCCTTTAGTTGGGAATCCGTAGGAGCAGTCGATGGTGGCTCGCCAGCGGATGCCCAATATTTTGGCAGCGCTTGCATCTTCCAGCTCGAGAAATCGTTTTGTTTTTGCGGCTTCGCTGGAATTTCTTCCATCTATTAAAACTTGGTGAGAAGTTCATCAAGTTTTGCCTCTGGTGAAAACCGGCCGTGGGTGGTGTGAATCAGTCAGGATAGCTCTACACACCATCCAGCCAAAAATGGTTTCGATCCCGATGAAACCGCCACCGATGTCCTTCTTGATCCGTTCTCCGAGGATCAACCGCAAGGCATCCACAACGATGATCAGATCGACCGGTGCGGGCTTATTGAAGTGCGAGTCAGCCAGAGGAAGGTCGAGGACATAATGGCATAATGCCTGTCAACATCGGGAGCACCAAGGCTAGCATCTCGACCCGGATAGCGTCACCAGCCATGCCTTCTCCGCCTCTCCTCCGTCGCATTCACCCATGCAGGTGATGCGGATTCCGGACTAAATTGAACATGCGTTCAGACAGACGCACGGACATGAAAATCCTCACCTAAATGGTTGAGGGTCATGATTGCAGTGCTGCTGGCTGGTCGACGGGCATTCCCCGAATTGGGTTGCTGGAGATGCGAATCGGACTGCATACTGGAAGAGTTTTCGAGGTGCAGCAAGGTGTGATGACGTTCCTTGCAAATGTGGCAATTGTACACACTGGAGCAGTCGTTCACCTGATGACCACGCGCAAGGCAGTATAAGCATAGGCCTTGTTGTTTTATGGTCTCGGATCGCCTGGGGACGGGCATGTGTCCTAACAGCCAACTTATCTTGTCATCTCTATACTTTATCTCTGAAAAACAATTTGGAATATTATTAAAGTTTGTATAAGAATTCAAAAGGCAATTTAGCCTCGATTATTAGCATTCTCACCAGTAATTACCACTGGATCGGTATTCTCCAGATTTGTGTAATTTTCACAAGGCTGCATAATATTTTCTAAACTTTCATTTTTTTTTCTACTTCATTCAATATAGAGCAAGACTCTAAATTCTCAGTATTTCTATTCTGAAAATGTACTTCTTATTTTTCATCATTATTTTCAAAACAAGAGTTTTAAACTTGTTCCTTTTCAATTTGGAATACTGAGTCTCCAAACTGTATTAAGGGTGTCACAGAAATCGCTAACGCCCCGATTGTAGGGTGCCACAGAAACCTCTTTTGACAGTTTTAAAAAGTTACGAGTTTTTCTCCAACGTTTGGTTAATTCAGTGCTTGCAGCAAATTATGTTTCAATAAAAATGATGTTGAAGTAAACTTTGATTATTTTTGGATGGAATTGCATAAAATAATTGCAAATAATGGCTGAAAATATGCGTTTCCATATTAAATTTATTATTTTACGATAAGATATTTTCGTACTAAAATTTTATGATCGCAATTTTATTTTATTCTGTGCCATAACAAAGTATTAATTAATTAAATTAAGCCATAATTTACAAAAAGTTGTAGAACAGTGTTTTACGGATAAATTTAACGAAAACATCGGACAAATGCACCTAGCTGGCGTCTTTGTTTTTATCTAGGCCAGCAAATGGAGAAGAAGAAATATAAACAGCTGTAAAAAATACAATTGAAGTAGCCGCCTTTTTCAAAATAAATCGAAATATTTTTTATTTCTAATATGATCGAATAAAAATAATTACATGTGCATTTGAATATGTGCATGGAATTTTAAATTATTTCACTTGTAATTGCAGATTTGTAAAGAATGGAAAATGCTTGCCAAAAAGAAGCAATAATATTACAAATGATTTTGCTCACAATTGTTCTAAACATCCCCAGGTCTGCATCCAATGACCTGTTGAACCGAGCTAATACCTAGAAATCGCATGGACCAAATTTTATTCTGGGGTACCGTGTTTCGAAAAACGAATTGTGTAGAAAAGAGATTGTGGGTTTTTGCAAAAGCAATATTTAGCCCTAAGTCCCCTTATCGATGCGTTGTATTCTTCTTGTTGTACTTAATTCATTGTTCATAAATTTTTGGTTAATTTGACCAAATTTGGTTACATTTGCCAAATTGAATTAAACATATGCGTTGTCAATGCAACAACAATATTGTGCGCGTCAATAGTTTTAAATATTTTGGTGTTGCAGTATGATAACTGCACAAAATAAGTAAATTTGTTCTTGTCGTATAACATTAGCAATAATTTTTCGTTTATGAAAAATGGATAATAATTTTAATTCCAAACGAGTCAGCTGATGTGCTGTGGCTCCAAAAATGTTGCCGAAAATGAAACGTCGGAGATTTCCATGACACCAACGTTTGGTTTCGGCGTTTTACATTTTAAACGTCGCCAAAATAGCTAGCGTTTTGTGTATATTCTGATACGGACGGTTTTATTTTTTTGTCTCGAATAAGTTTGTCGACTTGTTTATTTACTTCCATTTTTTTAACTTGTGGTATTCTGTAATTTTTTATATTTACTGGTTCTTTGTCGTTTAGTCTCAATTTCTGTTTGTAAAAATTATTTCTTGATATAGAATCGGTTTCTAATCCGAATATGTCAGTGTACATGGTGCAAAATTCGTTGAGTATTGGCTTGAATAATGGTGGAAAGTTCTTAGTTAAATTTTTCTTGATATTATTTTGTCTTTTATCACTCATGTCATGGACTATCTCGTAGTCACTTAGTGTTTTGATTTTTCTTTTGTTAAGGTTTACTATTTTAATTGAAGTTTTTGTATTCAATATTCGGACAAAAGTGTTGTTTTGGTTGGAGATGGTATTTGCAATAAAAATTCCATCCTCAATTTCTTGATTTGGAATTAGAATATTATGTTCTATTGAATTTATTTTGACTTTTCGGACACTTTCAGCACGAGCTGGAAGTATTTTGGCATTATTGTCACAGGTGTGAATTATTTTTCATTTTCATTCGTTGACAAAGACGGACGTGTTTTTTTTGACGTTTATAAACTTTTATTCTTTTCCTCGCGATATAAAGTTCTTCAGATTTTTATTAATCAATTCGGTATAATTTATTCGGTACTTTCATTTTGCGTTTTTGTTTTATGTGTTTAGTTGTCCAAACGCAAGATCAAAATTCCACAAAACAATTTTTAACATTCAACAAAATCTCCCTTTGCGGTGTTGTTGTTTTTGTTACTTCTTTTGCTCTTGCGTTATACATCTTCCCGTTGCAACTCACTCTCGCGCCTACGCGTACAAAATGTTGTTGCATGTGTTCAATTTGACGCGCTCTCTCATTCTTTCCTATTTCTTTTGTTCGCGCTCTCATCTATTTCCTTCTCGCGTCTGAGTGATACGTGCTTTCGTTTTGTTCTTTAACTACTGAGTGTGTTTCTTGCTTTCTCTTATTTTCGAACCTTTTCTCTTTCGTAGTGATGGTTAAATTTTGTACCTTTAACCCTTGAGCTCTGATCTGGTCAGTATATTTTTGTATAACTTCTGCAATCTATATTCTTAAAAATAATAACGGGTGTCTGCTTAAAACGCAATTGTTTAGTTTCCACCGAAGCTAAGGACTGTCAGGAGTATATCCTCTGTTGGCTGTGTGAGAATCCCGTACATGTTGAGTGTGCGGGTCTCACATCGAGGATTAAAGACAGTATTAAAATCGGTGGAGGCTTGAAGTATGGTTGTGATTCTTGCCGCGGTATAGAGAAAGAGATGCAGACTTTTATGAAGCGGACTAGAGATGGTTTTACCACTTTGAGGGCTGGTTTTAATAAACTCCAATCGGAGTTTATGGCGTTGGAGGCTCAGTTTAGTAGCCTAAAGGTATTAAATGAATCTCCTAAATGGAAAAAGACCACTCCTTGAGGGCAATCTTCCAATCGAATGGAAATTGCCGATAGCTTCATTATAGGAGGCGCTGTTAGTGGGTTTGCTACGTCACCAGTTGTAATTCCCAATGTTGCAGCTGCCGATGTAGCAAACCCGTCAAGGGGTTTTATTGGTGTTCCACCAAAGAAATATGTATTTGTTTCTAGGCTTGCCCCTGAAGTCACATCTGATGATGTTATAGCCTATATTCGGTCTGTGGTTAATAACCCGAATATTGCAGTGGAAAAGTTTAAGTTTTCATATGCCCGTGACATTTCGTCTTTCAAGAGAAGTGTTTCTGCCAACAGTTTTGACACTATATGTCATAAACGTTTTTGGCCGGAGCACATTATAGTTAAGGAATATACTGTGAAAAAGAAAAATCGGCCACCGATTCGCCTGCCAAGTGCTGCTCAAGCTCTTAATACTGTTTAGATTATCATTCATTTTCCGCATACATTACTTGTTATATTCCTCCGCAGTCAGACATGGTGGTTTATTTAAATCATTTAGAGACAATTCGATCTGTCTCTGCTTTAACTTCTAATCGCGATATTCTCATTGTTCTAGTTGACTTTAATTTGCCTTCTATAGCATGGTCCCTTGCGGATGAGTCTACTATACTGTTGCCTTCCACGTCACATGACTTTGTTGACGGCCTTCTTGAGATGTCTCTTTCTCAAGTCAATTCAGTGCGTAACATAAATGGAAGATCATTAGATCTGATATTTGTACTTGATTTTTCCAATTGTGCCGTTTCCAGGATTGAACCTTTTGTTCTTTCGGAAGATAAATTCCATCCTGCTTTAAATTTAACAATTGATCTATATTTTCTTGCACCACCACTTTGTGCGTATCTGATACCTCGAACCCGATGCTTTCGTAAAACAGATTTTTCTAAACTTAATGATATCATTTTTTCTGCTGATTGGTCTTATCTGTACAATTGTATGGACATGGAATTAGCTATTTTTTTCTTTTATAGTACACTTGATTCACTTTTAGATAATTGTGTTCCTCTCAAGAGACAGGTTATTTCTAAAAAACCTCCTTGGATCTCTCGGGAGTTATCCAACTTGAAAAATGTGAAGTCAAGATGCTATAAGAAATTTAAAAAAGCTCGCCGTTCGTCTGATTTCATTCTGTATTCTGTGCAATGCTATAAGGATTATCTACGGCGCTGCAAATTTCAGTTTTCTCGTGATCCTAAGCAATTTTATAATTTTGTCAATACTAAATGTACGACATCAGTACTGTAACGATCCTTTATCGTCCTTAGAGTCGTTGATGAGACTTTTCAGGGCTAGGTTCGGCACAACAAAATTTATTTTGTGCCCCGATAAATAATAACGCTTTTGGATGTAATTTTGGCACAGACCTTCGTACTTTTTGCTTTTATTGATCTTTTGGAGTTCTCTCGGGGTCCTTGGCGGGTTTTGGAGGTCCTTCGTGATCCTTGAATCCTTGGTTCTGCTTTGATTGTGTCTTCGCTGTTGCTTTTTCCTTGCTGTGGTTGGCTTCTTTTCGCTTGACTTGTTTTTGCCGGCTCCTTGATGACGACACCGATGACTCAGATCCTTGATCTGGGCTCAACTTCGTCTCTTGAGTTCTCCTACACTCCTGCGCTCTCCTGATTTCTGCTTTTACCCCAATCTCCGCGTTCAAGGATATTTCCTGAACCTTTCCCTCTCAAGGATATATCCTGTGGTCCTTATTTTTGTTCAAGGATACTTCCTGAGTCCAAAATATTCCTCCAGGATATTTCCTGTTTGTTTAAAACCCTGTTCAAGGATATTTCCTGAACTTTTCCCTCTCAAGGATATTTCCTGAGGTCCTTATTTTGGTTCAAGGATACTTCCTGAGTCCAAAATATTCCTCCAGGATACTTCCTGTTTGTTCAAAACCCTGTTCAAGGATATTTTCTGAACTTTTGCCTCTCAAGGATATTTCCTGAGGTCCTTATTTTGGTTCAAGGATACTTCCTGAGTCCAAAATATTTCTCCAGGATATTTCCTGTTTGTTTAAAACCCTGTTCAAGGATATTTCCTGAACTTTTCCCTTTCAAGGATATTTCCTGAGGTCCTTATTTTGGTTCAAGGATACTTCATGAGTCCAAAATATTCCTCCAGGATACTTCCTTTCCTACTTCTTGCTCCCTGCCGATTGGTTCTAGGATATTTTCCGAAACCTTCCCTATTCTCTGTTCCCTATGTTATTCTCAGGACACTCGATTAAACCCAGTTTACCGCTTACCCCTTTTCCTTCTTGCATGCAGCCAATTTCTTTAACGCTGCATGCCCATTACTTTGCCTATCTCCGTCTTCTTCGTGCTCCTTGCGTTTGCGCCGATGCCGTCGCCGATCCTTTTCTCGTCTTCCATTTCTCCCGACCTCCAACCTCGCCTTTTGACCCCTTTTGCGCCCTGATGGGTCTCCGAATATTTTTACTTAATTCTACTACATGGATTTCATATATTTTTCTAACAATTCATATATATCTCTATTTCTATATATATATTTAAATAATTAATTATTTACTTATTTATACACCCACCCATTTCCCTTCTATCGTACGGGCTGCCAAGTCTTATCGTAAATTTGGCCTCTCCAACGATATTCCCTTTGTTCCCATTGGCTATCCCGCCATATGACTTCGCTCTCGTACGATCTGCCACTGTCACCCCCCACTACTCCCCTTTTGACAAGCAGAGCCCTCACTTTATTTCGTTCAAGGGCCCCCTTCACCCCCGCACCCGTCTTTCGGGCTCGCTAGCCCTCACTTTTTTGGCTCTCGGTGCTTTGCTCTTTGAGGCTCGTCTTGTACGATCAAATTTCCCTTCACACGTACACTGTCTGTGTGACGTGGCTCTCCCGCTCTCTTGCTCTTTTCTTCGCCCACTTCTTTCCGCCGTTTGCTTTGGATGCTTGGAGCTCAGCATCAGCGGCCTCTGTCCCTTTTGCTTTGCGCTTTGCCCCTCTATTCATGTTCATTTGTTTCTTTCTTTTATATTTCAGCGCAGAGAAATTATTTGACTCATTTCTGCCCTTCGCTGTTGCATTTGCATTGACCTTGCCCCATTGGGCGGGCGTTGGACCCAATTATTTTCCCTTTGGCAATTATCATTTTGCCGACGGCAAAACATCGCTTGGCCCTGTACTGCATGATCGTTTTGACGACGGCAAAACGCTGTTTGGCCATATGATTGTTTTGCCGATGGCAAAACGCTGTTTGTCAACATGATTGTTTTGCCGGCGGCAACGCTGTTTGTCCACATGATTGTTTTGCCGACGGCAAAACGCTGTTTGGCCAAACGTTCTTTGTTTTGTTACTTGTTGTTGTGGTGCTTGTTGTGGCTTGCGCCACTCATTGTTGTTATTGTTGGGTTTACTTTTGATTTGTGTTTTCGTTTTGTATTTTCGCTTTTGTTTTTGTTGTTGTAGATTTTCGTTTTGTGCGCCTTGGCGATGGATACATGTTGCTAGCCGATCTTGCTGGCAACATTGTGGATGATGTATCCAGAATGTTGTGAGGTGCATAATGTATTAGCTTTTATGCTCCTCACAGTACATCCGTCTTCCTTGTCGTTTGAAAACAATAAAGCTAGCACTGATCAAGCAATTGTCAATATGTTTGCTGATTTTTTCAAAACAACCTACTCCTCAACGTAATATCATTCAAGACTTCTGTATCCTTATGAGTTAAATGAGTCGATTTTTTTTTTAATCCAGTGATTGATGAAAGTTCGCTTCTTAGTGAAACCCGTGTATTCACCAGGACCTGATGGTATACCTGGTTGCGTACTCAGGTTTTGTGCAAATGCTTTATGTAAGCCAATTTTGAAGTTATTCTTGTTGTCCGTTGACTCGTCTTCTCTTCCAGCTATTTGGAAGGCATCATATATTATTCCTCTCCATAAAAATAGTAAAAAGTCCGAAGCTTCAAACTATAGGGGTATTTCCAAATTGTCTGCTATTCCTAAAGCTTTTGAAAAGATAATTACTTCTCAACTGCAACATTTCTGTAGGTCTATTATTTCGACATCCCAGCATGGGTTTGTGAAACGTAGATCCACTACCACTAACCTTTTAGAATTAACTTCTTTAACAATCAATGGATTCATAAATGCAAAACAAACTGATGTCATATGTACTGATTTCAGTAAGGCTTTTGATTCTGTTAATCATACGCTTTTGCTTATTAAGTTGAGCGACATTGGCTTCTCGCCAATTTTTCTCTGTTGGATTCGCGAGTATCTAACAACCAGAGCACAGAAGGTTCTTTTCAGATCTTCCTTTTCCAGCTCCATTCATGTGACGTCTGGGGTGCCTCAGGGTAGTCATCTGGGCCCTCTGCTTTTTACACTCTTTATTAATGATCTCCCCTCAGTTATGATGCATTCGCGCGTGCTTATGTATTCTGATGACGAAGCTTTGTTTTAGTTATAAAGATATGATTTCGCCTGTTTGCTTACAAGCCGATCTTAACAATTTCGAGTCTTGGTGCCGGTTCAACTTGTTAAACCTCAATACTACTAAGTGTAAAGTAATGACTTTTTATAGAACTTCTCCTCAACTGGTAACCTATTTCATAGAACTTCTCCTCAACTGGTAACCTATTTTCTTAATCATAGTCCATTGGAACGTCTAACTGAGTTGAACGATTTAGGTGTGCTCATGGACAGCAAACTAACTTTTAATTCCCACATTTCTAGCGTAGTCGGTAAAGCAATGGGTGTTCTTGGATTTATAAAGCGGTGGTCGAGGGAATTTGATGACCCATATATAACCAAGATTCTCTTCACATCACTTGTACGGCCTATTCTAGAGTACGGTTCTTGTGTATGGTCGCCTCAGTATGAGACGCACCAAACTAAATTATAATCTGTACAGAAACAATTTCTGCTTTTTGCTCTTCGTAGCTTAAACTGGAATGGCAATGTCCATTTGCCTTCGTACTCCAGTAGACTTCTTTTGATTAACCTTTCTTCTCTCATTAACCGTAGAATTATGCTTGGTGTAATCTTTATGTACAAGTGAATGGTGATGAGTTATTGTCTCAGGTTAATTTATCTGTTCCCTTTAGACCTACTATAAACTTTATTCCTTTATCTTTGACTCGCTGTACCACTAACTATGCAATGCATGAAACCTTTCGACTACTTTGTGCTGACTACAATCGGTTGTACCGAGCGATCAGCACAGAGTCCTCTCTTCCTATATTAAAAACATCTATTTTATGTTATTTAGCTCGTAATTAGCTTTAGTATTGGATTATTTGTTTCTTGTCTTCGTCCACGCGATAACGTGTCGTACGTTATGCGACTGAGCCCCTCGGTCGGTTTCTGGAACTCCTGGGCCTCGCGCTTAAAAATATTCGGACAAAAGTGTTGTTTTGGTTGGAGATGGTATTTGCAATAAAAATTCCATCCTCAATTTCTTGATTTGGAATTAGAACATTATGTTCTATTGAATTTGTTTTGACTTTTCGGACACTTTCAGCACGAGCTGGAGGTATTTTGGCATTATTATCACATGTGTGAATTATTGATAAATGTATTGGATAGTTTAGATTATTTGGCCGAAGTATTAGAGTATGACTTGTTTTTTTGAAGTCTAATTGGTAATTAATATATGTTTTAATAAAATCAATCTTGGTATTGAAAAATTTTCATCGATTAAATGGAAGTCGTGAGGAATTATGTATTTTCCTGTAGTTAGTTCTACGAATGTTAAACCTTTTGAAAAACTTTTACCAATGCCTGTTATCTCTGTTAATATAGTTGGACTCATATTGTCAAATACATATATATATTCTTTTAGGATTGATTGAAATTTCCTGACCGGAGAATGGTTCTTAGTTCTCTATTCTCACAATTGTTTACCACTTTGTGAATGGCTTCTTTCCTACTGAATTTATCAGCATGTTCTACAATTAGGCCTTCGTCAATATACGAAGCATCCAAGAGTTTTCGTAAATTTTCGACTTCTGTTGTGAATCTGTCGGCCGTTTTACCCTTTTGTGTTGTCTGTGCTAGTCTTGACTTTACTACGTCGTATGTTTCAGCGACTATAGTGTCTTGCATTTTTTCGATGATTGTAGTAATTGTCGTTTCATTTTGCCCTTTGTAAAGGGTCGAGCCTATAATTTTTGATTTTATAACCTCAACGGCTATCTCTTCGAATTCCCCTTTTGTCAAATTTACTAACTTCAAAGCCCTTACGATTCTATGAAGGTGTAATTTTTGTCCACTTAATTCGGGAATGGCGTTTGTAATATCCTTTATGCGTTTGTAATATCCTAATAAGAATCGACAAGAATCTTTGCATGTTTATTTAGTGTGCTTTTCTGTAATATCCAATTCTGGCTTACGCATTTCTAAGATATGTTAATAATCGGATTTGTCGTCGATCCAAAGAAATCTCTGAGAGTGTGCGTCTGACTCGGTCTATCCATTTAATGAGGTTATCCACTTCCTTAGTGACTTGCTCCGTCATCTGGGGTTGTCGGGAGAATTGTTTTTAGGCAATTCAGCCGTTTTAAAGCGCCTTTGTAACTGTCAGGCAGAGGGTCTTCAGGATCCTTCCAGATTAGGCCGACTTCATATCTACCATTTTTTAGAATGGTGGTTGATTCAAGTCGCGTTAGAGCTTGAGTTTGCTCTGATGATACTACTCTGGCAGGGGTTGCGTCTAATGAGAAAGCTTGTATAATGATCTCGTGCAGCTTGGCGTCTGCGTCTTTTCAACCGCACGTATGTATGGCCACATTTGCTCTAGCGGTCCTTGATGACGTTGAGCTTTGAAGCGCCCATCCTTGGCGGGTTGTCGACGGTATTGGTTGATGCCCCTCTTTTACTTTAAGGGTATGGCAGGAACATTATGATCGGCTAAGAAGAAATGCAACGTAAAGGGTTGCGCCAAAAAGCATCACTCTCTTCTATACGGTTCTGAACGAGACGAATCGAACAACGCTAAGACGACCCAAGAGGAGAGTAAAATCATTCTGCATACTGGACAGAATGATACTGTATGGACCCGAGAAGGAGGTGCAAACATTCGCCCTATATAGATGAAATCTCAGCATACACACTACTGGAGACGAATATAGCGGAAGAACTTGGAATGGGTGGACTCACCGAGGAGCTGTGTCTTCGGTGGACAGGCGATATAACCCAAAAAGAGCCCGACTCAATGAAGGTGACATTGAGACAATATCAAATTTGGATCTGTCAATTCAAACGTTGGATGTGTCAGTTTTGAAGACGCTCCCTCATATTCTAAGCAGAAGTACGAGCGACAATGACACAGTCGCTGTATGTGGAGACATTCGGAAATGTTCGATCAAGTGAAGGTGCGACAAAAAGACCAAGCGGCGCAACAATTTCCCTGGTGCAACGGAAAACAAAACAGAGAACTAGACAGGTATACCATGCAAGTATTGACATTTGGTGCTTCTTGTTCCCCAACAAGAGTATATAAATTATATAAAGAACAAGAACGCTAGCCGCTTAGGAGGACCTGAGCATAGAGAAAAACCTATCGACCTGGAATCGGTACATGAGAGAGTTTAAGGGCTGCACTGGATACCTCAATCAGATGAATTTACATTTTTGCGAAAGTTTGATGAATCCGCACTCAACGAAAAGGCACCGCCCACCAAAAGAAACATGCTGCGTCTCGTCATGTCGAAATTCGATCCACTTGGTTTGGTGGTATTTTACATCATTCACGCCAGAGTGATCTCACAAGATGTATGGAAATCTTCAATAGGATGGGATGGTCGCCGAACAAGAAAATCCGCCACTGAAGCCGATATTAATTCCCCGCATGGAGCTGCTGGCGGCATTTTTGAATCTAACATTAGCTAAATTCTTAGTCTCCGAATTTTCAGTAGAAATACTAAGACGTAGAAATACTAAGACGTATTTCTGGACAGATGCAACAAAATGGACCAAGAATCTTCGTTGTTACGATCCGTAAAGTCTGCATTGTAGGACAAATCGCAGCAAGATTCCGCAAACTATAGATGAGAGTCTATTTTCCGTTTTTGGTAATACGAGCGAAATGGTTGAATCCACCAGCCGATTCTGTTCAGGTCGGTGATATCGTTGCTATCGTTGACAAAACCAATCCTAAAGGAACTTGGAAGAAGGGTGTAATCGTGGATCTATGCTCAACCAAGGACGAAGCGGCTAGAAGCGCAGTGGTGTGCAGAACAACAGGACTTCAATTGTGAAGCTGACCAAATAAGATGTTCGAAAACCAACTAATCGAACAGCTGATACAATGACTCGGAGCTTCGCATAGGTTCGAATTGAAAAAAACGGTTAAGTGGTGCGAAGGTATCGGGAAACAGAGGAACCAATACATAGAACATTGGAAAAAGAGTTGTTGCCAAAAGAGGAGTTTGGCACGTGTTTTTTATTATTCTTATTCTCATTATTAATTTCACATCTTACTAATGACGTTTTACCAATACCATTTCCTGTACCACTCAACTGTATTTATCATATAAAATCCGTTCATATAAAATTACAAACCACATCAATAACCCTCCCCAAACTGAAGTGTAAAACCAATGCGATAAATAAATAGGTACGGAATTATTCAAAAAAGGTGCCTTCGATGGTGTTCCAACAAAACTTATCTTTTCAAGTCTATCTTTTAACTATGAAAAACAATATTTATTAAATCGGGCTTAAGGTCATTTATTGGAAGCAAACAAAAAGTGAGCAGGTTGTCTGTATAGCTATTTCAAGAACCACCAAGTTCTATCATCAGCAGACTTCGCTAACGACCCTAGAATTGCAAGGCCATACCACTACTTCAACGCTAAAACTAGTTGGGAATTGCAACTAGATGAAGCGAAAAAAGGAGGCACAGCATACAACTCCAGAGTTCACTTAGTGTTTGCATTCCCGAAAGACGTCACAGCTTAGTGTAAGAAGCATCGTTCAAACTCACCAAACCGACACGTTATTAATATACAGTATATTGTACTGCATACAAAATAATAACTTCTTTCAAGTTTTGTTTTACAGTATATGTAAACAGATTTTGATATAATATCTGATAATATAAGTAACCGGCGGGCCCTCCGCTTTCGTTAATTGACTATTGTTTTGTTTTTATATCGACCTTGGTTTTTAATATTTATTAAATCGGGCTTAAGGTCATTTATTGGGAGCAAACAAAAAGTGAGCAGGTTGTTTGTATAGCTATTTCAAGAACCACCAAGTTCTATCATCAGCAGACTTCGCTAACGACCCTAGAATTGAAAGGCCATACCACTACTTCAACGTTAAAACTAGTTGGGAATTGCAACTAGATGAAGCGAAAAAAGGAGGCACAGCATACAACTCCAGAGTTCACTTAGTGTTTGCATTCCCGAAAGACGTCACAGCTTAGTGTAAGAAGCATCGTTCAAACTCACCAAACCGACACGTTATTTATATACAGTATATTGTACTGCATACAAAATAATAACTTCTTTCAAGTTTTGTTTTACAGTATATGTAAACAGATTTTGATATAATATCTGATAATATAAGTAACCGGCGGGCCCTCCGCTTTCGTCAATTGACTATTGTTTTGTTTTTATATCGACCTTGGTTTTTAATATTTATTAAATCGGGCTTAAGGTCATTTATTGGAAGCAAACAAAAAGTGAGCAGGTTGTCTGTATAGCTATTTCAAGAACCACCAAGTTCTATCATCAGCAGACTTCGCTAACGACCCTAGAATTGCAAGGCCATACCACTACTTCAACGCTAAAACTAGTTGGGAATTGCAACTAAAACAATTTGGAATATTATAAAAGTTAGTACAAGAATTCATCGAGCACTTTTCCATCAACCTATAGAACATTTTTGGCTTGTCTGTTAGCATCTCACTGCATCGATTATTAGCATTCTCACCAGTAATCACCACTGCAGTGGTGCACTGGTTCGATATTCTTCAGATTTCTAGAATTTTTACAAGGCTGTATAATATTTTCTGAACTGTCATTTATAGTTTCCACATTTTCTATTTCATTCAAGGGAGCTACAATTCTAGATTCGGTGAGTGTTAAGTCAATACAGCAAACAAAAAAAAAATCCATAATCTGCCGGCAGAATGCCCAACGAGGAAGCTTCGAGCGGCAATGCCGTGAGGGCTTCCGATTGGCAGATTGCCAATCGTAGAAATCTCGTAAAAAGGAAAAAGGGTTCTCCAGAAGCCAGGTGTAAAAACAACCTTAAGACCTCTACCAACCCTTCAACCAGTAGTGTCGTTTGTAGTAGCCCTCTGCAAGACAATTATATTTTTTATTTTATTGAATAATTTTGCAATGGTCATTTCAACCCCTCTGCCATCTACGCACATGCTTACGCTTAGTACGGTTCTTATTCTCAATAAGCGCATCAAAAGGCAAAGCAGAAACCAAGAAGAGAGCATGGAAAAGATCCGTTAGAATTCATTTGCCTACATATGTACATGCTTTTTGGCAGCTTAGTAACAGATTTTGGTACAGGCACTCTTTCAATTGATTTGATACTCTGATAGAGAAAAGACGTCTCAGTGTTTATATCTGCATATTTAAATAATTGCAATTAGTGACACGTGGAAAAACGTGAACCTACACATATTTAAAGTACAGTGCGTGCAACAAAATAAATTATTCTGAAAATAATGGAGTGCTAAGCAAGGTGATATTTTATTTTATTTAGAGAAATATAGGTGTGCTAATGCATTATGTTTTCAGACAAGAAATTACATAACGGTGCCGGGCCCATGCACTTGAGTATGCCTTGGGACCGGTGCAACTCGCAACGTGGTCTGAAGATTATTCTAGAAACCGTCTGGCGGGTCATTGATTTCTCTGTGAACTGGCTTCGGCTTAAATAAGTTCATAGCTAGCCTCGGATTTTCTACGGGTTAAAAACCCACACAGATACGATCTGACGAAGTAGGGTCAGACAAGCAAAAAAAAAAAAAGAAATATCAAAGAGGCTAACTTCGGCTATGCCAAAGTTTGTATACCCTTGCAGCCCTTGACCATTACATTTTATTTTCTAAAAAATTTTTTGTTTCTTAATCCAATAAAGAAATATTTTAAATACATTGGCCGGGGGCAGCCAATCGCCAAATAATAGACAATGTAGCGATTGATATTCATATTCACACACACACAATCGCAATTTTGACACATATATGTGCTTCACTGCTTATGCGTGAATAGGCAAATTTTATATCGTCGAAATCAGGCGTTATGTTTATCCGATTGTTTTCACGCATATGACGTAATCCCTTTTTATTTATGTACATAATCAGTTTGGATAAGATTGTTCAAAAAATGGAGAAGTTATTCGCATTTAACGATTGTATTTGTATGGCAGCTATATGATATAGTTGTCCGATCTTATTCAA
The DNA here is from genome assembly GCA_018150735.1 of Drosophila sp. 14030-0761.01. NCBI lineage: Eukaryota > Metazoa > Arthropoda > Insecta > Diptera > Drosophilidae > Drosophila > Drosophila sp. 14030-0761.01. The sequence goes on from JAECWO010000031.1 coordinate 31,103,364, forward strand.
AATCGCAGATGTGCATGTGGCTGTATAGAAAAGCTTATATACGAACTTTGAATGCGATAACTCTAAAACTGTGGGACAAGATCGTGCAGCACCAGACAGACAGACGGACAGACGGACATGGCTATATCAACTCGTCTTCTCTTGCTGATCAAGAATATATATACTTTATGGGGTCGGAAACGATCCCTTCTCTGCGTTACAAACATCTGACCAATTTTATAATACCCTCTGCAAGGGTATAAAAATGCAAACTCCGCCGCATAATTAAGTAACACCACTCCGACTTAGTAGCCCCACGAAATCTACTACCTATTTTTTCGTGCTACGGTAGTCACATGTATACATAGTAACAGGTCTACTACCTTTTGCTTGTAACCTCTCATGCTTATAAATATGGAATAGCACACAGCAATTTGGATGCTACTTTCTTTTTCTGTGACACGACAACACTGTTACTTTAACATCTTTTCAATTAACGCACCTCCCTTAAAAGAATTTAAATGAAGTAATTTTTTTTATAACGTAGATTAAATTTCCTAATTTTGTAAAATTTAGTATAAGTCAAAATTTAACTTTAATTAATGAAAACTTCTATTTAAGAGAAGTTAAGTTGGGTATGTAACGCGTCATGATTGGCTTTGCTACTATTCCTATTTCTAATAATTGAATTCTACAGCAAATCCCTGCAGCATCGATGGGCCCAGAGATCGCGCCCTTGGATTAACCGTGAGTTAATGTAAACAATAATTTTAAGAATTGTATCTACTTATGTTTATATTTTTTTTTATTATCAATATATCTGATCATTTTTGTTAGAGAGTTAAGACATGAATATTTGAAATAATTATATCATCCTGAAATCTTGAAATGATTATGTAATCTTCTTTATATTGGAATCCGTTGCCCGATTTAATACCATGTGCCAATATCTTTTCTTTTGATAATCGTCGCAGTGTCTGTTTAGGGGCAACCGAAACAAACCCAAATAGTGGCCAAGGTAGGGTGGGTACAGAAAGGGTTAGCAAACGACACCATTAGCTAGCCTGTAAAGTATCTGCTCGCACAATTGTTAGTATTTAGGGGACTTAAATCACATTAACTTTCAACAACATTTTGCTTTCTCATCCATTTAGTTTCCGATAGTGCACTTATCTTTCTTTTGTATTGTGAGTATGTCTAGAGTAGGAAAGAACCCCGCCCCATCCGACGAGCTAAGCAAGAGCAACGCTAGAAGTGCACGACCCCGATCTTTAGCGTACAACTTGTGTCTAAGTTAGCCTTTTTGCCCAGAATGGCACAGCAACTTGAGGCAGACAATTACAGGTGCACACTACACGTTCTCGATGTCAACGGAATCTGACTCTGAGTCCAGTCAGTCCAGTCAGTCCACCACCAAGGCCGCTACGCAACGCCATGGCGGCAGTGTCCTTGGAAACGACAACTCCACATATAAAGCTGGCAGAGACAATCAGGTCCGCGTGATGACCTCTAGCGTCGTAGACTATAGGAAGCTCGTGAGTTCTCTCCAAGAATCAAAAATCGAATTCCACAGCTACCAGCTGAAAAAGGAGCGGGCTTACAGGGCAGTAATCCGCAACCTGCAGCACAGCACTTCCGTGTCTTTCATGTAGAACTGTCCAAACTCGGCCACAAAGTACGCCACCTGACCAACGCCAAGCAACGCATATCCAAGGCACCTATGCCAATGTTCTTCGCCGACCTTGAGCCAGCCGGAAACAACAAGGACATCTTTAATTTTAAACGAGTAAAAACCACGACGTGAAAAAAAGTTATAGGTGCCAGGAATTCAATCACACACAAAATTTCTGTGGAAAACGGCACAGATGTGTGAAATGCGCGGGTGATCACGAGTCAGGAAAATGTCCCAAAGACAAGGAGCAACCCCCCGAGCATGCTCCCATGAGCCTAAGAACCCAATGCCGTTGGTTTTCCCCCAAGTCATAGCCAACCCGGAATGTCGTATGCTGGTGTTACGAAAAACTCCGCCTGTGAGAGCGCCCCAAACGCCAATGACAACTCAGTATCACCACCATCAGAGCAAGGTGGAATCACACTCGCCTATCTGGAGCGCATTATCGTACTCATGCAAGCCCAAATGGAGCAAATGAATACTATGACAAAAACCCTACTATCATCAATATGCAAGTAGGTCTTAAAATCACACTCTGGAATGCAAACAGCCTATGCAAGAGTAGGCCAGAAATCGACGTCGACATCATCCTCATCTCGGAAACTCACATCACATCCCAGTCCTTCTTCCACATCAGCGTGTCTGCGAACCATCCTAGCGGCAATGCCAGAGGCGGTGCAGGCATCCTAATGAAAACTAGACTGAAATAAACGGAAAATCCCCCGTTTGTTCTACCATGGTTCCAAGCAGCATCTATAAGGCTTGACACATCAAGATTCCTTGTTGGAGGCGACTTCAACGGGTCGGGCTCCAGGTTAAATAACCCCAAGGGACTCACCCTAACGCCATAAATCAGTCTGATGAACTTGTCAACTCACTCGACGGGCCACCTCGCCTATTGGCCATCCAATGCCCGCAGGATTCCTCACGTCCTCGACATTACAATCCAACATTGACTCCTTTAAAACAATTCTTGAGGAGATCACTGATGAAAACAGTGGTGCGGAGATTGATGAAGCTGTGTACACCTCCAGCTAGGAGTAGTCAGCCACTTACTCGTATGGACAAGTTTATATGGTCAGAAAATATAAACAATGCGTTCAGAGAAAAACGGCGTCTAAGAAGAGTCTGGCAGCTGAGTCGTAACCCTCTCGATAAGAGGGCTTTCAATCGGGCCATCAAGGAACTAAAGGCACTGTATTTTACACATCGTAATGAATGCACTGCCGAATTCTTGAAACGGCCAACCACCAGGAAAGTCCCAATCCGGGCATCTTCCGGCTTATGATGTAGAACCAGCGAGGCCCATCTTGCAACTACCTTCACGCCATTCGACACATGCAGCGCTGATGAGGTTGAATCAACACAGGAGATCCTCAGATCCTCAAGATCCTCAGCTCGTTTGAAGACAGTAACTATTCCACTACATCAATCCAGAAAAGTCCCAGCACATGACTTTCGCTACGCGCAGGCTCAACTGCCCCCCTGTCAGCCTTCACGACACGCAAACTCCAACAACATTAAGTACCTGGCAATCACGTTAGACAGGCGCCTTAACTGAAAGGCCCATCTTAAGGCCAAAAGAGCACAGCTCAGTATAAAGCTGGCTAAGATGAAGTGCCTGCTGGGCCCCGGTCCGAGCATGAGGAATAAGGTCCTCCCATACAAGTCAATAATTAAGCCCGTCTGGACGTACGGCATCCAACTATGGGGCACAGCGGCTGACTCCAATATCAACATCCTAAAGCGCTTTCACACATCCTATGGACCTACCCTTCATGCCTGACGCTAACTGGTGAAGAGAAATTTCTTATTCAAATTTAAACCTTTTGTTTCCTTTACTTCATGTCATGTAATATTATTCACCCAATTTACTTATTGTCCCCTGTGGACAAATTGCAAATAAATACACAAGAAAAAACAAAATTCAAGGGAAAGCAAGACTCAATTTACAGTAGTTCTATTCTGAAAATGTACTTCTTGTTTTTCATCATTATTTTCCAAACAAGAGTTTTCAACTTTTTTAATTTGGAATATTGAGACTCCAGACTGTGTAAAACAATCTTTTGCAGACCTTGAATGACACATATTTGTCTCGTTCACTACAACATATCTTGCTGTCATAAACTTTCTTTCCTCCACATTCCACGTTAGTATTTAGAGTTGTACAACCTTATTGCACTTACCGACAATCGAAATAGCGGCGATCGAGTTTAATACAAAAAGCCTTGGAGGAACATTCATTTGACATTCATCGATGACAGGTCACGTCGTATATTTGTATATTTCCTGAAGGGAAAGGATGATGTATTTGGAAAATTTGTCGAGTTCAAAAACATGGCAGAGCGGCAAACTGGAACGATGCTAAAGTGCCTTCGGAGCGACAATGGTCGCGAGTAAGTAAATAAATCGTTTGACGAGTTTTTCAAGGGCAATGGAATATTGCGGCAGCTCACGGTACCATACACACCGCAGCAGAACGGTGTAGCAAAGAGAGTTAACAGAACTCTAGTGGAGATGTCAAGATGCTTGCTCATCCAGTCTGGTCTACATCAATCTCTTTGGGCTGAGGCAGTTTAAACAGCTGCTTATCTGCGGAATAGGTCGAGCCCTGGTTAACATGACTCCAATGGAAGCATGGAATGGTAAGAAACCATCAATAAGCCATTTAAAAGTTGTTGGGTCTATTGCAGTGGCACTGGACAAAAGACCTCATAATGGCAAGTTTGATCCAAAGGGCAAAGAATACCGAATGGTTGGTAATTCTCGAAATGCGAAAGGGTATCGGTTGTATGATGCCGAAACCAGGCAAGTCGTTGAGAAGCGAGACGTTTTGTTCGACGAGCGTTTTGGCAATATCATCATTGGTAATGGTAATATTGTCAAATTTGATTTCCCGTACATGGAATGTCAGGATTCGGGATCTGTTGATGCAGCAGATCACTTGAGCAGTACAGACGAGTCTGATACAGATTTCAGCGATAAGGGCAGCAATAGCAGAGATTTTGACATGGCAGTTGAACAAGAACTGGCAGAACCTGTGGTTGAACAACGTGTTGGACCCGGCAGGCCGAAGCTAATTCGAACTGGAAGGCCTGGCAGACCAAAAAAGCAGTGCAACATTTTAAGCGCATTGATTACAAGTGAGACCAGATTACCAAAGACCTATGATGAGGCGCTTAGTAGTCCGTTTGCTTCGCAGTGGCGTGAGGCTATGCAAAAGGAGTATGAATCTTTGATGTCAAATCACACTTGGCAGCTTAGTACGTTACCGGAAGGGTATAAACCGGTTGGCCGCAAGTGGGTCTACAGTGTAAAGCGTGATGCGAAGGGAGAAGTCAAGCATTTTAAGGCTAGACTAGTAGCAAAAGGATGTTCACAGCGCTATGGAGTCAACTACAATGAAACATACTCGCCTGTATGTCGCTTGGAGAGTGTTCGTTTCATCTTGGCCCTAGCAGCGCAGTTAAAATTGTATCTACACCAGATGGATGTATGCACTGCTTACTTAAACAGTGATTTGGGAGATTCAGTATACATGAGGCAGCCCGAAGGATACGCAACTGAAGACAAAAGCAAGGTACTTCTGTTGAAAAAGGCATTATATGGACTCAAACAGTCTGGACGGGAGTGGAACTCCAAACTCGATAGTGTTTTGCGAGCTAATAGTTTCATACCTTGTAACAATGAACCATGTCTATACAAACAGCAAGCAAAAGGTAATCTATCACTAATCCTTGTCTATGTAGACGATCTTCTTATAGGATGCCAGGAGAAATCGGATCTCGAAAGAATTAAGTTAGCTATTACGGCAGCGTTTGATTGTGTTGACAAGGGACCTGTGCGTCTGTTCCTTGACATGGAGGTTCACCGTGATGGCGAACTTGGTGAAATATCATTGGGTCATTTACAGTACATCAAGGATCTACTGGAGCGCTATGGCTACGCTCAGTGTAGACCAGCTAAAACACCGTTGGAAGCAGGGTATCAGGTATCCTGCGATAAAATCAATGATAGTCAATGATAGGCGAGTTGATGTGGCTTGCGTTAACTACTAGACCAGATATACTCCACCATAAAGCATGTTTTACGATATCTGGCTTCGACAGTTGGCTTCAGGATTCATTACAAGCAGTCGGAAGCGGCATTCACTGGTTTCGTGGACGCAGATTGGGGAGGCGATAAGATTGATCGCAATCCTTATACAGGATATGTATAGATTCTGGCTGGCGGACCGAAATCATGGAAATCGGAGAAGCAGTGGAGTGTTGCTCTTAGCAGTACCGAGGCAGAGTACATGGCATTATCTACAGCGTGCAAAGAAGCCATTGTCTTGCGGCGATTACAGATACATAGATACATCTACCGTTTTGTATGGCGATAACCTCAGCGCGCAGCAATTGGCTAAGAACCCGGTCCACCATTCAAGGTCGAAGCATGTGGACATTAGATATAATTTTGTTAGACAAGTAGGTAATGATGGCCAGATTATTTTAAAGTATAAGTCTACTAATGAGATGATAGCTGACATCCTGACCAAGAATCTTCCGAAGAAGAAGCATGTAGAGTTAACGAATTTGTTAAGTATAAGATAAATTTGTGGACATACTTGCATTGAGGAAGGGTGTTGAAATAATTCTCGCTCAACTCAATGCATGCATGATCACACACATATGTATAGATATATGCACCTTTATATTCTCTCTCACGAGATGCGTAATAGAGAGCAACGACTCGATGAGAGACAAAAGAAGTTAGTCGCGAATAAACTGCACAACCAACCACACGCATTCTGTTATCTTATATTTCTTATAACAATAGTTTGTATGACAGCTACATCATATAGTTATCCGGTTTTGATCAACTTTATCATTACTATGTGGAAATGTCATTGTTAAATATTGATTTTGTCATCGCTAGTAATGTAAGCTAAATATGTATACAGTAATTGGCCACACTATGTTATGTGCATCTCAGTTGAGATTCTCAACATTGCGCGAAGCAAATAAAGTTTATTCATTTAATTATAGCCCCAACAAAGGTTATGGGCCCGCATTCGAAGTGAATTGTAAAAAGAAAATCCTAGAAAACGTCGGTAGAGAACCAATAATGGCAGCAATGCAAAAAGAAAAACTTGACTAGGAAAACTATGATATGTGGTGTTTGTCAATGCGTAGTTTGCTAATTACAGCGGATCTATGGAGTGTCGTGTATGCGAAAGAGATAAAACCTCCAAATGACAAAACGGAAGACGTAAAACAGTGGGATAGAAAAGATGTGATGCGTTGGCTTCACATAAAGCCATATAAAGTCTTCCACAACTTCGTCAGAAGCTTAGAAAAAATTATAGGACATTCATTTCCCACATGGTCCAACTAAAAAAGTACAGTTATACCATAAGTTGTTGCGATTGAAACTGCAATATTTTTGTCTAGTTTGTCCAATTCTTGGGACAATTTTGTAATCGCGATTGAGACACGCGACGAGTTGAAGCTGTGAAATTAAACTTTTTAGAAAAAGGCACAAGAAAAGAAGAAAAAGAAGAGCGCGAAATTGGGACCGAAGCAGTGTACACATATGCAAAGAAAAAAGACAAAAGCAAGCCAGACTTAAAAAAGTATAAAGAAAATACAAATCATGAAAGCTGAATCTTTAAGGGGAAGTGCTACTATTGTGGCAAGGTGGGATATCGTGCAAATGACTTCAGAATGAAAACAAAATATGAAGACAATAAAAACAAAACAGATCAAACGAATTTCTTATTGCAAAGGTCAATGGTCAAGGACAGACGAAATATTTGGTGCTTGACAGTGGTAAAACATCACATATGTGTTGTGACAAAGGAAAATTTGTTTTTTAAGAAATCACATTCACATTAGCAGCCCATATGTTTATTAGATCGCTTGGTATTGGAACCGTAATCCTGACATTTGGAAACAGGGTGAGTTTGAAAAAGCTGCCCTAATCGATGCTACAAATACCTTCACAAATATTATTGTTTGTGAGACTATTATTCCTCATATGAGCCAACTGTAGAAGGTATACAGGCAGGCCCAAGAATCAGTACAATGTACTCAGTTATATGGACAGCTCTAAGGACATGGAAACTCCACCATCGGTAAAAGGCGCAAAGCGCGGGTAGCTTGAGAGTAATTGGCAAGCGTCGATGCAAGTGGAATTAGAAGCTTTGAAACGGAAAAATACGTCGGCATTAGTTGACCTACCAGCCGGACTAGAAGCCATTAGATCAAAGGGGGTTTTTCGAGTAAAGCGTAATTTAGACTGGTCGCCAAATTATATGAGTATAACGTATCGTAAGAGTGCAGAGCCAGTCAAAGGACTCACCGATGCCGACTGGGCAAATGATAACATTTTTTTGGTCATCTTCAAACCAAGGCGTAGTCGTACAAAATAGTACAGAGGCAGAGTTTATTGCAATGTCAGCTGCTACCAAAAAATCCGTGTACCTCCGCAGACTACTCATGGAAATCGGTTGGACCAATCAAGAAGAAGTTATTTTACATGGAGACCAATTATATCGACGAAAAATACGACTTTATAAGAGAGAAAATTGAAAATAAATCAGTTCAAAGTATGTTTCTACTCAATATTGCAGATGTGTGACGAAATATTTAGAAAAGCCGAAGCATAATGTATTTATAAAATGGTCTTAAGTAATGTTTGTTTTGTAAAACATATAAAGCTTAAGAAGAAGTGTTGAATATAGATATTGTCATCTCCAGTAATGTAAGCTTAATATGCATGAAGTAATTGGTCACACTATGTTATGTGCTCACTTAAATTTTAGTTCAATTCTCTGTTAACCTTTCACAACTCAATATTGCGCGTGGCAAATAAAGCTTATTTATTAAATTATAACCCCAACAGTTATTTACTAAGTTTGTCGATGATTGATTGCATAAGAAAAAATCATATCCTATGGGATATGATATAGGAGACCGATCTTCATCAAGTTTGGCAATGACATTTGGATGTGTAGTCATTTGCCAAATTTTAATTGGGTGAAAAAGAACGCAGTTATTGATCTAAAACTCTTTTTTCCCCCGATGGTTCCTATGGAAGCTTTATGAAATAGTGGTCCGATCCGGATGAATCCGAGATATACAATGCTTGCAGCATATACAAGCCTTCGTGCAATTCGAGCTCTGTAGCTTTAGTGGTAGTTTAGTGGACAAACAGATAACCGAAACCAGGCAAGTCGTTGAGAAGCGAGACGTATTGTTCGATGAGCGTTTTGGCAATGATGATTCGAATGGTAATATTGTCAAATTTGATTTCCCGTACATGGAAGGTCAGGATTCGGGATCTGTTGATGCAGCAGATCACTTGAGCAGTACAGACGAGTCTGATACAGAGGTCAGCGAGAAGGGCAGCAGTAGCAGAGATTTGGACATGGCAGTTGAACAAGAACTGGCAGAACCTGTGGTTGAACAACGTGTTGGACCCGGCAGGCCGAAGCTAATTCGAACTGGAAGGCCTGGCAGACCAAAAAAGCAGTTCAACATTTTAAGCGCATTGATTACAAGTGAGAGCAGATTACCACAGACCTATGATGAGGCGCTTAGTAGTCCGTTTGCTTCGCAGTGGAATGAATCTTTGATGTCAAATCACACTTGGCAGCTTAGTACGTTACCGGAAGGGTATAAACCGGTTGGCTGCAAGTGGGTCTACAGTGTAAGGCGTGATGCGAAGGGAAAAGTCGAGCATTTTAAGGCTAGACTAGTAGCAAAAGGATGTTCACAGCGCTATGGAGTGAACTACAATGAAACATACTCGCCTGTATGTCGCTTGGAGAGTGTTCGTTTCAACTTGGCCCTAGCAGCGCAGTTAAAATTGTATCTACACCAGATGGATGTATGCACTGCTTACTTAAACAGTGATTTGGGAGATTCAGTATACATGAGGCAGCCCGAAGGATACGCAACTGAAGATAAAAGCAAGGTACTTCTGTTGAAAAAGGCATTATATGGACTCAAACAGTCTGGACGGGAGTGGAACTCCAAACTCGATAGTGTTTTGCGAGCTAATAGTTTCATACCTTGTGACAATGAACCATGTCTATACAAACAGCAAGCAAAAGGTAATCTATCACTAATCCTTGTCTATGTATACGATCTTTTTATAGGATGCCAGGAGAAATCGGATCTCGAAAGAATTAAGTTAGCTATTACGGCAGCGTTTGATTGTGTTGACAAGGGACCTGTGCGTCTATTCCTTGACATGGAGGTTCACCGTGATGGCGAACTTGGTGAAATATCATTGGGTCATTTACAGTACATCAAGGATCTACTGGAGCGCTATGGCTACGCTCAGTGCAGACCAGCTACAACACCGTTGGAAGCAGGGTATCAGGTATCCTGCGATAAAATGGAGTGTAAAAGGGTTGATGCAACTCTTTATCAGTCAATGATAGGCGAGTTGTATGGCGATAACCTCAGCGCGGATCAATTGGCTAAGAACCCGGTCCACCATTCAAGGACGAATAGATATAATTTTGTTAGACAAGTAGGTAATGATGGCCAGATTATTTTAAAGTATAAGTCTACTAATGAGATGATAGCTGACATCCTGACCAAGAATCTTTCGAGGAAGAAGCATGTAGAGTTAACAAATTTGTTAAGTATGTATAAGATAAATTTGTGGACATACTTGCATTGAGGAAGGGTGTTGAAATAATTCTCGCTCAACTCAATGCATGCATGATCACACACATATGTATAGATATATGTAACTTTGTATTCTCTCTCACGAGATGCGTAATAGAGAGCAACGACTCGATGAGAGACAAAAGAAGTTAGTCGCGAATAAACTGCACAACCAACCACACGCATTCTGTTATCTTATATTTTTTATAACAATAGTTTGTATGACAGCTACATCATATAGTTATCCGGTTTTGATCAACTTTATCATTACTATGTGGAAATGTCATTGTTAAATATTGATTTTGTCATCGCTAGTAATGTAAGCTAAATATGTATACAGTAATTGGCCACACTATGTTATGTGCATCTCAGTTGAGATTCTCAACATTGCGCGAAGCAAATAAAGTTTATTCATTTAATTATAGCCCCAACAAAGGTTATGGGCCCGCATTCGAAGTGAATTGTAAAAACAAAATCCTAGAAAACGTCGGTAGAGAACCAATAATGGCAGCAATGCAAAAAGAAAAACTTGACTAGGAAAACTATGATATGTGGTGTTTGTCAATGCGTATCTATGGATCTATGGAGTGTCGTGTATGCGAAAGAGATAAAACCTCCAAATGACAAAACGGAAGACGTAAAACAGTGGGATAGAAAAGATGTGATGCGTTGGCTTCACTTAAAGCCATATAAAGTCTTCCACAACTTCGTCAGAAGCTTAGAAAAAATTATAGGACATTCATTTCCCACATGGTCCAACTAAAAAAGTACAGTTATACCATAAGTTGTTGCGATTGAAACTGCAATATTTTTGTCTAGTTTGTCCAATTCTTGGGACAATTTTGTAATCGCGATTGAGACACGCGACGAGTTGAAGCTGTGAAATTAAACTTTTTAGAAAAAGGCATAAGAAAAGAAGAAAAAGAAGAGCGCGAAATTGGGACCGAAGCAGTGTACACATATACAAAGAAAAAAGACAAAAGCAAGCCAGACTTAAAAAAGTATAAAGAAAATACAAATCATGAAAGCTGAATCTTTAAGGGGAAGTGCTACTATTGTGGCAAGGTGGGATATCGTGCAAATGACTTCAGAATGAAAACAAAAGATGAAGACAATAAAAACAAAACAGATCAAACGAATTTCTTATTGCAAAGGGCAGTGGTCAAGGACAGACGAAATATTTGGAGTTTGACAGTGGTAAAACATCACATATGTGTTGTGACAAAGGAAAATTTGTTTTTTAAGAAATCACATTCACATTAGCAGCACATATGTTTATTGGATCGCTTGGTATTGGAACCGTAATCCTGACATTTGGAAACAGGGTGAGTTTGAAAAAGCTGCCCTAATCGATGCTACAAATACCTTCACAAATATTATTGTTTGTGAGACTATTATTCCTCATATGAGCCAACTGTATAAGGTATACAGGCAGGCCCAAGAATCAGTACAATGTACTCAGTTATATGGACAGCTCTAAGGACATGGAAACTCCACCATCGGTAAAAGGCGCAAAGCGCGGGTAGCTTGAGAGTAATTGGCAAGCGTCGATGCAAGTGGAATTAGAAGCTTTGAAACGGAAAAATACGTCGGCATTAGTTGACCTACCAGCCGGACTAGAAGCCATTAGATCAAAGGGGGTTTTTCGAGTAAAGCGTAATTTAGACTGGTCGCCAAATTATATGAGTATAACGTATCGTAAGAGTGCAGAGCCAGTCAAAGGACTCACCGATGCCGACTGGGCAAATGATAAAATTTTTTTGGTCATCTTCAAACCAAGGCGTAGTCGCACAAAATAGTACAGAGGCAGAGTTTATTGCAATGTCAGCTGCTACCAAAGAATCCGTGTACCTCCGCAGACTACTCATGGAAATCGGTTGGACCAATCAAGAAGAAGTTAATTTACATGGAGACCAATTATATCGACGAAAAATACGACTTTATAAGAGAAAAAATTGAAAGTAAATTTATAAAATGGTCTTAAATAATGTTTGTTTTGTAAAACATATAAAGCTTAAGAAGAAGTGTTGAATATAGATATTGTCATCTCCAGTAATGTAAGCTTAATATGCATGAAGTAATTGGTCACACTATGTTATGTGCTCACTTAAATTTTAGTTCAATTCTCTGTTAACCTTTCACAACTCAATATTGCGCGTGGCAAATAAAGCTTATTTATTAAATTATAACCCCAACAGTTATTTACTAAGTTTGGCGATGATTGCATAAGAAAAAAAAGTTTTTAAAAGCAAATCTTTCTTTACGTCCGATTGTTCCTATGGGATATGATATAGGAGACCGATCTTCATCAAGTTTGGCAATGACATTTGGATGTGTAATCATTTGCCAAATTTTAATTGGGTGAAAAAGAACGCAGTTATTGATCTAAAACTCTTTTTTCCCCCGATGGTTCCTATGGAAGCTTTATGATATAGTGGTCCGATCTGGATGAATCCGAGATATACAATGCTTGCAGCATATACAAGCCTTCGTGCAAATCGAGCTCTGTAGCTTTAGTGGTCTAGGAGAAAATGCTGTTGATCGAGACAGACAGACAGACAAACAGATAACCCGATTTAGAACTCGCCTTGTCATCCTGATCAAGATTATATGTACTTTATATGATCGGAAATGCCTCCTTCTATGCGTTGCACTTTTTGGCCAGCCAAAGAAGAGGAAGAAATGTCAAAAAGAATTGAAGTTTTTTGGATTTCTGATTCTATCAATTTCTAATATGATCGAATAAAACTAATAAAATTTGCATTAGAATATGTGCATGGAGTTTTAATTAATTTCGCTTTTAATTAAGGATTTGTAAAGAATGGCAAATGTTTGCAAAAATAAGTCAGAGTCTAGATTAAATAAAGTAAGTAAGTCGCCGGGCCGACATGGATATACCATGCATCAGGTGAAAAGATATATATTAAATTTCTTTTAACTGCTATCTCGCTCACTCTTATGTGGACACGAGCACTATTTGGTGGTATGATAGATATACGTGACATGTATAATTGTGCCAAATTAAATTACGATACGATAAATATTTCGATATAAAATCGAATTTTTCGAATTTTGGAGCCGGAAAGGGGCGTGGCCAAAACTTGAAACAAATTTGGTCTGCAGGCATCTACTGTCCAAATACGATAGCTCTATCTTTTATAGTTCCCGAGATATGGAGGCTCAAAATATTGTTTTTCAAATAGCGGGGGCGGAAATGGGCGGGGCGAAAAAAGAAGTAAACTCGATCTGCCTGGAGAGCAAACGGGTCTGCATGTCAAGGTTGGTAGCTCTAGCTCTTATAGTCTCCGAGATCTCGATGATCCTACAGACGGACAGACAGACGAACATGTCTCAATCGACTCAGCTATTGATACTGATCAAGAATATATATATTTTATAGGGTCGGAAAAGCTTCCTTCTCCCTGTTACATACATTTTGGCGACTTTAATATACCATTTCATCCTATGGATGCATGGTATAAAAATATTCGCAAAGATTTCGCTTACAGTTGTTCTAACCACCTCCAGGTCTGCATCCAATGACCTGTTCCACCGAGCTAATACCTAGTAATCCAAAATGTAGTGGCCGAAATTGAATCCTGGGGTACGTTGTTTCAAAAAACGAATTATGTAGAAAATATCAAAGAAGCTAACTTCGGCTAAGCCAATGTTTGTATACCCTTGCAGCCCTTGACCATTACATTTTATTTCCTAAACAATTTTTTGTTTCTTAATCCAATAAAGAAATATTTTAAATACATTGGCTGGGGCCAGCCAATCGCCAAATAGTAAGCGTGCCAAGACAATGTAGCGCACACAATCGCAATTTTGACACATATATGTGCTTGACTGCTTCACTATATAGGGAAATTTTTTATCGTCGAAATCAGGCGTTATGTTTATAATTCACGCATATGATGTAATCCCTTTTTATTTATGTACGTAATCAGTTTGGATAAGGTTGTTCAAAAAATATAGAAGTTATTCGCATTTAACGTTTGTATTTGTATGGCAGCTATATGATATAGTTGTCCGATCTTATTCAAAATCGCAGATGTGCATGTGGCTGTATAGAAAAGCTTATATACGAACTTTGAATGCCATAGCTCTAAAACTGTGGGACTAGATCGCGAAGCACCAGACAGACAGACGGACAGACGGACAGAAGGACAGACGGACAGACGGACATGGCTATATCAACTCGTCTTCTCTTGCTGATCAAGAATATATATACTTTATGGGGTCGGAAACGATCCCTTCTCTGCGTTACAAACATCTGACCAATTTTATAATACCCTCTGCAAGGGTATAAAAAGAATGTAGAGCCTACAAACGCAATAGTTAGCCATAAGTCGTTCTTGAATTTTTGATTAATTTGACTTGATTTATTTACAGTAGCAAAATTGAATTAAACGTATGCAACACGGTTGTCAATGCAACGACAATATTAAGCGACAATAATGTTGTTGCAGTAAATTTTTGTTAAATTGCATAACCCTATTGCACTTAGCGACAATCGAAATAGCTGTAATCTGAAATTGAGTCAGCTGATGCGCCAATCGGTGACTATGGCTCCGAAAATGAAACGTGGGAGACTTCCATAACACCAACGTTTCGATTCGACGATGATTTTTGATGGTCAAAATTCTGCTACGTGTTGACTTCGGCTGCACACAAATAGTAACACGAACCTTGCTGTGTGAGCTGGTTCAGAAGTACATAATGTCTTTTGCAATGTAAAATTAATACAAGCCCTACTGTGCGGCGCTCAACAAAAGTTAAAAGAAGACGGACGCAGACTGCATGTAACTTCATAGCGAATAAAGCAAAGACAGTATCTGAAACAGGCTGTTGCGAACTCCAAAATAGAAAGTATTTTAGAAGCTCTGCGACAGCAGTTCATGAGTCCTGGTGTCAAGCGTGAGACCAACAAGATAATTGAACACCTTTTTTCCCTCCGAAGCGATGCAATATCTCTTAGATGCCCAGTCCCGAACGCTTTTTACTAATTGAATAAGTAATGCATGAGGAGGTTCTCGCTGAAAGCAGATCTCATGAGCCGACACAGCCCTGATCCGCAACCGCGCTTTGAAGCCGACGATTGCACTGCTTCTCGACCCATCTGCCAAAACATATTCGTAATGCCTTCTCCAAGCCGTATTTCCTCACAGATGAAAATCGCAGCATCTGGAAAAAAATACTGGAAAAAAATAATAAGCGGCAGGCTAAGCACGGCCATTAGTTCTGGAGGTGACCTTTCTCCAAATCAATTCAGATTCCTTAAAGCTCAATCCACCATTGACGCAGTCCGAAAAAATTACAGATATTGCATCACAGACGATTGATGGAACTCGATGGAAAGGAGGCAAGAAATATTGTCTTATTATCGCGATAGACTAAAAAATGCATTTAATAATACTGACTAGGGCTGCATATTAGAAGCAATAAGAAACTTCGGAGTTCCCGAGTTCAAGCCATAGTTTGGAGCTGTTCCGCGAACAGGCAACTGGGGTAAGCCCCTTCTACAGCACTGGAAACATGCAGCGTATCCGCATGCACTCCTAGGGTTCCGTATTGGGCCCATTTTTGTGAAACATCATGGACGATGAAATCGTGAGACTCGTAATGCCACATTGGATACGCAGACGATGTTACCTTGGCTGTGGTAGCAAAGGAGCTCCTAAATGTGGAAGTAGTCGGAAACAAAGCTCTGATACGCATTTAATCTTTCTTTCTCTTGCATTTAATCGTCGACTGCGCTCATTGTCTTCATTGCGGCGAAATTTGTTCACTTTTTATTTTGCGCAGTGTAAAGCAGCTTACCGACACAAACAAGCGCACGCATACTATGATACGTTTTCTCGGCTCTCTTTGTGCCGATCCCTGAACTAAAGGCATCAGAATCCATCAGGCTCTCTCACGAATAATGCTCAATACGAGGGGTCCCAAACAAGATGCACTACTCATGATCGTAACGAGATCATGGCAAATGCCATGATTGTGAAGAGTAGCTATAGTAGAAGTATTAGGTTAACTAATCGCCTCTCACTTGCTCTCCATGTGGGTGTGGGTGAGAATTCTTAGAATTTGTCCCGCTCCTATACCTATTTGCTTTAGACAGTTATTTGATATAGTGGTAACTGTAGTAATAGTTGGCATATGATCAGACAGATAGGCAGACATGGGTATATTAACTCGTCTTTTCATGCTGATCAAGAATATATATACTTATATATTTGGGGTCGGAAACGATTCCTTATCTGCGTTACAATCATTTGACCAATTTTCCAATCCAATGCAAGGGTATAAAAATTTGTATATAAATATTAAATACATATAAATATATGTATGTGTTGGAGGAGAACTTACTTTTGTACTAGCTAAGTAATATAAAATAGACATTTTTAGTATAGCAAGAGAGGACCCAGTGCTGATCATACGGTACAACCGATTGTAGTCAGCACAAAGTACTCGAAAGGATTCATGCATAGCATAGTTAGTGGTACAGCGAGTCAAAGATAAAGGAATAAAGTTATAATAGGTCTACAGGGTACGGATAGATTAACCTGAGACAGTAACTCAAGCGAATATATTTCACCATTCAAAAGCTTGTCCATTAAGATTGCACAAAGCATAATTCTACGGTTAATGAGAGAAGGAAGGTTAATGAAAAGAAGACAACTGGAGTAAGAAACCAAAAAAGTTAGCTTGCGGTCCATGAGCACACCTAAAACGTTCGTCTCAGTCAAACGTACCAATAGACTATGATTCAGTCGGTACCAAAACTCAAAGTTGTTAAGATCGACCTGTAAGCGAACAGGCGAAACCATCGCCATCGGCATACATAAGCTCGCGTGAATGTAACATAACTGAGGAAATATCATTAATAAAGAGTGTGAAAAGCAGAGGGCCCAGAATACTCTGAGGCACCCCCGATATCACTTGAATGGAACTGGAATAGGAAGTCTTGAAAAGTACCTTCTGTGTTCTATTTGTTAGATACTCGCGAATCCAACAAAGAAAGTTTGGCGGAAAGGCAATGTCGCTCAACTTAATAAGTAAAAGAAATACGCTTAACAGAATCAGTATAAATGACATCAGTTTGTTTTGCATTTCTGAATCCATCGATCGTTAAAGAAGCGAATTCTAAAAGGTAGTAGATCTTCGTTTCACAAATCCATGCTGGGATCGCGAAAAAATAGACCTACAAAAATTTTGCAATTGAGAAGTAATAATTTTTAAAAAAGTTTAAGGAATAGCAGACAATTTGGAACTACCCCTATAGCTTTCAGCTTCGGGCTTTTTACCATTGTAATGAAGAGGAATAATATATGATTTCTGCCAAATAGCTGAAAAAAATATGACGAGTCAACAGCGTTTGTATAAAACCTAATTACGCAGAATAAATTAAGCACGCTGAGAAGTGAAACAGCACAATTGGAAGGATCAAGTGCAAATATCAGATCTAACGCTCCTTAATTTATATTACACACGAAATTGACTTGAGATAGAGTCATCCCAAGAAGGCCATCAACAAAGTCATGTGACGTGGAAGGCAACAGTATAGTGGATTCATCCGGAAGGGACCATGCTATAGAAGGCAAATTTAAATCATTTAGAACAATGACAATATCCCGATTGGAAGCCAAAGCAAAGGAAGATCAAATCGCCTCTAAATGCATCAGCAATGTCAGGTTTTAGCCACGTCTCTGTAAAAGCAATCTACTTAGAGATTAGTAAGATTTCAGCCCTGTCACATTCTGGTAGCCGAATCTAGTTTTATGACGAATCCAGGAGATGCTATTGTTCGTGGAACAGTGCTAGTATTTTGAGCAGGCTATTTTTGCTAGCTATTATATAAACCCCATTGATCAATAATTTGCAGTCTAAACATCTCTTAAAAGTCTATCACACGCTATATCGATATATTGGTTATCCTGAGGGTTGCTTGAACTGGTATTCGATTTGGCCCAGGGGGAATATCGTATTGCTTACGATATGCATTTTAGATTCCTATATATATTGATGTAAAAAGTCGTAGTCCTACTAATCTTCTGACCACGGGCATACGAAAACTAAAATTTTTTCACTGCAATATTCGGGTCTTTAACCACAGACCGATTATGGGATGTAACATCATCAGATATGACTTCAGAGGCAAGGTTTGAAACAAATACATACGTCTTTGGTGGAATAAGATGCCTTGGCGGGTGTGCTACAACCGCAGCTGCAACATTGGAAGTTACAACAATGACGCAACAAACCCACAATAATGAAACTATAGGCAATTTCCATTCGATTGGAATTGGATTGGATTGCCCAGACAAATCGGACTTATCGGACACTACGTCTACTATCGCAATCGATGCGAGGTTACTACCAGGCGATATGGAAGTAACCTCAATGTTTGGAATTACCGGGCTTTAAAACGATTTTAGACGCTGAATACTGGGTGTAGAAGAGACCAGAGACCCGCCAGGGACGAGAAGAGACGCGAAGCAGGTAAAACCATTTCTAGACCGCTTCATGTCCGCATCTCATTCTCTATACCGCGGCAAGAAGCACAGCCAAACTCTATCGTTGTTAATAAGGTCTTTAATCCTCGGTGTAAGACCCGCACACATGACATGTACGGGATTCTCACACAGCCAACAGAGGATATTCTCCTGACAGTCCTTAGGTGGAAACTATGCAATTACGTTTAGAGCACACAAATATTTTTTATTTTTTTTAAGATTATAAATTGGAGAAATAATAGAAAAATAAATAAATACAAGATATAAGAGAATCCAATAAACACACTCAGTAATTGAAGCAGAAAACGAAAGCACGTAACACTCAGACGAGAGAAGGAAAAAGTCGAGAGCGCAAACAAAAAGAAATGGGAAAGAACGGGAGAGCTCGTCAAAATGAACACATGCAACAACAATTTACAAGCGTAGGCGCGAGAGTAAGGTATAGGTATGGGAGAGTCCGTTGTTTTTATTTATGTAGATATGTATCTTGGCTCCTAAAAAGAATACAAGAGTAAACTCAAACCAGGAATCACCTCTTTAATTTATCTCGCTGTTCCCACATAGCGTTTGCCTATCATTGGCGTCAGGATCGCCGTGCTGGAAGTATGCTGAAGCAAGAAACCATAACCCTAAACCTTGCGGTCAGCAGCCCGCATTATTACGACATCAAAGTAATACTCAACAAGTAAGAGTATAATTAAGTAAAAAACAAACAATTGAATATTTTCCAATAAATTTGAACCTTATTTATTTCATTCATATCAATAGAACACAGTATTTGTGATTTCAACTCTTATCTTTCAGCTTACTCTCTTCTTCTCATTAACCGTAGAATTATGCTAGAATTATCAGCAAATTTGGAATGTAGACTTGTTTGGTGTGTAAGCGGTGCAAGGCGGATGCACACAATAAAAAGCGAGATAGCATATGCTAGAAATCACCGAATTGGTCGGGGGGCGCTAAAGTGCTCGTGTCCACATAAGAGTGAGCGAGATAGCATTTGAAAGGAAATTTAATATTTTCACCTGATGCATGCTATATACAAGTCGGTCCGGCGACTTACTTACTTCATTTTCTTTACATCCATTTTGGCTACTTTATATATACTTTATATGGTCGCAGATGCCTCCATCTATGCGTGGCACACTTCTGACCAAAATTAATTTACCCTTTTTGCAAGGGTACAAAAACGCATATTAATTAATTTAATAGTTTGTCCTAAATAATTCAATAGTTTCTATTACTTTTGTAATCATTATTTATGTAAATATGTATTGTGATTCCTACAAGATTGCAAGAGTAAAATCGAACTAGGAATCACCTCTTTAATTTATCTCTCTGCTCCCACATAGTGTTTGCCTACCATTGGCGTCAGGTTCGCCGTGCTGCAAGTATACTGATGCCAGAAACCATAAACCTAAGCCTTGCGGCCAGTAGCTCAGGGCTTCTAAATAAGTACGATATCAAAGTTATTCTTAATAAGACCAAAAGATTGGTTAAAGCAAGCCAGCTCTGTGTTAGATTTATTTGAACAAAATTCGACATTAAATCTTGTTAGGCGTTCTGTCCGGAGAGGGGTCATCTAGTGAGAGTTCGTTCAACATTCTGTTGGTATCGTCCACCTCCTTTAGCTGGTTGTCAAATCCACACTCTGAAACCCATTAAACACTCAGCTGCTTCCAGCTGCAGCAATGACTTCTCGTTTATCACGACCAGTCCTTTTGGGCCCGAATCACTGGAATTAATGCATCCGAGTGATTTTCACACGACTTCTTTATAGTCTTGTGTGGGCTTATTTGGATGGTTGTGAGGCCGAGCCATATCTAGCATAGCCTTCGCTGTCTTGTCAGCCACCCTGCTAATATTCTGTGACCGGTTGCGCTTTCCAATTTACAGATATGAATTTCTCATGTCCGGCTTTGTCAGGTGAGTCTTGCTTGTGGACTTTACCCGATTTTTGTTATCGGTGATCTTTGCATGGAAGAATCGAGCGTGACGCACTTTGCTTTTCATCTTCTTCAATATGTATTTTGGAATGCTCATCCTGATTTGTCAGCCGAGATCTGCGGATGGTGTTCACAGCTAGGGAAAAACACAAAGTCTGTGAATTCTGTCTGGACTCAACACTCATCCTTCGTCAAAAGCCCCGACTGCTCTTCAGAAGTCTTTAAGATTCCTGCCATTTTCTGATACTTGAACTGGGATACCCAAAGTCACGGTTAAAGAAGAAAACCACATCAGAGGTGCAAAAGAAAAAATAGAAAAATAGCGAGAATATTATTGTAAGAATTATGCTCTATCAAAAGTATATATATTATTGAGTTCTACCAAAAATAAATTGAATTTGATTAAAATTTCTTAAACTTGATTAATACTAATCAAATATTCACTAAAGTGCTAAAACTCACTGCAGTCACGGGATAAAAAAGTAAAGTGACTGCTAAATGAGCCAGTGGTTCCGACTGCTATAATTGGTCGACATAGTCAACTTGATATCCCTTCATATTGGACTTAAGTTTGCTATACCATACCTCAACAGGATGAAATGCAATATTAAAGTAGCCAAAATGTATGTAAAGAAAAAAAGGTATGGAAAGAAAAATTTCCGCCACATTAAAGTAAATATAAAATCATATGTCAACTTTTCAAGCGATCCAAAAATATTACCGTTGGGTAAAAAACAAACAATTGAATATTTTACAATAAATTTGAACCTTCTTTTTTTCATTCATATCAATATAACTAATAAATACTGTGATTTCAACTCTTACTCTTTCAGCTTACTCTCTTCTTCTCTTTAACCGTAGAATTATGCTTGGCGTAATTTTTATGCACAAGCCTTTAAGTGCTGATATAGATTTGCCTGAGCTATTGACTCAAGTTAACCTATTTAAACAATGATGGAGGTGATGCCTCCTTCTATGCGTTGCACACTTCTGACCAAAATTAATTTACCCTTTTTGCAAGGGTACAAAAACGCATATTATTTAATTTAATAGTTTGTCCTAAATAATTCAATAGTTTCTATTACTTTTGTAATTAGAATGGGATGGTGCGTTATTTTTATTTATGTAGATATGTATCGTGATTCCTACAAGAATACAAGAGTAATTTATCTCGCTGCTTCCACATAGTTTTTGCCTACCATAGGCCTTGCGGTCAGTAGCCCAGGGCTTCTGAATAAGCACGATGTCAAAGTTATTTTTAATAAGAAAGACTAAAAGATTGGTTGAAGCAAGCCAGCTCTGTGTTAGATTTATTTGAACAAAATTCGAGATTAAATCTAAATTGTAAATCTTACAACTAGCAACAGCCTTCGCTATCTTGTGAGCCACCCTGCTAACATTTTGTGATCGGTCGCGCTTTTCAAGTCTTCCTTGTGGACTTTACCTGATTTTTTGTTATCGGTGATCTTTGCATGGAAGAATCAAGCGTGACGCACTTTGCTTTTCATCTTCTTCTATATGTATTTTGAAAGGCTCATCCTGATTTGTCAGCTTAGATTTGCTGATGGTGTTCACAGCTAGGGAAAAACACAAAGTCAGTGAATTCTGTCTGGACTCAACACTCATCCTTCGTCAAAAGCCCCGACTGCTCTTCAGAAGTCTTTAAGATTCCTGCCATTTCCTGATACTTGAACTGGGATACCCAAAGTCACGGTTAAAGAAGAAAACCACATCAGAGGTGCAAAAGAAAAAATAGAAAAATAGCGAGAATATTATTGTAAGAATTATGCTCTATCAAAAGTATATATATTATTGAGTTCTACCAAAAATAAATTGAATTTGATTAAAATTTTTTAAACTTGATTAATACTAATCAAATATTCACTAAAGTGCTAAAACTCACTGCAGTCATGAGATAAAAAAGTAAAGTGACTGCTAAATGAGCCAGTGGTTCCGACTGCTATAATTGGTCGACATAGTCAACTTGATGTCCCTTCATATTGGACTTAAGTTTGCTATACCATACCTCAACAGGATGAAATGCAATATTAAAGTAGCCAAAATGTATGTAAAGAAAAAAATGTATGGAAAGAAAAATTTCCGCCACATTAAAGTAAATATAAAATCATATGTCAACTTTTCAAGCGATCCAAAAATATTACCGTTGGGTAAAAAACAAACAATTGAATATTTTACAATAAATTTGAACCTTCTTTTTTCATTCATATCAATATAACTAATAAATACTGTGATTTCAACTCTTACTCTTTCAGCTTACTCTCTTCTTCTCTTTAACCGTAGAATTATGCTTGGCGTAATTTTTATGCACAAGCCTTTAAGTGCTGATATAGATTTGCCTGAGCTATTGACTCAAGTTAACCTATTTAAACAATGATGGAGGAGATGCCTCCTTCTGTGCGTTGCACACTTCTGACCAAAATTAATTTACATTTTTTGCAAGGGTACAAAAACGCATATTATTTAATTTAATAGTTTGTCCTAAATAATTCAATAGTTTCTATTAATTTTGTAATAAGAATGGGATGGTGCGTTATTTTTATTTATGTAGATATGTATCGTGATTCCTACAAGAATACAAGAGTAATTTATCTCGCTGCTTCCACATAGTTTTTGCCTACCATAGGCGTCAGGTTCGCCGTGCTGCAAGTATGCTGATGCAAGAAACCATAACCCTAGGCCTTGCGGTCAGTAGCCCAGGGCTTCTGAATAAGCACGATGTCAAAGTTATTCTTAATAAGAAAGACTAAAAGATTGGTTGAAGCAAGCCAGCTCTGTGTTAGATTTATTTGAACAAAATTCGACATTAAATCTAAATTGTAAATCTTACAACTAGCAACAGCCTTCGCTGTCTTGTGAGCCACCCTGCTAACATTTTGTGATCGGTCGCGCTTTTCAAGTCTTCCTTGTGGACTTTACCTGATTTTTTGTTATCGGTGATCTTTGCATGGAAGAATCAAGCGTGACGCACTTTGCTTTTCATCTTCTTCAATATGTATTTTGAAAGGCTCATCCTGATTTGTCAGCTTAGATTTGCTGATGGTGTTCACAGCTAGGGAAAAACACAAAGTCAGTGAATTCTGTCTGGACTCAACACTCATCCTTCGTCAAAAGCCCCGACTGCTCTTCAGAAGTCTTTAAGATTCCTGCCATTTCCTGATACTTGAACTGGGATACCCAAAGTCACGGTTAAAGAAGAAAACCACATCAGAGGTGCAAAAGAAAAAATAGAAAAATAGCCAGAATATTATTGTAAGAATTATGCTCTATCAAAAGTATAAATATTATTGAGTTCTACCAAAAATAAATTGAATTTGATTAAAATTTCTTAAACTTGATTAATACTAATCAAATATTCACTAAAGTGCTAAAACTCACTGCAGTCACGGGATAAAAAAGTAAAGTGACTGCTAAATGAGCCAGTGGTTCCGACTGCTATAATTGGTCGACGTAGTCAACTTGATGTCCCTTGATATTGGACTTAAGTTTGCTATACCATACCTCAACAGAATGAAATGCAATATTAAAGTAGCCAAAATGTATGTAAAGAACAAAATGTATGGAAAGAAAAATTTCCGTCATCTTAAAGTAAATACAAAATCATATGTCAACTTTTCAAGCGATCCAAAAATATTACCTTTGGGTAAAAAACAAACAATTGAATATTTTCCAATAAATTTGAACCTTATTTATTTCATTCATATCAATAGAACACAGTATTTGTGATTTCAACTCTTATCTTTCAGCTTACTCTCTTCTTCTCATTAACCGTAGAATTATGCTAGAATTATCAGCAAATTTGGAATGTAGACTTGTTTGGTGTGTAAGCGGTGCAAGGCGGATGCACACAATAAAAAGCGAGATAGCATATGCTAGAAATCACCGAATTGGTCGGGGGGCGCTAAAGTGCTCGTGTCCACATAAGAGTGAGCGAGATAGCATTTGAAAGGAAATTTAATATTTTCACCTGATGCATGCTATATACAAGTCGGTCCGGCGACTTACTTACTTCATTTTCTTTACATCCATTTTGGCTACTTTATATATACTTTATATGGTCGCAGATGCCTCCATCTATGCGTGGCACACTTCTGACCAAAATTAATTTACCCTTTTTGCAAGGGTACAAAAACGCATATTAATTAATTTAATAGTTTGTCCTAAATAATTCAATAGTTTCTATTACTTTTGTAATCATTATTTATGGAAATATGTATTGTGATTCCTACAAGATTGCAAGAGTAAAATCGAACTAGGAATCACCTCTTTAATTTATCTCTCTGCTCCCACATAGTGTTTGCCTACCATTGGCGTCAGGTTCGCCGTGCTGCAAGTATACTGATGCCAGAAACCATAAACCTAAGCCTTGCGGCCAGTAGCTCAGGGCTTCTAAATAAGTACGATATCAAAGTTATTCTTAATAAGACCAAAAGATTGGTTAAAGTAAGCCAGCTCTGTGTTAGATTTATTTGAACAAAATTCGACATTAAATCTTGTTAGGCGTTCTGTCCGGAGAGGGGTCATCTAGTGAGAGTTCGTTCAACATTCTGTTGGTATCGTCCACCTCCTTTAGCTGGTTGTCAAATCCACACTCTGAAACCCATTAAACACTCAGCTGCTTCCAGCTGCAGCAATGACTTCTCGTTTATCACGACCAGTCCTTTTGGGCCCGAATCACTGGAATTAATGCATCCGAGTGATTTTCACACGACTTCTTTATAGTCTTGTGTGGGCTTATTTGGATGGTTGTGAGGCCGAGCCATATCTAGCATAGCCTTCGCTGTCTTGTCAGCCACCCTGCTAATATTCTGTGACCGGTTGCGCTTTCCAATTTACAGATATGAATTTCTCATGTCCGGCTTTGTCGGGTGAGTCTTGCTTGTGGACTTTACCCGATTTTTGTTATCGGTGATCTTTGCATGGAAGAATCGAGCGTGACGCACTTTGCTTTTCATCTTCTTCAATATGTATTTTGGAATGCTCATCCTGATTTGTCAGCCGAGATCTGCGGATGGTGTTCACAGCTAGGGAAAAACACAAAGTCTGTGAATTCTGTCTGGACTCAACACTCATCCTTCGTCAAAAGCCCCGACTGCTCTTCAGAAGTCTTTAAGATTCCTGCCATTTTCTGATACTTGAACTGGGATACCCAAAGTCACGGTTAAAGAAGAAAACCACATCAGAGGTGCAAAAGAAAAAAATAGAAAAATAGCGAGAATATTATTGTAAGAATTATGCTCTATCAAAAGTATAAATATTATTGAGTTCTACCAAAAATAAATTGAATTTGATTAAAATTTCTTAAACTTGATTAATACTAATCAAATATATTCACTAAAGTGCTAAAACTCACTGCAGTCACGGGATAAAAAAGTAAAGTGACTGCTAAATGAGCCAGTGGTTCCGACTGCTATAATTGGTCGACATAGTCAACTTGATGTCCCTTGATATTGGACTTAAGTTTGCTATACCATACCTCAACAGGATGAAATGCAATATTAAAGTAGCCAAAATGTATGTAAAGAACAAAATGTATGGAAAGAAAAATTTCCGCCACCTTAAAGTAAATATAAAATCATATGTCAACTTTTCAAGCGATCCAAAAATATTACCGTTGGGTAAAAAACAAACAATTGAATATTTTACAATAAATTTGAACCTCCTTTTTTTCATTCATATCAATAGAACTAATAAATACTGTGATTTCAACTCTTACTCTTTCAGCTTACTCTCTTCTTCTCATTAACCGTAGAATTATGCTTGGCGTAATCTTTATGCATAAGCCTTTAAGTGCTGATATAGATTTGCCTGAGCTATTGACTCAAGTTAACCTATTTAAACAATGAAACTGCACCACTAATTATGCTATGTATGAACCCTTTCGAGTACTTTGTGCTTACTGCAATCAGTACTACTTATATCGTGTGATCAGTACTGAGTCTTCTCTTTCTATACTGAAAACGACTATTTTATGTTACTTATTCAGCAGTTAGGTTTAGTTATTCGATTATTGGTTTCTTGTCGTCGTCCACGCGATATGCCGTACGTTTTGACGACTGCGCCCTTCGGTCGGTTGGGCGGGTCGTGGGCGGTACTCTCTCAAGTATGGTCTAATCTGAACATTTTTATATATCTATTTTTCGCTTCTGCGGCTTCTTCAGAAAACTCTTCGATTGACACCAAGCAATGTTTAATTACGATATGGACGATATTTATTCACTAGAAGTTTAGCTGTTTCGAAGGCATAGTCCCAAAACTTTGCATCTAAATGATGTTTTTATACCATGCATTCGTAGAATGAAATGGTATATTAAAGTCGCCAAAATGTATGTAACAGGGAGAAGGAAGCTTCTCCGACCCTATAAAGTATATATATTCTTGATCAGTATCAATAGCCGAGTCGATTGAGACATGTCCGTCTGTCTGTCCGTCTGTCCGTCTGTCCGTCTGTCCGTCTGAAGAATCATCGAGATCTCAGAGACTATAAGAGCTAGAGCTACCAAACTTGGCATGTAGACCCGTTTGCTCTGCAGGCAGATCGAGTTTATTTTTTTTTTTTGCCCCGCCCCCTTCCGCCCCCGCTATTTGAAAAACAATATTTTGAGCCTCCATATCTCGGGAACTATAAAAGATAGAGCTTTCGGATTTGGACATTAGATGCGTGCAGTGTGCACGCAGACCAAGTTTGTTTCAAATTTTGGCCACGCCCCCTTCCGCCCCCGAAATTCGAAAAATTCGATTTTCAGCCGAAATATTTATCGTATCGAAATTAAATTTGGCACACTAATACATGTCACGTATATCTATCATCCCACCAAATATCACAAGAATCGGAATAAAAATAGCCGAGTTATACATAGAAACGTTTTTGACCCATAGCGGTGCAAGGCAGATGCACGCGAAAAAGAGCGAGATAGCATATGCTGCAAATCACCGATTTGGTCGGGGGGCGCTAAAGTGCTCGTTTCCACAAAAGAGAGATAGCATTTGAAAGAAATTTAATATATATCTCTTCACCTAATGCATGGTATATCCAAGTCGGCCCGGCGACTTACTTACTTTATTAGTTTTGAGCATGAAGACGGGGCATATTAAATTTGCACCGAGTCCTGTGATTTCGGCAGATTCATGCGGATTCTAGAAAAAATTTCTTGATATATTCCCATTATTAGACGTTCTAATTTCACCAGATTTTGTTTTGACGGCAATTAATCCCAATAAATTTCGAAAGTCGGACTGAATTCTTTTTTCCTTTTATGTATTATTGAAGTTATTAATCGAAAACTCTATTTTCGACTGATGGTTCCTATGGGAAATGTGTGATACAGTTGTTCGATCCGGATGAATTCGAGATATACAATGCCTGTAGTATATACCAGACTTCGTGCGAAATTTTAGCTCCAGACCTTTAGTGTTCTAGGAGGAGAAGCTGTTGATCCAGGTAGACGGCCAATCGCATTTTGTCATGCTAATCAAGAATATATGTATTTCATTTGGTCAGAAAACGATTCTCCCTTCGTTGCACACTTTTGACCAAAATGAATATATTCTTTTTGTAAAAAATGTCACTTTTTTACTTTGATCGCTGCCAAGCTTGTTAAGTTTGTATTTAATATACACATATTAATATCACCATATGAAAGCCTTTCAATTTACGTGTCTCTTATGTTGGTGGAAAATATAATTTACATAGTTACTTACTTAAATTGTATATATGTAAATTGAAAATTTTTTTAAAATCATCCAAACTGATTATGAACATAAATATATACACAATACATCATATTCCTTGATTTCAAAAGAATCGGATAAACATAACTAGTGATTTTTTCAACACAAAATTTAACTGAATAAACACATACATAAGCAGTTAAGTTTTTTTTCGAACTTTGTTTTTTTTTTTTTTTTTTTTTTTTAAGCGAATGGACACAGAAAAAGTTTTATTTTAACGAAAAATGTTATGAGGAACATAGTTTAGCAACATATGCCCATCATAACAACTAGCAACATGTAGAATAAACAAACACGAAACATGTGTCAGCAATGGCTGCATTGCCGTCTGCAAAACAAAGGCACGCCAATATAAAATCAGCAATGCATGTAGAATGTGGACAACAACAAACATAAATTAAATTCGGCCAGAAATATACAAAATTACCTATATAAATGCAACAACAATAACAAAAACAAACGCAAAACAAAATCGTTCAAAATCACAATAACACAAAAAACAGCAAATGAGGGCAATACACTGTGATTTGTATAAACATAAGAAAATGTTAGATTAAAAATGTAAATATCAGGGTTCAGGAAGTATTCTTGAACCAAAATAAAGACATCAGGAGATATCCTTGAGAGGAAATATCCGTGAACAGGTTTTGAGGGAACATTCTGGAAGAATATTTTGAGTTCAGGAAGTTTCCTTGAATCAAAAAAATGATCACATAAAATATCCTTGACATGAAAAAGTTCAGGAAATATCTTTAAATGGATATTTAAGAGAACAAGGTGTATCCAGGAGGAATATTTTGGGTTCAGGAAGTAACCTTGAACCAAAATAAGGAACCATCAGGATATATTAACGACTCCAAGGACGAAAAAGGGTCCTTACAATGGTTAATGGTAATGGTTAAGAGCTGCAACGGTATACAAGCTTCGGTATAGCCGATATCGTTAATATTTTATATTTATTTGTTTGGGTTCACATTTGAGGTTTTTGAAAATATGTATCCTTTTACATTTCACTAGCGAAATCATTAGGAAGTATCTTGAAGTTGTGTTGACATAAAATGTCACGCACTTGAATAGGGACAAGATGTTTTAAATCAATTTGGAACTTTTTAACAAAAAGAAGTTCAGCGATACAATTTAAATGGATTGTTTGAACTTTTGAATGTTCGAAAGTTCTTGTCCGGACGCTATAGCTATCGGCACAAAGAAAGCGTTTGAGTTGCAGAACAAAAGTGCAAAAGTAAAGCAAGAAGAGAGCAAGAGCAAAAGAATTAACAAAAACAACAACACCGCCTAGGGAGATTTTGTTGTATGTTAATAAACGTTTTGTTAAAATTTGATTTTGCGTTTGCACAAGTAAAGAACCAACAAAAACCAAAACGCGAAATGGAAATAAAAAAATCGGAAATTATTTCAACTATGCCGAATTGAATATTGAGAAATTTAGGAATTTTTTGTCGCGAGGAAAAAAATAAAAGTTTATAAGCGTAAAAAAAACACGTCCGTCTTCGTCAACGAGTGAAACGATTGGGAATCGCTGGAATCCCTGTAAACTTGCTATATATCGAAATACAATTTTAGATAATTAACGTAGTTACAAATATTATAATTGTGAGGAGTTAAGAAGAGAATCGATATCGTTAATATTCAAAACATAAGTGATACCAAAGTAAGTTCTCCTCCAACACATACATATATTTATATGTATTTAATATTTATATACAAATTGTTATACCCTTGCAGAGAGTATTAGAAAATTGGTCAGATGTTTGCAACGCAGATAAGGATCGTTTCCAACCCCAAATATATACATAAGTATATATATTCTTGATCAGCATGCGAAGCCGAGTTGATATACCCATGTCCGTCTGTCTGTCTGATCTTATGCCAACTAGTACAATAGATTAGGAGCTATGTCTTTCTAAGTTCGTATAAAAGCTACCACTATATCATAAGTATAACTGTCTAAAGCAAATAGGTATAGGAGCGGAACAAATTCTAAATTTCTCACCCACACCCACATGGAGAGTAAGTTAGAGGCGATTAGTTAACCTAATACTTCTACTATAGCTGTCCACAAGCATGGCATTTGCCACTATGGTACTATGGGGGAGCAGCGAGATAAATGAAAGAGGTGATTCCTTGTTCGATTTTATAATAAACAAGAATAACAATATCTGCATCTAAGGAAACGTGCCTACATTTATTTTTCCCTGCCAATTACAATACGTACTTACTTAACTTTCTCTAATCACAACGACATATGAATCAGCATCAAATTTAGTTAACTAAGATATTTTATGTTTCACTCGTTGACGAAGACGGAGTTGTTTTTTTTTGCGCTTATAAACTTTTATTTTTTTCTTAAATTTCTTAATATTCAATATTCAATTAATTTCCGATTTTTTATTTCCATTTCGTGTTTTGGGTTTTTTTTTTGGTTGTTTACTTGTGCAACCGCAAAATCAAATTTTAACAAAACGTTTATTAACATACAACAAAATCTCCCTAGGCGGTGTTGTTGTTTTTGTTAATTCTTTTGCTCTTGCGTTTTAACATCTTTCCGTAACAACTTACTCTCGCGCCTACGCGTACAAATTGTTGTTGCATGTGTTCAATTAGACGCGCTCTTCCGCTCTTTCCTATTACTTATTGTTCGCGCTCTCGTCTATTTCCTTTCTCGCGTCTTAGGGACACGTGCTTTCGTTTTGTGCTTTTGTTTGTAAGCTTTAAATATTAACCCTTGTGCTCACATCTGGTCAGTATAATTATATTTTTATATTATTTTCTTCAATTTATTTAAAAAAAAAAAATTATAATGTCTGTCTGCTCCAAAAGAAACTGCAAAGTTTCCACCGAGGCTAAAGATTGTCATGATTATATCTTCTGTTGGTTGTGTGAGAATCCCGTACATGTAAAGTGTGCGGGTCTCACACCGAAGATTCAAGACACTATTCAAATCGGTGGAGGCTTGAAGTATGGATGTGATTCTTGCCGCGGTATCGAGAATGAGATGCGGACTTTTATGAAGCGGACTAGAGATGGCTTTACCACTCTGAGGGCTGGTTTTAATAAACTCCAAGTGGAGTTTATGTCGTTGGAGGCTCAGTTTAGTAGCCTAAAGCTATTAAATGAGTCGCCTAAACGGAAAAAGACCACTCCTCGAGTGCATCTCATGCTCCGCCGGCGTCTCTTCTCGTCCCTGGCGGGTCTCATGCCATATCTTAACCCAGTAATCAGCGCCTAATATCGTTTAAAAGCCCGGTAATTCCGGGCATATCGCCTGGTAGTAACCTCGCATCTAATGCGATAGTAGGCGTAGTATCCGATTTGTCCGGGTAATCTTCCAATCGAATGGAAATTGCCGATAGTTTTATCATGCGAGGCCCTGTTAGTGGCTTTGCTGCATCAGCAGTTGCAACTCCCAATGTTGCAGCTGCTGTTGTAGCACAGCCGCCAAGGGATCTTATTGGTGTTACACCAAAGGAACATGTATTTGTTTCTAGGCTTGCCCCTGAAGTCACATCTGATGATGTTATAGCCTATATTCGGTCTGTGGTTAAAGACCCGAATGTTGCAGTGGAAAAGTTTAAATTTTCGTATGCCCGTGACATTTCGTCATTTAAAATAAGTGTTTCTGCCAACAGTTTTGACACTATATGTCATAAACGTTTTTGGCCGGAGCACATTATAGTTAAAGAATATACTGTGAAAAAGAAAAGTCGGCCACCGATTCGCCTGCCAAGTTCTGCTCAAGCTACTAATACGGTTTCGGGCACACCAGCATCTGCTGCTGTGTCAAAAAACTAGATTCGTCCCTCAATCTGGGTTACCAGAATGTGAGAGGACTGAAATCAAAACTTACTAATCTCTATGTAGATAGCCTTTCTTTTACGAATAACATTTTAGCTTTTACGGAAACGTGGCTAAAACCTGACATTGCTGATGCATCTGTTTTTGCTTCAAAATTTTCTGTCTTCAGATGTGATCGAACTCCTCGCGTGGGTTTGATTGCTGTTGATGCTGCTTTACCATCTGAACAGATTCAGCCTTCTTATAATCAGGAGATTGAGTTTGTCAGTGTTAAGGTAGATTATCAATCTTTTCCGCCTACATCACTTGTTCTTATATTCCACCGCAGTCTGACATGGTGGCTTATTTAAATCATTTAGAGGCAATTCGATCTGTCTCTGCTTTAACTTCTAATCGTGATATTCTCATTGTTCTAGGTGATTTTAATTTACCTTCTATAGCATGGTCCCTTGCAGATTAGTCTACTATACTGTTGCCTTCCACGTCACATGACTTTGTTGACGGCTCTATCTCAAGTCAATTCAGTGTGTAATATAAATGGATGATCATTAGATCTGATATTTGTACTTGATCCTTCCAATTGTGCTGTTTTCAGGATTGGACCTTTTGTTCTTCCGGAAGATAAATTTCATCCTACTTTAAATTTAACAATTGATCTACCTTTTCTTCCACCACTACTTTGTGCTAATATGATACCTCGAACCCGATGCTTTCGTAAAACAGATTTTTCTAATCTTAATGATTTCATTCTTGCTACGGATTGGTCTTTTCTGTACAATTGTATAGACATGGACTCAGCTATTTCTTTCTTTTATAGTACACTTGATTCACTTTTAGATAATTGTGTTCCTTTAAAGAGACAGGTGGTTTCTAATAAGACTCCTTGGTTCTCTCGGGAGTTATCCAACTTGAAAACTGTGAAGTCAAGATGCTATAAGAAGTTTAAAAAAACTCGCCGTTCGTCTGATTTCATTCTGTATTCTGTTGCTCGCTCGAGATTTATGGTCCTTAATATGCAATGCTATAAGGATTATCTACGGCGCTGCAAATGTCAGTTTTCTCGCGATCCTTAGCAATTTTATAACTTTGTCAATACTAAACGTAAGACATCAGTTTATCCGTCTTCCTTGTCGTTTGAAAATAATAAAGCTTACACTGATCAGGCAATTGCCGATATGTTTGCTGATTTTTTCAAGACTGCCTACTCCTCAACGGAATATCATTCAAGACTTCCGTATCCTTATCAGTTAAAAAAGTCGAAATGTATTTTTAATCCAGTGATTGATGAAAGTTTGCTTCTCAGCGTGCTTAATTTAGCGAAACCTGTGTATTCACCAGGTCCTGATGGTATACCTGGTTGCGTACTCAGGTTTTGTGCAAATGCTTTATGTAAGCCAATTTCAAAGTTATTTTTGTTGTCTGTTGACTCGTCCTCCTTCCCAGCTATTTGGAAGGAATCATATATTATATATCTCCATAAAAATAGTAAAAAGTCCGAAGCTTCAAACTAAAAGGGGTATTTCCAAATTGTCTGCTATTCCTAAAGCTTTTGAAAAGATAATTACTTCTCAATTGCAACACTTCTGTAGGTCTATCATTTCGACATCCCAGCATGGGTTTGTGAAACGTAGATCCACTACCACTAACCTTTTAGAATTCACTTCTTTAATAATCGATGGATTTTGAAATGCAAAACAAACTGATGTCATATATACTGATTTCAGTAAGGCTTTTGATTCTGTTAACCATACGCTTTTGCTTATTAAGTTGAGCGACATTGGCTTTCCGCCAACTTTTCTCTGTTGGATTCGCGAGTATCTAACAAACAGAACACAGAAGGTACTTTTTAATTCTTCCTTTTCCAGTTCCATTTATGTGACGTCTGGGGTGCCTCAGGGTAGTCATCTGGGCCCTCTGCTTTTTACACTCTTTATTAATGATCTTCCCTTAGTTATGATACATTCGCGTGTGCTTATGTATGCTGATGACGTTAAGCTTTGTTTTAGTTATAAAGATATGATTTCGCCTGCTTGCTTACAAGCCGATCTTAATAATTTCGAGTCTTGGTGCCGGCTCAACTTGTTAAACCTCAATACTACTAAGTGTAAAGTAATGACTTTTCATAGAACTTCTCCTCAACTGGTAACCTATTTTCTTAATCATAGTCCATTGGAACGTCTAACTGAGATGAACGATTTAGGTGTGCTTATGGACAGCAAACTAACTTTTAATACCCACATTTCCAAAATGGTCGGTAAAGCAATGGGTGTTCTTGGTTTTATAAAGCGGTGGTCGAAGGAATTCACCGACCCATATATAACCAAGATTCTCTTCACATCACTTGTACGGCCTATTCTAGAGTACGGTTCTTGTGTATGGTCGCCTCAGTATGAGACGCACCAAACTAGAATAGAATCTGTACAGAAACAATTTCTGCTTTTCGCTCTTCGTGGCTTAAACTGGAATCGCAATGCCAATTTGCCTTCGTACTCCAATAGACTTCTTTTGATTAACCTTCCTTCTCTCACTAACCGTAGAATTGTGCTTGGTGTAATCTTTATGCACAAGCTTTTGAATGGTGATATACATAGATTACTTCGATTTTATGTTTCTTGTCTTCGTCCACGCGATAACGTGTCGTACGTTATGTGACTGCGCCCCTCGGTCGGTTGGGCGTGAGGTGGGCGGAACGCCTGGGACTCGCGCGTAAAAAAAAAGTAAAAAATAAGATTTGTGCATTAACTAACAACGCTTTCAACAAGGTCTATGCTAGCAATATTCTAGTCTTCTATTCTTATATTCTTGTAGGAATTCCGATATATATCTAGATAAATAAAAATATCGGACTCTCGCATTCTAATTACAAAAGTAATAAAAATTATTGAATTATTTAGGGCAAACTTTTAAATTAATTAGGGCACACGTTGAGGAAATTCAGATTTCTGTTACTTTTCAGTATGTCGTTGGAACCC
This sequence comes from Drosophila sp. 14030-0761.01, assembly GCA_018150735.1. Lineage (NCBI taxonomy): Eukaryota > Metazoa > Arthropoda > Insecta > Diptera > Drosophilidae > Drosophila > Drosophila sp. 14030-0761.01. Next base: position 31,138,677 of record JAECWO010000031.1, read on the forward strand.
AAGTACCAAGTTTTAGGACCGATGTTTACAAACTAATCATTCGCGTCTATTCACTCAATAAACAATGTAAATGCCACGAACGGGATTTGAATCCGCATCTTTCGTTTCATTCGTGCAGTCCAGCCAATTGCCAAATACTTAGCATGTCAAGTCACTTCAGCGACATAATATCATAATCATAATTTTATAATCTGTTTACTTCTTATTTGTGTGTGTATTCAGTTAAATTATGTTGATTTCCTTGAAATCCAGGAATATGATGTATTGATGTTGGGTATATAAACTCGTCTTCTCATGTTAATCAAATTCAACGGAAATGCACGATTTAGACAACTGTCAGTCGAAAATAGAGATTAGATCAATAACTTCAATCTTTTTTACGGGATTATCATATTTATTATATATTTATATATTTAAAAGATCAGACTGCTATGTCATACCTCGGATAGGAACGATCGGACCAAAAATGCCCCGTCTTCAGGCTCAAAAGTAAATGATGCAAAGTTTTGGGACTATGCCTTCGAAACTACTAAACTTCTAGCGAATAAATATCCAAGGTACTACTGTATTCCTCCGACTGTTCACAAAGTATTAGTCCACGGGTCTGACGTCATTAAACATTGCTTGGTGTCAATCGAAGAGCTTTCTGATTAGCACGGACGTACGTCCCTATCTCACTTCAGTCTTTTTTACGGGATTATCATTATTTATTATATATTTAAAAGTCCGCGCCAAATTTGATCAAGATCAGACTGCTATGTCATAGCTCACATAGGAACGATCGAACAAAAAAAGTTTTGGTTGTAATGTAGCTGTCAAACAAATAGACAAAAGATCTTTTCATTTTGCTATTTCTATTTAGACATTGATTAACATAAATTCTTGCAAGTGTATACAAACACCGGTATGACCGTTTTTTTAAGGGGTAATACCACTGTAGAATTTTCAAAAAACGTTTTTTTTATCAGCTTGAAAAATAGTTTAGGTAGCCTAGAATACGTTGGAAAAAAAATTGGAACAAAAAAAATGTTTTTTCCCCCTCATTTTGACCTTTTTTGGGCAAGCGCCCCATATGAAGATATGACATGTTGAAACTTTGAACGCGTTTATCTCAAAACACACTTTTTGAAATCGGCACGCAGCACAACTCAAACAGTTTTCAAAATTTTTGCTTTATATTTTGACCATATCTTCAGAACGCCAATACGCAGTGAAACACGTACGGATATTTCGATTAATTAATTAGGTGATTTTTAATCACCAAAAAAAATTGTTGTTTTTTAGGTGCAATTTCGACTTTGTCCTTCAAAACTCCGCCAAATCCACAAAAATCAAAATGTTTTAAAATCCGTACGTGTTTCACTAGATATACTTAGTCATTAAGATTGACAGGATTTTTTTTTCCTTGTAGGATCAAATTTACACCACTTATGCTGCGTGCTGCGGAGGCATGTTTGCGAAACTCCCCTCAGGGCGCCGGCCATAGCGCCGCCATTTTGTTTTTTTTTTTTGGATTAAAAAAATATTTTGTATACTTAAATATATGCTTAACAACATACTCAAATTTCATTCAATTACTCCCATTCCTTCTGGTCTAAAAAAAATTGCGAAAAAACGCTGAAAACAAGACAGTTACAGTGTAACCCCTTAATTCTGATTTAACCCAAATGTATATATGTATAATCATCAAAAAATTTATGACATTTCTCATGTAAATAAATGTATATAAATATTTGATATCATGTTGTTCTCTAAAAAAAACTCTTTTGAACTTCTTTTGAATTAACACCCAACTGGTAATTTTCACCGGCTGCACTATGGTCCCAAAGTCGTTTTTTTTACATTAATTAGGAAAAAAAATATATTGATTTACAAAAAAAAAAATTTTTCCAATTGAGTACACCCCACAAACCAAAGAAATTAAAGTATCAAATAAATAGTGCAGCCCTAAAAGTTTTCTTAAGCCATGAAAGTTTGCTTTTGATTCTCTGCGCACGTGGCTTGAAGAAAGTACAATTTAGTGATCTTCCGTTTTGCTTTGTATCATCAAAAGTAATAGTCCAGTATATAAAAATTACAATGGAAAATGTAGCTCCAGGTTTGTTTTACTCGATTGTCTATGTATTTTCTTGTTTAGATGTGTTTTGTCCTTTATTTTATGTGTTTTATGCTGTGTTGTTTTTAGCGTCCGTAACCTAAAATAATTTTAATAAAAAAATTGAGGGCTGTGCCACGCCCACTTTTCCTAGTCCAAGTTTCTACAGTTTTTATATAATCGAATGCAAAAAACCAGACAAAAAAATCTTTCTCAGTTCTTTAGCTATTAATTTATGTAAAAAAAACGACTTTGGGACTATAGTGGGCTGGTAGAAATAAGTATAGAACGAATGCTGGTGTTCTAGTCCTAATATTCACAATTTTTTTTAATACTAATGAAAAAATTTTCATTTAAATTATTTTATTTTAATGCCAATGAAAACAATATTTATTAAAATTATTTCTTTTTCAATGCTAATAAAAAAGTAATGATAATGCTTATAGGCCAAATCTGCTACATATCAAGCATAGTTTTATATAACATATTTAAACATGTAATAAATTTTGTTTTTTTTGGGAATGATATAAGATAGAAATGTATAATTTATTTGCAAGTATTGATATTTAATCTGCTTCCAAAACACATAAAACACTTAACAAAATCAAACTAGTTTTAGCGTTGAAGTAATGGTATGGCCTTGCAAATTCTAGCGTCGTCCGATGATGATAGAACTTGGTGGTTTTTGAAATAGCTATACAGACAACCTGCTCACTTTTTGTTTGCTTTCAAATGCTAAAGGTCTGCTTTAATTAATTTTAAAACAAAATCTTATGTATATTAAGTGCTAATGATATATGTATCTTCATATGTAATGGACGAATTCTTAAAATGATAAGCAGGAAAATATGAAACTTCTCTTCGTTCGAAAATTTCAACAACAACGCACAAATTTTTTTACCAATGATAAACATTAAATCTACACACCCTTCGATTTGCACATTTAACATTTTTTTTTTTATTATTATACATATATCTGTGTTTTATATGCACTTAAATGAACAAATCCTCTACTCAGTAATTTTAACGACAATGTGCCCCAATGACCCCCTGACTTATAATGGCAACCATAAGAACATAGTTGACATCAGGTAAAAATAAAGTAAGTAAGTCGCCGGGCCGACTTGGATATACTATGCATCAGGGGGAAAAAAACTACTTACATCGAGTTTATAAAACTAAATTCGTATATTAAATTTCTTTCGTATGCGCGATTTCTAACATATGCTGTCTCGCTCACTCTTGTGTATGTGCACTTTAGCGCTCCATCGGCCAAATTCGCCCTTGCACCGTACAAATCGGCCATTTTTATTCCGATTTTATGAAACTTGGTGGAATGAAAGATGTCCATAACATGTATAAGTGTGCCAAATTAAATTCCCATACGATAAATATTGCGAGAGAAAATCACTTTTTATTGAATTCCAGAGGCGGAAGGGGACGTGCCAAAAAAAAAATTTGGTGAAATGATAGATGTTCATAAGATCCATGAGTGTGCGAAATTAAATTACGATACGATAAATATTACGGGAGCAAATCGCTTTTTATTAAATTCCGGAGGCGAAGCGGATCTGCGTGCATACTGAACACATCTACTGTCCAAATACGATAGCTCTTGCTTTTATAGTTCCCGAGATATAGGAACTCAAAACAGCGCGGGCGGAAGGGGGCGTGGCAAAAAAAAAACAAACTTGATCAGCATACACACCAAACGAGCTTACATTCCAAATTTGGTGGCTCTAGATCTAGGCACTCTATCGGACGGACATGTCTCAATCGACTCGGATATTGATACTGATCAAGAATATACATACTTCATAGGGTCGGAAAAGCTTCCTTCTGCTTGTTACATACATTTTGGCGACTTTAATATACTATTTCATCCTATGGATTCATGATATAAAAATAGGTTTTAAAATATCTTAACCATTTGCATTTTTCCAAAAACTTTTTTGCACCAAAATGACGCAATGCCTAGTCTAGTTATTTTGTTACCAGCAAAAAAAATTTAAGCCTGTTTAAATAATTAATATATTTAGTATAGATGTAAAAGGATCTAAAACGAAATTATGAATTTGAAGGCATTTTTTCACTTTTCATGACCCCAACGTTTCGTTTCGGCGTTTTACATTCCAAACGTCGCCAAAATCTCTAGGGTTTTCTGTGACACCCCCGACAGGGTCGGAATACATTTTATGGGTCCAGAGCTTCTTTGCTTTAACCTTCACCATGTTTGCCCCATTGTTGGAACTAACCAAAAATAGCCCAAATAGTTTGTTTGCTCTTATTAATTTGCAAACTAGTAAAAAAGAACAAAAGGTGTCTTAATTTAGGTGAAAGTGAGTAATTGTAATGTGAATCTAGCTCAATTAGTTTTTTTTTTTCTGTGCGCTAATAAATAAGGGTGTGATTTTAGAATCTTAATAAAGTCCGTCACATCGCTACTTTAAATTTTTAAACTATTTTTAAATTTTTCACTTGCAGCATACTTACAGCCATGAGTTTTCATATGTGCTCGCAAATTACATGCCAATGCAAATTTTTTATTACATACTTCGCAACCATGGGGCTTATCTCCTACAAATATTATTCAAAATTCGCATATATATAATTTTATGTAATTGTCCATAATAGTCATGTTACCTGTGTGAAGGAATAAATGATTTTTTAAATTTGTTTGCTTTGAGAAGCCACGGAAGCATATTGTGCACTTAAATGGCCAAGATCCACTATGAACGTACATGTGTGATTTTAAATCGCCGGGTGTTGGAAATGATTTGGAACATAAATTACATTTGTGAGGTTTTTCCTTAAATAACACGATAAATTGATAAATGAGTCAATCGAAGTTGAAACATTTTAAATTTAAAAACACATACCTTTATATGAGTCATCCGATGATAATAGAGATTACTACTTGCAGTGAATCGCTTTCCACAGATTTGACACTGATGTGGTTTCTCGCCTGAATGAATTCTCCTGTGTGCGATAAGTCAAACAATTAGTTATAATTAGTGTACACCGAAATAAAAGAGCTATAATAATTACTTATGTGTGTTTAGAGAACTCGATGTACTAAATGCTTTACCGCATACCAAACAGATATGTGGTTTTTCACCTGCAAAGAATACACAAATAAATTTAAATTAATAAATTAATCATTGCTAAATATACTATAGTATGAGTTCTTGCCATTGTTTAGCGGACAAGAATTGACCTCATTGTGATTATTTCTCAAATTAGAAAAATGTTATCCATCTGCGATAGTTGAATATCTACTTCAGATGTTTGAATACATTGTGTCATACCTTAATTTCTGGCATATAAAAGTCGTCAACTTGTATCTAACTTCTCATATATTTTGAGCATCATTTACGCAAAAAAAAAAAACTCAAAATTAACCGTTCCAAATCGGATTTTCTTTATTTGGCCCTAACATAATCGGCATAATTGGCCCTAACATAATGGATCGTCATCTGCAATCACCGCCATTTTAGAAGAGAGTTATTGTGATACATCTTAAAAATAAAACATTAAACATAATATCAGGGGTGTCACAGAAATCGCTAACGCCCCAAAATCGCCCCAAACGCACAGAAACCTCTTTTGACAGTTTTGAAAAGTTACAAGTTTTTCTCCAACGTTTGGTTAATTTTGCGCTTACAGCAAATTATGTTGAAAAAAGAATGGTGTTGAAATAAACTTTGATTATTTTTGGATGGAATTGCATTCAAATAATCGCTGGCAATATTTGTGTTCATATATTATTTATTATTTTACGAAAACGCCTGTGAAAAAATCAAGCAAGCGTCGTTTTTGCTTAAATCACCCATAAGCAAGGCTGCCATCCTGCTGAAAACGGCAGAAACTTATTTTCGGACAAAACATTTGTGTTTCCAATTTTAGTTTGTTATATGCCACAAGTAAGCACAAATTTTATAGATTACGACCAAATTGTGTTTTAAATTGTGTGTAAACAAATAAATTTAATGTAAACGTCGAAAAAATGCACCAAGTTGACGTCTCTGTTTTTATCTTGGCCAGCCAAAGAAGAAGAAGAAATGTAAATGTAAATGTAAAACAAAAAAATGCAACAGTTGCCGCCCTTTTTAAAATGAATTGAAATTTTTTGGATTTCTGATGGATATGGTTTCTAATATGATCGAATAAACTTAATTAAATTTGCATTTAAATATGTGCATCGAATTTTAAATTATTCCACTTGTAATTGAAGATTTGTAAAAATGGAAATCGCTTGCTTAAAAGAAGCAAGAGTCTAGATTAAATAATATTCCCAACGATTTCGCTCACATTTGTTCTAAACATCTCCAGGTCTGCATCCAATGACCTGTTAAACAGAGCTAATACCTAGAAATCGCATGGACGAAATTTTATTTGGGTGTAAAACAGTTGCCATTGTTGCGAAAAATGAATTGTGTAGAAAAGAGAATGTAGACTTACAAACGCAATAGTTAGCAGTTCTCAATGCATTGTATACATCTTGTTGTATTTAATTCATTGTTCTTAAATTTTTGGTTAATATGCCAAAATTTGTTTACAGTTACAAATTTGAAGTAAATGTAAACAAAAGGGTTGTCAAAGCACCGATAATATTGCACGTGATAATAATTTTATAAATTTTGGTGTTGCAGTATGTTAACTGTACCTCCAAAAAATAAGTACATTTTTTCTTGTTATATAACATTAGCAATAATTTTTGGTTTACGAAAAATGTATAACAATTTTAATTCCAAACGTTAGTATTTTTTTTTTTTTGAATTGCACAACCCTATTGCACCTATCGACAATCGAAATACCGAAATAGCGGCGATCGAGTCAGCCGATGTGCCAACCGGTGGCTGTGGCTCCGAAAATGTTGCCGAAAATGAAACGTCGGAGATTTCCACGACACCAACGTTTGGTTTCGGCGTTTTACATTTAAAACGTCGCCAAAATCGCTAGCGTTTTGTGTGACGCCCCTGATATTTAATTTATTTCAAATGCTATCTCGCTCGCTCTTATGTAGACACGAGCACTTAAGCGCCCCCGACCAAATCGGTGATTTCCAGCATATTCTATCCCGCTCTTTTTTGTGTGCATCCGCCTTGCACCGCTTTGAGGGAAAATCGTTTCTATAACTCAGCCATTTTTATTATGGTATTTGGTGGAATGATAGATATTCGTAACATGTATTAGTGTGCCAAATTAAATTATGACGCGATAAATATTTTGGGTGTAAATTTATCGAATTTCGGAAGCGAAAAGGGACGTGGCTAAAATTTGAACTAAACTTGATCTGCGTGCATACTGCACACATCTACTGTCCAAATACGATAGCTCTAGCTTTTATAATTCCCGAGATATCGGGCCTCAAAATATTGTTGCTCAAATAGTGTGGGTGGAAGGGGGCGTGGCAAAAAAAAAACAAACTAGATCAGCATACACACCAAACGAGTCTACATTTCAAATTTGGTGGCTCTAGTTTTTATAGTTGCTGAGATCTAGGCACTCATTCGGACGGACAGACGGACGGCCGGCCAGACAGACGGACATGTCTCAATCGACTCGCCTATTGATACTGATCAAATATATACATACTTCATAGGGTCGGAAAAGCTTCCTTCTGCCTTTTACATACATTTTGGCGACTTCAATATACCGTTTCATCCTATGGATGTATGGTATAAAATTCTAGTTTAGTCCTTCTAATGCTCCTGAAAAATTTCAGTTCTCTAGCATTAAAACTTTAGTTTATGTCAAAAAAAAGTGATAGTGCAATCGCTGCAAATATTTCACAATTTTACCGTGGGTGCATGGTATAAAAATTTCATTGGCATTACTTTTTTCCAATGCTAATGAAATGACAAATGCATTAGAAATGTAGTTAACGAGTTAGACTTCTAATCTCCACGCGAACAGTCGAAATAGGAGCGAACTTATTTACGTTCTCCTTTATCTCTTCACTGTGAGCTTGAATCTGTACGTTAACTACAATCGTTACCCGAGACTGTCGAAAAGTACCAACAAAACTAAGCGTCGTAGCAGCACTGCTGGCGATGCAATTGCATCTGCTTCTCCCACATCTTTGGTCACCCAAACTTGAGGCATCGTTACTGAAACTGCACTCAAGCAATAAGTTGTGGTAAAATTCAATATATTATTTCCAAAAGATCCTACTTATATTCCAGCATGTGCAACTTCTAAGCCCTCCACTAACGATCTTTGTGTAACCAATATAACAAACTGTATTAGCGAGAGCATTTATAGACCTTTCCTGGGACCACCTTTCAGCAGTCATCAAATACTCTAAAAACATAACTCTTATCGAGAAAACGTATCCAATCTTCAAAAAGCTGAGCAAAAAGCAGTCGATAATATGGTCATGCCAAAAGAAGTAAGTTTTGAGAATCCTCCATTATGACTTTCTGATATAGATTTCTGATATAGATCTCCTCCTCCGAGTTTCTTAAATCAAGCTTCCAGAGCACATTTTTGGAAATTCAGGAATACCCTCAATAGACAATGGATACGGTCTCAACAGCCAATTATTAAAGCAAGATGTAATCACCTCATCTATATCATCCGTAGATAGCTATTTATTTTAAAATATCAACAATGGAATAAGAAGCTTAGCAAACCAAACGAATGTAGTAAACCTTTGTGGGACACCACTAAAGCAATCACAAGTAGGAAGCAATATATCCCACCTTACATGAGGCTGATGAAGCTTATCAGGGGTGTCACAGAAAGCTCTAGAGATTTTGGCGACGTTTGAAATGTAGAACGCCGAAACGAAACGTAGGTGCCATGGAAATCTCCGACGTTTCATTTTCTGACTCGATAATAATTACTTAAAATTATTATCGCGCGCAATATTGTCGGTGCATTGACAACCCTAATGCTTACGTTTAATTCAATTTGGCAACTGTTTGCCAAAAATTCAAGAATAATGTATTATATGCAACAAGAAAAATACAATGCACCAATAAGGGGTCTTACTAACTATTGCATTTGTAAACCTACATTCTCTTTTATACACAATTCGTTTCCGAAAAAGGTACCCCATGCGATTTCTCGATATTAGCTCTGTTCAACAGGTCATTAGATGCAGACCTGGTGGTGTTAAGAACAAATGTGAGCGAAATCATTTGCAATAATATTTAATATAGACTCTGCTTCTTTTTTGGCAAGCATTTTCCATTCTTTACAAATCTTCAATTACAAATTGATTTAATTGAAATTCCATGCACATATTCAAATACAAAATTAATTATTTTCGTTCGATCACATTAGAAATTTTATCCTTCAGAAATGCAATAAATTTTAATTCATTTTAAAAAAGGCGGAAACATCAATTACATTTTTTAAAGCTGTTTACATTTCTTCTTCTTCTTTGGCTGGCCAAAATAAAAACAGCGATGTCAACTTGGAGCGTTCTTTCGACGTGTACATTAAATTTATCCATGTACATATGATTTAACAAACTGTCTTAAATTTGGCCACAATATTATTAAATTTGTGCTTGTGGCATATGATAAACTAAAATTGGAAACATAAATTTTTTCTCCGAAAACAAGGGTTTCCCATTTCCAGCAGGTTGGCAGGAGTGCTTTTGCCAAACTGTCCAACTTCTTATGCCAGATTAGATCCAGGGCAATAAAATTACGACCAGCGAAATATATTTTATCCTAAAAAGCGTAAAAACTAAAAAGTCCAGTAGTCCACACGGCAAATATGAAAAATTGTTTAAAAAACGTTCCAGCAAATGCTAGTAGTTAACTTGCTACTTTATACAATTGTAGCTAACAAATACGATATTTCTCAAAACTGTGGAAATTAGCTAAAATTATGCCAATTGTCGAAACAGGAAAACCTCCGGACAAGCAAGCAACATTGTACTATCAAAGGGTAATAAAGCGAATTATTTAATTCATTAAAGTAGTTAATTAGGAATGCCTCTGGTATTATCCAGCGGTCAATCTTAAATGTTAGTAAGTAAGTTATACCATCAGTAGACTTTGCGACCAGCGAAATATATTTTATCCTAAAAAGCGTGAAAACTAAAAAGTCCAGTAGTCCACACGGCAAATATGAAAAATTGTTTAAAAAACGTTCCAGCAAATGCTAGTAGTTATCTTGCTACTTTATACAATTGTAGCTAACAAATACGATATTTCTCAAAACTGTGGAAATTAGCTAAAATTATGCCAATTGTCGAAACAGGAAAACCTCCGGACAAGCAAGCAACATTGTACTATCAAAGGGTAATAAAGCGAATTATTTAATTCATTAAAGTAGTTAATTAGGAATGCCTCTGGTATTAGCCAGGGGTCAATCTTAAATGTTAGTAAGTAAGTTATACCATCAGTAGACTTTGCTAACGACTCCAGAATTGACATACCTTCAACGCTAAGACTAGTTCAATATACAACTAAATGAAGCGAAAAACGATAGGTAAAGCATACATAGGGGTGTCACAGAAAACGCTAGCGATTTTGGCGACGTTTGAAATTAAAAACGCCGAAACCAAACGTTGGTGTCATGGAAACTCTGACGTTTCATTTTCGGCAACATTTTCGAAGTCACAGCCCCCAATTGGCACATCAGCTGACTCAATCGCCGCTATTTCGGTATTTCGATTGTCGCTAAGTGCTATAGGGTTGTGCAATTCAAAAAGAAAAAAATACTAACGTTTGGAATTAAAATTGTTATACATTTTTCGTAAACCAAAAATTATTACTAACGTTATACAACAAGAAAAGATTTACTGATTATGTAAACAAATTTAGGCAATTTAACTAAAAATTCAAGAACAATGAATTAAATACAACAAGAAGAATACAATGCATCGATAAGGGGATTTACGGGATTTACTCTTTTCTACACAATACGGTTTTCGAAACTATGGCAACTGTTTTACCCTCTGTAAGGTATTAGCTCTGTTCAACAGGTCATAGGATGCAGACCTGGCGGTGTTTAAAACAACTGTGAGTGAAATCTTTTAGAATATTATTTAAGCTAGACTCTTGAATATTTTTGGCAAGCATTTTCTATTCTTTACAAATCTTCAATTAAAAGTGAAGTTGATTAAAATTTTTTGCACATATTCAAATGCAAACTTTATTATACCATGCATCCATAGGATGAAATGGTATATTAAAGTCGCCAAAATGTATGTAACAGGGAGAAGGAAGCTTTTCCGACCCTATAAAGTATATATATTCTTGATCAGCATGAGAAGAGAAATTGATAGAGCCATGTCCGTCTGTCCGTCTGTCCGTCTGTCCGTCTGTCCGTCCGTCCGTCTGTCCGTCCGTCCGTAAGAGTGCAGAGATCTCAGCAACTACAAATGTTAGAGTTACCAAATTTAGAATGTAGACTCGTGTAGTCTTGGCGCAGACCAAGTTTATGTTTTTTTTTTGCCACGCCCCCTTCCGCCTCCGGAATTTATTAAAAAGTGATTTTCTCCCGCAATATTGATCGTATCGTAATTTAATTTGGCGCACTCATAGATCTTATGAACATCTATCATTCCACCAAATTTTTTTGCCACGCCCCCTTCCGCCTCCGGAATTTAATAAAAAGTGATTTTCTCCCGCAATATTTATCGTATCGGAATTTAATTCGGCACACTTATATATGTTATGGACATCTATCATTCCACCAAGTTTCATAAAAATCGGAATAAAAATGGCCGAGTTATGCATTGAAACGTTTTGCACTCAAAGCAGTGCAAAGGCGGATATGGCCGGTGGAGCGCTAAAGTGCACACACATAAGAGTGAGCGAGATAGCATATGTTAGAAATCGCGCATACGAAAGAAATTTAATATATGAAATAAGTTTTATAAACTCAAGGTAATTTGTTTTCCCCTGATGCATGGTATATCCAAGTCGGCCCGGCGACTTACTTACTTTATTATTTTTATTCGATCATTTTAGAAACCATATCTATTAGAAATCCAATAAATTTCAAATCATTTTAAAAAATGCGGCGGCAACTTCAATTGTGTTTTGGGCAAAAATGACTCTTGCTTGATTTTTTCACAGACGTTTTCGTAATATAATAACTTAAATATGATAACAAATATTATCGATACCAATTTTTTTTAACATAATTTGCTACAAGCGCAGAATTAACCAAACGTTAGAGAAAAACTTGTAACTTTTCAAAACTGTCAAAAGAGGTTTCTGTGACACCTTACATTTGCATCATCAGAATTAGAGAAAAGGATTCGCCCTTAATTTTGTGTTGCCAATGACTTCAAAATCTAAGATATTAACGTTTAATTAATTAATGTTAGCAGATCGAATAATAGCGGCCTACGTAATGTATACAGAGAAAAATACAGACAACCTGCTCAATTTTTGTTCGCTTCCAATAAGTGACGTAAAGCCTTCTTTAATAAATATTGAACCAAAATATGATCGCTAAAATTGTCAGTTAAGTAATAATAGAATTAATAATCAATAAGTAATAATAACAGTTTTTAAGCCGATTACTTTAAATTTTTTAGTTACCCGTATGTGTTCTCATATGTCTTTTCAAAAGACTTGGACGATCAAAACCTTTCCTGCAGATATTACAAGGAAGCAACGCTCTCACATTTCGCACTATCCGTTTTTTCACCACTTGGTATTTACCAATCGTAGACGAATCTAATGGTGCACAGCTGTCGAAAATGGTATGGTTTATTTGATTGACTAATGATGAACAGAAGTGAACTGTTGAGTCGTTCATTGACAGAATGGAACCTGAAGAATCACTTAATGTTGACTTTCGTTCATCTTCGCTTGAGGATGGAGAAATAGGCAAATTTGGAATTGAGTGCATCAGTGATAAAGAAAGGTCCAGCGGATTATCTAAAAATAACACAAATTGGTTACGGTTTCGTACAGTTTTTTAAGTTTTGAATACAGGAATTACCTTGTAATATGCTGTTCATTGCTTGCCTATATAATGTTAGGTGTAGGCATGAAAAAATGTTTTCCTCCTGCCTTTCAGGTAAATAGTGTACTACGACTTCCTGGTGGGCCATGATTGGCTTTACAACTTCATATAAAGGGTCTCCTTTAAACTTTGTGCAAATAAGATTCACATTTGAGTCAAATAATGTGGAAAATCTCAAAAATCTTATCCAGTTGCAATGCCGTACTTGCTTTCCGTAATAGTCTAATATTTCATCATATAGCCCAAATTGATATCTTATCTGAAGAAAAAATGTTATACATATATTTAACAATTGCACTATGTTCAAACATATTTTTTCTTGTCCTTAACTATTTTAAAAGCTAAAGACTTAAAATAGTGACCGCATATTAGTAACACTAAAATAAAATCTTGTGTGCGTAACACCTTCTAAGTAGCAGAAAAATACTAAACTTTTAAAGTTGTATTGTTTTTGACAATTTGTGACCTATTGGGTTAATACTAGAGTAAACTATTGTTTATCCGACTTGTTCTCAACAAATTGGCATGTTAACAAATTGTGTTTGCACTTTTAAGACTTAAGTAGACCAATGATGTAATCTTTAAACAACAATTTTTTGTTGGTTATCAAATTATATATATCTTATTTCTTGCCCTAAAGCTAAGAGCACGAATAGCTCAAAAAAGAAAATTGAAAGATATCTGCACAGATCAAGCATAAGAGCTACAAAAACCGTCAATTACAGGAGTCATCACTGCGAAGACAATGTTAGGAAGGCTGAAGCGCTTACAGAATAGAATACAATTAGAAATCTCGCGCGAAAAACCATTTATTTGCTAACATACATATGTATTTGTACAATGGTATGCTCAGGCTGGAATACTTCCCAACAAACCGAAAGTCTGCACACCGTCGTTCCATTAGTTTGCTATTTAAGTTCTCAAAAGTACAATGACTTTCGCTGCATGTAGTGGAAGATCTTAATTTTATATCAGTATGCGACGATCAAGGCGACAAGGTACGCTCCAGGTATTCATCATGTTGGTAATGAATGCATTTGATTTCTAGTGTGGTGCAGTGGATAGCACTTCCATAAGATCATAGTTATGCTAATGAAAATGCAAGGCAAGCATTTATGTTTTTGGGCATAATCGATCGGTTACGAACGGTGGCTCACTTTAGCAATAAGTAACAAAGGTAAAAAGACAAAAGACTTTTGTTCAGTTATGATATAAATAAAAAGACTTCCAGTTAGCGAAACAGAAAAATACCTGGCCAGCTAGACAGGCGGCCCACATGGAGGCCAGAAAAAAAAGAACAAAATACCCATCCTTAAGTTTAAATGGGGAACAGCCACAACTCAAACATTAAAATAAGTCATTGCTCTCAGAACCACAACGGTATATGTATAATATACTTACTTTTACATACTTTTTGTCGAGGCTAAATAGACAAATAAACCAAAATTATATACAGTTCGTTCGTCAGTCCTTTCGTAAGAGACCAAAGATCTAAGGAACTATAAAAGCTAGAGCTACCAAATTTTGAATGGTGACTCGTGTAACATATACGCTTATCAAGTATATTTTTTTTGCATTTTAATTTGGAATTTTAATAGATGTTATAAACATCTAATTAGTTTGACAAATAAATCTATTATATGAGTTTAAAAAAGGTTATTTAAAAGGTTATTTTCTTGCTCTAATTTTATTGTGTTGCAATTTGTCGCAATTGGCCCACTGATAAATGTCATGATAGACATTCATTCCACCTAATATCATAAAAATTGGAATAAAAATAGCCGAGGTTTACTTAGGTTTTATACGCAAGGTGCTGCAAGGGCGGATTTGGCCGATGGGTCGCTGAAGTGCTCGTGAGCATATAAGAGTGAGCGAGATAGCATGTGTTAGAGATCGCGGCTTGCGAAAGAAATTTAATATATGAATTTACTTTTATAAATTCGAAGTAGTTTTCTCATTTGATGCATGGTATGAGTCGGCCCAGCGACTAACTTCATTATACCCTTGCAGAGGGTATTATAAAATTGGTCAGATGTTTGTAACGCAGAGAAGGGATCGTTTCCGACCCCATAAAGTATATATATTCTTGATCAGCAAGAGAAGACGAGTTGATATAGCCATGTCCGTCTGTTCGTCTGTCCTTCTGTCCGTCTGTCTGTCTGGTGCTGCGCGAACTAGTCCCACAGTTTTAGAGCTATGGCATTCAATATATATATATATATATATATATATATATAAGCTTTTCTATACAGCCACATGCACATCTGCGATTTTGAATAAGATCGGACAACTATATCATATAGCTGCCATACAAATACAAACGTTAAATGCGAATAACTTCTCTATTTTTTGAACAATCTTATCCAAACTGATTACGTACATAAATAAAAAGGGATTACATCATATGTGTGAATTTCAATTTCAACAATCGGATAAACATAACGCCTGATTTCGACGATGTAAAATTTGCCTATATATACACACACGCATAAGCACTGCTTATTAAGCAGTAAAGCACATATACATATGTGTCAAAATTGCGATTATGTGTGTGTGAATATGAATATCAATCGCTACATTGTCTTGGCACGCTTACTATTTGGCGATTATCTGGCCCCAGCCAATGTATTTAAAATATTTCTTTATAGGATTAAGAAACAAAAAATTTTTTAGGAAATAAAATGTAATGGTCAAGGCTGCAAGGGTATACAAACTTCGGCATAGCCGAAGTTAGCTTCTTTGATATTTTTTAGTTCATAAGGGAAGTGGGCGGGAGTGACAATACCACGGATTTCGCAATATATTGAATTTAAAAAATCTATATTTTTAACATTTAATTGTGATTTTTATACCACGAATTCATAGCACACTAAATACATATGTGTATATTTATATATATTTATATACATATATTTATATTTATATATATAAATGCGAAAGAAATTTAATACATGAATTTACTTTTATAAATTCGAAAATGTTTTTTCATTTGATGCATGGTATGAGTCGGCCCCGCGACTAACTTAATTTTTGGTTCATAAGGGAAGTGAACGAGAGTGAGAATACATCGGATATATATATATATATATATATTCTTGATCAGCATCAACAGCCGAACCGATCTATCCACCCATGTTCGGGGCCTAAATTTGTTAGGTAAGGCAACACGCGAAAACATTTCAATAAATGTATTTGATATTAAAAATTTAGTTTTTTTATAATAGTAGCACTTTTCTCACTTAGTGCATGGTATATCCAAGCCTGCCTGGCAACTTACTTCATTTTCGGTAGGACATTACCAAGGTGCTTATTCTTCGAGTGCTTAATATGAAGGTTCGATTCCCGGTTAAGGGGAAGATCTTAAGATCTACCAACAAAATGCTGAGCTGCTGTCCGCAGAGGGTGATCACTCTCCCATGACTATGGGTATTTTCTAAAATTAAGGCTATACATTACAAAGAAGTTCTCATAGACTTCTTTAATGCCTCAACAATTATTCAAAGCGAGTCTTGTACGAACACATACATTATGTACGTAATAATTTTGCAGCAACGAAGCGTGAAGAACGGAAAACAGATTGTCGAGAGTTACCAGTTGGCTGGAGTGCTCAACGCAAAGCAGATTATCTCACCACTTGAAATTAATTGTGGAAGCGTGAGAATTTTCTCACGGGACTTCACATATTTACAACGTATATGTGAATAGCAAAAGCCAGTAGAATTGAGCATATCCCATTTTTTCTAGTAAAGTATTGCTTAGAATGTGAAACCAACTGCATAATAAAATACTTAAAATTCCATTGTAAACCATATTTTGAATTTGAAATTTATTTCCTATATTTACTCACATCATTATTCTGGCAACAATGGAAGTTATCTATTTTGTCGATACGAATTGTTCCTTGAAATGGATAAAATAGCGATCCTTTTTCAATTGCCGTTGTGGCCCATACAGATAATTGGAGACGGGCATTGTATGCCAATGATGTTTTGGCTAAGGCGAACTCTTTTGGTATTAAAACGCAGGATTCCATTTTTAAGATATTTAAATTTACTGCACATATATTCCATATGTGCTTTCCACAGAAAACTCAAATTCAAAATTAAATTTGTGTAACACTGAACTCATTTTTCATGAAGAACTTCGCGTACCCATTTCATTCAATGCTCGAGAAACACTGCATGATCAGGATGGCTGGTAACAACCATGACCTTCTGAGAGGAAAACGGCAAGCACCTGAAGCACCAATACATATAAACAAAAAGTCGGCTTATGGACAAAACTAGCAAGCAGTCAACGAAATTAAAACACGAGCTCATTTAACTCAATGCTCCACTACGTAACCAAAACAAGATCAGCATTACACAACTTTATAGCTATCAATTGATCTCAGGCAAACTCGTCTCAAATTTTACACTCGGTACTGGCACGAGCATGAGCACCTGTCAGTGCCATTGGCGCTGTGTCGGAGCTGCTCACCTCAAACACACATACATATGAGTGGATGGATGCATACAAAGATATGTTTTTATACAAATGTAGAAGAACAGCAGTTGGCCTTTTTTGTGGGGTACATTAACAGGTAGCTGACTTTTACCAAGCAAAGGGCGTATCCATGGTTGTACAAAGTAAGTGATATTAATAACAGTTACATACTCTCGTAGAAGATAAAATTGTAAAAGTATAAATGTATCAACATTTCTTTTATGTATATAAATAAGCTTGTATGCTATGCTATGTATTTTTATACTCAACTACATATGTATGTATACACCTTCGAAATCTCGTAACACAGTTGCACATGTCGCTAACTTATGCTTCTCAGAAACGCAGCATAAGAATTTCTCACAACTACACAGGTGAACCCATCCGGTTTTTGGCTACTGTAGTACATCCCATTCATAACTGCCTGAATGGATATTTGATCTCAATATTTCACTCAAGACGTCGTTATTTTTTTGTTTTGAGTGAAACGTAGCAAGAAAATTCGTTTCGTTTAGCCAATTATACTTCTATCTCTTTCACTTGAGTGCCTTGAGTGAATAGCTTAGCTCCACCTTCTTTTAGTTTTGAGTTTGCTATAAGTGTATACATACTTAGGCTAATTCTACAACAGCTAAAAATTCAAACGTTGTGTTAGTTTACATTTTGGTTTCAGCATTGTGACCACTGAGTGCAAATTGAAAATGTTCTTTGATATATGTACATACATATGTATGGTTTTAACTTTGGTTGTCTGTATTTACATACATAATAAAAATAATTATTTCAGGTACATTAAAGCCATAATGCCTCATGTAAATGTAAAAAGGACCTTAAAAACACTTTTCGGGCCATAACTACAGCTGTTGAGTTGCAATAATCCTATTATTCATTTATATTATTAATATTACAAATAGTATTATTGATACTCAAGCTACTACTGAATTAGATTTCTGTAGTTCAGATAAATGTCTTTCTTTTTAAAACCTGAAAGTATTTGAAGTATAAAAACGCAAATTTATTATTACACAGGATAATAAATCTACCTTCAGATTTTTTGTAACAGCTCTAGTTGTTGAATTTACATGAGTAAATGATTAACATGGAAATTTTTCAACCGATTTTTATTATGTTTTTTGGGTTGGAGAAAAGGTCAACCTTGCATTATTTTACGATTTTCTAAAACCAAAACTATCGAATTGACATCAAGAAGACTTGAATTGATTTAACATATTAATGTATAGTTTATTAGCAATCGAATGAGATTTCAGAGTTAAAGGACTTCTATAATTTCTTAGCAAAAGTATATCTTAATTGTGTGTATATTGTTATACCATGTATCCATAGTATGAAATGGTATATTAAAGTCGCCAAAATGTATGTAACAGGCAGAAGGAAGCTTTTCCGATCCTATAAAGTATATATACAGTATATATAAAAGATATTGATATAGACATGTCCGTCTGTCCGTCCGTCCGTCAGTCCGTCCGTCCGTTATTTTCTCCTGCAATATTTATCGTATCGGAATTTAATGCAACGTTTTTAAAAAAAATTTCCCAATCAAATGCACCTGGGAAAAAAACGGCTAAAGCCAAACTTAATAAAATTTACAATGCATCATCTCAATATATTGACAAAAACGGCTAAAGCCAACTTAACAAAATTTACGATGCATCATCTCAATATCTTTTTTTTTATTTTAATTAAGGATATAGTTGTAAACTATCAACCTAACAACGGGTTTTTTTTCCAATTCGCGTTTTGGTTTGCTTGGTTGTTTACTTGTGCAAACGCAAAATCAAATTTTAACAAAACGTTTATTAACATACAACAAAATCTCCCTAGGCGGTGTTGTTGTTTTTGGTAATTCTTTTGCTCTTGCGTTTTAACATCTTTCCGTTACAACTTACTCTCGCGCCTACGCGTACAAATTGTTGTTGCATGTGTTCAATTTGACGCGCTCTCCCGCTCTTTCCTATTACTTATTGTTCGCGCTCTCGTCTATTTCCTTTCTCGCGTCTGAGGGACACGTGCTTTCGTTTTGTGCTTTTGTTTGTAAGCTTTAAATATTAACCCTTGTGCTCACATCTGGTCAGTATAATTATATTTTATTATTATTTTTTTTAAATTAATTAAAAAAAAAAAATATAATGTCTGTCTGCTCCAAAAGAAACTGCAAAGTTTCCACCGAGGCTAAAGATTGTCATGATTATATCTTCTGTTGGTTGTGTGAGAATCCCGTACATGTAAAGTGTGCGGGTCTCACACCGAAGATTCAAGACACTATTCAAATCGGTGGAGGCTTGAAGTATGGATGTGATTCTTGCCGCGGTATCGAGAATGAGATGCGGACTTTTATGAAGCGGACTAGAGATGGCTTTACCACTCTGAGGGCTGGTTTTAATAAACTCCAAGTGGAGTTTATGTCGTTGGAGGCTCAGTTTAGTAGCCTAAAGCTATTAAATGAGTCGCCTAAACGGAAAAAGACCACTCCTCGAAGTGCATCTCATGCTCCGCCGGCGTCTCTTCTCGTCCCTGGCGGGTCTCATGCCATATCTTCACCCAGTAATCAGCGCCTAATATCGTTTAAAAGCCCGGTAATTCCGGGCATTGAGGTTACTCCCATATCGCCTGGTAGTAACCTCGCATCTAATGCGATAGTAGGCGTAGTATCCGATTTGTCCGGGTAATCTTCCAATCGAATGGAAATTGCCGATAGTTTTATCATGCGAGGCCCTGTTAGTGGCTTTGCTGCATCAGCAGTTGCAACTCCCAATGTTGCAGCTGCTGTTGTAGCACAGCCGCCAAGGGATCTTATTGGTGTTACACCAAAGGAACATGTATTTGTTTCTAGGCTTGCCCCTGAAGTCACATCTGATGATGTTATAGCCTATATTCGGTCTGTGGTTAAAGACCCGAATGTTGCAGTGGAAAAGTTTAAATTTTCGTATGCCCGTGACATTTCGTCATTTAAAATAAGTGTTTCTGCCAACAGTTTTGACACTATATGTCATAAACGTTTTTGGCCGGAGCACATTATAGTTAAAGAATATACTGTGAAAAAGAAAAGTCGGCCACCGATTCGCCTGCCAAGTTCTGCTCAAGCTACTAATACGGTTTCGGGCACACCAGCATCTGCTGCTGTGTCAAAAAACTAGATTCGTCCCTCAATCTGGGTTACCAGAATGTGAGAGGACTGAAATCAAAACTTACTAATCTCTATGTAGATAGCCTTTCTTTTACGAATAACATTTTAGCTTTTACGGAAACGTGGCTAAAACCTGACATTGCTGATGCATCTGTTTTTGCTTCAAAATTTTCTGTATTCAGATGTGATCGAACTCCTCGCGTGGGTTTGATTGCTGTTGATGCTGCTTTACCATCTGAACAGATTCAGCCTTCTTATAATCAGGAGATTGAGTTTGTCAGTGTTAAGGTAGATTATCAATCTTTTCCGCCTACATCACTTGTTCTTATATTCCACCGCAGTCTGACATGGTGGCTTATTTAAATCATTTAGAGGCAATTCGATCTGTCTCTGCTTTAACTTCTAATCGTGATATTCTCATTGTTCTAGGTGATTTTAATTTACCTTCTATAGCATGGTCCCTTGCAGATTAGTCTACTATACTGTTGCCTTCCACGTCACATGACTTTGTTGACGGCTCTATCTCAAGTCAATTCAGTGTGTAATATAAATGGATGATCATTAGATCTGATATTTGTACTTGATCCTTCCAATTGTGCTGTTTTCAGGATTGGACCTTTTGTTCTTCCGGAAGATAAATTTCATCCTACTTTAAATTTAACAATTGATCTACCTTTTCTTCCACCACTACTTTGTGCTAATATGATACCTCGAACCCGATGCTTTCGTAAAACAGATTTTTCTAATCTTAATGATTTCATTCTTGCTACGGATTGGTCTTTTCTGTACAATTGTATAGACATGGACTCAGCTATTTCTTTCTTTTATAGTACACTTGATTCACTTTTAGATAATTGTGTTCCTTTAAAGAGACAGGTGGTTTCTAATAAGACTCCTTGGTTCTCTCGGGAGTTATCCAACTTGAAAACTGTGAAGTCAAGATGCTATAAGAAGTTTAAAAAAACTCGCCGTTCGTCTGATTTCATTCTGTATTCTGTTGCTCGCTCGAGATTTATGGTCCTTAATATGCAATACTATAAGGATTATCTACGGCGCTGCAAATGTCAGTTTTCTCGTAATCCTAAGCAATTTTATAACTTTGTCAATACTAAACGTAAGACATCAGTGCATCATTGTCGTTTGAAAATAATAAAGCTAACACTGATCAGGCAATTGCCGATATGTTTGCTGATTTTTTCAAGACTATCTACTCCTCAACGGAATATAATTCAAGACTTCCGTATCCTTATCAGTTAAAAAAGTCGAACTGTATTTTTAATCCAGTGATTGATGAAAGTTCGCTTCTCAGCGTGCTTAATTTAGTGAAACCCGTGTATTCACCAGGACCTGATGGTATACCTGGTTGCGTACTCAGGTTTTGTGCAAATGCTTTATGTAAGCCAATTTTGAAGTTATTTTTGTTGTCTGTTGACTCGTCCTCCTTTCCAGGTATTTGGAAGGAATCATATATTATTCCTCTCCATAAAAATGGTAAAAAGTTCGAAGCTTCAAACTATAGGGGTATTTCCAAATTGTCTGCTATTCCTAAAGCTTTTGAAAAGATAATTACTTCTCAATTGCAACACTTCTGTTCCCAGCATGGGTTTGTGAAACGTAGATCCACTACCACTAACCTTTTAGAATTCACTTCTTTAACAATCGATGGATTTCGAAATGCAAAACAAACTGATGTCATATATACTGATTTCAGTAAGGCTTTTGATTCTGTTAATCATACGCTTTTGCTTATTAAGTTGAGCGACATTGGCTTTCCGCCAATTTTTCTCTGTTGGATTCGCGAGTATCTAACAAACAGAACACAGAAGGTACTTTTTAAGTCTTCCTGCTCCAGGTAGTCATCTGGGCCCTCTGATTTTTACACTCTTTATTAATGATCTTCCCTCAGTTATGATACATTCGCGTGTGCTTATGTATGCTGATGACGTTAAGCTTTGTTTTAGTTATAAAGATATGATTTCGCCTGCTTGCTTACAAGCCGATCTTAACAATTTCGAGTCTTGGTGCCGTCTCAACTTGTTAAACCTCAATACTACTAAGTGTAAAGTAATGACTTTTCATAGAACTTCTCCTCAACTGGTAACCTATTTTCTTAATCATAGTCCATTCGAACGTCTAACTGAGATGAACGATTTAGGTGTGCTTTTGGACAGCAAACTAACTTTTAATACCCACATTTCCAACATGGTCGGTAAAGCAATGGGTGTTCTTGGTTTTATAAAGCGGTGGTCGAAGGAATTCACCGACCCATATATAACCAAAATTCTCTTCACATCACTTGTACGGCCTATTCTAGAGTACGGTTCTTGTGTATGGTCGCCTCAGTATGAGACGCACCAAACTAGAATAGAATCTGTACAGAAACAATTTCTGCTTTTCGCTCTTCGTGGCTTAAACTGGAATCGCAATGCCAATTTGCCTTCGTACTCCAGTAGACTACTTTTGATTAACCTTCCTTCTCTCATTAACCGTAGAATTATGCTTGGTGTAATCTTTATGCACAAGTTTTTGAATGGTGATATAGATTCGCCTGAGTTATTATCTCAGGTTAATCTATCTGTTCCATGTAGACCTACCAGAAACTTTATTCCTTTATCTTTGACTCGCTGTACTACTAACTATGCTTTGCATGAACCCTTTCGTGTCCTTTGTGCTGACTACAATCGGTTGTACCGAGCGATCAGCACAGAGTCCTCTCTTCCTATACTAAAAACGTCTATTTTATGTTACTTAGCTCATAATTAACCTTAGTTATTCGATTTTATGTTTCTTGTCTTCGTCCACGCGATAACGTGTCGTACGTTATGCGGCTGCGCCCCTCGGTCGGTTGGGCGGGAGGTGGGCAGAACGCCTGGGACTCGCGCGAAAAAAAAATATGTGCTAAATAATTGGCCACCACTGTAGGAGAAATTGATATAGCCATATCCGTCTGTCCGTCCGTCCGTCCGTAAGAGTGCAGAGATCTCAGCAACTATAAATGATAGAGCTACCAAATTTAGAATGTAGACTCGTGTAGTATAGACGCTCCGCAATATATATCGTATCGAAATTTAATTTCGCACACTCATAGATCCTTTGAACATCTATCATTCCACCAAATTTTTTTGCGATGCGCCATTCCGCCTTCGGAATTCAATAAAAAGTGATTTTCTCACGCAATATTTATCGCATCGGAATTTAATTTGGCACACTCATATATTTTTTAAACTAGATGTTATACATTGAAACGTTTTGCACTCAAAGTGGTGCTAGGCCGAATTTGGCAGGTGGGGTGCTAAAGTGCACACACTTAAGGGTGAGCGAGATAGCATATATGATATCTCTATATATGAATTTAGTTTTATAAATTCCAAGTAGTTTTTGTTACTTCTTTACTTTTATGTGGACTCAAAATGTGCAAATATGAATTAAAATAGTTACAACTTTATGTTTATCCTTTCCTTAGTCGTGGTTTGCCATTTAATAGTAAAAAAAAAAAAACAATGGTTAAAATCCTTAAACTCCAAACAAAATATTTTGGTAAATTCCTACAAGCTCAGCCATCCCAAAAAATAAAAAATAAAATAGGTTGAACGATTATGATGTCAATTCAAGGCGGTGCTTGTATCTCAATAACATGAGCTGATATCACACACTTAAATTAGTAAAGAAAGGTAGATAAACTTATGCAACAAAGAAAGTTTTTGTTATTCTGTTATTAATATTAATCGTCACAAATTTAAAAACTACAAATATTTATTGTATTTCCACTTTCCACAAATTATATAAAATACAAATTTTACTTGTATCCATTGGATGAATTAGTATATACCTTTATATATATATATATAGGCGCCAAAATATATGTAACTGGCAAAGGAAGCATTACCTACCCTATAAAGTGTATATTTTGTTGATCAGCAAGAGAAGAGAAATTGATATAGCCATGCTCGTCTATTCGTCCTTCCGTTCGCCCGTTCGTTCGTCCGTAAGAGTGCACAGATTTCTAGAAATATAAAAGCTAGAGCTACCAAATTTAAAATGTAGACTTGTGTTGGTCAAATTTTTTTTTGTTTTTGCCTCAATAATTATTGTATCGTAATTTAATGGCAAACTAATACATGAGATGACTATCTATCATTCCACCAAATTTCAGCTAGTTATATTGTATGTACGTACTTAGAAACATTTTGTACTCAAAGCTGTGCAAGGGTGGATTTGGCCGGTTAGGCGCTAAAGTGCTAATAAGAGTAAGCGAGATAGCATGTGTTGGAAATCGCGGAAATTTAATATATGCATTTGATGCATGGTGTATCCAATTCGGCCCGGCGACTTACTTACTTTATTTTACATGAATTGCCTTGGTGTGACAGAGAAGGATAAAATAGATATCCCCTTTCAATTGCCGTTGTGGCCCCTACAGATAACTGGAGACAATTATTGAATGTCAATGATGTTTTGGCTAAGGCGAACTCTTTTGGTATTAAAACGCAGGATTCCATTTTTAAGATATTTTAATTTACTGCACATATGTACCATACTATGTGCTTTCCACAGAAAACTCAAATTCAAAATTAAATTTGTGTAACACTGAACTCATTCTTCATGAAGAAGAAGTTTTACAGCAGGGGTATGCACAAAGAGAGCATTTCTGTATGAGTTGCCGAATAAAAATGCCCGCACCGGCTATAGGTGGTGATCCCTGTTCTAGAGATTTTGACAGGACCGAAATTTGCATAAGCTCGATTGAGAGCCATTTACAACAATAATATTTTGTACGTCGTGTTTCTCTTTCTTTTGCGACTTTGAGACGTAAACACGTGAGGTGTGTGCACTTATTGATTATTATTATACTCATGAAGCACACAATAAATTAGATTCCTGCCAAGTTTTATCAAAATCCGATGACTAAATCATATAGCTGTCTTACAAACATATGAAAAAATACAATGCTCCATACCTACATGTACGCGTGCAGTGCTATGGCATGTAGATACTTTGCATTTTGCTACCTCCACTTAGGGATTGAGAACACAAGAACTTGCAAGGGTATACAAACATCGGCATATTGTTATTACATGATTTCGAATTGTACCTTCGGTGTTGCAGTTGTGGTTTGTCTTTGTGATGTCTTATTTTAGAAAAAATCTAAGCGAAATGTTCGTGTATTGTAGAGTGAAAAAGCAATTTCTGCCAAGTTGTGCCAAAAAGTAATTATTCAAATGATTACTCTAGATGGTGCTTTTAAACATTTTGTTAACAGTTTTTGCCCAATTTTGCCCATTCTCTTCATATTTTGTAGTCTAAGGAAAGCTTAAAGTAAGGAATTCTGTCGTAAAAGATGCTTAAATTAATAACATTAGAAGTCAAGAGGACCTATTTGAATTGATAATTGATGGATTGCATTTAAATGCTGTATAAACAAACTTAAAAACTGAAATCAACAAGAAAATAAGGAATTTATACCTTAATAGTGCAAGAAATCTACATAAATGTAATCCGCACTACTAAAATTTTTAAAAGGATGCTATTTTTCATGTATAATTTTTGTCGCGGGGAGAAACAAGGATGAACATCTACAGGACGTCTTAAATCATAAAACTATTATCACCGCGACTATCTTGGGGATCAAAAAAGTTCTCGAACTAGATGCAAAGCCTAAAAGTATGCAAAATGGTCAAATTCTATAGTTTTGATCGAATCGTAATTTCAGTTCTCTAACATTAAAACTGTAGTTTATGCCAAAAAAAGTTAATCTGGCCCATAGTGCCCACGTAGACATATATTCCTCGAAATGTTGTGGCAGACTAATTCAGTTTTGACGCTCTGAAATATTTTTTGGGATGACTTCATCAACCGCTCAGATCCTATACGTGAGACTTAAGACTTTGTCGTCGGCGAACATGCGTGCCCGAAACTGACTTACACACACACCACTTACAATTACCATTTGTTCAACTAATTATGCACTACATGAAATTTTCTGTATCCTCTGTACTGATTGCAATAGGCTTTGTCATGAATTCTTATCCTGCGGTAAAAACTGCAGTCCTGTTCAAATAATTTTTTATTAGAACTATTTTCTTTTCGTCTGCGGTGCAAGGCGGATGCACACAAAAAAGAGCGATATAGCATATGCTGGAAATCACCGATTTGGTCGGGGGCGCTAAAGTGCTCGTGTCTACATAAGAGCGAGCGAGATAGCATTTGAAAGAAATTACATACGAGTATGTACATACATACATATATAAATTTTCACTTGATGCATGGTATATCCAAATCGCCCCGGCGACTTACTTACTTCATTTTATTTAATGAAGCAGCCTCAGATAATTAGAGTGTTTAATCTAAGCAAGCGGAGTTGGCCGGTGGGAGAAAACATGTGTTAGCTTTCGCGACATGCGATTTAATGCGTGTTAATTTCGTCTTTTAAAGTTGAAGTAGCTTTTACACTTGGTGCAAGTCTTGGCACTACTTGGTGCATTTGCAATATTTTCCAGTATAAGAGTAGTCCAAATATTAGGGCCAAATAAAGAAAATCCGATTTGGAACGGTTAATTTTGAGGTTTTTTTTTTTGCGTAAGTGATGCTCAAAATATACATACATATTTGAAGTTAGATACAAGTTGACGACTTTTATATGCCAGAAATTAAGGTATGACACAATGTATTCAAACATCTGAAGTAGATATTCAACTATCGCAGATGGATAACATTTTTCTAATTTGAGAAATAATCACAATGAGATCAATTCTTGTCCGCTAAACAATGGACACAATGGCAAGAACTCATACTATAGTATATTTAGCAATGATAAATTTAATGATTTAAAATTTTATTTTGTATTGTTTGCAGGTGAAAAACCACATGTCTGTTTGGTATGCGGTAAAGCATTTAGTACATCGAGTTCTCTAAGCACACATAAGTAATTATTATAGCTCTTTTATTTCAGTGTACACTAATTATAACTAACTAAAAAAAACCTAATTGAGCTCGATTGGAAAACAATTATTTGTACTCACTTTCAACTAAATTAAGATAACATTTGTTCTTGTTTACTAGTTTGCAAATTAATAAGAGCAAACAAACTATTTGGGCTATTTTTGGTTAGTTCCAACAATGGGGCAAACATGGTGAAGGTATAAAGCAAAGAAGCTCTGCTCCCATAAAATGCATTCCGACCCTGTCAGGGGTGTCACAGAAAACTCTAGAGATTTTAGCGACGTTTGAAATGTAAAACGCCGAAACGAAATGTTGGTATCATGAAAATCTGGGTGCGGAAAACTGCAAGGTCGGATTTGGCCAGTGGGCCGCTAAGTGCACACACATAAGGCTGAGCGAGATAGCATGTGTTATAAATCCCGCATACGAAAGAAATTTAATATATGAATGTAGCTTTATAAACTCGAACTAGTATTTTGACTTGATGCGTGGTATATCCAAGTCGGCACGCCGACTTACTTACTTTATTTAAATTGTGTTTACACGGATAAATTTAATGTAAATGTCGAAAGAATGCACCAAGTTGGCATCTCTGTTTTTATCTTGGCCCATCACAGAAGAAGAAAAAACGTAAACAGCTGTACAAAATGCAATTAAAGTTTCCGCCTTTTTTAAAATGAATTGAAATTTATTGGTTTTCTGATAGATATGGTTTCTAATATGATCGAATAAAAAAATGAATTTGGCATTTGAATATGTGCATGGAACTTTATTTAAATTCACTTTTAATTGAAGATTTATTGTATTATTCCAACTCAATAAATTTGAACACATTTAAGTTGTGCGTTGTCTGAGCGATCTTTATTCAATGCTTCTTAATTCTAAAACAATTGTTCACTATGGCTAAAACGCTTAGCTGCGCTCTTACGGCGCCGGCAGAGAAGCGGTATGCTTATGTATAAACATATGAATATATAAATGTATGAATGCTTATGTTTATGTAAGCATAAGTATATATGTGTCGCTACGGCGGGAGAGTGAGGATGTATCATATTACATATAGGGCCAGAGCGGCCGCGCGTGTGATATTCGCCGACTCAGCAATGTCCAGCACCATGTACTCATGGGTGGTCACGTTGCTTAAGGGCAATGCACTTAAATGTTGCGCGCATAAATATTGTAACAAAGTGCCACAATATTATCAATGTTGCTACATGCTACATGCCCCTCCTTTAGAAAAATAACGTAATTATATGGAGTTATTTTCTAATTCTTATTATATGAAAACTTATTTATTGTTTTTTGTTTGATATTTTGCTCCTTTGAATGTTTGGCTTTGAATGTTTGCTTGATGATATATTTTGTAAAAATTTGTGTTTATTTCTTTGTATCTGTATAGTGTCATTAAATGAAAATTTATTTATGATTATTTATTTTTATATATATATTATATTTTTTTTTTTTTTTTTTTGTGTTTTGTTAACCGATAAAAATTTTTAACCTATCTTTATGTACTAGCTGTTTCTTATTCTTTTTAGTTCTGATTAAGATGTTATCCTTATCTTCTATTGCTTCTATTGTATATGGGCCTAAATACTTAGGTTCTAACTTATGGCCCGTATCATTCCTTAATAAAACTTTATTTCCTATTTCTAATTCAATATTGTTTATTTTCCTATCATATAATTCTTTATTTTTATTTTTATGCTGCTCTATCATAATCCTGGCTCTTTTATATGCCTGTTCTAATCTAAATTTTGTTTCCTTAGCATAATCTTCTATATTATAAAGTGGTTTAATGCTATCTACGCTATTAAAATGTTTTGGTAAATTCGAACTTTTACCGAATACCAGCTCATATGGACAATAGTCATGTGCCATAGAGGGTGTTGTGTTAAAGCAATAAGCGAAGTATCGTATCCATACATCCCAATCAGTTTTGTCGACTGAAATGTATGAACGTATGAATTCGTTAAGTGTTCTGTGGCTTCGCTCCACAGTGCCTACGGTTTGGTGATGGTGTGCAGTAGAAGTTATGTTTTTGATATGCAAATTTTTGCATAAGTCTTCTATTATTGAATTTTTATATTCTGTTCCCATGTCTGTAATGAACGTCTTCATTGGACCGTACCGCAGAATAAAATCTTCAAATATAGCTTTTGCTACGGTTTTTGCACTTTTGTCTTTAATAGGTATTGTTACAAGGTATTTTGTTAAATCGCAGATTAAAGTTACTGCGTATTCATTTCCTTGTTCTGACTTTGGAAGTGGACCGATCGTATCCACAATTACCCTATCGAAAGCCAGTTGTGGCGTTTCTGTTATAGTCAGCGGAGTTCTTGTATGTTTTGTGATTTTTGATTTTTGACACTTATTACACTTTTTTATATATTGCGATATATCTCGCGTCATGTTTCTCCAATGTCTTTTTATTTTGGCCATAGTTCTTGTTATTCCGGTATGACCTCCTTGTATGGGGTCATCGTGGAAAGTAAACAATATTGCTTCTTTTTCTTTTTCGTTATTATTTGATAATAGGGTCACCGGCTTGAGTAGCGCTACTCGTAAAGATTTTAAGATTTTATTGCCCATATTTTTAAAAGATTCTATTGAAATGGTTTCAAAGATCTTTTGGCTCGGTGCCACTTTGACTTGGCAGATGTTAAGTATACCGGCTTCTTTTTCTAGCCTTTGGAAAAATTGACCTAAGTCAAGAGTTCCATTGGTATACATATTGCTAATGTCAATTCTTGCTATGACTTTCTTTTCATGTTTTAATATACACAGAGGACTAGTTATTCGCAAGGTCACTGCTTTTCGTACGTCGTCATTAAAAATGACTTCGTATACGTTGGGCTTAGAAGCATTAAGAGATTGCTTTCGCAAATCGCCTATATCCTTTTCTTCTCCTGCGCAGGAATTTAACTGTTTACTTTGATTTCTGGTGGTCACTTTCAGAATTTTGTTATGGTTTTGTATATTTTGTAAATCCGTGATTGTTATTCTAGATAGGGCATCAGCCACGTAATTATCTTTACCCTTTAGATACTCTACTGTAAAGTTATATTCCTCTAATTCAAGTCTCATTCGCGTTAGTTTCGAACTGGGGTTTACCATTGAAAATAGATAAGTAAGTGCTCTGTGATCAGTTTTGACGGTGAAATGTCTACCATATATGTATGGTCTGAAATGTGTTATTGCCCAGTGAATGGCTGCTAATTCCTGTTCTGTTACACTTTTGTTGCTTTCACCTCTTGTAAAGGATCTTGATGCGTATGCAACTGGTAGTTGGAGTCCATTTTTGTTTTGTGTTAGGACTGCTCCGCATGCATATTTACTTGCATCAGTGATTATGCAAAATTCTTTGCTAAAATCTGGGTATTGCAAGAGGGTTGGATTCATTAATGCCGATTTTAGATGGTCGAAGGCATTTTGACAGTCATCTGTCCATTCAAATTTTACATCTTTTTTACATAATCTCGTTATGTGACGAGAGTGGTCTGCAAAATTTTTTATGAATCGTCCGTAATAATTGCAAAATGCAACAAATCTTCTAGCACTGTCTGCATCTTTTGGGACTGGGTAATTTTGAATTACGTCATATTTTTTGTCGTCAGGCAAGATTCCTTTGTCTGTACATTTATGCCCCAAAAAGGTGACTTCATGCATAAAGAATGAACATTTTTCAGGGTGTAATTTTAGGTTATGTTTCCTACATACGTTAAAAACATCAGTTAAGTTGTTGAGCATATGTTTTTCGGAACAACCGATGACTATTAAGTCATCCATATAAAGGAATGCTTGAGAAGGTTCAAGTCCAGTGAATGCTATAGTCATCATTCTCTGGAATGAATTTGGTGCTATTTTTAGACCAAATGGTAATCGTGTGAAACGATATGAACCGTTGGTTGTGGAAAAGGACGTAACATCTCGTGACTCTTCCTCGAGTTCTATTTGGTGAAAACCCGACATTAAATCTAGGCACGAAAAGTATTTAGCCCTTCCCAGTTGATCCAAAATATCATCAATCCTTGGGAGTGGAAATTTATCAGACAACAGTTTTTTATTAATTTGACGATAATCAATTACTAGTCTCCATTTTTTATTTTCAGAATTAGGCAGTGACTTTTTCGGTACTAGCAACAGTGGGCTGTTATAAGCTGATACAGAGGGTTCAACTATGTTATCATTTATCAATTTTTCGACTTGTTTTTGCATTTCGTTCTTCTGACTATGAGGATTTCTATAATTTTTTATGTATACCGGTTCATCATCCTTCAGTCTCAGTTTTTGTTTATTGAAGTTATTTGTGGTTATTGGTTCGGTTTCTAATCCGAATACATCACTATATTGTGTACATAATTTTGTTATTTCAATTTTTCGGACGACTTGTGATCTTGCTGGCAGAATTATTGTATTATTGCCAGAACTGTAGGCTAATGGTACATATATGGGATATTGCAAATTTTTTGGTCTAATTATAAGCCAATCTTCAGTGGGTTTGAAATCTAGTTGACAGTTGTATTTTCTTATGAAATCGATGCCTAGTATTCCATCACAAGGAATAGCGAATTGTAAACTTACGATATGAAAATCGTGTGGGATCATGTATTTAGATGTTTGAATTTCTATGGAAGTAAGCCCTTTTGATTTTGTTATCTCTTGACTTATTCCCTGTATATTTATTATTTTATCGGTTTGGATGTAGTGGAAGGTGTCAGCATTTTCTTTTAATATTGATATATCTGCACCTGTGTCTATTAAAAATATTAATTCTTTTCCTGTTGCTACGTTAGTGAATCTTACAAATGTGCTTTGACTGAGACTGATGGTATAAACTTTGTATATATTCATTGGTGAGTATCTAAAGGCTGCTGCGAGTTTCCCGAGGTGTCTTGGGCTACCCTCACATTGCCGTAGTTGTTGTTGTTACTTCTGTTTTGTTGGTTACTTCCTCTATTATTGTTTCTTCCGTAACCTCTATTGTTTCCTCTCTGATTGTAATTCCGATTGTTATTTTGGCCGTTATTGCGGTTATTGTTATAGTTATTATAATTGTTATAATTGTAAAAGTTGCCTGAATCAAGAATTACTTTTAGTCTGCTTTGTTCACAGTTTGCAGTCATTGCTTCTATAGCATCATCCGTGCTATTCCTATGAGCAAGTTCCGCTGGTATACCTTCATCGATATACGCCGCTTCAAGGAGTTTGCGTAGGTTATCAATCTCCGTTGTGAACTTATCAGCCGTTTTACCTGCCTGGGTTGTACTCTTCAATCTTGCTTTTATAACTTTGGGTGTTTCACCAACTATAATATCTTGCAATTTTCGTATTATTGCCTCGATTGAAGTTTCGTGTTGGACTTTATATAACGTTGGGCCTATAATTTTTGATTTTATTACCTCAACTGCTATATCTTCGAAATCACCTTTCATCATGTTTACCAACCTTAAGGCTGTTATGAATCTTGAAAGATGTATCTTTTGTCCATTGAATTCTGGGATGGCATTTGAAACCCCCTTCATATATGCCCTTTGAGCATTTAAATCTGGCATCTTGTCGTTTATATTTATGACACTTGTATTGGGTTCTAAATCTGAATCGTTTTCTTGTTCAGACAATGTTTCTATAACAGGTAGTGTCAATCGCGCAGGAATTGTTAGATCGTTTAGATCTTTTTCTTCTATTTCTTCCTCGCTTGTTTCTGATTCACCTTCTTGCTCTGTTTCTTTTTTACAAGTGTCTATGCTCAGAGGTGAATTAAGTATAGTTGGAATATATATATCAAGATCGAATCTCTTCTTTATAGAGATGAGGTTTACTCGTAACTTGACCAATAGATTGGAAATCTTTGACCAGTTTGCTTTACCTATTCTCTCTCTATTAACATGTACTAAAATTCTCGCTTTGTTGAAAGAATCGACAAGAATTTTTGCATGCTTATTTATTGTTTCTTTTTGGATACTCCTATTCTGGGTTACGCATTTATATGACTTACTAAAATTTTCTTTTATTATTTGGATTTGGCGAAGTATTTCTTCCCATTCCATGCTTATAGGTCGTTTACTCTAACCGTTTCTATATTGACCTTAAAAATTTTATGTACCCATTCAGGCACGTCCCTATTCTTAGGCTTTCTTCTTAATAATCTACCGTATTCTGCCTTTATGGCTCTTTCCATAAGGTCTACTATATTAGGTGTAAATTTGAAATTTCTCTTAATCCAGTATTTCATTTGTATATACTTTTTATTTATAGGTCCTGAATATATCAGGAAATCAATAAAAGGTATATATTTCTGTAAGTGCTTCGTTTCTATAACACTCATTTTAATCAGTTGAAAATTTTTTCTTTAATGGTTTTTGTTAAAAAAATTTGGAAATGTACTTTTATAACAATTGACGCATATGTCGTTTAGACCTTATCGAGGTCATTAGCATGGCTTATGGCCCTTTTTGATACACATTTATTATGAAGTTTGTATGCTCTATAAAGTACATATGCGCTCATTATTATTACAATTATTAATAAAAGTACATTTGTTATTTTTAAATCCACATTTGATGACTCTATTTTGTTAATTACATTAGCAGTGGAATCCACTGTCTTTGAGTCAATTAATCCCCTTTTGGGTTCTTCCAATGTATCATCAAACTTACTTATTTTGTTACTAAACATTCATTTGGAGACTTTAATTTTAACTGATCTTTTGAATTTAAAAAAAAAAATTTTTTCTATTCTATTGTCTTACTTTTTCTCTTGTTGCTTTTTCAACATAGCTTCTGTTTTTCATTTTTTTTATACGATTTTATAAATTTTTGTATTTAATATTTCTTTACTTTTATGTTGTTTTTTTTTTTTACAATATTCTACCTAATTGTTGTATAGCTTTACGGGCTATACTCTATTGAGCAGAAAGGGTTCCGCTCAATTTCACAATTTTGTACAATTTTCTTATTTATGTATATATAAATTAAATGTCTTTATTAATTCAGTTGATAAAAAAAATATTAATTTTTATTTGTTATTTGGTTATACAACTGGAGACTCTTAAAGGTTCTAAAAGACTGAAGACTAAATCGAAACTCAATTGCTACGAAGCCTAGGATTTGGGTGTTGACGCTGGCAGCGGCATCGGCTGGGTCCAATAGTCCATGGGAACATATGATGTTTATGTTTAGTCCAGCGATGGCCAGATATTTATGACTCAGGCGACGGCGCGTCTGCGTAATGAAATCCGAGCCTGCGCGTGGGAAGTGCAATTGTCCAAATTTGTTTATGAGTGCGGCGGCTGGGGTGATCGAGTCCAAATTTATTGTTTACACAAGTGGACGGCGGCAATGGTCAAAGTAGGCTCAGTATTGGGGATATTTACTAAGGCGGGTGTTAACTCTCCCCCTCTTAAGTGCGTACGTCCTCGGACGCTACAACATATTGAACTGGGTTGATTTGAATTTCGTTCGTGGTTTGAGTTGGGGTGGCTATTGTGTTATACTTTTTTATGGCGTAATAAATCAATATAGCTGCTGCGATGGCGAATATAACAATCCAAGTGGATGATGACATGATGACGTTGTCGGTTTGGATCTTTTCTAAGTCGTTGGTGTTGCTGAGGTGTAATTCCTTCATCATCTCCAAAGATAGTATCTCCTCTGTGCGATATTTGTCGGGTAGTAGTTGCAGAAGTGGTGGTTGCACGTGTACCCTCGGATGCACTTTAGTTACATACCAGGTATCGTTAATGACGATCGATGTGTTTTGCGCTTGGATGATGAATGTTCCTTCCAAATTTAGTTCTTCGCCGTCAATGGTAACTTTGCCATGAAAATCATTGAGGAATATTACCCCTGGGAGTACCTCTGAATGTGACCTTACGTGTTGACTGTTCGTTGTAACGCATTGAGCTCGTCTCCTATTTAAATATGCACCTATGCATTTACTATTGGTTATGTTTAGTAGATCTTCTAGCTTACAAATGGATTTGTTGTTATGAATTTTACAATTTTTGTGTAAACCAAAATAATTGTTGTTACATTTTAAAATATTGTTGTAATCTAATTCTTCTATTTTTTTGTTGTTTTTAACCGGAAGGGCTAGGATAGTTTTACAATTTTCATTTAGAACTCGTGGAATGCTTACAATATATAAGAGGTCTTTACCGTTTGAGGCTACAGTAACCTCCGCAAATTCTACAAGTTCCTCAATATTAACAAAGGTCATGCTTTCTTCGATTATGCCCTCAATAATATTAATTTCGGTACCTGATAGTATCATGGAATTTACAGTATTTGTCTTTGCCCAATCAATGGCATAAATTATGTTAGTTACTTCCTCGCGCAGGAGGCTTAACTTATATTTAAGTATTTCTATCTCTGTGTTTTTATCTTTACTATCGGATTTCCCTGTTTTAATGATTTGATTTGTAATTCTGATAAGATCATTTATTTTATTCTGTACCAATTCATTTATAACTACTTGTTTATTGTTGTTTTTTAATTGTTCGTTAATTTTGTTTATTATGATTTAATGATCTTCGTGATCAGGTGTGCCTGCCAACCATTTCCATGCCGTTCCTAATATGTCTAGTGATCTTGTGTTACGCGTTCGGATCGGCTTTAGTCTACGCAATTCGAGTTCAATTCTTGTTATTTCATAATTTAGAAAAGGGTAGACCGGACTATATTTACTGGCGTTTCCTACGACTTCTTTGAGAACTGATAATGTGTTTTGGTATTTTTCTATTTCTATAACATGGATAATTTTAAAAGTGCCATTTTGGCGTGCAGCAAATCCTGTTTCTAAATTTATGACACGTGACTTAGTATAATCTAAAATAGTTGTTTGCCCCATGCAGAGCGGAATTATTAAAAATCTGTAGGATGGAAAAAAATAGGGAAAAAGTGTCAATATTTTAAATGATTTTTGTGGACAATCCTGCCTGATATGGTTTTAATTTTTGTATTTAAATCTTGTCCTACTGTTTCCTTTTTATATTTTGCCGTTATTTTTGACCCTAATCTTTTATTTATTTTTACGTAAACTGTATCGCCTGGTTCATAGGTTCGTATTTGATTTTTGTTTTTGTTGTGATACCTCAAGTCTGCCTGTTGTTTGTCTACGATTCTTTCTTGTATGTTCTGCCTTTCTTTTGCTAACTCTTCTGGATTGTTGGCCAGCTGGGTAGCGAAAAAGACTTCGATTGGTTTCTTTTTTGTTGTGCTATGGATAGATTTATTGTATTCAGCTATAGCCTTGAACACTAAATCTTCAAATTCTATTGTTGCATCTTGGTGCTTTAAACATCTCATTATTTCGGTAAAAGTTGAGTGAAATCTTTCAATCTGACCATTACTTGCAGAATTATAGGGGGGCGTAGTGTGGATCTGAATACCTAATTGGTCATTTAGCAGGAATTTAATGGAAGCAGAATTCAGAGCTTTCTCGTTATCCATAACGACAGTTTTCGTTACTCCAAACGCTATTAACAGCTCGCGCAATGGGAGTTTCAAGTGCTCCGATGCTTTGGAATTCACTAGCTTTACTTGTGCATATTTTGAGAATTTATCTATTGCGGTTAAAATGATTTTGTTTTCTGTAGAATATAGGTCTAAATGGATAATCTCACCGGGATAGGTAGGAATAGGGGTTGATTGGATTTCTCCATTTGGCGGGTGCCGTTGGTACTTGGAAATTTTACAAGTTTGGCAATTATTAACGATGGTATTTACCCTTTTTTTCATGCTAGGAAAGAAATATTTTGAAATTATTTGTTCTTTGTTTTCTACGGCATTTCTATGGGCTCTAGTGTGTTCTTTTATAATGATTTCTTCTTGTTCGTTTTCGTTTTGGATATCTATTATCTGGGTTTGAGAATATCTGGCTTTATAGTTCCGAAAATGACTCGGGAAAATTTCTTGAATTCGACCCATGATCTCTTCTGAAGTAAAGATACCATTTACTAGATTCGGATCCATCTTCTCTTTTAAAATTTGAATTAAATTAGCTTCGGTGTACTGAGGTTGGGTTATGGTATGCCTATGGTAAGTTGGAAATGGTATAGTGAAATTAGAGCTGGTGATATTATCGGTGAGAATAAAAATTTGGTTTTTAAAAACATTTATAGGGACTTCTGCGGTTGGGATAAGTTCATGGCCAGAACTCTCATCGCTGTGTACAGTGGATAACGTACTAGTTGCATTTATGCGGGTATCGATCGGGTTTCGAGATAAAGCATCTGCAACTGAATTCGAACTACCAGGTTTATATTTCATTTCGTAGTCGAATTCCTCAAGATAGCTTTTCCAACGTTTGAGTTTTCCGTTGTGATTTTTTGTACTCAGAGCGAATGTGAGTGGTTGATGGTCTGTGTGTATGACAACTTTTGATTTGCCATAAAGATACATCCGTAGTTTTTGTAATGCCCACACAATGGCTAGCATTTCTTTCTCATTTGTGGCGTAGTTTTCTTCGGTTTTAGTGAGTGTCCTTGATATAAATGTAATGGGTCTTCCTCCCTGTTCTAGGACTGCTCCTATTGCTTTATTTGAAGCATCAGTTGTTAAATGAAAACTTTGGTTAAAATCTGGGTAAGCAAGGACTACATCCTGCGAGGCTAGAGTGTTCTTGATTTTATTGAACGCTTCTATTTCTGAATTTCCTAAGTGTACTTCTATATTGCTGGAGACCGTTTTTTTCGTCCTTCCGAACTCTCCACGTAACAATGTTGTTAGAGGTTTTGCTATTTTTGCAAAATCTTTAACAAATCTACGGTAATAGCTTGCCAATCCCAAAAATGATCGAAGGTTCTTCAATGTTTTTGGTACTGGGAAATTTTTTATAGCTGATACCTTTTCCGGATTTGTTTTTACTCCATCTCTTGAGATTACTACTCCCAAGAAATCAACACTTGATTGGAAGAAGTTACACTTGTCCATTTGGACTTTCATGTTAGCCTTAGCTAAGGTTGAGAATATGCTGGATAAATGTTGGAGATGTTCTTCTTCGGTTTTACTGAAGATGATTATATCGTCGATATAAACATAGCAGATTTTACCAATATGATCTCTTAGAATGTCATCAAGAGCTCTCTGGAAAATCGATGGTGAATTCTTTAGACCAAAAGGGAGTCTGGTGAATTCATATTTTCCTCCATTTACAGCGAACGCAGTTTTTTCAATATCAGCTTCTTTGAGGAGAATCTGATGGAAACCGCTTTTTAAGTCAAGGACGGAGAAATATTTGTTGTTGCCTAATTGGGCAATTGTTTCTCCGATTTCAGGGATAGGGTATCTATCCGAAAT
Source organism: Drosophila sp. 14030-0761.01 (assembly GCA_018150735.1). Classification (NCBI taxonomy): domain Eukaryota; kingdom Metazoa; phylum Arthropoda; class Insecta; order Diptera; family Drosophilidae; genus Drosophila; species Drosophila sp. 14030-0761.01. The sequence continues at coordinate 31,177,591 of JAECWO010000031.1, forward strand.
GGTAACCAGGTTAAGTTTCCTATAATCGATAACTACTCGATATTTTTTCGGACCAGACGGATCGGATTTCTTTGGTACAACCCAAACTGGGGCGTTATATGGTGACCGTGAGGGTCTAATGATGCCATCTTGTAGCAACTCCTCTAATTGATCTTCTACTACTCCTCTTAGGGAAGTTGGGTAAGGATAGTGTTTTGTATAAACTGGTGTATCGGACGTGGTTCGGATTTCTCCGCGGACATTTGTTGTGAATGTTAGTTTCTTATTAGGGTCAGCAAAGAGGTGTTTATACTCTTCCTGAAGCGCACTCAATCCTTCCTTTTGAGACTGAGGTAATAAATCGGACCTGACAGCATTTACTTGGTTGGCTGTCATCTGCATAACGGGAATGACCATGGTATGGTTCAAATATAATAGGTCGTTGCCTAAGTCAATTATCGCATGAAGTTCCTTGAGGGTATCGTTACCAATAATACCATGGAATGGTTGCAAATTTGCTAAGAGGAAAAACTTCATGTCATTTTTGTAAAGATTTATCATCACGTGTTTTGTGATCATAATGCGGCCACTTACGGTGTTCGCATAGAAATTATTCTCGTTGATTTTAATGTTCTGGGCTATTTCAGGTATGATATAATTTTTGTTAGAGCCGGTATCGATTAAAAAATTGTATGGTGTCCCTCCCTTTGACTGACAAATAATGTAAGGCAAGGAGGAACACTTTAACCTAAAAAATTAAGGACTGAGTCCTCAACCTGAGGTTGTTGGTTCACGTTGGTCGTTACATCTTCTCTTTGTTGGGAAGGTAGACTCATTAATTCTTCTCCTCCTTGAGTCAAGCAGTACTGTTCGTACTGAATTAGCTCAGGATCTGGTTGAGAATTGGTTGGAATTGCTTCGTAAATTTCCTGACATTGAGAATTGGGCTGGTTTTGTTGAATATCGAGATCCAATTGATAAGTGTCCTGAATTGGGACGAGGTGTTGTTCACCTTGGAATCCTGTCTCGATATGGAATTGCCTTTGGAATCGGTTAGGCGGCGGATTAGGTGTGTGATTAACACGCCTAAGAGTGTATTGTTGATTATTATTATTCGGTCTATTCATGTAATTCACATGTTTCGACTGAATAGACTGGTCAACGTCCATAGGAGTTGCCGGAGGTTGTGGTTTAGGACCGAAGGGTCTTGGTGGGGCTACCCCAAAGGATTGTCGATTATTGGGAAAAGCTATTGCTCTTGGTAATTGGACTGGGGGTCCATAATTTGGTTTGTTAAACATTTGTGGGTGACTGTGAGAATTATTCGGTACGTAGATCCGCTGTTGTTGCGGAGCGTAATGTTTGTTTTGATAATGAACAGGTTTCGGTCCCACGGCGGGACGGGTGTCGCGATGGCCGATGTTGTTTCGTACGCGTTTGTTTTCGAGCATTTCGCACATTTGCAGTGCATGGCGCAAATCCCTTGGTTGCGCAAGGCTTAGTCGTTCGGACAAATCACCATTTAAACCCCTTAAAAAGGTATCCAAGGCTCTGTTTCTAATTTGGTTGGCCATAGCATCGCCTATTCCTGGACCAAAGTCCATGATCTCGATTTGATCGAGGATTAAAGACATATGCGCAAAAACAGCGTGATAGAATTCGTGGATAGTGCTATTTTTTTGAGTCATTGTGAAGAGTTGATATTCAAGGGTGCTAAGGTCTCTCTTATCTGCGTACTCTGCTAATAGGCAACGGGAAATCGCCTCCCAGTTTAAAGGAGTTCGATACGATTTCAGTAGTGCCTCAGCATGTCCGATTAATTTTCCTCGGATTGTAAAGAGAATCGCGTAATATCTTGGCGTCCCTTGGAGAGGTTTATAAATCTCCATGAGACGAGTCGCATTAGTGAACCATGTTTTGAATTCGTGTCTGTTTCCAGAGAATGAACTCAGTGCCTTTACCAATTCTGGAATCTTGTCCAGTTCTCCCCAATTATCTCCCTCATTGGTTCTTAGAGCACCTATCGATTGATCCTGGAAAACTGCCTGTTCCTGCGTCAAGCTATCGATTTTACCTTGCAACTCCTGAGTGTGAAAAGCGACTGCGTTTTGAATTATTACGTCCAGCCCTTGGATAGAAACGGCTTCTATCAAGGTTGGACCAGCTCCACTCGGTGTGGGGGCTGCCTGTTGCCCTGCTGGTTGTCCACCGAGGACAGATGGCCTAATCAAATCGTTCATCTCCGGGCTAAATACTTTCCTGATTCCCGAAAATGGCGAAAATTTACTCGACTTGTAAGCGAAAATTTTGTTGGCTAATTCTAGGATATGGTTGGATTCGACCGATTTGTTTCAAGTATTATGATTGGTAGAGATTAAAACGTTTGATCTTGAGTTATAATTCTTACGAATTTCCCAAGGTTACGGTTCAGAGAGTGTTTCGTTTAGTTCAGAGATTGTTTTTATTAGAGTTGTCCGAGCGAAAGTTAATTCGCAGCCATGGACAGGTTTTGTGTTAGTTATTTGATAATATGGTTATAAAATAATATGGTTGTAATAAAAAATATATCTGTTTTAGTGAAGCAACTTAATTGATTAATTAATTTGGGTTTTCTTTCTTTTTTTTCAAAAATTTTCCTTTTAGCACATAGCTAATTATTTCTTACTTAACTTTTTAACTTTTGTTTTAGTGTGTGTTGTACGAATTTTTTTCTTTAGTATACAATTTTTTCCACTTATTTTTAACTTGTACAAATTCTTTTTCCTTTTAATATAAATTTTTTCACTTATTTTTTAAAATTCTTAACTTACATTAACACTAGCATCTTCGGTGCTTTTCCTGACCGGTTTGAAGGAGGGCTCGCTTTTCCAACGTAGGTTCCAAGGTACTCACGCTCCTGGGCAAACACGTGGGGACTGTCAGGTTTCCTCTGAACGAATCAAGGAGGAATTGCAGCGATAATTTGGACACGGGCGGTTTTTGCTAAAAGTCGCCGGTTGGGTTTTCCACAGATGGCTATCTTGAGCGATCTTATGTGTCTTAAAAATTTGCCGGTTGGTTTTTCTGCAGATACTGATGGCTATCTTGAGCGATCTTTTGTATCTTTTGTTTTTCACCTTTGGTTTTCACTTTTAAAACCGACGCGGATACAGATTGCTATCTTGAGCGATCTTTTGTATCTTTTTATTTTTCTCTTTTTAAAACCGACGCAGATACAGATGGCTATCTTGAGCGATCATATGTATCTTTTACTTTTAACTTTTTTTCCCGTGTCCCTGCTCGGGCGCCAATTAAATGTCTTTATTAATTCAGTTGATAAAAAAAATATTAATTTTTATTTGTTATTTGGTTATACAACTGGAGACTCTTAAAGGTTCTAAAAGACTGAAGACTAAATCGAAACTCAATTGCTACGAAGCCTAGGATTTGGGTGTTGACGCTGGCAGCGGCATCGGCTGGGTCCAATAGTCCATGGGAACATATGATGTTTATGTTTAGTCCAGCGATGGCCAGATATTTATGACTCAGGCGACGGCGCGTCTGCGTAATGAAATCCGAGCCTGCGCGTGGGAAGTGCAATTGTCCAAATTTGTTTATGAGTGCGGCGGCTGGGGTGATCGAGTCCAAATTTATTGTTTACACAAGTGGACGGCGGCAATGGTCAAAGTAGGCTCAGTATTGGGGATATTTACTAAGGCGGGTGTTAACTTATATATGCTAAAAATTTTTTTTTTTTTTAATTATAGATTATAAATTTTTATTTGTCATTGATGACGTTGGCTGCTTCAAAATTCAAAATTTGCCAGCATCAGCTGGGCGTCGCCGGTTGGCACGCTGATGCTCCCTCGATGGCGTAAAAGGCGGCCTGCCTTTCACGCTTGTTGTCGCTGCTGCTGATGTCCTTGGCCTATGGGCTCAGGCGGTTCCGGTGCCGGTCTTCGCACCAGTTTTGCAGTGCCTGCATGTGTATCTACAGTGGACGCTGTCCAATGGTCCCGGACAGTCCGCAGGGCACTCTTTGATTTTCCTTGGTAGGGGCTTTGGTTGAGTTTGAGGAGATTTTTCTTTGTTAATTACTTTAATTGCATTTTTATCTGAGTGAGCGAGAGTTTTCGGCTTTTTGCATTGGAGGCTTGACTTTAGGAAGTCAAGCTCTTCTTGCAGTTTTTAACGCAGTTGCCCAGGGGGGTGGAGCGTTGTTTGAAAATAGTAGCCACTTTAGGTGTGCTATTCTTTTTTTAATTTTTTTCTGTACTCCCCCTCTTACCATATCCCTCTCTCATTACTCACTCAGTGGCGCAGTCTGTTGCTGTTTAGTTGTGTTTGCGTTGTTTCATATCTCAAAAGTTTCCGTTGAAGCCCAGTTTTTTGTAGTAGCATTGACATATAGCCGGTCACATCCAGTTTATTGTATTATTATTCGATGCAGTTTTATCTCTTCCTCGTATTACTTCTTTGATGCAGTTTTAAAGTTGTCTTCTGGTCACTTATGTGTGACCACTGTCACGGTCGCCATGTATTATTCCAACTCAATAAATTTGAACACATTTAAGTTGTGCGTTGTCTGAGCGATCTTTATTCAATGCTTCTTAATTCTAAAACAATTGTTCACTATGGCTAAAACGCTTAGCTGCGCTCTTACGGCGCCGGCAGAGAAGCGGTATGCTTATGTATAAACATATGAATATATAAATGTATGAATGCTTATGTTTATGTAAGCATAAGTATATATGTGTCGCTACGGCGGGAGAGTGAGGATTTATCATATTACATATAGGGCCAGAGCGGCCGCGCGTGTGATATTCGCCGACTCAGCAATGTCCAGCACCATGTACTCATGGGTGGTCACGTTGCTTAAGGGCAATGCACTTAAATGTTGCGCGCATAAATATTGTAACAAAGTGCCACAATATTATCAATGTTGCTACATGCTACATTATAAAAAAAAAGGAAAATGCTTCCCAAAACGAATCAAGAGTCTAGATTAAATATTATTCTAAAAGATTTTGTTCACAGTTGTTCCCAACACCGTCAGGTCTGTATCCAATGACCTGTTGAACCGAGCTAATACCTAGAAATCGCATCGCCGAAATTTAACCCTGGGGTACCTTGTGTTGAAAAACGAATTGTGTAGAAAAGAGAACGTAGGGTTACAAACGCAATAGTTAGCCGTAAGACCCCTTATCGATGCATTGTATATTTCTTGTATTTAATACATTGTTGTTGAATTTTTGGCCAACTTGCCTACATACATTAGTTTACAGTTGCCAAATTGAATTAAACGTATGCATTAGGGTTGTCAATTCAAAGCCAAATATGCGCGCGATAATAATTTTTTAAATTTTTAATGTTGCAGTATGATTTAACAATAAATCAACTTTTTCTTGTTGTGCAACATTAGCAATAATTTTTCATTTACGAAAAATGTAAGAAAATATTTAATCCAAACATTAGTATTTTTTTTTTTTAATGCATAACCCTATTGCAATCGAAATAGCTGCTATCGGCAATCGAGTCAGTTGAAGTGCCAATCGGTGGCTGTGGCTCCGAAAATGAAACGTCAGAGATTTCCATGACACCAACTTTTCGTTTCGCCGTTGTCTCTAGAGCTTTCTGTCACACCCCTGGATATGAACATTTAACATTTTTAGTTAAATCGCAAAAAAATGGCATACGTAGAATTAAAGTCGGCCGGACGACTTGCTTTCTTCCTTTTCTTAAAAGCTTTTGCTAATTTTTGAGTCTTTAAAATTATTATTCATTTATAAAAAGGATAAGTAATAAAAATTTAAAACAAAATAAATTCTGTTTTTATTGTTGTAATATAAATCATACATACTAGAAGGCCATGATATTTTTGGCTATCCCGAAGTTTGTATATATAACACAATCGGGCGTGATGGTTAGTTGATTAAGAACGAAGCTTTTACACTAACTCTGATCACGTCCGGGAGTGTGCACATATAGGTGAACTCTGTTATTGTAAGCTTTGCCTATCTTTTTTTACCCTTGCAAAAAGGGTATATTAATTTTGCTCTGAGGTGTGCAACGCTTAGTAGGGGGCATCTCTGGCCATATAAAGTATATCAGGGGTGTCACAGAAATCGCTAACGCCCCCAAACCGCCCCAAACGCAAATGTAGGGTGTCATAGAAACCTCTTTTTGAATATTTGTTCATATATAATTTATTATTTTACGAAAACGCCTGTGAAAAAATCAAGCAAGTGTCGTTTTCGCTTTAATCGCCCATAAGCAAGGCTGCCATTCTGCTGGAAAACGATAAATGTTATTTTCGGACTAAAATTTTATGATTGCAATTTTATTTTCTTATGTGCCAAAACAAAGTATTAATGAAGTAAATTAAGCCCTAATTTACAAAAAGTTGTAGAATTGTGTTTTACGGATAAATTTAAAGAAATTATCGAAAAAATGCACCAAGCTGGCAACACCGCTTTGATTTTGACCCAACAAAAAAAAAAGAAACGTAAACAGCTGTGAAAAATGTAAGTTTAATTATTTCAAATAATTATTTAATTTTTTCGTTGAAGGTGTGGAAAGACTGGAAGCTCCAAGCCAAAGGTGGCGAGAAACAAAAAGGAAGGAAGAGCCACAGGCGGCGGTGCTGGATTGAGCCTCTAACGGCTAGAGGAGTCGGGGGCCTCTATGCTATGGTGGATAACGTAGAGGGCGCCTCCCCATTCAGCCTGGGCAATTGGGCTCAACAAACCATTAGTAAGTGTTAATAAAAAACTTATCCGAAAGAGAATTAACATTTATTTTTTTTATGGGAACACCACCACCAAAACGTGTGCGCTGCATGAGTGAGGGTAACAACACGCCGGAGCCCGGCGATGATCAGCCTGGGTGTTCCAAGAGAGCACAGGTGCCGAATATGGTCGCCCTTTTGGTGCAACAGAACGCGATATTTCGTGATATGGTGGATGAGCTCAGGGAGCTCAATAGGTCAAACGAAGCGACAAAGGAGCTGCTGCTAGCCAATATGGAGCAGCAGGTAGAGGAAAGAAAAAATTTAACATAATGTTCGAAAAATTTATAAATAAAATGAAATAAAATGGAATAAACTAAATATTTTATGCAAATTTATTTGGGTTGAAGCAAATAATGATTGGTGAACAAAAGCCACACCTTGTATTTACAAATACATATTTTTATCTATCTTGCACCATGCAAATTGAAAGCGATTTCATCACGGGTTCCAAATTGCATTTCGGCAGTCACTTATACATTGTCCTCACCAGGCCCATCGAATTCAAAATTGGTGTCATTCCGCTCGCGGCAGATATTGTGTAGAGCACAACAAACATTCACAATCTGCGACACTTTTCTGGGATAGTACAAAAGCAGCCATGAATCGATCGAAACCTGCTTTTTAGAACATTAATTGCAATTTCTCGCAGATGAGTGCCTCAGATTAAAAATGTGTTGTGCTGTTCCCGCTATTGGACTTCTGTAAGGTGTCAGAAGAAATGGTTTTTAGTGGATAGCCAGAATCCCCAAGTAGCCAAGAACTTCGACTACCTTCTTCCTATCGTCGCTCCAAAAAATCTTTGGCCTCGCTTAAATTCCATGCAAATGAGCCGTGTGTTGCGCCAGGCATTGTAGAGACGACGTAAATAATTCGCATGTAGTAATCACAAATCTGGAATTTGAAGAGTTCTATGAAATATCTTAAAAGAAAGTGGACTTCATTCGATACTCACAACCATAACACTTAAACTGAAATAACCTTTACGATTTAGGTAATGAGATTCGTTGTCCGGTGGTTTCATTATTGCATCCGATAACACAAGGAATTTCAAATTTTTGATAAAAGTGTGCCTTCGATGCCAATATTCGATCATTGCTTTGATTGAATCTTATGAATTCCGAACAAACATGATGTTGCAACAATGGAATGATAGGCCACAAGATTTTAGTGACAGTCGTTCTCGACACCGCCAAATCTAAATCCTTAAAAATGACCCGTTAAAACGATCCCACACCTAAAAATCGCCTAAAAACCCACACAAGCTGGAGCACGACTGAAATTGAACTTTGGGGTACCTCCGATTGTATCTTGTTCAAAAAAAAAATTTATCATAGGCTTATCCACGCGGTAGCGTGAAAAGAAGAAAACATTTTAAAGCCCACAAAAATCGAAGTCTTCTTAAGCTTCATCGGATGTACAATAGTAAGAGGATTAGATGCATCTCTCTGAATTGAATAATGGTGGAAAGTTCTATCTCGTAGTCACTTAGTGTTTCGATTTTTGTTTTGTTAAGGTTTACTATTTTAATTGATGTTGTTGTATTGTTGTTATATTCGAAGAAAAGTGTTGTTTTGGTTGGAGATGGTATTTGCAATAAAAATTCCATCCTCAATTTCTTGATTTGGAATAAGAACATTATGTAATATTGAATTTATTTTGACTTTTCGAATAATTTCAGCACAAGCTGGAAGTATTTTGGCATTATTATCACAGGTGTGAATTATTTTTCATTTTCATTTGTTGACGAAGACGGACGTGTTTTTTTGACGTTTATAAACTTTTATTCTTTTCCTCGCGATATAAAATTCTTCAGCTTTTTAACAATCAATTCGGCATAATTGAATTAATTTCCGATTTGTACTTTCATTTTTCGTTTTGTTTTTGTTTGTTTAATTGTGCAAACGCAAAATTAAATTTACAAAACATTTATTAAGAAACAACAAAATCAACCTTTGCGATGTTGCTGTTTTTGTTAATTCTTTTGCTCTTGCGTCTTACATCTTACCGTTGCAACTTACTCTCCCGCCTACGCGTACTTTTTTTTGTTGCATGTGTTCAATTTGACGAACTCTCCCGCTCTTTCCTATTTCTTTTTGTGAAAGAAGATCTGAGTGATACGTGATTTCTTATTGTGTTCTTTTGTGATTCTCTTAATACAAAGCTCTTACTTTGTAACTTTAACCCTTGAGCTCTGATCTCGTCAGTATATTTATACCCTTGCAGAGGGTATTATAAAATTGGTCAGATGTTTGTAACGCAGAGAAGGAATCGTTTCCGACCACATAAAGTATATATATTCTTGATCAGCATGAGAAGACGAGTTGATATAGACATGTTCGTCTGTCCGACTGTCTGTCTTGTACTATAGTCCCACAGTTTTAGAGCTATGGCTTTTAAAGTTCGTATATAAGCTTTTGAATACCCTAGAATGCACATCTGCGATTTTCAATAACTATACCACTATATTATATAGCTGCCATACAAATATAAACGTTAAACGCGAATAACTACTCTATTTCTTGAAGAATCTTAGCCAAACTGAATATATATAAATATATATTGATTACATCATATGCCTGAATTTTAAGACAATTTGATAATCATAATGCCTGATTTCGACGATATAAAATTTGCCTATGTACACACACACGCATAAGCAGTAAAGCACATATATGTATGTGTCAAAACTGCGATTGTGTGTGTGTGTGAATATGTCAATCGCTACATTGCAATTGTCTTGGCATGCTTAGTATTTGGCGATTGGCTGGACCAATCAACGGAGGTGCGGTGGCTTAGTGGATAGAGGTCTTGCATATGAAACGAAAGGTGCGTGCTCAAATGTCGTTCGAGACATAGATTTTTTTTGCGATTTTTTTTTTGTTTATTAAGCGAGTAGACGCGAGTTCGAATGCCACAAAAGTCGATGACAAATTTTTTTTGTGTATTTAAAGTATTGCGCTATTGGATTAACACACTGTGAGGAGCATAAAGGTCAGACCATTATGCACCCCACAACATGCTGTATACATCACGCCAGCAAGTACAGCAGCAAACGATGCTAGCAACACATAAAGCTAGCAACATATGCAGCTGGCAACATGTTTACACCCCGCAGGCCGTTTGCCGTCGGCAGAACAACAGCAAAAGAAAATATAACAAACAACAGCAACAAATATACACAGCTAGCTACATGTATACAACGTCAAGGGCTGGTTTGCCGTAGGCAAAACAACGGCACCACAAGAGGAAAGAAATAAAGCACAAAGAACAACAACAACAAATATGTTAAAGTATTATATATCATCATATATAAAATATATCATAATATACAAAAATAGCAACAACAATTGAATGCAAAGCGCCGGCTGTTGCTGAGCCCCAAGCATTAAAAGAAAACCAAACCAAACGAAAACAAATGGAAAGCAAAGGGCACTGTCACCAGATGAGAGAGCGAGAGCGGCCATCCACACGTACACTGTACGTGTGAATGCAATACGATCGCTGCGAAGCGCACTTCGGAATATGGGCACCGAGAGCACCAAAAGTGAGGGCTAGCGAGCCCGAAAGACGGGTGCGGGTGTGAAGGGGGCCCTTGAACGAAAAAAAGTGAGGGCTCTGCTTGTCAAAAGGGGAGAAGTGGGGGGTGACAGTGGCAGATCGTACGAGAGCGAAGTCATATGGCGGGGTAGCCAATGGGAACAAAGCGAATATTGTTGGAGAGGCCAAATTTACGATAAGAGTTGGCAGCCCGTACGATAGAAGGGAAATGGGTGGGTGTATAAATAAATAAATAATTAATTATTTAAATATAAAAATGGATATAGAGATATACATATATGAATTGTTAGAAAAATATATACGAATATTCGGAGACCCATAAGGGCGCAAAAGGGGTCAAAAGGCGAGGTTGGAGGTCGTGAGGAATAGAAGGCGAGAAAAGGATCGGCGACGGCACCGGCGCAAACAAAGGAATGGGCATGCAGCGTTAAAGAAAGTGGCTGCATGCAAGAAGGAATAGGGATAAGCGGTACTTTCACCACGCATAGCAACAGCGAAAGTTTGTGGGTGAAAGTAGAGCCAATGGAAATGTACTGGCTGTATAGCGGTACTGCGATATATGCATCCAGAGGCCAGGAGGCCTATATAAGGCACGCGTCAACGCAAGGACGATCATCAAGCATCAGGCAGCGAAGCAAGGTGGACATCTCAAGACCTCTGGTAGTAATCTTGAGAGTTCAAAAGGCGAGGAAGAAAAGGTGAAGTGTTCAAAACCTCCAGTAGTAATCTTGAAGCATCAAGTCGAAGTCAGAGTACTCAAAGGACCAAGTCTGGGTTCAAGCGAGTGTCCTGAGAATAACGTAGGGAACAGAGAATAGGGAAGGTTCAGGAAATATCCTAGAACCAAGCGGCAGGGAGCAAGAAGAAGGAAAGGAAGTATCCTGGACTCAGGAAGTATGCTTGAACCAAAATAAGGACCTCAGGAAATATCCTTGAGAGGGAAAAGTTCAGGAAATATCCTTGAACAGGGTTTTAAACATACAGGAAATATCCTGGAGGAATATTTTGGACATCAGGAAATATCCTTGAGGGGGAAAAGTTCAGGAAATATCCTTGAACAGGGTTTTGAGCATACAGGAAATATCCTGGAGGAATATTTTGGACTCAGGAAGTATCCTTGAACCAAAATAAGGACCTCAGGAAATATCCTTGAGGGGGAAGAGTTCAGGAAATATCCTTGAACGCGGAGATTGGGGTGGAAGCAGAAATCAGGAGAGCGTAGGAGTGTAGGAGAACTCAAGAGACGAAGTTGAGCCCAGGTCAAGGATCTGAGTCATCTGCGTCGTCATCAAGGAGCCGGCAAAAACAAGTCAAGCGAAAAGGAGCCAACCACAGCAAGCAAAGAACAACAGCGAAGACACAATCAAAACAGAACCAAGGATTCAAGGATCACGAAGGACCTCCAAAACTCGCCAAGGACCCCGAGAGAATTCCAAAAGATCAATAAAAGCAAAAAGTACGAAGGTCTGTGCCAAAATTACATCCAAAAGCGTTATTATTTATCGGGGCACAAAATAAATTTTGTTGTGTCGAACCTAGCCCTGAAAAGTCTCATCAACGACTCTAAGGACGAAAAAGGATAAAATACTGATAAAATAAATAACATAACCTCAAAGATAAAGGAAAAAGCGGCAAAATGACCAAATCATGGGTGTACCATATGAAGAAGGAGGATCTGGTGAAACATGGCAGAGAATTCGGGATGAACATGACAGGAACGGTGGAGGACATGAGGAAGCAATTCGGAGAATGGATCTTCAAGCATGAAGAGGATGAAAGAAGGAGGAAACAAATAGATGAGCTGGCGATAAAATTCTCAAAATCACAAAGAGAAACAGGAACCCCAAAGGGGAATAGACATCGCAACGCTGGCCATCCCAACTTTCAAAACGTCCAGGTGGGCCAGCGATAACGCTCTAGACGACAACGAAAAACAACTCCTAAGGACCACAATCGATGAAAGGAAGAAAAGAGTGGAAGAAGAGGTGGTATATGAGAAAAGAAGTAAACCTCATCAATCTAGCGAGTATGCAAAGGTGGCCAAACAAGTCAGAGAATGGACGTTTAGATTCGATGGCAACGACAAAGCTCTAGAGTTCATCGAACAAGTAGAATGGTCTGCAGATATGTATGGAATCGAGATTGACATGATACCAAGGGCAATGCCGGAACTGTTAAAGGACAAGGCTTTAAAATGGTATATTGTCAACAACAAACAGTGGAGGACCTGGGAGGAGTTCACAGAAAGCTTCAGGAAGTATTTCTTACGAAAAGGATACTTCGAAAATCTGGCCGACAAAATAAAGGCCAGAAAGCAAGGCAGGAGGGAATCATTCAAAGATTTCATGATCGAGATGCAGACACTGATGCGACCACTCAAGATCCCAGACTTCGAACAACTGGAAGTGATAATGGAAAACTGTACACTAGACCTGCGTATATTCATCAGGCCGCAAAGCATCAGGACAATGGTAGATTTAATGCAACTGGCGGAAGAATATTAAATTCTCGAACGAGAAAGAGCAGAGTTTATAAGAGAAGACAACAGGATGCATAACCAGAGTCTAACGAGGCAGCAAAATTTCAGCGGGGGACAAAGACAAATACCCCATAACACACAAAACAAGAGATTCAGAAGATACGTCGACGGAAATCCATCAACTCAATACGGTCTACAACAAGGTAGAAATACCGAAACAAAATGGATACAGAATCCAAAACAGGCATGTAGGCGATGTGGTGGAGCAGGACACTGGGCAAGAGACTGCAATCGGCCCAGATTGATGTTCTGCTGGCAATGTGGAAAGTAAGGACGATGAACTGCTGCACAGGGACGGGAAACGAGAACCGGTTCCAGTCTACAAGGAGCGAGCAGGGACCGACGACAACAGCTCCTCAACACCAGTCGGAAGATTAAGAGAAGAGGCGGATCAGCTCTGCGCCATAGTAGAGCTCGCAGGGAGCAGAGTGAAGGGCACCATAGACTCGGCAGCAACGAGCAGCTTCATAAGTCAAAAGATGAGCGAAACGCTCGAACACAAAGGAATATGGAGTCGCGTAAATAAACATGTATGGATGGCGGACGGGAGCGTGAGCCACATCGAAAGACAATGGGAGGGAGAAGTTAGGTTCGGAAACAAACAAATGTCAATACCATTCCTGGTGCTACCAAATGGAATTGATTCAATGGTACTAGGGTGAAACTTTTTGAAAGCAATGGGGATAACAATCCAATGCGGAGGACACACAATAAGTATACCATCTCTAAAGAGATTCAACGGAAGACTGATAGAAAGGATTGTAACGATCCTTTTTCGTCCTTAGAGTCGTTGATGAGACTTTTCAGGGCTAGGTTCGGCACAACAAAGTTTATTTTGTGCCCCGATAAATAATAACGCTTTTGGATATAATTTCGGCACAGACCTTAGTTTTGTTTTTTATTGATGTATTTGGGATTCTGTAGGGGTCCTTGGCGATTGGTTGGAGGTCCTTCGTGATCCTTGTGTCCTTGGTGCTGCTTTGCTTGGGTCTTCGCTGTGTTTCTTTGCTTGCTGTGGTTGGCTCCTTTCGCTTGACTTATTTTGCCGGCTCCTTGATGCCGACGCAGATGACTCAGATCCTTGATCTGGGTTCAACTTCGTCTCTTGAGTTCTCCTACCCTCCTACGCTCTCCTGACTTCTACTTCTACCCCAATCTCTGCGTTCAAGGATATTTCCTGAACTCCTCCCCCTCAAGGATATCTCCTGAGGTCCTTATTTTGGCTCAAGGATACTTCCTGAGTCCAAAATATTCCTCCAGGATATTTCCTGTTTGTTAAAACCCGGTTCAAGGATACTTCCTGAACTTTTCCCTCTCAAGGATATTTCCTGAGGTCCTTATTTTGGTTCAAGGATACTTCCTGATTACAAACTATTCCTCCAGGATATTTCCTGTTTGTTTAAAACCCTGTTCACGGATACTTCCTGAACTTTTCCCTCTCAAGGATATTTCCTGAGGTCCTTATTTTGGTTCAAGGATACTTCCTGAGTCCAAAATATTCCTCCAGGATATTTCCTGTTTGTTTAAAACCCTGTTCGAGGATATTTCCTGAACTTTTCCCTCTCAAGGATATTTCCTGAGGTCCTTATTTTGGTTCAAGGATACTTCCTGAGTCCAAAATATTCCTCCAGGATATCTCCTGTTTGTTACACGTAGAGTGTACGTGTGGATGGCCGCTCTCGCTCTCTCATCTGGTGACATCGCCCTTTGCTTTCCGTTTGTGTTCGTTTGCTTTGGGCTTCTGTTAAATGCTTGGGGCTCAGCAACAGCCGGCGCTTTGCATTTTTGCTTATGCCCAGCTGCCTTTGTATTTGTTGCAGCTCTTCGCATTTGTTTATGCTCAGCTGTTCTTGCGTTTTGCGTTATTGCTTACAATTATTCTGCTGCTGTGCTTGTTTCACTTGTTGTTGCTGTTTTTGTGTTTCGTTTTATATCTTTGTTATTGCTGTGGTATTTAATGTATTTGCTGGTTTATATATTTGTTATTGTTGTTGCATTTAATGTATTATTATATATTTTATATATAATCATACATAATAATTTATTGTATTTGTTGTTGTTGTGTTACTGTGTTGCATTGAGGTATTTGTTATTATATATTTTATATATAATAATATATACTACTTTCATGTATTTGTTGTTGTTCTTTGTGCATTATTTCTTTCTTCTTCCGTTGCCGTTGTTTTGCCGACGGCAAAACAGCCCTTGGCTTTGTATATACATGTTGCTAGCTTTGTATATTTGTTGCCGTTGGTTGTTATATTTTCTTTTGCTGTTGTTTTGACGACGGCAAAACGGCCTGCACGTGTTTTGTTTTGCCGACGGCAAACCAGCCCTTGGCTTTGTATATACATGTTGCTAGCTTCTTGTGTTGCTAGCTGTGTTTGTTGCTAGCAACGTTTGTTGCTGTTCTGACCTGGCTGATGTATACAGCATGTTGTGGGGTGCATAATTGTTTGATGTATGCACCTCACACTCCCCCCTTTCTTCCGGAGGGAGGTACCCTCCCCTGTCCCTTGTTCCTTGAGTTGTTTTTTTTTTGTTTTTGTTTGGTCTGTGCCTGGTGTTTTGTTTTTTTTTTTGTGACTCAGTTCGCATCTTTTTGTGGCAATTTTGACATCTTATATTGGCGATTGCTGAGTGTCTTTTCGATTCTGATGGCGGATTAGAGCATCTTTTCTTTTCTGCATCGGATATATTGCCCGATGCATGGCTCGTTCCGCTTCTTCTCTTAACCTAGTTATTCGTGTCTTAAACTAAATTTCATGGTTTGTCTCTTAACCTACTTCATTGTTTGTAACTTACCCTAAACTTCATTATTTTTTCTTATTTTCTACCTTCTTACCCTACTTTCTTACTCTCTAGAACCTTCCTGAACACCCTGGCGTTACCCCGTGCCACCCTCACTCTATACCTCAGCCTTCCTGCCCACACCACCCTCACCCTTCTCGTTCCCCCTTGTTGCACCATCTCCTTCACTGCCTCAAATATGTTGACCGGCCACTCCTCGGCCTCCACTTCGACCCACCTATCATGCCCTACTGGCACCGGGCATGATCTCTGTCGACCTAACGTCGGCCTGGGTCTGTCCGCTTGTTGCTCCGGCAGCGAGCCTTGCCGTTGCAACATTGGGCGCGGCCAGACCCAGGGACTCGGACCGTTTGACCTTAGCCGCGGGTCCCGTGGCTCTTGGGCTCGTTGTTGCTGGAGCTGTGGTTGTTGCTGTTGCTCGAGTTGTGGCTGGTGTTGTTGCTGGGGTGGTTGCTGTTGCTGGGGTGGTTGTTGTTGCTGGAGTTGTGGTTGGTGTTGTTGCTGGGGTGGTTGCTGTTGCTGGGAATGTTGTTGGTGTTGTTGTTGGGATGGTTGTTGTTGCTGGTAATGTGGTTGGTGTTGTTGTTGGGGTGGTTGTTGTTGCTGTGAATGTGGTTGGGCGTCGGGTGCTGCCCATTGGTACACCGTGGTGGCCCGGTGTACCCAGAAAATCCCCACCCGCACAGACTCCACCCACTGGTCCCTTCGGGGTGGGCCAGGGGTGAACGGGGGTGGGGGTGCCGGGCCACCTTGCTGGTCCGGTGATGGTGCCCTTTCCTCATCTGCCGCTGGTTCTTGATCCGTCTCCGACCCGCAATGGTCCCGCATCCATTGCGTGTCTACCGACCCGCTCGACATCCTGCGGTGTGGCGTCGGCGGTCTCACCGGATTCCACCTTGGGGGTGGGGGTGCTACTTCGGTGGCGTCCGAGTCTCCCCCGTCGTCCACCACCACCACTTCCACCTTCTCTTCCTCTTCCTCCATCCCAAATTCTTCTTCCTCTGTCTCCTGGTCCTCATCCTCTTCTTCCCTCCCATAGTCCTCTCCTTCCGAGGCTATGCCTGACTCCTCGTCCGTCTCCCCCTCCTCGTCATCCGATGAGATGACGATGACCGGTCCCATCACCATCGGTCCCTCGTCACCGGACTCCTCATCGGACACATACGGCGATGCCAGCAACTGCATCGCCTCCTCTTCTTCTTCTTCTTGTCGTGGGCCACCACGCCCCCTCATCCCCTCCTCTTGGGCCCGTGGTGCCTCACCTCCCCTTCCGCCATTCGTCGTTTGGCCATTTTGCTTGTTAGTTGTATGTTGCATGTTCATTGTTAGAGATATAATAAAAATTGGGTGTTGCTGCTGTGCAGAAAATTTTTGAATGATTCCATTTTCTGTTTGCGAGTTAGCATGTAACCTCGCATTGCACGCTGCGCTGCTTGATGCCGTATTTCGGGCCCATTCTCTTCGTGTCGGCTCGCTCATTTGTTTGTTCGTTTCTTTGTTTGTATGCGTGAGCCGCGTCTTGCGGGGTCTCTCTTCATTCTGTCTTGCATATCTTCTTAATGTTTCCTTCTTATCCATGTATATATGTTTGCTTTTGTATTACATGTTAATTTATTATATGTTGCCCATTAATTTCTTTATATGTTTATTTTCCTTTGTATTTTGCCTGTGTAAGTATATGCCGCCATTTATCTCGTTTGCGCTCTTGCATGTATGCGTGAGTAAATTTCCCTTTTTATCATGTGAGAGAATTTCCCTTTTTGCTCTCTCGGTTTTGTTGCGCGTGTGTGCGTTGGTTCTGCTCTCGCGCGTTTGTATGTGTTGGTGATCGTCTGCTGTTCTCCCTTTTGAATATCGTAAATTCCGCCGCTCTCCCATTTTGTGAATATCGTAACTTTAGTCGACCAATGGGAATTTAATTTCCCTCTTCCGTGAAATGGCCATTGGGTTCGAATTTTACTTTGTTTTCTATTTGTGTTTTGCCGACGGTAATTTGAGTTTGACTCGAATAATAATTAATTTGAAAAAATTTGCTGATGCAATTATTTTGATTTTCGTTTTTACCATTTTTTCATGTTGTTGATTTAATTATTTTTATTTTCGAAATTTATTATATTTTTTTTTTTTTGATTATTTTTCAGTTGTTGGTGAATTTATTTTGGTTTTTGTTGTCGACATTTTTACCTGTTGTCTTCTGTCGTTGATTTAATTATTTTAATTTTCAAAATTTATTAATTATATATTTCTTTTTTTTTTTTGATTATTTTCCGTTGTTGGTGAATTTATTGATTGATTATTTGATTTAATTATTTTTATTTTCAAAATTTATTATTTATATTTTTTTTTCTTTGATTATTTTCCGTTGTTGGTGAATTTATTTTGGTTTTTGTTTTCGACATTTTTACATGTTTTTATTTTCCACATTTTTATTTTTGTTTTCGACACTTTTCATGTTGATTTTTGTTTTCCAACCTTTTGTGGTATTATAATTGCTGTTTTGATGTGACCGATGCATTTTCTCAGTTAAATAAATCATGTCCGATGATGGCTCCGTCTCCTTGCGTGCATTAATCCCTTCTTAGCCGACCGGTCTAGTCTGGTGATTTTTGTGCGCTTAGGTCTGGATTCATCCCTTCCATTTCTTATGTTCCTGATGTTGTTTCCTGCATCTGTGGTTTTATTTCACTGAGGTGGGCTTTCCTTGTGCGCCCGTCTTGCAGGTGTTGGACTTTGCATATCACAGGCGATGGGTATCCGACCACTTTATATGGTCCCCCATATTTTGGTGCCAGTTTGGCCGCAAACCCTTCTGCCGCTTTCGATAGGTAGTGTTCCTTGACCCATACTGTATCTCCCAGTTTTGGCCTCCATTCTCTTCGTCTCATATTGTAGAGACGTGCTTGGTCCTGTGCCGCTGTTTCCATGTTTCGTCTTACGATTTCGAACAGCTCTTTTAACTGGTTTTCCCGCTGTTTTGGCGTTAATGTTTCGACCCCCGATCCTGTCGTTATTTTGTCGTAGATCGTGCCGGGCAGTCTTGGTTCCCTTCCTTGTACTAGGAACGCTGGTGTGAATCCTGTTGACTGCGATCTGCTTGTATTCACGGCCAATGTGATCTCTGGCCATTTTTCGTCCCAGTTTCTCTGGTTCTCCCCTGCGAATTGTGCTATCATTGTTTTCACCGTCCTGTTTGTTCTTTCTGTTGGGTTTTCCTGCGGTGTGTATGGTGCTGTGAGCTGATGGTGGCTACCCCATTCTGCCAACATCTTTTCGAAAATTTTAATAGTGAACTGCACTCCGTTATCTGTAATTACTGTCTTGGGGGTTCCAAAGCGGGACAGAATACGTTCTCTGAAGGCTTTTACTAAATTTTCTGCTGTTGCTTTTCGCATTGGGATGAGTTCTGTCCATTTTGAGAACCGGTCTACGATTACTAGTAGCATGGAGTTTCCGTGTTTTGACCTTGGTAGTGGTCCTACAAAGTCTGCGCAAATCGTTGCCCACGGCTCCTCCGTGCCATCTTTCCGGCCGCTTGTTGCTGATTTGGCTTGTACTTTAAACACACTTCGCATCTACTCACAAACATTCGGATGTCCCTTTGCATGCCTGGCCAGAAATATTTCGCTGCTACTCTCGCTATCGTCCTTCTACTGCCTGTGTGTCCTGCTGTGGGCGTCGAGTGGTTTTCTTTTATGATGTTCGGTCGTAGTGCTTTAGGCACGCACATTTTCCATGACGTTACATCTTTATCTCCCGCTCTGTGGGGTATATTTCTGTATAGCTGATCGTTTTCCCACACGTAGTCTGGGTACTTCTGTGCGTCCTTCTCCATTTTCATTTTCATGTCCTGAATCCATCCGCATTCTTTGTTGGCCCGCCCTATTTCTGCTTTATCTTCAATCAGCCTTTTACATGTTTCGAGCGGTTGCCTTGAAAGCGCGTCCGCCACTACATTTAATTGGCCTTTCCTATATGTGATTTCGAAGTCATACTGCTGTAGTTCCAGAGCCCATCTTGCTATGCGTCCGGTTGGGCTTTCGATGCTGTTTAGCCATTTTAACGCCATATGGTCTGTCACGACCTTGAAATGGTATCCTTCCACATATGGCTTGAACTTTCGGATTGCCCATACGATCGCCAGACACTCCTTTTCTGTGGCTGAGTAGTTTTTTTTTCGGCTGGGTTCAAGGATCTGCTGGCGTACGATATGGCTCGTTCGCCTTCATCCGTGTTCTGAGTCAAAATCGCCCCCAGCCCATAGTTGCTGGCGTCTGTTTGAAGGATGAACATCCTTTCAAACTCTCGGCATGCTAGTATTGGGTCGGCCACCAATTTCTTTTTAACTTCTTCAAATGCAGATTGGTGTTCTTCACTCCAGTGCCATCTTGTTTTCTTCTTGAGCAGTGAGTGTAACGGTTGCACCATTGTTGCAAACCCTGGCACAAATCTTCTGTACCACGATGCTACCCCCAAATACTGCCTTAATTCTTTCACGCATCTCGGGGGCTTTATTTCTGCAATCGCTGCCACTTTTTCTGGGTCCGTTCCGATTCCTTGTTCTGTGACTCGATGGCCTAGAAATTGCAGCTCCTTTCGGAAGAATTGGCATTTTTCCGCGTTGATTCTGAGGTTTGCCGTTTTTAATCTTTGGGAAACTTCTTTGAGATGCCGGATGTGGTCTTCTCTTGTCTTGCTCACCACTATGATGTCGTCCTGGTATGCGAATGCGTGTGGCATCATCTCCGGGCCTATAACTTGATCAAGCGCCCTTTGGAAAGTTGCTGACGCTGAGTGTAATCCGAATGGCATCACCTTCCATTGGAATAGTCCTCTCCCTGGTACTGTGAACGCGGACATCGGTCTGCTATCCTCTTCCAGAGGGATTTGCCAATATCCGTCCTTCAGATCTAGACTGCTAATAAATTTGGCCTCTTTTAGCTGGTTTAGGATGTAGTCGATCCGAGGCATTGGGTACGCGTCCTTAATTGACTTTGCATTGATTTGTCTAGAGTCGACGCACAATCGCCATTTTCCTGTTTGTTTCTTCCGAACCATTACTTTTGGGGAACTGTATGGGCTTTTTGAATGTTCTATATATCCCATTCTTAGCAGTTCATTTACTTTATCATCGATCTCTCCTTGAATTTTTGGGTTCTTTGGGTAATACCGTTGACGGACTGCTACGTCATCTTTCATTCTTATCCTATGGGTTGCTATTGTTGACGTTCCTGTGATTTTTGCCAATTCCTTTAGCTCCTCCCCTAGGAATGACTCGATAATAGACTGATCGACCTTTTCCTGCCCCACTATGATGGACATTCTCTCTATCAGTCTTCCGTTGAATCTCTTTAGCGATGGTATACTTATTGTGTGTCCTCCGCATTCGATTGTTGTCCCCATTGCTTTCAAAAAGTTCCACCCTAGTACCATTGCATCAATTCCATTTGGTAGCACCAGGAATGGTATTGACATTTGTTTGTTTCCGAACTTTACTTCTCCCTCCCATTGTCTTTGGATGTTGCTTACGCTCCCGTCCGCCATCCATACTTGTTTATTTACGCTGCTCCATATTCCTTTGTGTTCGAGCGTTTCGCTCATCTTTTGACTTATGAAGCTGCTCGTTGCTCCCGAGTCTATTGTACCCTTCACTCTGCTCCCTGCGAGCTCTACTATGGCGCAGAGCAGGTCCGCCTCTTCTCTTAATCTTCCGACTAGTGTTGAGGAGCTGTTGTCGTCGGTCCCTGCTCGCCCCTTGTAGACTGGAACCGGTTCTCGTTTCCCGTCCCTGTGCAGCAGTTCATCGTCCTTACTTTCCACATTGCCAGCAGAACATCAATCTGGGCCGATTGCAGTCTCTTGCCCAGTGTCCTGCTCCACCACATCGCCTACATGCCTGTTTTGGATTCTGTATCCATTTTGTCTCGATATTTCTACCTTGTTGTAGACCATTATGAGTTGGTGGATTTCCGTCGACGTATCTTCTGAACCTCGTGTTTTGTGTGTTATGGGGTATTTGTCTTTGTCCCCCGCTGAAATTTTGCTGCCTCGTTAGACTCTGGTTGTGTATCCTGTTGTCTTCTCTTATAAACTCTGCTCTTTCTCGTTCAAGAATTTCATATTCTTCCGCCAGTTGCATTAAATCTTCCATTGTCCTGATGCTTTGCGGCCTGATGAATATACGCAGGTCTGGTGTACAGTTTTCCATTATCACCTCCAGTTGTTCGAAGTCTGGGATCTTGAGTGGTCGCATCAGTGTCTGCATCTCGATCATGAAATCTTTGAACGATTCTCTTCTGCCTTGCTTTCTGGCCTTTATTTTGTCGGCCAGGTTTTTGAAGTATCCTTTTGGTAAGAAATACTTCCTAAAGCTTTCCGTGAATTCCTCCCAGGTCCTCCACTGTTTGTTGTTGGCAATGTACCATTTTAAGGCCTTGTCCTTTAACAGTTCCGGCATTGCTCGTGGTATCATGTCGATCTCGATGCCATACATATCTGCAGACCATTCTACTTGTTCTATGAATTCTAGAGCTTTGTCGTTGCCATCGAATCTAAACGTCCATTCTCTGACTTGTTTGACCACCTTTGCATACTCGCTAGATTGATGAGGTTTACTTCTTTTCTCATATACCACCTCTTCTTCCACTCTTTTCTTCCTTTCATCGATTGTGGTCCTTAGGAGTTGTTTTTCGTTGTCGTCTAGAGCGTTATCGCTGGCCCACCTGGACGTTTTGAAAGTTGGGATGGCCAGCGTTGCGATGTCTATTCCCCTTTGGGGTTCCTGTTTCTCTTTGTGATTTTGAGAATTTTATCGCCAGCTCATCTATTTGTTTCCTCCTTCTTTCATCCTCTTCATGCTTGAAGATCCATTCTCCGAATTGCTTCCTCATGTCCTCCACCGTTCCTGTCATGTTCATCCCGAATTCTCTGCCATGTTTCACCAGATCCTCCTTCTTCATATGGTACACCCATGATTTGGTCATTTGCCGCTTTCTTATCCTTTTTGATTGCTAACGTTATTTATTTTATCAGTATAGCACGTTGGGCGCCAGTTGTAACGATCCTTTTTCGTCCTTAGAGTCGTTGATGAGACTTTTCAGGGCTAGGTTCGGCACAACAAAATTTATTTTGTGCCCCGATAAATAATAACGCTTTTGGATATAATTTCGGCACAGACCTTAGTTTTGTTTTTTATTGATGTATTTGGGATTCTGCAGGGGTCCTTGGCGATTGGTTGGAGGTCCTTCGTGATCCTTGTGTCCTTGGTGCTGCTTTGCTTGGGTCTTCGCTGTGTTTCTTTGCTTGCTGTGGTTGGCTCCTTTCGCTTGACTTATTTTGCCGGCTCCTTGATGCCGACGCAGATGACTCAGATCCTTGATCTGGGTTCAACTTCGTCTCTTGAGTTCTCCTACCCTCCTACGCTCTCCTGACTTCTACTTCTACCCCAATCTCTGCGTTCAAGGATATTTCCTGAACTCCTCCCCCTCAAGGATATCTCCTGAGGTCCTTATTTTGGCTCAAGGATACTTCCTGAGTCCAAAATATTCCTCCAGGATATTTCCTGTTTGTTAAAACCCGGTTCAAGGATACTTCCTGAACTTTTCCCTCTCAAGGATATTTCCTGAGGTCCTTATTTTGGTTCAAGGATACTTCCTGATTCCAAACTATTCCTCCAGGATATTTCCTGTTTGTTTAAAACCCTGTTCAAGGATATTTCCTGAACTTTTCCCTCTCAAGGATATTTCCTGAGGTCCTTATTTTGGTTCAAGGATACTTCCTGAGTCCAAAATATTCCTCCAGGATCTTTCCTTTCCTACTTCTTGCTCCCTGCCGCTTGATTCTAGGATATTTCCCTGAATCGTCCCTATTCTCTGTTCCCTGTGTTATTCTCAGGAAACTCGATTGAACCCAGACTTGGTTATTTATATACATATTTAAATAATTAATTATTTACTTATTTATACACCCACCCATTTCCCTTCTATCGTACGGGCTGCCAATTCTTATCGTAACTTGGCCTCTCCAACGATATTCGCTTTGTTCCCATTGGCCACCCCGCCATATGACTTCGCTCTCATACGATCTGCCACTGTCACCCCCCACTACTCCCCTTTTGACAAGCAGAGCCCTCACTTTATTTCGTTCAAGGGCCCTCTTCACACCCGCACCCGTCTTTCGGGCTCGCTAGCCCTCACTTTTGGTGCTCTCAGTGTCCACATTCCGAAGTGCGCTTCGCGGCGATCGTATTGCATTCACACGTACAGTGTACGTGTGGATGGCCGCTCTCGCTCTCGCTCTCTCATTTGGTGACATCGCCCTGTGCTTTCCGTTTGTGTTCGTTTGCTTTGGGCTTCTGTTAAATGCTTGGGGCTCAGCAACAGCCGGCGCTTTGCATTTTTGCTTATGCCCAGCTGCCTTTGTATTTGTTGCAGCTCTTCGCATTTGTTTATGCTCAGCTGTTCTTGCGTTTTGCGTTATTGCTTACAATTATTCTGCTGCTGTGCTTGTTTCACTTGTTGTTGCTGTTTTTGTGTTTCGTTTTATATCTTTGTTATTGCTGTGGTATTTAATGTATTTGCTGTTTTATATATTTGTTATTGTTGTTGCATTTAATGTATTATTATATATTTTATATATAATCATACATAATAATTTATTGTATTTGTTGTTGTTGTGTTACTGTGTTGCATTGAGGTATTTGTTATTATATATCTTATATATAATAATATATACTACTTTCATGTATTTGTTGTTGTTGTTCTTTGTGCATTATTTCTTTCTTCTTCCGTTGCCGTTGTTTTGCCGACGGCAAAACAGCCCTTGGCTTTGTATATACATGTTGCTAGCTTTGTATATTTGTTGCCGTTGTTTGTTATATTTTCTTTTGCTGTTGTTTTGCCGACGGCAAAACGGCCTGCGCGTGTTTTGTTTTGCCGACGGCAAACCAGCCCTTGGCTTTGTATATACATGTTGCTAGCTTCTTGTGTTGCTAGCTGTGTTTGTTGCTAGCAACGTTTGTTGCTGTTCTGACCTGGCTGATGTATACAGCATGTTGTGGGGTGCATAATTGTTTGATGTATGCACCTCACAGGATGTCCATCATGGTGGGCCAGGAAAAAGTCGATCAGTCCATCATCGAGTCATTCTTAGGGGAGGAGCTAAAGGAGTTGGCTAAAATCACAGGAACGTCAACAATAGCAACCCATAGGATCAGAATGAAGGATGACGTAGCAGTCCGTCAAAGGTATTACCCAAAGAACCCAAGAATGGGATATATAGAACATTTAAAAAGTCCATACAGTTCCCCAATAGTAATGGTTCGGAAGAAACAAACAGGAAAATGGCGATTGTGCGTCGACTTTAGACAAATCAATGCAAAGTCGATTAAGGACGCATACCCAATGCCTCGGATCGACTACATCCTAAACCAGCTAAAAGAGGCAAAATTTATTAGCAGTTTGGACCTTAAAGACGGATATTGGCAAATCCCTCTGGAGGAGGATAGCAGACCGATGTCCGCGTTTACTGTACCAGGGAGAGGACTATTCCAATGGAAGGTGATGCCATTCGGATTACATTCAGCGTCAAGAACATTCCAAAGGGCGCTTGATCAAGTTATAGGCCCGGAGATGATGCCACACGCATTCGCATACCAGGACGACATCATAGTGGTGAGCAAGACAAGAGAAGACCACATCCGGCATCTCAAAGAAGTTTTCCAAAGACTAAAAACGGCAAACCTCAGAATCAATGCGGAAAAATGCCAATTCTTCAGAAAGGAGCTGCAATTTCTAGGCCATCAAGTTACAGAACAAGGAATCGGAACAGACCCAGAAAAGGTGGCAGCGATTGCAGAAATAAAGCCCCCGAGATGCGTGAAGGAATTAAGACAGTATTTGGGGGTAGCATCATGGTACAGAAGATTTGTGCCAGGTTTTGCAACAATGGTGCAACCGTTACACTCACTGCTCAAGAAGAAAACAAGGTGGCAGTGGAGCGAAGAACACCAATCTGCATTTGAAGAAGTTAAAAAGAAATTAGTGGCCGACCCAATACTAGCATGCCCAGATTTTGAAAGGATGTTCATCCTTCAAACAGACGCCAGCAACTATGGGCTGGGGGCGATTTTAACTCAAAACACGGATGAAGGCGAACGAGTCATATCGTATGCAAGCAGATCTTTGAACCCAGACGAGAAAAACTACTCAGCCACAGAAAAGGAATGTCTGGCGATCGTATGGGCAATCCGAAAGTTCAAACCATATGTGGAAGGATACCACTTCAAGGTCGTGACAGGACATATGGCGTTAAAATGGCTAAACAGCATCGAAAGCCCAACCGGACGCATAGCAAGATGGGCACTGGAACTACAGCAATACGACTTCGAAATCACATATAGAAAAGGCCAATTAAACGTAGTGGTGGACGCTCTGTCAAGGCAACCGCTCGAAACATGCAAAAGGCTGATTGAAGATAAAGCAGAAATCGGGCCAACAAAGAATGCGGATGGATTCAGGACATGAAAAGGAAAATGGAGAAGGACGCACAGAAGTACCCAGACTACGTGTGGGAAAACGATCAGCTATACAGAAATATACCCCACAGAGCGGGAGATGAAGATGTAACGTCATGGAAAATGTGCGTGCCTAAAGCACTACGGCCGAACATCATAAAGGAAAACCACTCTACGCCCACGCAGGACACACAGGCAGTAGAAGAACGATAGCGAGAGTAGCAGCGAAATATTTCTGTCCAGGCATGTAAAGAGACATCCGAATGTTTGTGAGTAGATGCGAAGTGTGTTTAAAGTACAAGCCAAATCAGCAACAAGCGGCCGGAAAGATGGCACGGAGGAGCCGTGGGCAACGATTTGCGCAGACTTTGTAGGACCACTACCAAGGTCAAAACACGGAAACTCCATGCTACTAGTAATCGTAGACCGGTTCTCAAAATGGACAGATCTCATCCCAATGCGAAAAGCAACAGCAGAAAATTTAGTAAAAGCCTTCAGGGAACGCCTCCTGTCCCGCTTTGGAACCCCCAAGACAGTAATTACAGATAACGGAGTGCAGTTCACTAGCAAAATTTTCGAAAAGATGTTGGCAGAATGGGGTAGCCACCATCAACTCACAGCACCATACACACCGCAGGAAAACCCAACAGAAAGAACAAACAGGACGGTGAAAACGATGATAGCACAATTCGCAGGTGATAACCAGAGAAACTGGGACGAAAAATGGCCAGAGATTACATTGGTCGTGAATACAAGCAGATCGCAGTCAACAGGATTCACACCAGCGTTCCTAGTAAAAGGAAGGGAACCAAGACTGCCCGGCACGGTATACGACAAAATAACGACAGGATCGGGGGTCGAAACATTAACGCCAAAACAGCGGGAAAACCAGTTAAAAGAGCTATTCGAAATCGTAAGACGAAACATGGAAACGGCGGCACAGGACCAAGCACGTCACTACAATATAGGACGACGAGAATGGAGGCCAAAACTGGGAGATACGGTATGGGTCAAGGAACACTACCTATCAAAGGCGGCAGAAGGATTTGCGGCCAAACTGGCACCAAAATATGGGGGACCATATAAGGTGGTCGGCTTTCCATCGCCCGTGATATGCAAAGTCCAACACCTGCAAAATAAATATCAAACACATAAATAATTATTTGAGTCAAAATTAATTTACCGTCGGCAAAACACAAATAGAAAACAAAGAAAAAATTCAAATCCAACGGCCATATCACGAAAAAGGGAAATTAAATTCCCATTGGTCGACTAAATTTACGATATTCAACAAAATGGGAGAGCGGCAGAATTTACGATATTCAAAAGGGAGAACAGCAGACGATCACCAACACATACAAACGCGCGAGAGCAGAACCAACGCATACACGCGCAACAAAAGCGCGAGAGAGCAAAAGCCGAGAGAGCAAAAAGGGAAATTCAGTCACATGATAAAAAGGGAAATTTACTCACGCATATATGCAAGAGTGCAAACGATACAAATGGCGACATATACTTACACAGGCAAAATACAAAAGGAAAATAAACATATAAATAAATTAATTGGCAACATATAATAAATTAACATGTAATACAAAATCAAACATATATGCATGCATAAGAAGGAAACACTAAGTATATATGCAAGACAGAATGAAATGAAGAAAGACCCTGCAAGAGAGGGCTCACACATACAAACAAAGAAACGAACGAACAAATGGCTCCGAAATACGGCATCAAGCAGCGCAGCGTGCAATGCGAGGTTACATGCTAACTCGGAAACAGAAAATCTAATCATTCGAAAATATTCTGCCTAGCATCAGCACGCATTTTTTTCTTTCTCCTCATTTTTCTTTTTATTTTTGGTTGTGACTATGAACAACATGCACAGCAAGAAACATGGCCAAACGACGAATGGCGGAAGGGGAGGTGAGGCACCACGGGCCCAAGAGGAGGGGATGAGGGGGCGTGGTGGCCCACGGGAAGAGGAAGAAGAGGCGATGCAATTATTGGCATCGCCTTATGTATCCGATGAGGAGTCCGGTGACGACAGACCGGTGGTCATGGGACCGGTCATAGTCATCTCATCGGATGACGAGGAGGGGGAGACGGACGAGGAGTCGGGCATAGCCTCGGAGAGAGAAGAAGAAAAGGAAAAGGGCTATGGCATGGAGGACGAGGAAGAGGAGGTGGAAGTGATGATGGTGGACGAGGAAGGGGGAGATTCAGACTCCACGGAGTTAGCACCCCCACCCCCAAGGTGGCATCCGGCGCGACCACCGACGCCACACCGGAGGGGATCAAGAGAGTCCGTGGACACGCAATGGATGCGGGACCATTGTGGGACGGAGTCGGAAGAGAACCCAGCGGCAGAAGGCGAAGGGGCACCAACACCAGACCAGCAAGGTGGCCCGTCACCCCCACCCCCGTTCACCCCTGACCCACCCTGAAGGGACCAGTAGGTGGAGTCTGTGCGGGTGGGGATTTTCTGGGTACACCGGGCCACCACGGTGTACCAATGGGCAGTGCCCGACCAGCAACAACAACCACCCCAGCAACAGCACCAACCACAGCTCTAGCAACAACAAGCCCAAGAAACCCAATAGCCAAGGGACCCGCTGCTGAGGACAAATGGTCCGAATCCCTGGGTCTGGCCGCGCCCAGTTCTGCAACGCAGAGCTCGCTGCCGGAGCAACAAGCGGCCAGACCTAGGCCGACGTTAGGCCGACGTTAGGACGAGTTCTGCAACGCAGAGCTCGCTGCCGGAGCAACAAGCGGCCAGACCTAGGCCGACGTTAGGCCGACGTTAGGCCGACGTTAGGACGAGTTCTGCAACGCAGAGCTCGCTGCCGGAGCAACAAGCGGCCAGACCTAGGCCGACGTTAGGACGACAGCGGTCACGCCCGGTGCCAGTGGGGCATGATAGATGAATCGAGGTAGAGGCCGAGGAGTGGCCCATAAATGTTTTTGAGGCAGTTAAGGAGATGGCGCGACAGGGGGTCACGAGAAGGGTAAGAGTGGTGTGGGCAGGGAGGCTGCGTTACAGGGTAAGGGTGGCACGGGGTAACGCCAGGGTGCTTAGGGAAAGGGTTTAGGCAAATATGAGATTAGGGTAAGAAATTATAAGATAAGAGAAAAATAATGAAGTTTAGGTTAAGAGACAAATA
Source organism: Drosophila sp. 14030-0761.01 (assembly GCA_018150735.1). NCBI lineage: Eukaryota > Metazoa > Arthropoda > Insecta > Diptera > Drosophilidae > Drosophila > Drosophila sp. 14030-0761.01. The sequence goes on from JAECWO010000031.1 coordinate 31,206,924, forward strand.
ATGAAGTTTAGGTTAAGACATGAATTGTTAGGTTAAGAGACAAATAATGAAGTTTAGGTTAAGACATGAATTGTTAGGTTAAGAGAAGAAGCGGAACAAGCCATGTAGTTGGGCATATGCCCGGTGCAGAACGGAAAAGATGCTCTAATCCGCCAACATGATCGAAAAGATACTCAGCAATCGCCACTACTCGGAAAGAAATAAAGCACAAAGAACAACAACAACAAATATTTAAAGTATTATATATCATCATATACAAAATATATAATAGCAAATACATGAAATGCAACACAGTAACAAAACAACAACAAACACAGTAAATTATTATGTATGATTATATATAAAATACATAATAACAAACACAAAAATAGCAACAACAAGTGAAATAAGCCCAGCAACAGAATAAATAGATGCAATAACGGAAAACGCAAGAACAGCTGAGCATAAACAAATGCGAAGAGCTGCAACAAAAACAGCTGGGCATAAGCAAAATGCAAAGCACCGCGGGTTGCTGAGCCCCAAGCATTTAAAAGAAAAAATATATGAAATTAATGTAGTAGAATTAACTAAAAATATTCGGAGACCCATAAGGGCGCAAAAGGGGTCAAAAAACGAGGTTGGAGGTCGTGAGGAATAGAAGGCGAGAAAAGGATCGGCGACGGCACCGGCGCAAACACAAGGAGCGCGAAGGAGACGGAGATGGGCAAAGGAATGGGCATGCAGCGTTAAAGAACCAGCGTCCTAGAACCAAGCGGCAGGGAGCAAGAAGTAGGAAAGGAAATATCCTGGAGGAATATTTTGGACTCAGGAAGTATGCTTGAACCAAAATAAGGACCTCAGGAAATATCCTTGAGAGGGAAAAGTTCAGGAAATATCCTTGAACAGGGTTTTAAACATACAGGAAATATCCTGGAGGAATATTTTGGACTCAGGAAGTATCCTTGAACCAAAATAAGGACCTCAGGAAATATCCTTGAGAGGGAAAAGTTTAGGAAATATCCTTGAACAGGGTTTTGAGCATACAGGAAATATCCTGGAGGAATATTTTGAACTCAGGAAGTATCCCTGAACCAAAATAAGGACCTCAGGAAATATCCTTGAGAGGGAAAAGTTCAGGAAATATCCTTGAACAGGGTTTTAAACATACAGGAAATATCCTGGAGGAATATTTTGGACTCAGGAAGTATCCTTGAACAAAAATAAGGACCTCAGGAAATATCCTTGAGGGGGAAAAGTTAAGGAAATATCCTTGAACAGTGTTTTGAACATACAGGAAGTATCCTGGAGGAGTATTTTGGATTCAGGAAGTATCCTTGAACCAAAATAAGGACCTCAGGAAATATCCTTGAGGGGGAAGAGTTCAGGAAATATCCTTGAACGCGGAGATTGGGGTGGAAGCAGAAATCAGGAGAGCGTAGGAGTGTAGGAGAACTCAAGAGACGAAGTTGAGCCCAGGTCAAGGATCTGAGTCATCTGCGTCGTCATCAAGGAGCCGGCAAAAACAAGTCAAACAAAAAGGAGCCAACCACAGCAAGCAAAGAACAACAGCGAAGACACAATCAAAACAGAACCAAGGATTCAAGGATCACGAAGGACCTCCAAAACTCGCCAAGGACCCCGAGAGAATTCCAAAAGATCAATAAAAGCAAAAAGTACGAAGGTCTGCGCCAAAATTACATCCAAAAGCGTTATTATTTATCGGGGCACAAAATAAATATTGTTGTGCCGAACCTAGCCCAGAAAAGTCTCATCAACGACTCTAAGGACGAAAAAGGATCGTTACAACACAATAAAAACCATCGATGGATTCCCAGCTCTATTGCCGATAGTTTGATTATAGGATTATAGGCCTGTTAGTGGGTTTAGTGCTTCAGCAGTTGCTACTCCCAATGTTGCAGCTGCGGTTGTAGCACACCCGCCAAGGCATTATTGGTGTTCCACCAAAGACGCATGTATTTGTTTCTAGGCTTGCCTCTGAAGTCACATCTGATGATGTTATATCCCATAATCGGTCTGTGGTTAATGACCCGAGTATTGCAGTGGAAAAATTTTAATTTTCGTATGCCCGTGGCATTTCGTCTTTAAAAATAAGTGTCTCCGTCAACAGTTTTAATACTATATGTCATAAACGTTTTTGGCCGGTGCACATTATTGTAAAGGAACTGTCAGAAAGAAAAATTGGCCACCGATTCGCCTGCCAACTACATATAACTAAATAGGTAATAACGGAATGATGAACTTTGCACTACCTTTATCTAGCCAAAATAAGTAATCTATGACAGTCTCGACTCCACCATTGGACGCCTAGTCTGTCATCGTTAGACAGAGAAGAACATTCAGAAAGTGTTATTATCTCACCAATACTCGTGTTTGTCAATACGCAACTATGGTTAGAAGTCGACAAGACACAAATATTAGTAGGACTACGACTTTTTCCATCAATATATATAGGTTTGTAGTGAACAACTGCTGCTCAAAATGCTAACACTGTTCTGTGTACAATCGCATCTGCTGGTATTTCATAAAACTGGATTCGTCCCTTAATCTGGGTTACCAGAATGTGAGAGGTCTGAAATCGAAGCTTACTAATCTCTATGTAGATAGCCCTTCATTTGACAATAACATTGTAGCTTTTCCAGAGACGGGGCTAAAACCTAACATTGCTGATGCATCTCTTTTCGCAACAAAATGTTCTGTATTTAGAAGCGATTGAATTCCTCGCTTAGGTGGTGTACTTCTGATTGCTGTTGACTCTGTTTTAGCATCTGAATTAATTCCGTCTTCTAGTGACGAGGAGATTGAGTTTATCAATGTTAAGGTAGATTACTAATCTTTTTCCGCCTACATTATGTGAGGTGCATAAATGTCAAACAATTATGCACCCCACAACATGCTGTATACATCAGCCAGGTCAGAACAGCAACAAACGTTGCTAGCAACAAACACAGCCAGCAACACAAGAAGCTAGCAACATGTATATACAAAGCCAAGGGCTGATTTGCCGTCGGCAAAACAACGGCAACGGAAGAAGAAAGAAATAATGCACAATGAACAACAACAACAAATACATGAAAGTAGTATATATTATTATATATAAAATATATAATAACAAATACCTTAATGCAACACAGTAACACAACAACAACAAATACAATAAATTATTATGTATGATTATATATAAAATATATAATAATACATTAAATGCAACAACAATAACAAATATATAAAACAGCAAATACATTAAATACCACAGCAATAACAAAGATATAAAACGAAACACAAAAACAGCAACAACAAGTGAAACAAGTCCAGCAGCGGAATAAATGTAAGCAATAACGCAAAACGCAAGAACAGCTGAGCATAAACAAATGTGAAGGGCTGCAACAAAAACAAAGGCAGCTGGGCGTAAGCAAAAATGCAAAGCGCCGGCTGTTGCTGAGCCCCAAGCATTTAACAGAAGCCCAAAGCAAACGAACGCAAACGGAAAGCAAAGGGCGATGTCACTAGATGAGAGAGCGAGAGCGGCCATCCACACGTACACTGTACGTGTGAATGCAATACGATCGCCGCGAAGCGCACTTCGGAATGTGGGCACCGAGATCACCAAAAGTGAGGGCTAGCGAGCCCGAAAGACGGGTGCGGGTGTGAAGGGGGCCCTTGAACGAAATAAAGTGAGGGCTCTGCTTGTCAAAAGGGGAGTAGTGGGGGGTGACAGTGGCAGATCGTATGAGAGCGAAGTCATATGGCGGGGTGGCCAATGGGAACAAAGCGAATATCGTTGGAGAGGCCAAGGTACGATAAGAATTGGCAGCCCGTACGATAGAAGGGAAATGGGTGGGTGTATAAATAAGTAAATAATTAATTATTTAAATATGTATATAAATAGATATAAAGAGATGTATGAATTGTTAGAGAAATTAGATGAAATCAATGTAATAGAATTAAGGAAAAAAATATTCGGAGACCCACAAGGGCACAAAAGGGGTCATAGGCGAGGTTGGAGGTCGTGATGAATAGAAGGCGAGAAAAGGATCGGCGACGGCACCAGCGCAAACACAAGGAGCGCGAGGGAGACGGAGATAGGCAAAGGAATGGGCATGCAGCGTTAAAGAAAGTGGCTGCATGCAAAAGGAAAAGGGATAAGCGGTACTTTCACCACGCATAGCAACAGCGAAAGTGCGTGGGTGAAAATAGAGCCAATGGAAATGTACTGGCTGTATAGCGGTACTGCGACATATGCATCCAGAGGCCAGGAGGCCTATATAAGGCACGCGTCGACACAAGGACGAGCATCAAGTGTCAAGCAGCGAAGCAAAGTGGACATCTCAAGACCTCCAGTAGTAATCTTGAGAGTTCAAAAGAGGTGGAAAAGGAAGTGAAGTGTTTTCAAGACCTCCAGTAGTAATCTTGAAGCATCAAATCGAGGCCAGAGAGCGCAAAGGACCAAGTCTGGGTTCAAACGAGTGTCCTGAAAATAACACAGGGAACAGAAAATAGGGACGATTCGGGGAAATATCCCAGAATCCAGCGGTAGGGAGCAAGAAGTAGGAAAGGAAAGATCCTGGAGGAATATTTTGGACTCAGGAAGTATCCTTGAACCAAAATAAGGACCTCAGGAAATATCCTTGAGAGGGAAAAGTTCAGGAAATATCCTTGAACAGGGTTTGAGGCAAACAGGAAATATCCTGGAGGAATATTTTGGACTCAGGAAGTATCCTTGAACCAAAATAAGGACCTCAGGAGATATCCTTGAGAGGGAAAAGTTCAGGAAATATCCTTGAACAGGGTTTTAGGCAAACAGGAAATATCCTGGAGGAATATTTTGGACTCAGGAAGTATCCTTGAACCAAAATAAGGACCTCAGGAAATATCCTTGAGAGGGAAAAGTTCAGGAAATATCCTTGAACAGGGTTTTAGGCAAACAGGAAATATCCTGGAGGAATATTTTGGACTCAGGAAGTATCCTTGAACCAAAATAAGGACCTCAGGAAATATCCTTGAGAGGGAAAAGTTCAGGAAATATCCTTGAACAGGGTTTTAGGCAAACAGGAAATATCCTGGAGGAATATTTTGGACTCAGGAAGTATCCTTGAACCAAAATAAGGACCTCAGGAAATATCCTTGAGAGGGAAAAGTTCAGGAAACATCCTTGAACAGGGGGTTGAGCATACAGGAAGTATCCTGGAGGAGTATTCTGGATTCAGGAAGTATCCTTGAACCAAAATAAGGACCTCAGGAGACATCCTTGAGGGGGAGGAGTTCAGGAAATATCCTTGAACGCAGAGATTGGGGTAGAAGTAGAAGTCAGGAGAGCGTAGGAGGGTAGGAGGATTCAAGAAACGAAGTTGAACCCAGATCAAGGATCTGAGTCATCTGCGTCGGCATCAAGGAGCCGGCAAAATAAGTCAAGCGAAAGGAGCCAACCACAAAAAGCAAGGAACAACAGCGACGACCCAAGCGAAGCAGCATCAAGGACACAAGGATCACGAAAGACCTCCAACTAATCGCCAAGGACCCCTACAGAATCCCAAATACATCAATAAAACCAAAACTAAGAAGGTCTGTGCCGAAATTATATCCCAAAAGCGTTATTATTTATCGGGGCACAAAATAAATTTTGTTGTGCCGAACCTAGCCCTGAAAAGTCTTTTTAACGCCTCTAAGGACGAAAAAGGATCGTTACAACTGGCGCCCAACGTGCTATACTGATAAAATAAATAACGTAAACAAGCAAAAAGGATAAGAAAGCGGCAAAATGACCAAATCATGGGTGTACCATATGAAGAAGGAGGATCTGGTGAAACATGGCAGAGAATTCGGGATGAACATGACAGGAACAGTGGAGGACATGAGGAAGCAATTCGGAGAATGGATCTTCAAGCATGAAGAGGATGAAACAAGGAGGAAACAAATAGATGAGCTTGCGATAAAATTCTCAAAATCACAAAGAGAAACAGGACCCCAAAGGGGAATAGACATCGCAACGCTGGCCATCCCAACTTTCAAAACGTCCAGGTGGGCCAGCGATAACGCTCTAGACGACAACGAAAAACAACTCCTAAGGACCACAATCGATGAAAGGAAGAAAAGAGTCGAAGAAGACGTGGTATACGAAAAAAGAAGTAAACCTCATCAATCTAGCGAGTACGCAAAAGTGGCCAAACAAGTCAGAGAATGGACATTTAGATTCGATGGCAACGACAAAGCTCTAGAATTCATCGAACAAGTAGAATGGTCTGCAGATATGTATGGCATCGAGATCGACATGATACCACGAGCAATGCCAGAACTGTTAAAGGACAAAGCCCTAAAATGGTACATTGCCAACAACAAACAGTGGAGGACCTGGGAGGAATTCACGGAAAGCTTTAGGAAGTATTTCTTACCAAAAGGATACTTCAAAAACCTGGCCGACAAAATAAAGGCCAGAAAGCAAGGCAGAAGAGAATCGTTCAAAGATTTCATGATCGAGATGCAGACACTGATGCGACCACTAAAGATCCCAGACTTCGAACAACTGGAGGTGATAATGGAAAACTGTACACCAGACCTGCGTATATTCATCAGGCCGCAAAGCATCAGGACAATGGAAGATTTAATGCAACTGGCGGAAGAATATGAAATTCTTGAACGAGAAAGGGCAGAGTTTATAAGAGAAGACAACAGGATACACAACCAGAGTCTAACGAGGCAGCAAAATTTCAGCGGGGGACAAAGACAAATACCCCATAACACACAAAACACGAGGTTCAGAAGATACGTCGACGGAAATCCACCAACTCATAATGGTCTACAACAAGGTAGAAATATCGAGACAAAATGGATACAGAATCCAAAACAGGCATGTAGGCGATGTGGTGGAGCAGGACACTGGGCAAGAGACTGCAATCGGCCCAGATTGATGTTCTGCTGGCAATGTGGAAAAGTCGGAGTAAGGACGATGAACTGCTGCACAGGGACGGGAAACGAGAACCGGTTCCAGTCTACAAGGGGCGAGCAGGGACCGACAACAACAGCTCCTCAACACTAGTCGGAAGATTAAGAGAAGAGGCGGACCAGCTCTGCGCCATAGTAGAGCTCGCAGGGAGCAGAGTAAAGGGCACCATAGACTCGGGAGCAACGAGCAGCTTCATAAGTCAAAAGATGAGCGACACGCTCGAACACAAAGGGACATGGAGCAGCGTAAACAAACAAGTATGGATGGCGGACGGGAGCGTAAGCAACATCCAAAGACAATGGGAGGGAGAAGTAAAGTTCGGAAACAAACAAATGTCAATACCATTCCTAGTGCTACCAAATGGAATTGATGCAATGGTACTAGGGTGGAACTTTTTGAAAGCAATGGGGACAACAATCGAATGCGGAGGACACACAATAAGGATACCATCGCTAAAGAGATTCAACGGAAGACTGATAGAGAGAATGTCCATCATAGTGGGACAAGAAAAGGTCGATCAGTCTATTATCGAGTCATTCCTAGGGGAGGAGCTAAAGGAATTGGCAAAAATCACAGGAACGTCAACAGTAGCAACCCATAGGATAAGAATGAAAGATGACGTAGCAGTCCGTCAACGGTATTACCCAAAGAACCCAAAAATGCAGGGAGAGATCGATGATAAAGTGAATGAACTGCTAAGAATGGGATATATAGAACATTCAAAAAGTCCATATAGTTCCCCGATAGTTATGGTCCGGAAGAAACAAACAGGAAAATGGCGATTGTGCGTCGACTTTAGACAAATCAATGCGAAGTCAATTAAGGACGCGTACCCAATGCCTCGGATCGACTACATCCTAAACCAGTTAAAAGAGGCAAAGTTTATTAGCAGTCTAGATCTGAAGGACGGATATTGGCAAATCCCTCTGGAAGAGGATAGCAGACCGATGTCCGCGTTCACAGTACCAGGGAGAGGACTATTCCAATGGAAGGTAATGCCATTCGGATTACACTCAGCGTCAGCAACTTTCCAAAGGGCGCTTGATCAAGTTATAGGCCCGGAGATGATGCCACACGCATTCGCATACCAGGACGACATCATAGTGGTGAGCAAGACAAGAGAAGACCACATCCGGCATCTCAAGGAAGTTTTCCGAAGATTAAAAACGGCAAACCTCAGAATCAACGCGGAAAAATGCCAATTCTTTAGAAAGGAGCTACAATTTCTAGGCCATCGAGTCACAGAACAAGGAATCGGAACGGACCCAGAAAAAGTGGCAGCGATTGCAGAGATAAAGCCCCCGAGATGCGTGAAAGAACTAAGACAGTATTTGGGGGTAGCATCGTGGTACAGAAGATTTGTGCCAGGTTTTGCAACAATGGTGCAACCGCTACACTCACTGCTCAAGAAGAAGACAAGATGGCACTGGAGCGAAGAACACCAATCCGCATTTGAAGAAGTTAAAAAGAAATTGGTGGCCGACCCAATATTGGCATGCCCAGATTTTGAAAGGATGTTCATCCTTCAAACAGACGCCAGCAACTATGGGCTGGGGGCGATTTTGACTCAGAACACGGATGAAGGCGAACGAGTCATATCGTACGCCAGCAGGTCCTTGAACCCAGCCGAAAAAAACTACTCAGCCACAGAAAAGGAGTGTCTGGCGATCGTATGGGCAATCCGCAAGTTCAAGCCATATGTGGAAGGATACCATTTCAAGGTCGTGACAGACCATATGGCGTTAAAATGGCTAAACAGCATTGAAAGCCCAACCGGACGCATAGCAAGATGGGCTCTGGAACTTCAGCAGTATGACTTCGAAATTACATATAGGAAAGGCCAATTAAATGTAGTGGCGGACGCGCTTTCAAGGCAACCGCTCGAAACATGTAAAAGGCTAATTGAAGACAAAGCAGCAATAGGGCGGGCCAACAAAGAATGCGGATGGATTCAGGACATGAAAATAAAAATGGAGAAGGACGCACAGAAGTACCCAGACTACGTGTGGGAAAACGATCAGCTATACAGAAATATACCCCACAGAGCGGGAGATGAAGATGTAACGTCATGGAAAATGTGCGTGCCTAAAGCACTACGACCGAACATCATAAAAGAAAACCACTCGACGCCCACAGCAGGACACACAGGCAGTAGAAGGACGATAGCGAGAGTAGCAGCGAAATATTTCTGGCCAGGCATGCAGAGAGACATCCGAATGTTTGTGAGTAGATGCGAAGTGTGTTTAAAGTACAAGCCAAATCAGCAACAAGCGGCCGGAAAGATGCTAACGCAAATACCGGAGGAGCCGTGGGCAACGATTTGCGCAGACTTTGTAGGACCACTACCAAGGTCAAAACACGGAAACTCAATGCTACTAGTAATCGTAGACCGGTTCTCAAAATGGACAGAACTCATCCCAATGCGAAAAGCAACAGCAGAAAATTTAGTAAAAGCCTTCAGAGAACGTATTCTGTCCCGCTTTGGAACCCCCAAGACAGTAATTACAGATAACGGAGTGCAGTTCACTAGTAAAATTTTCGAAAAGATGTTGGCAGAATGGGGTAGCCACCATCAGCTCACAGCACCATACACACCGCAGGAAAACCCTACAGAAAGAACAAACAGGACGGTGAAAACAATGATAGCACAATTCGCAGGGGAGAATCAGAGAAACTGGGACGAAAAATGGCCAGAGATCACATTGGCCGTGAATACAAGCAGATCGCAGTCAACAGGATTCACACCAGCGTTCCTAGTGCAAGGAAGAGAACCAAGACTGCCCGGCACGATCTACGACAAAATAACGAAAGGATCGGGGGTCGAAACATTAACGCCAACACAGAGGGAAAACCAGTTAAAAGAGCTGTTCGAAATCGTAAGACGAAACATGGAAACAGCGGCACAGGACCAAGCACGTCACTACAATATGAGACGAAGAGAATGGAGGCCAAAACTGGGAGATACAGTATGGGTCAAGGAACACTACCTATCGAAAGCGGCAGAAGGATTTGCGGCCAAACTTGCACCAAAATATGGGGGACCATATAAAGTGGTAGGGTTCCCATCGCCGGTGATGTGCAAAGTCCAACATCTGCAAGACGGGCGAACAAGGAAAGTCCATCTCAGTGAAATAAAGCCACAGATGCAGGAAACAACATCAGGAACATAAGAAATGGAAGGGATGAATCCAGACCCAAGCGTACAAAAATCACCAGACTAGACCGGCCGGCTAAGAAGGGATTAATGCACGCAAGGAGACGGAGCCATCATCGGACATAATTTATTTAACTGAGAAAATGCATCGGTCACATCAACGATCCTGTAAAATACCTGAAAAGTGTCGAAAACAAAATAAAAAGGTGGAAAATAAAAAAACATGTAAAAATGTAAATAAATTCACCAACAACGGAAAATAATCAAAAAAAAATATAATTAATAAATTTTTAAAATAATAACAATTGAATCAAATAATCAATCGATAAATTCACCAACAACGGAAAACAATCAAAAAAAAAAATATATATAAATATAAGAAATTTCGAAAATAAAAATGATCAACAACATGAAAAATGGTAAAAACGAAAATCAAAATAATTGCATCAGCAAATTTTTTGCAAATTAATTATTTTTCGAGTCAAATTCAATTTACCGTCGGCAAAACACAAATAGAAAACAAAGAAAAATTCGAACCCAACGGCCATTTCACGAAAGAGGGAAATTAAATTCCCATTGGTCGACTAAAGTTACGATATTCACAAAATGGGAGAGCGGCGGAATTTACGATATTCAAAAGAGAGAACAACAAACGATCACCAACACATACAAACACGCGAGAGCAGAACCAACGCACACACGCGCAATAAAACCGAGAGAGCAAAAAGGGAAATTCTCTCACATAATAAAAAGGGAAATTTACTCACGCATACATGCAAGTGTGCAAGCGAGATAAATGGCGGCATATGCTTACACAGGCAAAATACAAAGGAAAATAAACATATAAAGAAATTAAATGGCAACATATAATAAATTAACATGTGAGCAAACATATATACATGGATAAAAAGGAAACAATAAGAATATATGCAAGACCGAATGAAGAGAGACCCCGCAAGACGCGGCTCACACATACAAATAAAGAAATGAACAAACAAATGAGCGAGCCGACACGAAGAGAATGGGCCCCGAAATACGGCATCAAGCAGCGCAGCGTGCAATGCGAGGTTACATGGTAACTCGCAAACAGAAAATGGATTCACTTGAAATTTTTCTGCACAGCAGCAACAGCTCATTCCTTTATATATTTTTATATTTTTTTATTTCACACAATGAATATGCAAAATAAGCATCATGGCCAAACGACGAATGGCGGAAGGGCAGGTGAGGCACCACGGGCCCAAGAGGAGGGGATGAGGGGGCGTGGTGGCCCACGGCATGAAGAAGAAGAAGAGGCGATGCAGCTGCTGGCATCGCCTTATGGGTCCGATGAGGAGTCCGGTGACGAGGGACCGATTGTGTTAGAACCGGTCATCGTCATCTCATCGGATGACGAGGAGGGGGAGACGGACGAGGAGTCGGGAATAGCCTCGGAAGGAGAGGACTATGGGAGGGAAGAAGAGGAGGAGGAGCAGGAGGAGGAGGAAGAAGAATTTGGGATGGAGGAAGATGAAGAGGATGAGGAAGTGGTGGTGGTGGACGACGGGGACGAATCCGACGCCACCGAAATAGCACCCCCACCCCCAAGGTGGAATCCGGTGAGACCGCCGACGCCACACCGAAGAATGTCGAGCGGGTCGGTAGACACGCAATGGATGCGGGACCATTGCGGGTCGGAGGCGGATCAAGAACCAGCGGCAGATGAAGAAAGGGCACCATCACCGGACCAGCAAGGTGGCCCGGCACCCCCACCCCCGTTCACCCCTGGCCCACCCCGAAGGGACCAGTGGGTGGAGTCTGTGCGGGTGGGGATTTTCTGCGTACACCGGGCCACCACGGTGTACCAATGGGCAGTACCCGACGCCCAACCACATTCCCAGCAACAACAACCACCCCAACAACAACACCAACCACATTCCCAGCAACAACAACCACCCCAACAACAACACCAACAACATTCCCAGCAACAGCAACCACCCCAGCAACAACACCAACCACAACTCCAGCAACAACAACCACCCCAGCAACAGCAAACACCCCAGCAACAACACCAGCCACAACTCGAGCAGCAGCAACAACCACAGCTCCAGCAACAGCGAGCCCAAGAGCCACGGGACCCGCGGCTAAGGACAAACGGTCCGAGTCCCTGGGTCTGGCCGCGCCCAATGCTGCAACGGCAAGGCTCGCTGCCGGAGCAACAAGCGGACAGACCCAGGCCGACGTTAGGTCGACAGAGATCATGCCCGGTGCCAGTGGGGCATGATAGGTGGGTCGAAGTGGAGGCCGAGGAGTGGCCGGTAAACATATTTGAGGCAGTGGAGGAGATGGTGCAACAAGGGGGAACGAGAAGGGTGAGGGTGGTGTGGGCAGGAAGGCTGAGGTATAGAGTGAGGGTGGCACGGGGTAACGCCAGGGTGTTCAGGGAAAGGGTCTAGACAGTAAGAAAGTAGGGTAAGAAGGTAGAAAATAAGAAAAAATAATGAAGTTTAGGGTAAGTTACAAACAATGAAGTTTAGGTTAAGAGACAAACCATGAAATTTAGGTTAAGACATGAATGGCTAGGTTAAGAGAAGAAGCGGAACGAGCCATGCATCGGGCAATATATCCGGTGCAGAAAAGAAAAGATGCTCTAATCCGCCATCAGGATCGAAAAGACACTCAGCAATCGCCAATATAAGATGTCAAAATGGCCACAAAAAGATGCGAACTGAGTCAAAAAAAAAAAAAAAAAAACACAAGGCACAGACCAAACAGAAAAAAAAGAACAACTTAGGGGACAGGGGAGGGTACCTCCCTCCGGAAGAAAGGGGGGAGTGTGAGGTGCATAAATGTCAAACAATTATGCACCCCACAACATGCTGTATACATCAGCCAGGTCAGAACAGCAACAAACGTTGCTAGCAACAAACACAGCCAGCAACACAAGAAGCTAGCAACATGTATATACAAAGCCAAGGGCTGATTTGCCGTCGGCAAAACAACGGCAACGGAAGAAGAAAGAAATAATGCACAATGAACAACAACAACAAATACATGAAAGTAGTATATATTATTATATATAAAATATATAATAACAAATACCTTAATGCAACACAGTAACACAACAACAACAAATACAATAAATTATTATGTATGATTATATATAAAATATATAATAATACATTAAATGCAACAACAATAACAAATATATAAAACAGCAAATACATTAAATACCACAGCAATAACAAAGATATAAAACGAAACACAAAAACAGCAACAACAAGTGAAACAAGTCCAGCAGCGGAATAAATGTAAGCAATAACGCAAAACGCAAGAACAGCTGAGCATAAACAAATGTGAAGGGCTGCAACAAAAACAAAGGCAGCTGGGCGTAAGCAAAAATGCAAAGCGCCGGCTGTTGCTGAGCCCCAAGCATTTAACAGAAGCCCAAAGCAAACGAACGCAAACGGAAAGCAAAGGGCGATGTCACTAGATGAGAGAGCGAGAGCGGCCATCCACACGTACACTGTACGTGTGAATGCAATACGATCGCCGCGAAGCGCACTTCGGAATGTGGGCACCGAGATCACCAAAAGTGAGGGCTAGCGAGCCCGAAAGACGGGTGCGGGTGTGAAGGGGGCCCTTGAACGAAATAAAGTGAGGGCTCTGCTTGTCAAAAGGGGAGTAGTGGGGGGTGACAGTGGCAGATCGTATGAGAGCGAAGTCATATGGCGGGGTGGCCAATGGGAACAAAGCGAATATCGTTGGAGAGGCCAAGTTACGATAAGAATTGGCAGCCCGTACGATAGAAGGGAAATGGGTGGGTGTATAAATAAGTAAATAATTAATTATTTAAATATGTATATAAATAGATATAAAGAGATGTATGAATTGTTAGAGAAATTAGATGAAATCAATGTAATAGAATTAAGGAAAAAAATATTCGGAGACCCACAAGGGCACAAAAGGGGTCATAGGCGAGGTTGGAGGTCGTGATGAATAGAAGGCGAGAAAAGGATCGGCGACGGCACCAGCGCAAACACAAGGAGCGCGAGGGAGACGGAGATAGGCAAAGGAATGGGCATGCAGCGTTAAAGAAAGTGGCTGCATGCAAAAGGAAAAGGGATAAGCGGTACTTTCACCACGCATAGCAACAGCGAAAGTGCGTGGGTGAAAATAGAGCCAATGGAAATGTACTGGCTGTATAGCGGTACTGCGACATATGCATCCAGAGGCCAGGAGGCCTATATAAGGCACGCGTCAACACAAGGACGAGCATCAAGTGTCAAGCAGCGAAGCAAAGTGGACATCTCAAGACCTCCAGTAGTAATCTTGAGAGTTCAAAAGAGGTGGAAAAGGAAGTGAAGTGTTTTCAAGACCTCCAGTAGTAATCTTGAAGCATCAAATCGAGGCCAGAGAGCGCAAAGGACCAAGTCTGGGTTCAAACGAGTGTCCTGAAAATAACACAGGGAACAGAAAATAGGGACGATTCGGGGAAATATCCCAGAATCCAGCGGTAGGGAGCAAGAAGTAGGAAAGGAAAGATCCTGGAGGAATATTTTGGACTCAGGAAGTATCCTTGAACCAAAATAAGGACCTCAGGAAATATCCTTGAGAGGGAAAAGTTCAGGAAATATCCTTGAACAGGGTTTGAGGCAAACAGGAAATATCCTGGAGGAATATTTTGGACTCAGGAAGTATCCTTGAACCAAAATAAGGACCTCAGGAGATATCCTTGAGAGGGAAAAGTTCAGGAAATATCCTTGAACAGGGTTTTAGGCAAACAGGAAATATCCTGGAGGAATATTTTGGACTCAGGAAGTATCCTTGAACCAAAAGAAGGACCTCAGGAAATATCCTTGAGAGGGAAAAGTTCAGGAAATATCCTTGAACAGGGTTTTAGGCAAACAGGAAATATCCTGGAGGAATATTTTGGACTCAGGAAGTATCCTTGAACCAAAATAAGGACCTCAGGAAATATCCTTGAGAGGGAAAAGTTCAGGAAATATCCTTGAACAGGGTTTTAGGCAAACAGGAAATATCCTGGAGGAATATTTTGGACTCAGGAAGTATCCTTGAACCAAAATAAGGACCTCAGGAAATATCCTTGAGAGGGAAAAGTTCAGGAAACATCCTTGAACAGGGGGTTGAGCATACAGGAAGTATCCTGGAGGAGTATTCTGGATTCAGGAAGTATCCTTGAACCAAAATAAGGACCTCAGGAGACATCCTTGAGGGGGAGGAGTTCAGGAAATATCCTTGAACGCAGAGATTGGGGTAGAAGTAGAAGTCAGGAGAGCGTAGGAGGGTAGGAGGATTCAAGAAACGAAGTTGAACCCAGATCAAGGATCTGAGTCATCTGCGTCGGCATTAAGGAGCCGGCAAAATAGATCAAGCGAAAGGAGCCAACCACAAAAAGCAAGGAACAACAGCGACGACCCAAGCGAAGCAGCATCAAGGACACAAGGATCACGAAAGACCTCCAACTAATCGCCAAGGACCCCTACAGAATCCCAAATACATCAATAAAACCAAAACTAAGAAGGTCTGTGCCGAAATTATATCCCAAAAGCGTTATTATTTATCGGGGCACAAAATAAATTTTGTTGTGCCGAACCTAGCCCTGAAAAGTCTTTTTAACGCCTCTAAGGACGAAAAAGGATCGTTACAATTACTTGTTCTTATATTCCACCGCAGTCAGACATGGTGGTTTATTTAAATTATTTAGAGGCAATTCGAAATGTCTCTGCTTTGACTTATAATCGAGATATTTTCATTGTTCTAGATGGTTTGAATTTGCTCTCTATAGCATGGTCCCTTGCGAATGAATCCACTATACTGTTGCCTTCCACGTCACATGACTTTGTTGATGGCCTTCTTGGGATGTCTTTGAACAGAACTTTCTAGACTTAATGATATAATTCTTTCTACTGATTGGTCTTATCTGTACAATTGTATAGACATGGAGTCAGCAATGTCTTTCTTTAATAGTGCACTTGATTTGCTTTTCGATAATTCTGTTTCGCTCAAGAGACAGATGATTTCTAATAGATCTCCTTGGTGTTCTTAGGGGTTATCCAACTTGAAAAATGTGAAGTCAAGATGCTATAAAAAGTTCGAAAAAACTCGCTGTTCGTCTGATTTCATTCTGTAGTCTTCCGTATCCTTCTCAGTTAAAAAAGTCGTATTGTATTTTTAATCCAGTTATTGATGAAAGTTCGCTTCTCAGCGTGCTTAATTTAGTGTACGTGTATTCATCAGGACCTGATGGTATACCTGGTTGCGTACTCAGGTTTTGTGCAAATGCTTTATGTAAGCCAATTTTAAAATTATTTTTGTTGTCTTTTGATTCGTCCTATTTTCCAGCTATTTGAAAGGAATCATATATTAGTCCTCTCCATTAAAATTGTACAAGTTCCGAAACTTCAAACTACAGGGGTGTTTCCAAATTATCTGATATGAAAAGACACTTACTTCCCAATTGCAACAATTTTGAAGGTCTATTATTTCGTCATCCCAACATGGCTTTGTGAAACGTAGGTCCACTACCACTAACCTTTTAAAATTCACTTCTTTAATGATCGATGGAACAGAAAAGCAGGATATTATATAGTTCTTAGGTGAATTTGATGTCATATATACTGATTTCAGTAAGGCTCTTGATTCTGTTAAGCGTTCGCTTTTACTTATTAAGTTGAGCGACATTGGCTTTCCGCCAATCTTTCTTGGTTGGATTCGCGAAATATATAGAAACAAATAGAACACAGAAGG
Source organism: Drosophila sp. 14030-0761.01 (assembly GCA_018150735.1). Taxonomy (NCBI): domain Eukaryota; kingdom Metazoa; phylum Arthropoda; class Insecta; order Diptera; family Drosophilidae; genus Drosophila; species Drosophila sp. 14030-0761.01. The sequence continues at coordinate 31,223,765 of JAECWO010000031.1, forward strand.
TACTTTTCAAGACTTCCTATTCCAGTTCCATTCAAGTGACGTCGGGGGTGCCTCAGAGTATTCTGGGCCCTCTGCTTTTCACACTCTTTATTAATGATCTTTCCTCAGTTATGATACACTCGCGTGTGCTTATGTATGCTGAAGACGTTAAGCTTTGTTTCAGTTATAAAGATACGATAACGCCTGAATAAGCACGAGGACTATATAGTTATAAATCCACTTCTTTCATTAATTAAAACCCAGAAGGCCGGACTAACTTCGGCTATGCCATAGTTTGTATACCCTTGCAAGCTTTTGTGTTACTAGATCCCTAAAAAGAGTTATATAAATGTACCCTGGTGCAAAAATCCGTTTTTATACAACATAGCACGGCACGCATACATATGCATGTATGTAGACAAGCAGCATGCAATTTTTTCATGTTTGTATGAAGCTATATGATAAAGTCATCCGATTTTAATAAAATTTACCAGATATATAACTTTATACATGAGAATGTTATCTACCAAGTTTGACGATGATCGCTCAAGAAACAAAAAAGTTTCTAGAAGAAAAACTATTTTTGGTCCGATCGTTCTTATGGGAACTATATGATATAGTAATCCGATATTGATCAAATTTGGCATGGATGTTTGGATGTATAATAAACTGCCAAATGTTAAGTTTTATGATAATTGGGTGAAAAAGAAAGAAGTTATTGATCTAAAACTCATTTTTCGACCGATGGTTCCTATGGGAGCTATATGATATAGTCGTCCGATCCGGACGAATCCGAGATATACAATGCCTGCAGTATATACAAGACTTCGTGCAAAATTGGAGCTCTGTAGCTTTAGCGGTTTAGGAGGAGAAGCTGTTGATCCAGACAGACGGACAGATGGACGGACGGACAGACAGACGGACAAACGGATTTGAAATCGCCTTGTCATGCTGATCAAGAATATATATACTTTATATGGTCGGAGATGCCTCCTTCTATGCGTTGCACACTTCTGACCAAAATTAATATACCCTTTTTGCAAGGGTATAAAAATATGGATTGGTGAGACTCAAAAACGATCTTTATTGAAATTATGTGGGTGAATGGAGTGAGAAATTCAATGGTGTGGGTGGATGGAGTGGCGGATATATTACTATATTTAGTTACAAGCATATACTCAACAGGTTACGTAATATTCCTATTACATACATTCTCTTTCGTTCAAATTATTAAAATAATTTGAATAAACTAGAAGCCATATTTTATGAAAAATTTGTTGTTTGACTCTCTATTCAGAGTTCTTTTCAACTTTCCCTCACGGTACTTGTTTACTATCGGTCTCCCCTGTTATATTTAGTTTTATATAAAGTTTATTACTACCCACTTACTGCTGCACTATCAAGCAACACGACTTTTTGGAAATGGGCTATGGGTAAATGGCCTCACTTAAAACGAACTTAAATCATTAATTTATCATACTAGAATATTGATATTCAATACACTGTATGTATCTCACATTTACCATAAAGACAAAGTGACTTAGTGCTAAACTACATATTTTACTGTCCCTTACCGTTACTAAAAAAAATCTTGTTAGTTTCTTTTCCTCTTCTAATAAATATGTTTAAATTCAAGGTAAAGTACAATATCAGTTGAGGTTGTATATACAAATAAATGTAGGATAATAATTAAAAATCATTTTATTTATAGTTTAGAATTGTTGTTCTTATAGCGATATAATAATATTGTTTTACGGTATAATTGTTTATATATTATATTATATATTAAATTTGGCACTAAGCGGCGTTCCGATGTGATCAAAGGGGAAAATCTAATTGCCAGTGAGTCCTCTTGCGATCTAACCCTTCTCAATTTCATAAAGAGAGCGAGTCGACTATTATACCCCTATACCCCTATTTATACCCCACTTTATTTCCCATAATCGGCTCTCCTGACCATTCTGCAAGGAAGGCTTCATGTATATGTGGGACTGGCATCGTTGTTCAACCAGCCCTGACGAGCAAGGCGAGAGGGGCGAATTAAGACGAAACGAGGAGCGAATTGAGACGACGACAGAAGTTGAGATCGAGACGGAGAGATAAGAAGTTCACATCGAGAGCGAAAGACGTAAAGTTCGACGTGCGGAACAAAAAGACGAAAAGACGAAAAAGACGACCACGATTTCTTAAATTACTTACTTGTCTAAATATTCAATTAACTCTAAAATAATAATAATATTATAATAATAATATAATAATAAAACTAGGTACCACAAATATAGTGGCTAAACCTACAAACATGGGGGCTCAACCTGAAAAAAACCCTAAGCAAGACGTACGGAGTGAAGGGGCGCAACCTTGAAAAAAAAACCTTAAACAAGACGTGCAGAGTAAATTGGCTAAACGTATAGAGTTAAAACAGTGAGTGAAAAAGAGACAAACATACGGTAAGAAAAATATCAACGACGAAAGGTGGCGACAACGACGCAAACGACGAAAAGGAAAAAAACGACGCGACGCCAAAAAACCAGACGACGCCAAAAACCCAGACGACGCCGAAAATTTTTAAATTTTAACGACGCAATACGACGTGCATACTCATCTGTGTCAGTGTGTGTGAGTGTGTAGAGACAAAGAAAGAACATGACAAAACTCGAAGATTTTCAGAATGTGCGAGAAGCACTCGGAAAAGAGAAAAAGTCAAATATTGTGCTGCTTCACAAATTTGTCTTTGAAGATGAAGGCGATCGTGCCAATCGCCAACGATTAAGAAAGTTCGAGGGTTTCGATTTTGGCCCTAACAGTGATTTATATCAAAGCAAAGTCTCCTATGTGGAGCAAAGTTTATCAAATAACGATCTTGTAATAATCTGCAATATTTTGGGTCTGACGCATGATAAAACGGATTTGACTTCACATCTTTTTCGCAATTTGCAAACGGTAAATTTTATGGTCGACGTTAACATTGAACATGAGCAAAACGAAGATGACGATGACGAAGATGATGAACACGAAAGAGATGGCAATAGGAACACGAATAATCAAGACGAAGACGAAATGTTGTCAATACTAAGTGATGAAACCAATTTTAGGACAGCTGCAACAAACGAGAACAGAAGCAACAAAACGAATCACGCAAACTCTACAGTCGCGGTCAACAATGTTGATACCGAAAGTTCGCAAAATGTAAGCATGGTGCAACCGAGATTCGCCTTGAATTTTCGAGATGTTGAAGACTCATTAAGATCGTTCCATGGTGATGACAAATTGTCAGTGGAAGTATGGATTGAGGATTTTGAAGATATGGCTGTCATGATGCAATGGGACAATTTGCAAAAATTTATTTTTGCTAAAAGAGCGATTAAAGGACTAGCAAAAATGTTTGTTATGAGTGAACGGGGAATAAAGAATTGGACAACCTTAAAAGAATCTCTTATTAATGAATTTAAAACGGAAATTAACAGTGCTGATTTACACAAACAATTATCTGAAAGAAAAATTAAAAAAGGTGAAAGTGTTCAAGAATATTTGCTAAAAATGAAAGAAGTGGCATCACGTGGAAAAATAGAAAACAGTGCCTTAATGCAGTATGTAATAGACGGAATTAATGACCTTAGTATAAATAAATCAATTTTATACAACGCTAATAATTTAAAAGAATTTAAAGAGAAAATCAAGTGCTATGAAAAAATGCGTGAAAAGTCGAAAGATTATGAGTATAAATATGTTCAAAATAAAAGAGAAAATGAAATGAAAGCAGAAAGCAGAAAGCAAAGGCAGTAATAACGTGAAATGCTATAATTGTGGACAAAAAGGACATGTTTCTGAAAAGTGTGAAAACAAAAGTAAAGGAAGAAAGTGCTTCAATTGCAATAATTTTGGCCACATAGCAAAAGATTGTTCAATAAAGAAACCTGAAGAAAACTCGAATTTACGTAACATGAGTACAATATCGTCCGAGCAAAAGTTTATGTGCAAAGAAATAAAGATTAACAATCAAAAGTGTATAGCTTTCATTGACTCGGGTAGTAAACATAGTATTGTTTCCCAAACGACTTATTTGCATTTGAAAAAACCAAAGTTAACCAAAGCCAATGTTCATCTGTTCGGTTTTGGCGACAAGAATAAAAGAGTGAAACCCAGTGGCGCATTCACAGGAACGGTTAATGTGAATCAAACGGAACTTTGAAGTAAACTTTCTAGTAGTAGCGACGGAATTCCTAGATGATGATGTGTCCGAACTTATTAAGAACTATAAACCGGAAAAGCTTAAGACGACAAATGTTGAAATGCGAATTGTTTTAAAAGACGATAACCCAAATGACGAAGAATTAATAGTTGTTCCCTCAGCTCTACAACGTGAAATTATTAAGCAGGCTCACGAAAGAGGTCACTTTTCAGTGAAGAAGACGAAGGAAATAATCGCCAAAGAGTTTTATATTCCAAAACTTGATGACAAAATCGAACACCAAATAAGATGCTGCATACCATGTTTAACGCTAAATCGAAAGCATGGCAAAAAGGAAGGAGAGCTACACCCACTGCCGAAAGAAGAGCTGCCCCTTCAGACGTTTCACATCGATTTTCTTGGTCCTTTAGAGTCAACCCACAAGCAGTACAAGCATATTCTAGCAGTTATCGACAGCTTCACGAAGTTCTGCTGGTTGTATCCGACGAAAACCACATCTACGAAAGAAGTTATATCAAGACTACAGGCACAAAGTTCAATTTTCGGAAATCCAGTCCAAATTATTTCCGACAGAGGCGCAGCGTTTACGTCAGACGAATTCATGCAGTATTGTAAGAATGAAAATATCGAGCTTCACGCAGTTACGACTGGACTCCCACAGACAAACGGGCAAGTCGAACGACTTAACGCTGTCATAGTATGTCATAGAAGACCCCAGCAAATGGTATAAGTTTGTTGACAAAGTACAGCAAATCATTAACTCAACGTACAACAGAAGCACACACGCGACTCCATTCGAGTTATTAGTTGGAATAAAGATGCACACAAAAGACGACCTGCAGCTGAAACAGATGATACAAGATGAGATGATCCAGACTTTCAAAGACGACCGAGATGACTTACGGAAGCAGGCGAAACAGCAGATCCTTCGAATGCAAGAAGAAAACAAAAGAACATACAATTTGCGTCGCAGACCTGCATCAATATACAAGGTCGGTGATCTGGTGGCAATTAAACGAACGCATCTTGGAGGAGGACTAAAACTCAAGCCGAAATATTTGGGTCCTTACCGAATAACTAAGGTAAAGCCTAGAGACACATACGACGTAGTCAAAGATGCATTGTTCAACGACGGTCCAGGGCGTACTTCTACTTGTGCTGATTATATGAAGCCATGGATTGCACCTGACATAGACGATCAAGATGCATTTGAGGCAAATGCATATTACGATGGCCGAGTTGTGGGATTGGGTCTGGCATCGTTGTTCAACCAGCCCTGACGAGCAAGGCGAGAGGGGCGAATTAAGACGAAACGAGGAGCGAATTGAGACGACGACAGAAGTTGAGATCGAGACGGAGAGATAAGAAGTTCACATCGAGAGCGAAAGACGTAAAGTTCGACGTGCGGAGCAAAAAGACGAAAAGACGAAAAAGACGACCACGATTTCTTAAATTACTTACTTGTCTAAATATTCAATTAACTCTAAAATAATAATAATATTATAATAATAATATAATAATAAAACTAGGTACCACAAATATAGTGGCTAAACCTACATATACAGTGAGATTTTGAGTTTCTAATTTAGGATTATGTATGTAGCTTTATAACTAGATTATTTATATATCAATGCCAACTTCAATAACAACTTAACTTGGAGCTTATGCGCAATATGTCTGTCAAAGGGGTAGCTGTCACTGCGTAAATATGAAATATCTTTGGATGGATTTCCTATCGTATGGAATCGGGAATCTGGAAACAGCTTTAGTCGTCTCTTCGCTCGGCTTAATATTCTCTACTATATATCCCAGGAAGTTCACTTTTCATTGCAGTATTTGACATTTGTCCCAATTTATCCTTAATCCTTTCTCGGTGCTACCTTAAGCACTCTTTTTAGTTTAAACAGACCATCGTTCAAGTCAACACTTGTTATAATTAAGTCATCCATATACACTACCTCATCACCCATTTTCCTTAAATCTCTCAAGACTGCCATTATAAATCTTGAAAAGACTGGTGGAGAGTTCCAAAGTCCTAAAGGTACGAATAGAAACTCATACTGACCATTCTGAGAATTTTTCTGTGACTTTTTCTCCACAGGAACATGAAAGAAACCGTTTGTTAAATCTAGAGTGGTATCAACTAACACACCTTGAAGTTTTTCGAAAACACCATCCATCTGTGGCATAAGAAAATAAAGTAAGTAAGTCGCCGGGCCGACTTGGATATACCATGCATCAGGTGAAAAGATATATATCAAATTTCTTTCTAATGCTATCTCGCTCACTCTTATGTGGACACGAGCACTTTAGCGGCCCCCGAACAAATCGGTGATTTCCAGCATATGCTATCTCGCTCTTTTTCGCGTGCATCTGCCTTGCACCGCTTTGAGGGAAAATCGTTTCTATGTATAACTCGGCCATTTTTATTCCGATTCTTGTGATATTTGGTGGTAACATGTATTAGTGTGCCAAATTAAATCACGATACGATAAATATTTCGAATGAAAATCGAATTTATCGAATTTCGGAGGCGGAGTGGTCATGGCCGAAATTTGAAATAAACTAGGTCTGCGTGCATACTGCACGCATCTATTGTCCAAATACGATTGGTCTATCTTTTATAGTTCCCGAGATATGGATGCTCAAAATATTGTTATTCAAATAGCGGGGGCGGAAGGGGGCAAGCAAAAAAAAAATCGATCTACCTGCAGATCAAACGAGTCCACATGCCAAGTTTGGTAGCTCTAGCTCTAATAGTCTCCGAGATCTCCATGATCCTACAGACGGACAGACAGTTGGACATGTCTCAGTCGACTCGTCTATTGATACTGATCAAGAATATATATACTTAATAGGGTCGGAAAAGCTTCCTTCTCTCTGTTACATACATTTTGGCGACTTTAATATACCATTTCATCCTATGGATGCATGGTATGCATTTAAGTTCCTGTAGACGTAGCACAACCGTTGCTTCGCATTCTTTTTTGTTCTAGGAGTACTTGTATTCCTAATTAGATTGTAATTCTTGATCAACTGTCTAACTTTTCCTGCTTTTGATGCACTGATATGTGAGAAATCTGTCGTAACGTCTACCTCTCTCTGTTCCGCACTAAATATACACAAGCTATTAAATTCGTTTAACAATTTAGCACAATATCCAGCCGTCTTATACAATGAGTCGTCATCAGAAACGACATGGAACTCGATCTCCAACTCTATACCATCTATTTGCACAGCTATACAACAACTGCCAATAGTCAACACTTGACTTTCACCTATACCTGTTAGACTCTTTGGTTTATTAACAAATTAATCGCAAAATTAGCAAACACGAGACTCAAGTCAATCCTCTGAACTTATAGAACCTTTTTCAGCTCCAAGCCAGAAAAAGTAAATTTTGGTTGGTGGCTTATTTAAGTTTTCCTGTACGACATTGGTCTGCTCTGATTTTGTTTTTTCTCTAACCTTGCATTGAAACGAACGATGCCTTGTTTGTCCACACTTAAAACAAGTAAAAATTTCGATCGATTGGCTTTGTCATTCCCAGTAAGGAGCACAAGAATTCGTACAAAGTCTCACATTTTTGAACTGTCGCTTGCCTAGTATTCTATGAACTTCAGCTGATGATACCGTAACTTTAAATTCTCTGTTTACAGCTCCATTTAAAGTGTCCCAGCTACAAATATATCTCTTATTGCATATAAAAGACATTGCAGCTTATTTAGTTGCTTCGTATACACAAAATGTTGTAACTGACTCCATTGCGCGGTAAGTGCACACTCCTCCAACTGCCTAGTCCATTGCGCAACATCAGTCGATCCTGTACCGTTAAATTCGGACACGCTGCCCTCCACATCTTTGAGTGTAAACCACGATCGGGCTGCATTTGTATTAGGAACATCCCGAACTGCTCTAGCCGAGACATAATCTGCCTCCTTCATCGGCGATTTCTATTAGCTCGAAATGAGCTAGAAGGCGCGTGTACTGATCAACTTTAAGGCCTGAAGTGTCCAGACCTAACTGACTCAATTTAAAGCGCAACTCCTCAATACGCAGAGTAAGAACTTCACCTCGATCCATTTTACAAAATTATGTTGCTCGCCAAAAATAGAAAATATTAAATTATGGTTTAAATCAATCAAAGGAAAGATGTCAAATGAAAATGTGTTAGATTATATTAAAATTATATTTTAAACGATTCTGTGTATTGTACTCTATGCAGTTCGCATCAACCTTCAATGTACAATATCAGGGGTGTCACAGAAATCGCTAACGCCCCAAAATCGCCCCAAACGCAAATGTAGGGTGTCACAGAAACCTCTTTTGACAGTTTTCAAAAGTTGCGAGTTTTGCTGCAACGTTTGGTTAATTTTGCGTTTACAGCAAATTATGTTGAAAAAAGAATGGTGTTGAAATAAACTTTGATTATTTTTGGATGGAATTGCATTCAAATAATCGCTGGCAATATTTGTGTTCATATATAATTTATTATTTTACGAAAACGCCTGTGAAAAAATCAAGCAAGCGTCGTTTTTGCTTAAATCACCCATAAGCAAGGCTGCCATCCTGCTGAAAACGGCAGAAACTTATTTTCGGACAAAACATTTGTGTTTCCAATTTTAGTTTGTTATATGCCACAAGTAAGCACAAATTTTATGGATTACGACCAAATTTAAGAAAGTTTTTTAAATTGTGTGTACACGGATAAATTTAATGTAAACGTCGAAAAAATGCACTAAGTTGACGTCTCTGTTTTTATCGTGGGCAGCCAAAGAAGAAGAAGAAATGTAAACAGCTGTAAAAAATGCAATTGCAGTTGCCGCCTTTTTTAAAATGAATTGAAATTTTTTGGATTTCTGATGGATATGGTTTCTAATATGATCGAATAAACTTAATTAAATTTGCATTTGAATATGTGCATCGAATTTTAAATTTTTTCACTTGTAATTGAAGATTTGTAAAAATGGAAATCGCTTGCTAAAAAGAAGCAAGAGTCTAGATTAAATAATATTCCCAACGATTTTGCTCACATTTGTTCTAAACACCTCCAGGTCTGCATCCAATGACCTGTTGAACAGAGCTAATACCTAGAAATCGCATGGACGAAATTGTATTTTGGGGTAAAACAGTTGCCATTGTTGCGAAAAAAGAATTGTGTAGAAAAGAGAATGTAGGCTTACAAACGCAATAGTTAGCAGTTATCGATGTTATTTTTGGTTAATTTGCCAAAATTTGTTTACAGTTATAAATTTGAAGTAAATGTAAACAACAGGGTTGCCAAAGCAGCGACAATATTGCGCGCGATAATAATTTTAAAAATTTTGGTGTTGCAGTATGTTAACTGTACCTCCAAAAAATAAGTACATTTTTTCTTGTTGTATAACATTAGCAACAATTTTTGGTTTACGAAAAATGTATAACATTTTTAATTCCAAATGTTAGTATTTTTTTTTTTTGAATTGCACAACCGTATTGCACTTATCGACAATCGAAATACCGAAATAGCGGCGATCGAGTTAGCCGATGTGCCAACCGGTGGCTGTGGCTCCGAAAATGTTGCCGAAAATGAAACGTCGGAGATTTCCATGACACCAACGTTTGGTTTCGGCGTTTTACATTTCAAACGTCGCCAAAATCGCTAGCGTTTTCTGTGACACCCCTGTATATGACATATTTATACCCTTGCAAAAAGGGTATATTAATTTTGGTCAGAAGTGTGCAAAGCATAGAAGGAGGCATCTCCGACCATATAAAGTATATATATTCTTGATCAGCATGACAAGGCGAGTTCAAATCCGTTTGTCCGTCTGTCTGTCCGTCCGTCCGTCTGTCGGTCTGTCCGTCTGTCTGTCTGGATCAACAGCTTTTATTCAACAGATTTTATTTGGAATGCTGTCACATGATACAATGTGTATCATGAAATATCATGTGCTGTCATATATTGTTTAGACTTAATTTTTTTGTTGCCTGCTAAGAATAATTCTTCTAAAATAATGGGTGCACCGAATTCATCCATGTTTAGAATTGTTCTCCACAAATTAGAGATTAATAGAAAAATTATGAGAAGGTGTAATTTTTATGTATTCACAAGCAAATTGGCTAAATTCTTTACTACATTTTCTGATTTCGGAATCTAAAACGAGAACAGGTCTGATTATTTCGTGAAACTTGCAATGCAAATTAAGCTTTAAGTCGTATTGCTTAAAGTCTAAGTCTAAAGTCTATTGAGTCTAAGGCTGATGTCAGAGTGGCAGCGATAAGCGATGCGATGCTACAAGCGATAATTATCGCAGCGATCTGCAAAGCGATGGCATGGCAGAGTGAAAGCTTTCCGCAAAGCGAGAAACCTAGCGAGGGTTCTAATTTTAGTCTCAGTTGCAATCATCGTCGTCATGGATTCAGACGAAGAATTTTTTGCGTCAGCAGCAGTTATAAATGTTGTAATGAAAAAAACCACCGGGATCCATCCACTGAATAGAAACCGTTTAAAATGAGAGTTTAATAGTTTGTATAAAAATTTAAGGCAGTATCCTGACAAATTTTTCAAATATACTCGAATGTCGATCAATACATTCGATTATATTTTGACGAAGATTCATTCAAAACTGGAAAAGTGTTGGACAAATTTTGTTGTTAATCCCATTACGCCATGTGAAAAACTTATTCTAACTTTGAGGTAATTATGTAATTATATATATATTTTTTATTTGCAACAAAAAAGTTTGATTTTTTTAATTGTTTTCGGAATTATTTCCGTCTCCAAAATGAGAAAGTACGATCTTTTGAATTTCCATTCTGCAAAGCATTTTTTTCGCATATCCATAGACTTCATATATGGCAGAAGGCTCTCAAAAAAACATTGGTCATCGTCGGGTGTTTTTGGTGTATTAATTTTTTTTTCTAAAAGTTTAAGTTTCTCCTTCTCAATGGACAGCAGTTGAGAAGGCATACTTAATTTTATTTTTTTATTTTTTTTTTGAAAATTCTCTTCCTCATCTGTGTCACATAGCTCAGCCAAATTGTGGGATAATTCTGTGTCCAGCGAATCTTCACACTCTGGAACACAGAAACTTTTATTGGAGCAGCTGGCCTCCAAATTTCCACACGTTTGCCTGGGCTTCATTTGGTCTTTTAAAAATAGAAGGGACTCAAAATGAGGCCAGGAGGTATAGATGCCAGCATCAGGTGCACAGTCTCCTGACTTTTCTGTTGGCATTTTTTTATACTCATTTCGAAATTGGTCCCGAAGATTTTTCCATTTTTTCTTCAAACAGTCTCCTGAAGTTTAACCAAAAAATTTAATTATGTAAATAAAATTAACCAATTGCAGATATTTAGCAACGGGGGCTTCGTTTACTTCATTGTCGTATTCATTTAAAATTGGAAGGACTACAGTCTCCGTTATTGTAAAGGAAACAGTCAAGGCACTTTGGGAGGAGTTGCAGCCAAAACACATGCCACAGCCTTCAAAAGAAATGATTACCGAGATAGCTGATGACTTTTGGAAATTGTGGAACTTCCCAAATTGTGCTGGGGCTATTGACGAAAAACACATTCGTATTCAGTGTCCACCTCATTCTGGATCCATGTTCTACAATTACAAAAAATTTTTTTCTGTTGTTCTTCAAGGAGTGGCTGATTCAAACTGCAAATTTATTGCAATTGAAGTTGGAGGATATGGAAAACAAAGTGATGGTGGCACTTTTAATGCATCACAGTTTTATCGTCAACTTAAATCTCGACAATTTATGCCTCCAGATACTAATTTGCCTGGATCAAGTATTAAAATGCCCTACGTTTTTGTAGGCGATGAAGCATATCCGCTATTGGAAACTCTGTTAAGGCCATACTCAAGCCGCACTATTAATGCTGAAAGAGAGTATTTCAACAAGCGACTCTCCCGAGCTCGCAGGTGCATTGAATGTGCTTTTGGAATTATGACTTCCAAATGGCGTTTGCTCTGGAAGCCAATTGAAACCGATCCAGATTTCGTCGACATTATTGTAAAGGCAATTTGTATTCTGCATAATGCAATTATAGACCTTGAGGGAAGTCCCAATGTCAATCAAGACACACACACAAGCAATGAAAATAATGGAAGTGAAGAGTTATTTCACCCAACAAGTTACAGATCTGGACAACTTGTTCGTGATGCCTTTTGCAGTTTTATGTGTACAAATAGGCTTTGATATTAAAAATCCGCAAATATAATATAAGCAAAACTTACTTGGTACTTGGAGACTTTTCTCAATCTCTTTCCAATTCTTTTCAACCACCAGCCGATTGTGGTAATTTTTACATTTTTGGTCCCACAAAACAGAACGACAAAAAATTTCCGTTATTAAGTCCTCAACATTTATGTTCGGACTCGAACTCATTTTAGCATTTGCTTCGTTGGACTGTTTAATTGCATTTGAAAGCAAATACACAAAAATATAAAGTGTTTGCATCAAACTGTTATTAAAGCTTAAGTTGCGCAAAAACATTTTTCAACCAAAAACCAACTATTTTTTAAGCTCAGAACGCAACGAAAACACACGTATAACAACAGTTGGATGACGCGATAAAGCGAGAAAGCGATTCAGAATCGCTTTCTCGCAAATCGCTTCAACTTGTCGCTTTGGCTCTCTTCTCGCTTCGCTTGCACTCTGCATGCATTTAACGATTACATATAAATTTGAATGCAGAGCTTTCTCGCTCATTGTCGCTCAATATTATCGCATCGCTTATCGCGTCCACTCTGACATCAGCCTAATTAAGAAAAACTTTAATATATTGGACATACAAAAATGTGGAATGAATAAGGACAGGATAGTATCAAGAATGGTTACGAGTACGGTTTGTCTACATTGTATGCTTTCGGTTCATGAAGTTAATATTGCCTATTTCTTTTAAAAACTTGATTTTCGGAAGCCAAAAAAAGTAAAGCAGACAAGATGAAAAACTACAAAAGTTGATGGGGATCTATATAAAATAATTTACATAATTCTTAAGATTCCTCAGTAAATCGTGAAATATTTCTTCTTCTGCACCACGAAAACTCAGAAGCGACGGACGCATACAAAAATATATGTTAATCAATCCAATACCACACCACTTCATCTTTACTTTATAATTGCCAACACAATAACATCGGCAACGAGGATTTGCGAAGCATTGAATTTCCAGAAAGAAAGCTATTTTTACTGGCCGAGAAAGCAGGCAATGATTAAACATAATATTGTGTACTTAAACTTAGCAGTTTTTTCCATGTGCATTTGAATTAAGAGTACTCCAATTTAAACACGGAGATACTAAACACGATTTTTTAAGATATTTAAATTTGCCGAAACAGCTTTGAACTCTTTGAAGAACTTGTAGCTCTAATAAACCAAAGAAAAACTGATTTCAAGAATTATCCAATATATCGCCAAAATTCATTTTGAGAAATAAACACATGAGTTGTGTGCAGTAACAAATTATATTTGTGAATTCGGCATATGGCTTTAGAGAATTACCCCTTTTTTGTATTGCATTGCTATGATGGTCTACGACCAACCCAACCACAACTTACGTGTCTACGTCTCAAAAGTCGCAAAAGAAAGACCGAAAATCCATTTCGATTTTGGTCCTGTCAAAATTTCTATAATGTATTTTCTCTTTCTCTGCTTCACTAAGAATTCGTAAAAAAGCAAACAAGCGTTGCCCATATTGGACAGCAGGAACAACACCATCGTTTCACGCTCATTTTAGGCATTTGCCTGACGTTCCATTAGCGCTAAGGAGTCTTTTTGCAAGCTCGATATGAACCTACGGTCGAATCCGATTGGAGTAACAATGCATCAGCATGGATTAGCCCTTGGTCAGCCCATTTAAACTAGACAATTGGTCAACTCACCCTACCGACCAAGGGTACCGAAAACTTACTCGAATGTTTATGCCTGGGCCATTGGCCATACCGAGCAGACTGATGCAGTCCGTGACTAGTCCAGCTTGGTTTACGGTCTTGGTTTATATCACAAGGATATATGTATATAAGTATATGTATAGTAAGTACATCACATTCATGGCAATTGTTGCAACATATTGCCAGTGTCATCTTGCAAAGGCAACATCTCAAATATACAGCGTCAAATATGTTGCGTTTGTTTGAGTTCTACACCATTCATTTTATCATTCACATAGAAAGGGATACAGGAGGTGTATATTGATTGATTGGGCAATACCTATACAGTCTCAAGAGAGTATAAAATAGAGTAAGTAATTCGCCGGGCCGACTTGGTATTAAGTGAAAAGATATATATTGTGTATTAAGTGAAAAGATATCTATTAACTTTCTTTCAAATGCTGTATCGCTTACTCTTGTGTGGAAACGAGCACTTTAGCGCCCCCGACCAAATCATTGATTTCCAGCATATACTATCTCGCTCTTTTTTGTGTGCATTTGCCTTGCACCGCTTTGAGATAAAAACGTTTCTATGTATAACTCGGCCATGATAGATATTCGTAATATGTATTAGTGTGCCAAATTAAATTACGATACCTACCTACTGTTCACATGCGATAGCTCTAGCTTTTAAAGTTCCCGAGATTTGTTTTTCTAATAGCGGGAGCGGAAGGGGGCGGGGCGAAAAAAAAGTAAACTTGATCTACCTGCCAAGTTTGGTAGCTCAAGCTCTTATAATCTCCGAGATCTCGACGATCCTACAGACGGACATGTCTCAATCGACTCGGCTATTGATACTGATCAAGAATATATATACTTTATAGGCTCGGAAAAGCTTCCTTCTCCCTGTTACATACATTTTGGCGACTTTAATATACGGTTTCAACCTATGCTATAAGGGTATAAGGAATGTAAAGCATATTTATCATAGATATCGGAACAGAGTTCCGGTTTTACGTGGCAGGTCTCTGGTTAAACCACTCGAAGACTATACGCGCTTGGGTCTCCCAAGCGGTCTAAGGCAGACGAGTTCGAAGCAGATCATATGTGACTTCGAAATAACGCCTAATTAGCCACGTTTTATGTCTTAAATTAATCCCAACTCTTCTAAGGTTTCTTGTGTAGCTGCAAAAGTACTCTCCCTCCTGACCGTTATTGTCCATGTATTTGCTACTTTTTGGGAATGTTGTGTGCTTCTTGGGCAAGCAAATCTATTGGAGTCATCTCTGCAATAACAAGAGCACATCCATGCGATATGACTTCTAGAAGTAATTTTTTGCGATTCTTTTCATCAGCTTTACAAGTAGGCATGTTCTTTTTATTAAGGTGATGGTCAGCTGCCATACAAAAATATGCAAAAATTGTATGAAGCATACCTGTATATGTATGCGTGCCGTGCTATAGCGTGTAGATACTGGTTTTTACGCAAAGGTCTTTACAATTAGCTTACTGTATTTATGGATTGAGCAACACAAGAACTTGCAATGGTATACAAACTAGAGGTGGGCACGAGCCCACGGCTATGTGTATCCATTGGTAAGGGATGGAAAATCTAATTTCGGGTTGGGTGCAGGCGGGTATGGGTTAGGCCGCTCTACCTGGAAATCGTCATACTGTCATACTGCTATGATTTATTTGTATATAGACTTGCTTATTGCTATCATAACTAGACAGCTTGATAAAATTTTACATGAAATTCAAATTTTTTTAACCAATACTTAACAAATAGATCACATAAAGGATTATTACATTATAATTAAGAATATTGATGTAAAAATTAAGAATTTAACTCATGAGCTGAAGGATATGAACGGTGTAGATCCTGACATGGCCTCTTCGTCAGCTGCCAGAACGCCTGTTGTATGTCGGTACGCGCAATAAAGCTTGTGCGCAGGTATTTGGATGAATCCGGAGACGCCCAAGGTACTGCTCCGAAATTTTCTTGATGGCAGCTTCTACTGCTGGCACATTGAGATCTTACCCTTGCAAAAAGGGTATATTAATTTTGGTCAGAAGTGTGCAACGCATAGAAGGAGGCATCTCCGACCATATAAAGACGAGTTCAAATCCGTTTGTCCGGCTGTCTGTCCGTCTGTCTGGATCAACAGCTTCTCCTGATAGATTGTTAAAGCTACAGAGCTGCAGTTTAGCATGAAGTCTTGTATATACTGCAGGCATTGTATCTCGGATTCATCGGGATCGGACGATTATATCATATAGCTTCCATAGGAACGATCGGTCAAGGCATCCGCCTTGCACCGCTTTGAGGGAAAAACGTTTCTATGTATAACTCGGCCATGATAGATATTCGTAACATGTATTAGTGTGGCAAATTAAATTACGATACCATAAATATTTCGGATGAAAATCGAATTTATCGAATTTCGGAGGCGGAAGGGGCGTGGCAAAAATTTGAAACAAACTTGGTCTGCGTGCATACTGCACGCATATACTGTCCAAATGCGATAGCTCTAGCATTTAAAGTTCCTGAGATATGGGGGCTCAAAATATAGTTTTTTAAATTGCGTGGGCGGAGGGGTCCGGGCAAAAAAAAAAAAACTTGATCGACCTACAGAGCAAACGAGTCTACATTCCAAGTTTGGTAGCTCTAGCTTTTATAGTCTCCGAGATCTCGACGATCCTACAGACGGACATGTCGACTCGGCTATTGATACTGATTAAGAATATCCATACTTTATAGCAAGGCTGGGCACGTAGTGGCTCACTTGGCTCACTTTGGCAGAGGTTGGGACTGAGCTTCGGCAGAGAAAAGGGACAAGCTTGTGCGCTCGAGCTCGAGTTTTATGAGGGGCAATAAAACCTTTTTAGGGTCAACAATTGAACAAAATTACAAGAAACACACGGAAAAATTACAAAAACACCCATGCAGCTCGAGAAAAAACAAAAAAAAAGGGACAAGCTTGTGCGCCCGAGCTCGAGTTTTATTGCCCTGCAATAAAACCTTTTTGGGTCGGCCGATCCTCGACCCAAAATTACAAGAAACACAAAGAGAAATTACAAAAACACCCATGCAGTTCAGAAAAAAAACAAAAAAGGGACAAGCTCGAGCTCGAGTTTTATGAGGGGCCATAAAGTTTATAGGGTCGGAAAAGCTTCCTTCTCCCTGTTACATACATTTTGGCGACTTTAATAAACCATTTCATCCTATGGATGCATGGTATAAGAATAATTCTGGAGGTTTCTTCTAATTAATTTTGGTGAAAAACAGAAGCTAAATCGAGGCGAGAGAAATGTTTGGCTCTGCCTAGCTGATCAAGAATTCATCTATTCTTGGCAATAGGAATTAATTTTTTGTTAATTTTTGTACAATGCCCATCTACTCCCTAAGAAGCCGTTCGTAAGGAACACAGCCAAATCCATCCGCCAAATTTAATAGCAAAAAATCGGCTTTAATGGTTCTAGAGCCTGCTCGAGCACATTCATGCTTGATCGCAACAAAGAAAAACAAATGGAAACGATGATCAAGCGGGTAAAACGAATCGAGCACTAATGAGAATGAACAAAATGAATCAAGGTATTCTTGTATGCTTGGATTTTAGTTTTTCATTGATCGCTCTTAGATAATTTAATATCATTTATGCGTGCTAAAATGATTATTTTAGTATTTTTTAATCAAATCTACATGTTGAGATGTTGCATTTGTTATACAATTAGACGCACAAAATATTCAAAAAGTATCCGGTATTTGGTTCAATTTTCGGTACACTAAGAACAAAGAAAATCTTTGAACGGTACCCGGTATTTGGTTCAGTTTTCGGTACCCGGTATTTGGTTCAGTTTTCGGTACCCGCTTCTAGTTATGCTTATGTATGGGTATCTCGTTTCAAATGTGGATTTTAAATCAGCTTTCGAGCTATTCGACCGACGTATGGGCGTTATAATGAATTTAGTAGGTCGCCGGGGAGACTTGGATATACCACTATGCATCAAGTGAAGAAACTACTTCATATTAAAAAAAAATATCAAAGAAGCTAACTTCGGCTATGCCAAAGTTTGTATACCCTTGCAGCCCTTGACCATTACATTTTAAAAATTTTTTGTTTCTTAATCCAATAAAGAAATATTTTAAATACATTGGCCGGGGGCAGCCAATCGCCAAATAGTAAGCGTGCCAAGACAATGTAGCGATTGATATTCAAATTAACACACACACAAACGCAATTTTGACACATATATGTGCTTCACTGCTTATGCGTGCACTGCTTATATAGGCAAATTTTATATCGCCGAAATCAGTCGTTATGTTTATCCGATTGTTTTGAAATTCACGCATATGATGTAATCCCTTTTTATGTATGTACATAATCAGTTTGGATAAGATTGTTCAAAAAATAGAGAAGTTATTCGCATTTAACGTTTGTATTTGTATGGCAGCTATATGATATAGTTGTCCGATCTTATTCAAAATCGCAGATGTGCATGTGGCTGTATAGAAAAGCTTATTTACGAACTTTGAATGCCATAGCTCTAGAACTGTGAAACTAGTTAGCGCAGCACCAGACAGACAGACGGACAGAAGGACAGACGGACATGGCTATATCAACTCGCCTTCTTTGCTGATCAAGAATATATATACTTTATGGGGTCGGAAACGATCCCTTCTCTGCGTTACAAACATCGGACCAATTTTATAATATAGGGTATAAAAATAATAAAAATAAGAAATTTCTTTTGCATGCCAAGTTTTTTTGAATTTACAGCATGTTCTAACTAGAGGCTGTAAATTCAAATAATCTTGGTCTGCGTGCATACTGCACCCATCTACTGTCCAAATACGATAACTCTAGCATTTATAGCTCCCCAGATGTACGTGAGAGATATATTGTGGGCGAAAGGGGTCGGCCAAAGCAGGAAAAGTCCTAATACCTGAACTCTAGTGAAATTTTATATTTGAAGCATAAACCTTTTATAAGAAACAGATGCAATAAATTTGAGTGAATCTAAATTCACCCAAGAACTATATAATATCCTGCTTTTGTGTTCCATCGATCATTGAAGAAGTGAATTCTAAAAGGTTAGTGGTAGTGGACCTACGTGTTTTCTGTTGACTCGTATATTATTCCTCTCCATAAAAATGGTAAAAAGTCCGAAGCTTCAAACTATAGGGGTAAGTTCCTGACTTACGTTTAGTATTGAGAAAACTAAAATATGCAGCGCAATAGATAATCCTTATAGCATTGCATATTAAGTACCATAAATCTCAAACGAGCAACAGAATACAGAATGAAATCAGATGAACAGCAAGTTTTTTTGAACTTTTTATAGCATCTTGACTTCACATTTTTCAAGTTGAGAAAACCAAGGAGATCTATTAGAAATCATCTGTCTCTTGAGCGAAACAGAATTATCGAAAAGCAAATCAAGTGCACTATTAAAGAAAGACAGTGCTGACTCCATGTCTATACAATTGTACAGATAAGACCAATCAGTAGAAAGAATTATATCATTAAGTCTAGAAAGTTCTGTTCAAAGACATCCCAAGAAGGCCATCAACAAAGTCATGTGACGTGGAAGGCAACAGTATAGTGGATTCATTCGCAAGGGACCATGCTATAGAAGGCAAATTCAAACCATCTAAAACAATGAAAATATCTCGATTATAAGTCAAAGCAGATACATTTCGAATTGCCTCTAAATAATTTAAATAAACCACCATGTCTGACTGCGGTGGAATATAAGAACAAGTAATGTAGGCGGAAAAAGATTGGTAATCTACCTTAACACTGATAAACTCAATCTCCTCGTCACTAGAAGACGGAATTAATTCAGATGGTAAAACAGAGTCAACAGCAATCAGAACTACACCACCTAAGCGAGGAATTCAATCGCTTCTAAATACAGAACATTTTGTTGCGAAAAGAGATGCATCAGCAATGTTAGGTTTTAGCCCCGTCTCTGTAAAAGCTACAATGTTATTGTCAAATGAAGGGCTATCTACATAGAGATTAGTAAGCTTCGATTTCAGACCTCTCACATTCTGGTAACCCAGATTAAGGGACGAATCCAGTTTTATGAAATACCAGCAGATGCGATTGTACACAGAACAGTGTTAGTATTTTGAGCAGCAGTTGTTCACTACAAACCTATATATATTGATGGAAAAAGTCGTAGTCCTACTAATATTTGTGTCTTGTCGACTTCTAACCATAGTTGCGTATTGACAAACACGAGTATTGGTGAGATAATAACACTTTCTGAATGTTCTTCTCTGTCTAACGATGACAGACTAGGCGTCCAATGGTGGAGTCGAGACTGTCATAGATTACTTATTTTGGCTAGATAAAGGTAGTGCAAAGTTCATCATTCCGTTATTACCTATTTAGTTATATGTAGTTGGCAGGCGAATCGGTGGCCAATTTTTCTTTCTGACAGTATATTCCTTTACAATAATGTGCACCGGCCAAAAACGTTTATGACATATAGTATTAAAACTGTTAACAGAGACACTTATTTTTAAAGACGAAATGCCACGGGCATACGAAAATTAAAATTTTTCCACTGCAATACTCGGGTCATTAACCACAGACCGATTATGGGATATAACATCATCAGATGTGACTTCAGAGGCAAGCCTAGAAACAAATACATGCGTCTTTGGTGGAACACCAATAATGCCTTGGCGGGTGTGCTACAACCGCAGCTGCAACATTGGGAGTAGCAACTGCTGACGCACTAAACCCACTAACAGGCCTATAATCCTATAATCAAACTATCGGCAATTTCCATTCGATTGAAATTGGATTGGATTGCCCAGACAAATCGGACTTATCGGACACTACGTCTACTATCGCAATAGATATTAGGTTACTACCAGACGATATGGAAGTAACCTCAATGCTCGCAATTACCGGGCTTTTAAATGATATTAGGCGCTGAATGCTGGGTTAAGATGAGACATGACAGTCCTTAGCTTCGGTGGAAACTATGCAGTTAAGTTTAAAGCAGACAAAAATTTTTCTTTTAAAATAAGAGAAAGCAATAAACATATTCAGGACTTTAAGCGCAAAACGAAAGCGCGTATCACGCAGATGCGAGGAGGAAACAGTCGAGAGCGCGAACAAAAAGAAATATGAAAGAACCTGAGAACACATGCAACAACAATTTATACGTGTAGGCGCAAGGGTAAGTTTTAACGGGAAGATGTAAAAACGCAAGACCAAAAGAATTAACAAAAAAAACAACACAGCAAAGGGAGATTTCGTTGTTTGTTAATAATATTGTTTGTTTTGTTAAATGTTTGATTTTGCGTTTGCACAATTAAACAAACAAAAACCAAACGAGAAATGAAAATAAAAATTGGTAAAAATCTTAATTATGCCGAATTGATTATTAAGAAGTTTAAGAATTTTATATCGCGAAGAAAATTATAAAAGTTTATAAGCGTCAAAAAAACACGTCCGTCTTCGTCAACGAGTGGAACGAAACAATTTTAAATGAAATTTTGTGTTTCTGCTACTATGTTTCGCTTTAAAACAGGCATGTTTTCGTGGCAATCATTTGGTCGCAATATTAACCAATCTTCATATTTCTGATAATTAAGAACACAATTGTATTTTTTGATAAAGTCAATGCCGAGTATACCTGCAGAGGGTATCGACTATTTAAAATTGATAATTATTTTGCACTGCACGAATGCCAATGCAGTGTATGACACACTATTATTTCTATTTCTCGGTAAGTTTTTAATTTTGGCGGTAAGTAATTAATGTTAATTCTGAACATAACAATATATTGTTATCTCTATTGTTAATGATTCGTGTGACGCTACTAACGCGTTAAGTACACGAGGGGCGCCGAGGAAATAATAAATTCAGTATTCTTCAATATTATTGCAGTACAACTTTTGCCTTTTCTTCGCACTCAAAATAGTGAGAATGAAATAAGAGCCGTTTACTTTGTAAAGTTGATTTTATAATACTCGAGTGTTTTTGAATCGTGGAGACTTTTCTGTCTTTGAGAGGTATTTTGATTTACAAAATTTTGTTAATTTGATGGCCATTCTGTCGTCTTATTTAAATTTTGTCAAGTGCATTAGCTCGACTGAGGTATCTTTTCTTAATAGTGCGTCTGTGTGTTGAATAAGCTGTTAGCAAAGAATGGCTACTATTGTGAACATTTGGATCTAACGTATATATTTTTGGAATGCCAAGGTGCAACGTGTGTCTCATTTGTGACATTTGCTTTTGCGACCACTATTTTACTTTCTTCTAATATCAAATGGTATCCGCTCACTTTTATGAGCACATGAGCGGTATGAAAAATATTTAATTTTCATCAAAAATTAAAATAAACTTGGTCTGCGTGCATACTGCACAGTTATGGTTAATTATAGATGAAGTTATCACTCTATGGCCTTTGTGTTGGTAGATTAATATTGATTCAATTCGACTTGAGTGTTTGAATATTCAGAATAAAGTGATTTTCCATTTATTGAAATATTCTTGTGTAGCCTAACATTTAAACATATGCTTATTGGTGCCAATAGCCCCACCAGTTGCTGATGTTGCATTTCTGTGCCGGATGCTTAGCCGGGGGGGACGTATTAGGTTGGGTTAGGCAGGGGTCGTCCAGACGTTACTAGGCAGTGGCTTAGATGGGGGTATTAGGGGTGTGCTCTGGTGACTCCTCCCTCCCTGGAATGAAGTGAAGGCCACAGGGGGAAACGGAAACACGTCTCGAATCCGGAATGGAGAATTGTGTTCTGATTGGCCTACATCTGAGTAATAATTCGACTCCTAAAACGAGGATGGACAAAAGGCAGTACATAATCGTTCTGTGGGTTGTTGCTTCCTTCTCGAATCTATTGAAGTGACTGGTGTTTGTTTTTGCATTTTGGGTGGATAGACTTCAGGCTCAGGGGTATAGCTGCGACCTTGATTTCCATCTCCGGGATGCTCGGAATGGTTATTGAAACGTCATCCTTGAACGTTGCTGTACGGTCGACATATTGCACTCCAAAGATTCGCAACGAGCAGTTGTCGTGTCGAATCAAAGCCGACCCGTTTATTATCGTTGTGGCCATGCAATCGTATTCCACTACTATATTTCCATATCTTTATACAGGTTGTTTCGATTTGTTTTATCTCCATCTGATTTATTAAAATATAATCCTTAATGTCCAATTTAAAAAGTTATTTCATTTTTTTTGCATTATTGATTCTACTGCTATTGTGCTTATTATTTCGCTCTCCGTGAGGGCTGTAGCATATTGTTTATCTAATATTTCCTTAATTCTTGCGATCTCTTCATCGTTTAAAATATACTTAGGCAATACTCTTAGTTTGGTAAGGAGCTATATTAGTTAAGTAATTATATAATATATCGATATTAAAACTAAGCCTAGTCAAATATTGGATGGACATTACATTTGATCGTTCAGACTCCAATTCTTTAAAAATCTTATTCTGACTATTGTTGGTGAAATTTTCCATAATTTCATTTTCTTATGTTCTGTTATATCAGTAAATCTTTCGTTTATTTGTTCTTTAAATATTAACTGTGTTCTTATGTTTTCATCGATGTTACTCTTAATACTGCGTATCTGATTATCTATTTTTTATTTAAACGCCGGTAACCATACTTCCCGACACTGTCTTTATTAAAGTATCCAATCCATTTATTAATCCTCTCTTGCTTCTGTTCATGGGTGTTAAATTCCTTCGCCTACTGCTAAACTGTTTTAGCTTCTCGTTTAATGTTGCTTTTATGTGTATGTTTCCATTATTCTCCAAATTGTTTAATTAAAACTTGCAGGGCCTAAGTTAATTGCGGCTAGTGGTTGGCGGTCCAATATTCGATGCTAATCCTTTGACCATTAATTAGCGCTAACCTGCAAGTATTGGTTTCGTAGAAAGGAAAAAGAAATTTATAATGCGTTTTCTGAATTTGTTTTAGTTAATTTCCCCACTTTTGACTTATATATCTTTTGATCTCAACTGGTCATTATTGTCGGACCTTTGTCTTGAGAGACTCTATGGTCAGTCAACCTGGGTGTGATTTTATTTCGCCTGTTTTCTTTTCGGTATATTATATCATCGGTCTTTAGTGTATCGGGGGTGTGTTCTACTTTCATTCAACTTTTGTATTATGTTTTGTACTGTTTTACTCATTAGTTCCTTATTGTCAGGTATAAGTTGGCCTGGTAGTTGTTTTAACAATGAGTATGACTACTTAAACAAATTAGTAGTCATACTCATTGAAAACGAAATTTCTTTCAAATATGTGTGTTCGGCCCGTGAATGGTTCGAAAGGTGTGAGATGAGTAGCAGAGTAAATTGCATTATTGTAAGTAATGATAGTCTCCGTTAGGATTTCCTCATGGACAATGTGTAAATTTGAGTTCTTTTCTCTTTGTTAAAATTATCCTGTAAATTTCTGTCAAGGTAGAGTGTAGTCGTTCTACTGGGGCATTTGGGGATGATTGTTGAAAAGAGGTGATGCGAATTTCTATATTGAACTGTTCGCAAAAACTTTTAAACATTGCTCCTGAAAATTGGGCACCTTGGTCACAAACGACTTTTTTTGGTATTTCGGTATTTCTAACAATATTCATTGTGTTTCTTGAGTATATATGCTTGTGCAAATTTAGCAATTTGCCTTTATCTTGGACGTAACGAAATAACTGGCTCTACACTCGATATTTATTATAGCCCTGTATCCATGGGGCAAAGAGGTGGATCAAGTCGTTAATATGTAATAGTCTTGAGTATATATGCTTGTGCAAATTTAGAAAATTTGTCGATTATTGTTATAGGTTTGCTGGGGATCACAGGCATTTGGAAGGGTACCCGCTGCGGTTGTCTATCGTATTTTAGTCGTAGGCAATCCCTACAACTACGCATGTGCTGCGTTACTGTATCTATGGAAAATAGTATTTGGTTCATAAGTCGGATATAATATTTAATTGGTCGTTTTGGTGTATTACATTTTCGAGAAAGTTGATACAACGTACGACTTTATAAAATTTTGAATTGGAGAAGTATTTGTTATAAGCTTCCTTAATTTGTTGAAAGATAGGGTCTCATTTCTTGTTTGGTTTGAGGGTATCTTTTAGTATCCTTGTTATATTTGTTATTGAGAACCCGGTATCTATTATCTCCTTGCGTAATTTATTCCTTTTTTGATGGTTGGTCGCCCATACCAAAAATGGAGTCATATTCAGGAATTGGATTGCATGGGTGCGTTATTAGTTCGGTTGTGCTGTCAAGTACATTCATCTCTATATTTATTCTGCTAAGAGCGTCTGCAATGACGTTTTGCGAACCTTTCCTAGGAGTTGTAACTTCCATCTGACCAATTTGAAGCTAGGCTCCTTGAAATTCATTAGCCACGGGAGTGGCCTGTGGTCGGTAACTATGGTGAATTTGTTACCAAACAGGTATCGTGTGAAATACAAATAATAGCAAACATCTCTTTTTCTATTGTTAAGTAGTTCATTTCCGTATCAGAAAGTGTTCTACTCGCATATCAGATTGGCTTGTCAATATTTATGGTTCCCTGTGACCACACTGCCCCAAGTGCAACATTACTTGCATCAGTTGTTAAGATGAAAGGTTTATAGAACATAGGGTACTCGAGTACGGGGTGGTTACACAGTAAAGTTTTACAGGTTTCGAAGTCTTCAATAAATTCTACTACAGATTTTTTCCCTTTCACTTGATGTGTTAAGGGTTTAGTTATTTTTGCAAAATCTTTAATAAATTACCTAGACATGGACTCAGCTATCTCTTTCTTTTATAGTACACTTCATTCACTTTTCGATAATAGTGTTTTGCTCAAGAGACAGGTGATTTCTAATACGCCTCCTTCTTTCTCTCAGGAGTTATCCCACTTGAAAATTGTGAAGCCAAGATGCTAGAAGAAGTTTAAAAAAAAACTCGCTGTTCGTCTGATTTCATTCTGTATTCTGTTGCTCGTTCGAGATTTATGGTGCTTAATATGCAACGCTGTAAGGATAATCTATGGCGCTGCAAAGTTCAGTTTTCTCAATACTGAACGTAAGTCATAAACCTACTTCTGAACGGAATATCATTTAAGTCTTCCATATCCTTCTCAGTTAAAAAAGTCGTATTGTATTTTTTATCCAGTGGTTGATGAAAGTTCGCTTCTCAGCGTGCTTAATTTAGTCAAACCTGTGTATTCACCAGGACCTGATGGTATACCTGGTTGCGTACTCAGGTTTTGTGCAAATGCTTTATGTAAGCCAATTTAAAAGTTATTTCTATTGTCTGTTGATTCGACTTCTTTTCTAGATATTAAAAAAAAAACATATATTATTCCTCTGAATAAAAATGGTAAAAAGTCCGAAGCTTCAAACTATAGAAGTATCTCCAAGTTGTCTGCTATTCCTAAAGCTTTTGAAAAGATCATTACTTCTCAATTGTAACATTTTTGAAAGTCTATTACCGCTAACCATTTAAAATTCACTTCTTTAACGTTCGATGGATTCAGAAATGCAACACAAACTTGTGTCATATATACTAACTTCAGCGAGGCTTTTGATTCTGTTAATCATAAGCTTTTGATTCTGTTAATCATAAGCTTTTGCTTCTTAAACTGTGCGACATTGACTTTCCGCCAAGTTTCCTTTGTTGGGTTCATGGGTTCAAGTCTTCCTATTCTAGTTCATTTAATGTGACGTTTTGGGTGCCTATGGACCCTCTGCTCTTCACACTCTTTATTAATGATCAATTTTGATACGTCATCAACGTTATGCTTTGTTTTAGTTAGGAAGATATGGTTTCGCCTGTTCGCTTACAGGCTGATCTTAACAAGTCGAGTCTTGGTGCCGGCTCAACTTGTTGAACCTTAATACTACAAAGTGTAAAGTAATCACTTTACATAGGACTTCTCCTCAACTGGTAACATATTTTCTTAATCATAGTCCATTGGAAAGGCTAACTGAGATGAACGATTTCGGTGTGCTCATGGATGGCAAGCTAACTTTTAATCTTAACAATTTTAATTGCATTTTTGCAGATGTTTACCTTTCTTCTTCTTTTTTGGGTGGGCTAGATAAAAACAAAGATGCCAGCTTGGTGAATTTTCCCGATGTTTTTCTTAAATTTGTCCGTAAAACACAATTCTACAACTTTCTGTAAATTAGGGCTTGCTTTACTTAATTATTACTTTGTTGTGGCACATAAGAAAATAAAATTGCGATCATAAAATTTTTGTCCAAAAATAACATTTATCTTTTTCTAGCAGGATGGCAACCTTGCTTATGGGTGTTTTGGGCAAAAACGACTCTTGCTTGATTTTTTCATAGGCGTTTTCGTAAAATAATAAATTTAATATGGAAACGCATATTTTCAGCAATTATTTGAATGCAGTTCCGTCCAAAAATAAACAAAGTTTATTTCAACAGCTTTTTTTCACCATAATTTGCTGCAAGCGCAAAATTAACCAAACGTTGGAGAAAAACTTTTAACTTTTCAAAACTGTCAAAAGAATATTCTGTGACACCTTACATTTGCGTTTGGGGCGTTAGCGATTTCTGTGGAACCCCTGTATATAACGTCTGCATGTACACCGAAATCAAGAAAAGACTAGTAAAATGTGGAATGTAGATTTATTTTATCAAAAAGGGGCGTGCCAATAACTTCTAAAGTTTTGGATCAGCATAATAAAAAAGTCTTAAATAATATAAAAAATATTTTTTCTAATAGAAGATTCTCTAAGAACTACAATTGAAAAGTTTTGTGTTTTAGTATCGACAATAAAACCTTTACACATACATGCCAGTATATGAAAGTGCATGCTTATTTTAATTACTGTCAATCAATCTGTACTGTGATGTATGAGAGTAAGATAGTTGCTAAACCTGCTCATATCATTGTGCTGTCTGAATAAAGGCAATGGCTGGTTTATTACGCAGTCATTCAATAGCAGGTTCAAGCGGAAGCTGCTGTTGATTAAGAACATCATCAACGGACAACAGACCAGCAACGGACGATCACACCAACTGTTAAAGAACTACCTGTAAACGCAGGTGCAGCCGCAGACAGAAGGGATCATGTGCACGTATTTTGATACACACATGTATATACTGCACATGTGTATGTTCATGTGTGTATATTCTTACCTACATATGTATGTACATATGTATGTACATACATATGTGTTTACCTAAACAGCCGGGCAGTGATGAAGTATCAATACCCTTTCATTTTCAGTATTGCTTAACATGTTAAAAATAAAATATTTTAAATAAATTATCATTAAAAAGATCTTGTCAAATTGTATTTATTAAAGATGTTGCAGGCTTTTGGTCAAAATTAATAATTATATTTCTTGCAGAGTTTAAAAATACATACACATGTATGTAAATATGTGACCATAACGTCCCTAAGTACACACATATAGACATATATTTATAAAAATGCATGCATATGTAACTATGTGAATATATGTATGTGCATATGTACAAACATATCCCTACATAAGCATGTGCTATGCTCTTCCTAGCAAAGACGGGTTTCACCTTCATATGTATGTATGTATGTATGTTTATGTAGATACCTGCATACGTGTGCATACATACACACATCCCTACATATGTATGTATATGATTCGATGTACATAGTATATATATGTATGTATGTATATTAAAACTCATTCTACAACAAATTCACATGTGCATACATATGTCCATATGTACATATGTATGTCTACATGTACATTGTACATACATACATACATACATATGTCTGTAGTCAAGAAATTCTCTTTTTTTGCTGCAGGGCCCGCAATTTGCCTTTATCTTGGAGAAACGAAATAACAGAACTATCGCTTCTGCGTATTAAGTTGAGCTACATTGTCTTTCGGCCCATTTGTTCTTTTTTCCACTCACTTATTTTGTTGATGATGGCGTATTAACACTTCTGATTGATTTGAACGATTTGGGTGCACTTCGATGATCCAATATACATACATACATACGTAAGTGGCACCAAACTATCATTGAATTAGTGCAAAAGCAGTTTTTAATCTCAATAAAAATTTCCCTTGTTATTATTATACCGAGGGTATTATAAAATTGGTCAGATGTTTGTAACGCAGAGAAGGAATCGTTTCCGACCCCATAAAGTTATATATATTCTTGATCAGCAAGAGAAGACGAGTTGATATAGCCATGTCCGTCTGTGCGTCTGTCTGTCTGGTGCTGCGCGAACTAGTCCCACAGTTTTAGAGCTATGACATTCAAAGTTCTTATATAAGCTTTTCTATACAGCCACATGCACATCTGCGATTTTGAATAAGATCGGACAACTATATCATATAGCTGCCATACAAATACAAACGTTAAATAACTTCTCTATTTTTTGAACAATCTTATTCAAACTGATTATGTACATAAATAAAAAGGGATTACATCATATGCGTGAATTTCAAAACAATCGGATAAACATAACGACTGATTTTGACGATATAAAATTTGCCTATATATACACACACGCATAAGCACTGCTTATTAAGCAGTGAAGCACATATATGTGTCAAAATTGCGATTGTGTGTGTGTGAATATGAATATCAATCGCTACATTACCTTGGCACGCTTACTATTTGGCGATTGGCTGGCCCCAGCCCAGCCCCCAATATTTCTTTATGGGGTTAAAAAACAAAAAATTTTTTAGGAAATAAAATGTAAGTGTCAAGGGCTGCAAGGGTATACAAACTTTGGCATAGCCGAAGTTAGCTTCTTTGAAATTTCTTAAATTAAAATAAAGTAAGTGAAAAGGCCGACTTGAATGTATGTACCATGCATCAAGTGAAAAAATTACTTTGAATTTATAAAACTAACTTCATACATTAATTGTTTTTCGTATGCGCAATTTCTAAAATATGCTATCTCGCTATCTCTTATTTATGTGCACTTTAGCGTCCCACCGGCCAAATCCGCTCTTGCACCGCTTTAAGTACAAATCGTTCAAATCTATAGCTCGGCTAATTTAATTCCGATTTTTATGGATTTTGGCCGTGGCAAAAAAAAACTAAACTTGGTCAGCGTCTATACTACACGAGTCTACATTCTAAAATTGGTACCTCTATTATTTGTAGTGACTTTCTCAATTTCTCTTCTCATGCTGATCAAGAATATATATACTTTATAGGTTCGGAAAAGCTTCCTTTTGTCTGTTACATACATTTTGGCGACTTTAATATATCATCTCATTCTATGGATGCATGGTATAAAACATGTTTAGATGTTAGAAACGCAAAAAAAATGGGCTGGCTATCTATAATATCTTTCTGATATGGGCCATTCCGCTGGAGACGACTCGCGAAATCAATTTTAAAATCGCATTCATTTATATTAGTGGAAAGAAGTAGTCTAAATTTATTTCTTAAGAGTATTATTTTATGGAGCGCTTGCAAAGTTCACATATAATTTTGTGTTTGAGTCTTCAAAATCATTATTATCATGTGGTAACAACATTTATTTATTTTAATGTGCAAAAATATTTAAGTAATGGCTTTAGTGAGTGTTTGGAGTATAAGCAGCCATTGTTTTATTTGTCGCACTCGCGATGCAAAAGATATAAATGATAATTTTTTTATAAGTTTCTATCATTCACAAACTTTGTAAAAGTAAATTAGTTAAATTGAAATAATCAAGAACTCAAAGTGGTTGCACCCGCGATCCTTATACTTGTATTGAACATATTGAGAACTATCGAAATGACATGATTTATAATATTTCTTTATCGGGGGTGTCACAGAAAACGCTGGCGATTTTGGCGACGTTCGAAATGTAAAACGCCGAAACTCGGGTTGTCGAAAATATATCAATACGATATTTTAAGAATTTTCGACAACCCTAAAATTAGGCTTGGTTTGGAGAGCTTCGTTCGGCGTTTGTCAATTTTATTTAAATTGATACTTGTAGGACACTGTTAGAAGAAAAAATTGAATATATACAATATATAGATGTAGTCCTAGACTCGATCGCCTCGATTTCGGTATTTCGATTGTCGCTAAGTGTCGCTATAGGGTTGTGCAATTCAAAAAACAAAAAGTACTAACGTTTGGAATTAAAATCGTTATACATTTTTCGTAAACCAAAAATTATTGGTAATGTTACACAACAAGAAAAAATGTACTAATTTTGTAGAGGTACATTTATCATACTGCAACACCAATATATTTAAAATTATTATCGCGCGCAATATTGTCGATGTATTGACAACCCTATTGTACACGTTTAATTCAATTTGGCAACTGTTTGGAAAATTAAGCAAAAATTTAAGAACAATGAATTAAATGCAACAAAAAGAATACAATGCATCGATAAGTGGACTTACAATACTGCCAACTATTGCGTTTGTAAGCCTACATTCTCTTTTCTACACAATTCGTTTTTCGAAACTATGGCAACTGTTTTACCCCAGAATAAATCTCGGTTCAACAGTACATTTGAATACCCTTGCAGAGGGTATTATAAAATTGGTAACATGTTTCTAACGCAGAGAAGGTATCGTTTCCGACCCCATAAAGTGAATATATTTTTGATCAGCATCAGAAAACGAGTTGATATTCCCATGTACGTCGGTTCGTCTGTCTGTCTGAACGTATGCTAACTTGTCCCACAGTTTTCGAGATATGGCATGCAAAGTTCGCATATAAGATTTTTTAGCATATGTTGGCATGCTTAGTATTTGACGATTGACTTCTTTGATATTTTGGAGCCACAATTCACTTTAGAGAAAAATATTTTGGAATTATTTTTTCCTTTTTTTTGTAAAGTATTGTTAGGATTATTCATCCCCTTTAAAAATAATGTAAACTTACATATATGAAGATTATGATGTAAACTTATATCAAGATTATTTTTTTTTTTTTGCCACGCCCCCTTCCGGAGCTGGAATTTAATAAAAAGTGATTTTCTCCCACAGTATTTATCGTATCCTAGTGCCTGAATTTGACACACTCATTCAAGTATGGACATTAGGGGTGTTCTTAGTTGTATGGGGGAAAAAAAATATAAATATTTTTTTAGTCTAAAAAAAATTTCAAAAAAATTTGGGCCGATCGGATGTTTAATGGGCGCGGAACTCAAAGTTTTTAGTGTGATGCTCCCATATAAGCATACATAGCACCATACAAATATCATAAGAGTGAGCGAGATGGCATGCTATGAAATATAATTTTAGTACCTTGTTAACACTATTGATGTTATTTTACAAAAAGAAAAGAAGAATAGAAACAAATGTTTCTTAATTAACATTTTTAACGTAAATTTTTATTATTATTACTGACTAGATCACTTTTTTTTGCAGTGGGGTATTTTTTTTATAAGCTTCAACAACTTAAACTTTAAACGAGCTGCGTGGGTGTTTTTGTAATTTTTCCGTGTGTTTCTTTTTATTTTGGGTCGAGGATCGGTCGACGATCGCTCGGGTGTCAATTGTTGACCCTAAAAAGGTTTTATTGCCCCTCATAAAACTCGAGCTCGAGCGCACAAGTTTGTCCCTTTTCTCTGCCCAAAAATTGTTTTAATCGGTTTTTGTTGTTCTGGCTCACTTGTGACATTTTCGTGCCCAGCCTTGACTTAAAGCAATAATTGCTTTTCTTCCTCGTTGTTTGTGAAAACTCTGTTGTACTCCTGCAAATACAGGGATTTTCTCAGGAGCAGCAGTACTATTAGAAAAAAAGTTTGGACGCAGTCTAAACAACCTACCTTGCCGCCACCATATGCACGAAATCATATTGCGAAGCGTATTTGAACTAAAACTATGCTCCACATCTGCAGCAGAAGTTCCGATATTTGAAAGGTTTTCAAAATCATGGCCAAATTTCAAGAAGGATAAATTCGAAAGTGGCGCTGCCGATGAAACAATTCGTGTCCAAATTTGTGGAGCAGAATGCCAGGACTTCACGAAATTTTGCCTTGGTGAACTACAGAAATGTCAAAATGAAAAGGTTTTGTGAAAAAACCTCAATCTACACGCCATAGCACGGCAGGCATGCATAAGCATGTATGTAGAGATGCAGCATGCAGTTTGCCATTTGTTTGTATGACAGCTATATCATATAGTTATCTGATTTTGATCAAATTTGGAAAGATTATAATTTGTTATGTGCAAGTGTAATTTACCAAATTTGGTGATGATCGCATAAGAAACAAAAAAGTTTTTAGATGCAAAACTATTTTTGGTCCGATTGTTCCTATGGCAGCCATATGATATAGTAGTCTGATCTTGATAAAATTTGGCACGGATGTTTGGATGTATAGTAAATTGCCAAATGTTAAGTTTTATAATGATCAGGTGAAAAAGAACGAAGTTATTGATCTAAAACTCATTTTTTGACTGATGGTTCCTATGGGAGCTATAAGATATAGTCGTCCGATAAATCCGAGATATACAATGCCTGCAGTATATACAAGACTCCGTGCAAAATTTCAGCTCTGTAGCTATAGCGGTCTAGGAGGAGAAGCTGTTGATCCACACAGACAGACAGACATACGAACAAACGGATTTGAACTCGTCTTGTCATGCTGATCAAGAATATATATACTTAATATGGTCGGAAATGCCTCCTGTTATGGGTTGCAAGGGTATACAAATTTTAATAATAACGGATGCTAATAAAAATGCCTTTGAAGTAGTTTTGACCCAATCTTAGACACCTGAACGGCATTGCAAGCCTCTCAATTCATAAATCAAAAATACCTATTAGGCTACCAGGTATTCAAAGGATGCTGATTAAACAATACCCATTCAATCTCAGACATTTAAAATGCCATTTTAGCACGCCTTTTCAATTTTTTTAAGTATATATTACTGCTGGTTGCTGCATCATTATAGCCTTGTGGATTCCGTTGTCAATGAACTTTACTTTTTATAATCGTGTTTGCCTGCCATATGTTTTGGAATTGAGGGCAGAATCAGTTTACGAATGCTACGGGTCATACGACACAAGCAAAAAACTGACCACCTCCCGCCCGACCGACCGAGGGGCTCAGCCGCATATCACAAATTACGTGGACAGAGTACAAGAAACGGATAAGTAGACTGCAAATATGTTAGCTACAGCTAACTACGAGCTAAATGAGAAAGGTAGAAAAGTAGTTTTTGTAAGAAAAGAGAGTACTCTGAACTGACCGGGTACAGAAGGTTATAATCAAAGAAAAGGATTCGAAAAGGTTCATGTAAAGCATAATTAGAAGTTCAGTGTTGTAAAGAGAGGGGAATATAATTTCTAATAGCTTTATAGGATACAGATAAATTAATTTGGTTCAAAAGCTCGGGAGAGTCTATCAGGGGTGTCACAGAAAACGCTAGCGATTTTGGCGATGTTTTAAATGTAAAACGCCGAAACCAAGCGTTGGTGTCATGGAAATATCCGACGTTTCATTTTCGGCAATATTTTCGGAGCCACAGCCACTGGTTGGCACATCGGCTGACTCGATCGCCGCTATTTCGGTATTTCGATTGTCGATAAGTGCAATAGGGTTGTGCAATTCAAAAAAAAAAATAAAATACTAACGTTTGGAATTAAAATTGTTATACATTTTTCGTAAACCGAAAATTATTGCTAATGTTATACAACAAGAAATGAAAATAAAGTAAGTAAGTCGCCGGGCCGACTTGGATATACCATGCATCAGGTGAAGAGATATATATTCAATTTCTTTCAAATGCTATCTCGCGCACTCTTATGTGGAAACGAGCGCCCCCCGACTAAATCGGTGATTTCCAGCATATGCTATCTCGCTCTTTTTCGCTTGCATCTGCCTTGCACCGCAATGGGTGAAAAACGTTGCTATGTATAACTCGGCCATTTTTATTCCGATTTTTGTGATATTTGGTGGGATGATAGATATACGTGACATGTATTAGTGTGCCAAATTAAATTACGATACGATAAATATATGAAAATCGAATTTTTCGAATTTCGGGGGCGGAAGGGGGCGTGGCAAAAATTTGAAACAAACTTGGTCTGCGTGCATACTGCACGCATCTAATGTCCAAATCCGATAGCTTTATCTTTTATAGTTCCCGAGATATGCGAGATATGGAGGCTCAAAACATTGTTTTTCAAATAGCGGGGGCGGAAGGGAGCGGGGCGAAAAAAAAAAAAATAAACTTGATCAGCGTACACACCAAACGAGTCTACATGCCAAATTTGGAAGCTCTAGCTTGTATAGTTGCTGAGATCTATGCACTCTATCGGACGGACGGACAGACGGACATGTCTCAATCGACTCGGCTATTGATACTGATCAAGAATATATATACTTTATAGGGTCGGAAATGCTTCCTTCTCCCTGTTACATACATTTTGGCGACTTTAATATACCATTTCATCCTATGGATGCATG
The DNA here is from genome assembly GCA_018150735.1 of Drosophila sp. 14030-0761.01. Taxonomy (NCBI): domain Eukaryota; kingdom Metazoa; phylum Arthropoda; class Insecta; order Diptera; family Drosophilidae; genus Drosophila; species Drosophila sp. 14030-0761.01. The sequence goes on from JAECWO010000031.1 coordinate 31,259,208, forward strand.
GTATAAAAATGTACTTTTTTTTTGGAGGTACAGTTAACATAGTCCAACACCAAAATATTTAAAATTATTATCGCGCGCAATATTTTCGGTGCTTTGACAACCCTATTGTTTACATTTACTTCAAATTTGTAACTGTAAACAAATTTTGGCAAATTAACCAAAATTTTAAGAACAATGAATTAAATACAACAAGATGAATACAATGCATCGACAATTGCTAACTATTGCGTTTGTAAGCCTACATTCTCTTTTCTACACAATTCATTTTTCGCAATGGCAACACAATGGCAACTGTTTTACCCCAGAATAAAATTTCGTCCATGCGATTTCTAGGTATTAGCTCTGTTCAACAGGTCATTGGATGCAGACCTGGAGGTGTTTAGAACAAACGTGAGCGAAATCGTTGGGAATATTATTTAATCTAGACTCTTGCTTTTTTTTAGCAAGCGATTTCCATTTTTACAAATCTTCAATTACAAGTGAAATAATTTAAAATTCGATGCACATATTCAAATGCAAATGTAATTAAGTTTATTCGATCATATTAGAAACCATATCCATCAGAAATCCAAAAAATTTAAATTCATTTTAAAAAGGGCGGCAACTGCAATTGCATTTTTTACAGTTGTTTACATATCTTCTTCTTCTTTGGCTGGTCAAGATAAAAACAGAGACGTCAACTTGGTGCATTTTTTCGACGTTTACATTAAATTTATCCGTGTACACACAATTTAAAAAACTTTCTTAAATTTGGTCGGAATCCATAAAATTTGTGCTTTCTTGTGGCATATACCAAACTAAAATTGGAAACACAAATGTTTTTTTTCGAAAATTAGTTTCTGCCGTTTTCAGCAGGATGGCAGTCTTGCTTATGGGTGATTTAAGCAAAAACGACGCTTGCTTGAATTTTTCACAGGCGTTTTCGTAAAATAATAAATTATATATGAACACAAATATTGCCAACGATTATTTGAATGCAATTCCATCCAAAAATAATCAAAGTTTATTTCAACACCATTCTTTTTTCAACATAATTTGCTGTAAGCGCAAAATTAACCAAACGTTGCAGCAAAACTCGCAACTTTTGAAAACTGTCAAAAGAGGTTTCTGTGACACCCTACATTTGCGTTTGGGGCGATTTTGGGGCGTTAGCGATTTCTGTGACACCCCTGTATATCCCCATTCAGAAGTTTGTGCATAAAGATAGCACCAAGCATTACTCTACGGTTAACTATAAAAGGAAAATTAATTAAAAGACATGGCGAATGCAATTTAAACTCGTATTCTAAGATAGGAAGGATCGACAAATTCTCTAGAGCATCTCTTTAAAAACCCAAGAACGCTAATAGCTTTATTGACAATAGCAGATACATATATGGGAAGTGAAAGTTAATTTATGGTTATAAGTACACCCAAATCACTCATATCATCCAAGCGTTCCAAAGGCATGTCGGTAAGGTAATAGATTGAAAAATGAGAAGAGCGTTTCCAAAAAGCCATAACTTTACATTTGGATTCGTTAAGGTTCAATAAATTTTACACCAACTCTGAAGATTGTTAAGTCAGCTTGAGACTAGAAGACGACAGGTCTTTATAACTTACTTAGAATATGTTAACACCAAAGGAAGATCATTAATAACCAGATGGTCGGGATAACTTCGGCCATGCTGAAGTTTGTTTACCCTTGCAAGTTTTTGTCTTACTAATTTCTTAAATAGAGTTATCTAAATGTAAAGACCTTTGTGTAAAAATACGTAGATTTGTGTAGATACACGCCATAGCAAGGCACGCATACATATGCATCTACGTAGATATGCATGAAATTGTTTCATTTGTTTGTATGACAGCTCTATTATACAGTTATCCGATTTTGATAAAATTTTTCAGAATTATAACTTACTATATGGAAATATTATTTATCAAGATGATCGCATAAGAAACAAAAAAGATTTTATAAGCAAAAATTTTTTTTGGTCCGACGGTTCCTTTGGGAGCTATATGATATAGTTGTCCGTTCCGGATGAATACAATGCCTGCAGTATATACAAGACTTCGTGCATAATTGGAGCTCTGTAGCCTTAGTGGTCTAGGAGAAGAAGTTGTTGATCCAGACAGATGGACAGACAGACATTGATGACATTGCTGATCAAGAATATAATCCACGCCTTGTACACTTCTGACCAAAATGAATATACCCTTTTTGCAAGTGTATAAAAAGGGTGTTAACTATGGGCCCAAATGACTACCCTGATGTCACTTGGATGGTTTTTGAAAGGGAAGTCTTGAATAGAACCTGCTGTTGCAGTTAGAAAGATATTAGAGAATCCAAATAAGCTAAAGGCTGGGGATCCCCTAGTAATAGTAGATCTACGTTTCATGTTATGGATGTTGGGATGAAGAAATGATGGAACTACAAAAATATTGCAGTTGAGAGGTTAGAATTTTCTCAAAAGCTTTACTCCAACGAGGAATAGGTTGTGATAAATAATCATCAAACACATCGGCATTAGCCAGATCAGTGTTAGCTTTATTGTTTTCAAAATACAAGTAAGGCGGGCGCACTGATATCTTACGTTTGGTGTTCACACAGTTATAAAAATGCTTTAAATCTCTGAAAAAGCGAAGTTTACAATGCTTAATCCTTAATTATTGTGAATTAAGTACCATAAAATTAGATCTAGCCACTGAATAAATTTCTTTCTTCAAATTACGAAGCTCATGCGAGAACCAAGGGGATCTATCAGACAATCCCTGGCACACGCGCGGGACACAAACATCGAAAAGCGATTTAATAGTGTAGTAGCCCTCTGCAAGACAATTATTTTTTTTTTATTTTATTGAAAAATTTTGCAATGGTCATTACAACCCCGCTGCCATCTACGCACATGCCTACGCTTAGTACGCTTAGTACGGTTAGTACTTAGTACTCTCAATAAGCGCATCAAAAGGCAAAGCAGAAACCAAGAAGAAAGCATGGAAAAGATCCGTTAGAATTCATTTGCCTACCTATGGACATACATGCTTTTCGGCAGCTTAGTAACAAATTGATTTGATACTCTGATAGATAAAAGACGTCTCAGTGTTTATATCTGCATATATAAATAATTGCAATTAGTAACACGTGGAAAAACGTGAACCAACACATATTATATAGGCATGCAGTGCGTGCAACAAAATAAATTATTGTGAAAATAATAGAGTGCTATGCTATTTTAGTTTATTTAGAGAAATATAGGTGTGCTAACGCATTATGTTTTCAGACAAGAAATTACATAGTGGTGGCTGGCCCATGCACTTGAGTATGCCTTGGGACCGGTGCAACTCGCAACGTGGTCTGAAGATTATTCTAGAAACCGTCTGGCGGGTCATCAATTTCTCTGTGAACTGGCTTCGGCTTAAATAAGTTCATAGCTAGCCTCGGATTTTCTACGGGTTAAACATCCACCCACATACGATCTGACGAAGTAGGGTCAGACAAGAAAAAGAAAAATGCAAACTCCGCCGCATAATTAAGTAAAACCACTCCGACTTAGTAGCCCCACGAAATGTACTACCTTTTTATACCATGCATTCATAGAATGAAATGGTATATTAAAGTCGCCAAAATGTATGTAACAGGGAGAAGGAAGCTTTTCCGACCCTATAAAGTATATATATTCTTGATCAGTATCAATAGCCGAGTCGATTGAGACATGTCCGTCTGTCTGTCCGTCTGTCCGACTGTCCGTCTGTCCGTCTGTAGGATCATCGAGATCTCAGAGACTATAAGAGCTAGAGCTACCAAACTTGGCATGTAGACCCGTTTGCTCTGCAGGCAGATCGAGTTTATTTTTTTTTTTCGCCCCGCCCCCTTCCGCCCCCGCTATTTGAAAAACAATATTTTGAGCCTCCATATCTCGGGAACTATAAAAGATAGAGCTATCGGATTAAGACATTAGATGCATGCAGTGTGCACGCAAACCAAGTTTGTTTTCAATTTTTGCCACGCCCCCTTCCGCCCCCGAAATTCGAAAAATTCGATTTTCACCCGAAATATTTATCGTATCGTAATTTAATTCGGCACACTAATACATGTCACGTATATCTATCATCCCACCAAATATCACAAGAATCGGAGTAAAAATGGCCGAGTTATACATAGAAACGTTTTTCACTCATAGCGGTGCAAGGCAGATGCACGCGAAAAAGAGCGAGATAGCATATGCTGCAAATCACCGATTTGATCGGTGGGCGCTAAAGTGCTCGTTTCCACAAAAGAGAGATAGCATTTGAAAGAAATTTAATATATATCTCTTCACCTAATGCATGGTATATCCAAGTCGGCCCGGCGACTTACTTACTTTATTTTTGTGTGCTACGGTAGTCACATGTATACATAGTAGCAGATCTACTACTTTTTATACCATGCATTCATAGAATGAAATGGTATATTAAAGTCGCCAAAATGTATGTAACAGGGAGAAGGAAGCTTTTCCGACCCTATAAAGTATATATATTCTTGATCAGTATCAATAGCCGAGTCGATTGAGACATGTCCGTCTGTCTGTCCGTCTGTCCGACTGTCCGTCTGTCCGTCTGTAGGATCATCGAGATCTCAGAGACTATAAGAGCTAGAGCTACCAAACTTGGCATGTAGACCCGTTTGCTCTGCAGGCAGATCGAGTTTATTTTTTTTTTCGCCCCGCCCCCTTCCGCCCCCTTCCGCCCCCTTCCGCCCCCGCTATTTGAAAAACAATATTTTGAGCCTCCATATCTCGGGAACTATAAAAGATAGAGCTTTCGGATTTGGACATTAGATGCGTGCACTGTGCACGCAGACCAAGTTTGTTTCAAATTTTGGCCACGCCCCCTTCCGCCCCTGAAATTCGAAAAATTCGATTTTCAGCCGAAATATTTATCGTATCGTAATTTAATGGCACACTAATGCATGTCACGTATATCTATCATTCCACCAAATATCACAAGAATCGGAATAAAAATGGCCGAGTTATACATAGAAACGTTTTTCACTCATAGCGGTGCAAGGCAGATGCACGCGAAAAAGAGAGAGATAGCATATGCTGCAAATCACCGATTTGGTCGGGGGGCGCTAAAGTGCTCGTTTCCACAAAAGAGAGATAGCATTTGAAAGAAATTTAATATATATCTCTTCACCTAATGCATGGTATATCCAAGTCGGCCCGGCGACTTACTTACTTTATTTTTTTTATAACGTAGATTAAATTCCTAATTTTGTAAAATTTAGTATAAATCAAAATTTAACTTTAAGTAATGATAACTTCTATTTAAGAGAAGTTAAGTTGGGTATGTAACGCGTCATGATTTTCTTTGCTACTATTCCTATTTCTAATAATTGAATTCCACAGCAAATCCCTGCAGCATCGATGGGCCCAGAGATCGCGCCGTTGGATTAATCGTGAGTTAATGTAAACAATCATTTTAAGAATTGTGTCAACGCCTAACAGGTCACGCTGCCCGACTTAATACCATGTGCCGATATCTTTTCTTTTGATAATCGTCGCAGTGTCTGTTTAGGGGCAACCGAAACAAACCGAAATAGTTGGCAAGGTAGGGTGGGTACAGAAAGGGTTAGCAAACGACACCATTAGCTAGCCTGTAAAGTATCTGCTCGCACAATTGTTAGTATTTAGGGGACTTAAATCACATTAACTTTTAACAACATTTTGCTTTCTCATCCATTTAGTTTCCGATAGTGCACTTATCTTTCTTTTGTATTGTGAGTATGTCTAGAGTAGGAAAGAACCCCGCCCCATCCGACGAGCTAAGCAAGAGCAACGCTAGAAGTGCACGACCCCGATCTTTAGCGTACAACTTGTGTCTAAGTTAGCCTTTTTGCCTAGAATGGCACAGCAACTTGAGGCAGACAATTACACGTGCACAGTACAATAGTACTATAGAAGAAAGAAATGGCAGAGTAATGTCTGTGCAAGAATACAATATAGCACCCATCAGTAATTAAAATAAGTTCATTAGGTTTTAGTGAAGTTAGTCTTGAGAAAACAACAGGATTGTTATCGTTAAACGGTACCCGAAAACGATGCAGGTATAAATTGTTTAAGAAGTCGGCTGACATGGTGGTCCACGCCAAACTTGCAGATTACGGCTATTTACAACATTGGTTTAGAGGACTATTGGACTGACTGAAATTACATATATGGCCCATCGATGGACAACGACCGATTGACCCGCAAGCATAAATGCCTTGCCTACCACTTTCATTGTTATGCTGGACTTGCATTTGCATTCGTAATGTTTTAGAAGTTCGCGCATATTACTTTCCCTGCAACTTTTAAATTTTTTTAATGTAAATTAAAAATTTTTAATGTAAAATGAACTTAAGAAAACATACCCGAAAAGAAAAAGTGTTGTTGACTTATTGGAGACCGATGTCGATAAATTGGATGTCTTTAGTAGTATGAAGCAGTAGAAGAAAAAATCTTCGTTTCAAAAACACATGTTGGAAACATCAGTAATTGAATTGATATTGAACCCATGGTTCTCAATTGAATTTGGATAATGCCAAGTCGAGATTTGGTAAGAAGTCCGAAAATCTGCTAGATCCTCGTATTTTTCCGTTCCGTATTTATCCATTTGCTCAATCCAAAAAAGTCTTGTTTCCCGTGATCCTTATATGAGGGGGTTTATGGTGTACTATCTCATATTGCCAACCTACACAAAGAAAATAGTGGTATCTTGACCTTGACACCTTTTACTTTAATAATTGAATAAATAAAGTAATTATTGCAGCTGAAAGTCAAATTAACAATTAGAAACTTGTTTATAGAAGGGTGCAAAAGTTCTAATACTCTCTTTATTTGGTGGTTGCCAAGAAATTTGCTTAGAGGTTGGTCTGCGTCACTTTGGCCCACTGAACATTTAATGGGTTGAAAACTAAAACTCTTTGAGAAATACCGGGTCGGAACGCTACACAGTATACTGCCCGTCACTCCTGCTAGTGTGAACGCCCTCGCCTGGAGTGAAAATGCTCCCCTTTAATTCCCACATGTCAAAGTCCTCCACCCTAGATATCTGCATAACAACAAACCACGAATCGCTGAGTGGCAGCAGTCTCCAATATGCCAATCGCACCTAGCTCCATAGATTCTTCATGCGACTACTTGACCAAAACACATATCTAAATTATTCAAAGTTAGGAATATTCTTAAGGAATCTTCTTTACTCGGTTATCATTAATTAAAGCTAGTTACAACCACATATGCCTTGCTGTCCGTTACAAATTATTTAATTGAAATAATAAAAAATTTAACTTTTAACTCAGCAATCTAGACAAAGGTAGCAAGCCCTTTCGGAATACAACAAAAGCAATCTGGAGAATAAAAGTTTTTATACCCTGTCTCTACCACTCCGACGTAGTTTACGACACTGTAAACTCAAATAAGTTCTTCTCCAAGAGAAGAACTTTTCGCTTTCTTCTCAAATTTAATTTCCGCTAATCTCTGTCCGCTACCAATTAAAGATAAATTTTCGATCATTACACACTAGCACTCAATTCACATATCGGACTCACAATCATAAAATAAACAAAACAATCCTAATAAATTATTTATCAACGAAATTCTGAGCTTTCGATAGACAACAAACTGATAATCTTCAAAACAATTTCCACATGATGCCAACTATATCAAATAAAAGCTAGAGCTAAATAGTTTTTTCCACACTCTTGACCTTAAGAACGCCTTGCACTCAATTTATTTGCAACACCAACACCAATGACCTTTAACATTGCAACACAACACCTGTGCGAGGCAATTACTGCATGAGCATATTTTCCGAAGTTTTCGAATCTTAAATTAAGCCATCGACCCATTGCCCACAGTAATTACGAAGTGTTAATGCACAAGGCAATTGTTGGCCGATGGATTCGGCAAATGTATTCGTATATGGGGTATCGGTATTGCAGTTTTTTAATTTCATATATTTCAAAGTATATGTTTGGCTATTTATATATGCAAGAAGTGTGGATGGCCAAATAATTCTTTTCCACCTGCTCCAAAGCAGTGTATCTGGCGGAATGAGAAATTTTTCAGATAGTCTACATTGTGATGCCTCATCGAGAAATATTTTGCCATTGACCTTTCGGAGGAGAACTTATTGAAGACCCTTCCCAATTAGTCGACGAGGAGAAGAAGTTCATCTGTGATACCCTTTTTTCCGTTCTTACAGAACGAAGTATCGTGAATAGGATTATATTAAATTTGGGTAATTCTATCGCAGTCAAGGACTGGCGACTCGACTTTCTATGTAAGAGATGCTATAGAGCTTGATGGATTCTTATAATAGAAGTCAGAGTGGCATCAAAATTTTCTGAGACGATGTAGGACAACTCTGGGAAGAGTTATGCTTACATGGTGCTCCCTCCAAGAACAGTCGAATTACGTTATCTTATTGCACTTTTGCTCATCCGAAACAAGCTATATTTATAAAATAGTGAAAGTTCGTTTAAATCATGTCAATCATTGAATTTTAAGTGTCAAAAGATTCTCTTAGGATACTGAATTTCAAATTAAGCATAGATATTTTGGTAAAATTATGAAAATGCCACTAGAACATAGTATTGGCGAATCACAAAATGTTTTGGCAGCTGAATCAACATGTACTATATGTCGAAGTCCCTGTTGATTTCCCAGGCAGGGCATCCATCGAAGTCCCGGTCGGGACATTCTTCTAAGTCCTTGGCAGGACATCAATCGAAGTCCTGGGCACGACAAGGGAATTTGGCTAACCTAACTCATGTTATACTTCACTGTATTTCTTTACTAAAACTTTACTTATTTAGTTTACACTGAACTGTATAGTTAGTTCCGGACCGGGGGCTGGCTGTTACTCAATTCTCTGAGCCCAATGCCCCGTCTTTTATAGGACCTCTCATGATGACAGTTCTCATTCTTTGTCAACATTTATTAGTCAACACGTTGCTTAGGCAAAGATGCTAAACATCCTGCAAACTCAACATCTCATATGTCAGTCTGCAAACGCTGCACGGCAGTGTTGTAAACTACACAATGCACTGACAATTCTCAAAATAACATAGTAGGCTTTGATTCATTAACCTTCTTAAAACAACATAGTAGGCTTTGATTTATTTATATAGAAGAACACAGACTAGACCGAATGATAGAAAGAAATCTAATATCAGAAGTCCGCGAACCATTGCTCTATGTGTCAGTGAGCTCGGTTAGACAAGTCGAGAGCATCTTTGAGGCGAGAACTCGGCGAGAAAGCCGGTAAGGAGTCTTAATGTCTCCAAGAGGCATTTAAAAGCCACAATGCGAAGTCTGTTGTAAACGAGCGGAAAACTTTCGCCAACTAAAATTCTCGCAACCCACAAAATCCTTTTCAACCAATAAAACTGATCAATTGGCTCATTCTGAAATTACAGAGTCAATATATCTACCTTCTCATATTAAGCAATTGGACGTTCCAAATCAAAACCACAATTTCACACAGTAAGATCTTATCAAGAACGAGTAAAAAATTATATTAAAGCACGAAAACGAATTTTTAGAGCTTCTATCTCGATTGTTGAAAGAAAATCTAAGCGATCAACCATTCGTATGAGAATATTTTTTCATAGGGTTAGAGATGTCCATCAATTACTTAAAAGTTCTGTGATTTATACGGCTTGTGATGGGCGCACCAATTAGCTTTTTAAACTTCTCTGGACACGGCTTGCTTGGTATAGGCAATCAGTTGTTTTGGAGCAGGTTTAGCGAAATGGAATTGGTCAAAGACTTTCAAATTTTCCAGTTTAGCTGGATCAGTTCAGCTTGAGGTAAAGTTTCGTGATAACAAAGATAAGGTAACGTGTTATGTTATACCTTCTATAGAAAAGCGTTTGATACTCGGAATAGATTTCTGTAGAGCATTTGAGTTAGCGTCAGGCATAGTATCAGCAGTAGAAACTTTAATGCCTGCGGAAACAGAGTTTCAACATTAAACGCACTAATCAATCTTTTTCAAAACTTTGAAGAACAAGGACTAGGTAGAACTTCGGTGCTACAGCAACATATAGATGTTGAATCGACCCCGGTCAAGCAGCGATTCTATTCTGTCTCTTCGGCGGTAGAGAAACTAATGTTTAAGGAAATAGACCGAATGCTAGAACAAGGGGTAATTGAAAAATCTAAAAGTCCGTGGAGGTCCTCAACGTGACTAGTTATTCAACCTGGAAAGGTACGTCTGTGCTTAGATGCACGGAAAATAAATGAAGTGACTAAAAGGGATGCTTATCAGCTTCCCAATATAGATGAAATCCTTGCTGAGCTACCAAAGGCCAATATAATCACAGCATTTACCATCCCGGGACGAGCCGGTCGTTTAATGGATGAGCTGATTCCGCCTGAACTTAAGTATTGCACGTTCAGCTATTTAGATGACTTATGCGTTGTTTCTGAAAATTTCGAAGATCATTTATCTGTATTGGTAACACTGAACAGTTTTGTTGGGCGAATCTAACTCTGAATGTTGCAAAGAGCAAATTCTTCGTTACAGAGGTTATGTATCTAAGATATGTCATAGGAAACGAGGGCATTTCGACTGACTTCGGTGTCTTAGTATGGCTAGAACCGAAGACTCTTAAACAGGCAAGAGGCTTCATGGGCATTGTAGGTTGGTACAGGAGATTTATAAGTAATTTTTCTAAAGTAACTTTTCCTATTACGGAATTGCTGTCTACAAAGAAAAAGTTTGCTTGAAATGAGGCTTTCCCCAAGATAAAAGCATTACTCACGTCAGCCCCGGTATTCCAAAATCCGAATTTCTCGAAAAAATTCTACGTACACTGCGATGCTATTGACTATGGTATTGGAGGAGGACTCGTTCAGCTAGATGATGAAGCCGTGGAAAAACCAGTGGCCTTTATGTCAAAAAAGCTTAATACGGCTCAACGCAACTACAGTCTTACAATGTTTGGCAGCCCTGGAAGCCATTAACAAGTTTCAATATTACATCAAATTACAAGAACTTGAAGTGATCACGGATCACTCATGTTTGATTTGGTGGATGAAGCGAGCAGATCTTAAAGGAAGATTGGGACGCTGGGCAATGAAGTTACAAGGCTATAAATTCACAATAGACGTGGCCAAGATAACATTTTACCGGGAGCACTGTCGCGCATGTATGTGGAAGAAGTGTCTACATAAGAAGCACTCACACCTTAAATTGATTTAGATTCGTTTAAATTTCTCGAGGTTGAATATGTGCAATTAAAAAAAAAGATTGTCGCCAATGCAGATAATTATCCAGATTTCAAAGTTTTGGATAAATTAGTTTACATGTGTACTGAGCATGATGATGGTACGCAGACGAAAGTCAATCCTGCTGGAAGCTGTGGATTCCATCTGAGTTGACAATCAGTATCATTCAAAGGGCTCATGATAGCTTAAATGATACATCTGATTCTAAGAAGCTTTTTTTCTGGCCCGGAATGGTAGCCCAAGTTCGAGATTACGTTAGGAATTGTGAGGTGTGCAAGAGTACCAAAGCCACAGTCACAATTCGCGACTGTATAAAGATATATAAGGTCCATATCCCTGCAGTAAAACTTGGAATGTTGGACTACTCATCGTGCTAGACCACTTTTCACAATTACACTGGCTGTGTCCGTTGAAAAAATTCTCTTCAGCAGCGATCCAATTGTTTCTACAGAATCACGTATTTTTCATGTTTGGCGGCAGTCAATTCAAAGCAAAAGATTTCAATGCTTGGTTGACTTCATTAGGTTTATATTACATTCTACTCTCTTTAAGCAAACCCTTCGGAACGTGTGAATAGGTCCATAATTGCGTAAATTAGGGTTTTCTCTTAGGATCATAGAGAATGGGACATTCATGTACCAGCGACCAGTTGTGCTCTTCAAAGTCGGCCAAAAGGTTTATCGAAGAAATTTCAGTCAGAGCAATTTTGAGAAGAATATAAATGCGAAGTTCAATCGGCAATGGCTTAAGTCTAGATTTAAAGAAAAATCTATATTTGAGTTACACCTCAGCATTGAGTCATAACAGAGATTTAATTACAGCTTTTATTAAGTAAAAACATAGTTTTGAGTCGCGAATCGAGCGAATCGGCTCTTCTAGAACAAAGATAAGACAAGCTCAACTCCCACGCATTCGAGCACATTTAAGTGGCTTTTCAGTGCATGAAAGACTAATGGCCAGATCACAAGTGTAATTAAACCAAGAAAAATATATAAGAATGTCGGAACTGCGTGCAGACAACTGTACTAATATATGTACTTAAGTCTTAAACACATTAATCAGACCACTAGGTCTTGATTATAATCCGAAGTTTACGAGTCTTAAATTAAACCATCGACCCATTGCCCACAGTGATTAAGAAGTGTTAATGCACAAGGCAATTGTTGGCAGATAGATTTTTGATGAATTAACCTGTGTGAAGATTTTGACCATTGAGGTTAAGCAAAGGCAAAAGGTATTCGTATATGAGGTATCGGTGTTGCATTTTTATACCCTTGCAAAAAGGGTATATTAATTTTGGTCAGAAGTGTGCAACGCATAGAAGGAGTCATCTCCGACCATATAAAGTATATATATTCTTGATCAGCATGACAAGACGAGTTCAAATCCGTCTGTCCGTCTGTCTGTCTGTCTGTCTGTCTGTCTGTCTGTCTGTCTGTCTGTCTGTCCGTCTGTCTGGATCAACAGCTTCTCCTCCTAGACCGCTATAGCTACAGAGCTGCAATTTTGCACGAAGTCTTGTATATATTGCAGGCATTGTATATCTCGGATTCATCTGGATCGGACGACTATATCATATAGCTCCCATAGGAACCGTCGGTCGAAAATAGAGTTTTAGATCAATAACTTCGTTGTTTTTCATCTGATCGTTATAAAACTTAACATTTGGCAGTTTACTATACATCTTTACGTCCTTGCCAAATTTGATCAAGATCGGACTACTATATCATTTAGCTCACATAGGAACAATCGGAACAAATATAGTTTTGCTTCTAAAAACTTTTTTGTTTCTATTGCGATTATCACCAAACTTAGCAAATAACATTTGCACATAATAAATTATAATCCTGCCAAATTTGATCAAAATCGGATTACTATATGATATAGCTGTCATACAAACAGATGGAAAAATTTCATGCTGCAGCATACATATATCTACATACATGCATATGTGTGCGTGCCGTGCTATAGCGTGTAGATAAGGGTTTTCACACAAAAACCCTTTCCATTTTGCGATCTCCATTTAGGGATTGAGTAACGCATGAACTTGCAAGGGTATACAAACTTCGGCATGGTCGAAGTTAGCCCGGGCTTCTGGTTTTAATTTCATATATATCACAGTTTATGTTTGGCTATCCGTATATGCAAGAAGTCTGGATGGCCAAATAATTGTTTTCCACCTGCTCCAAAGCAGCCATGACGTCACGGACCTATGTGCTGCACAAGTGGCCTTACATAATTGTCTGCCCCTTTCCATTATCGAATAAAGTAAGTAAGTCGCCGGGCCGACTTGGATATACCATGCATCAGGTGGAAAGATATATATTCAATTTCTTTCGTATGCTATCTCGCTCACTCTTATTTGGACACGAGCACTTTAGCGCCCCCGACCAAATCGGTGATTTCTGGCATATGCTATTTCGTCCTTTTTTGCATGCATCTGCCTTGCACCGCTTTGAGTGAAAAACGTTTATATGTATAACTCGGCCATTTTTATTCCGATTCTTGTGATATTCGGTGGGATGATAGATATGCGTAACATGTATTAGTGTGTTAAATTAAACTACGATACAATAAATATTTCGGGTGAGAATTGAATTTATCGAATTTCGGAGGTGGGAGGGTACGTGGCCAAAATTTAAAACAAACTTGGTCTGCGTGCATACTGCACGCATCTATTGTCCAAATACGATAGCTCTATCTTTTATAGTTCCCGAGATATGGAAATAGCTCAAACTATTGTTTTTGAAATAGCGGGGGCGGGGCAAAAAAAAGCTTCCTTCTCCCTGTTACATTACCATTTCATCCTATGGATTATGCATCCATATAAAAATTGGGATGATTAGTTTGACATCCTGACTTCGACACTGCGAGCCCCAAATTCAAACACACTGTATCTGGCGGAATGAGAAATTTTTCAGATAGTCTACATTGTGATGCCTCATCGAGAAATATTTTGCCATTGACCTTTCGGAGGAGAACTTATTGAAGACCCTTCCCAATTAATCGCCGAGGCGAAGAAGTCCATCCTTGGAAGATTATTACTTCTGAGTGATACCCTTTTTTCCATTCTTACAGAACGAAGTATCGTGAATAGGATTATATTAAATTTGGGTAATTCTATCGCAGTCAAGGACTGGCGACTCTACCTTCTATGTAGGAGATGCTATAGAACTTGATGGATTCTTATAATAGAAGTCAGAGTGGCATCAAAATTTTCTGAGACGATGTAGGACAACTCTGGGAAGAGTTATGCTTACATGGTGCTTCCTTCACGAACAGTCGAATTACGTTATCTTATTGCACTTTTGCTAATCCGAAACAAGAAATATTTATAAAATAGTGAAAGTTCGTTTAAATCATATCAATCATTGAATTTTAAGTGTCAAAAGATTCTCTTAGGATACTGAATTTCAAATTAAGCATAGATATTTTGGTAAAATTAAGAAAATGCCACTAGAACATAGTATTGGCGAATCACAAAATGTTTCGGCAGCTGAATCAATATGTAATATATGTGCACAACCACTTCTTGGCAACCACAAAATACGAGCACTCCTATTATGGAAAGTGCATCGCTATTTATTTAGAAAAAGCATTGTGTCATGGGAAGGATTTGCAACCGCAAATAACCTTGCAAGCAGAATCCTATTCGGGTACCATTCCAAAGACCCATAATACGCGTAGCAAAGCGTATACAAACTGAGGTGAATGTTAATAAATCATCTCATTCACCAGCTATGTCTCCGACTCCACCCGTTAGTGCAAACACGACACGAGGCGGGGATCAAGAAAAGTTTACAAGAACAACACGATAAGGGCGGCTGCTAAAGCAGCGCTTTTAGCCTGCTCAGCCAGAAACATCTATTTGGCAACCAGCAAGCTTCTTCTTATTAAATCAGAGTTTAATAGATTATCAGCTAGAACAAAAATAGATTACGAGATAATTTTTCAGCGTATGGAAGACATTATAGATCGTCGCTCATTCTCAAACAACAATCTTGACAATCAGTTGGGGTGTTAAATATGATGGGGCTGCAAGAGGGCCCACCGTGCAGGAATTTTTGTATAGAGCCGATGCCTTGACCAACGATAGTCTGCATTGCGATTTGCCTTGGTACGCAAAAATCTGCACATAATGCTGTCGGGAATGGCAAGAGAATGGTACTGGAGGTACAGGAAAGAAAACCCTATCGTAGAATGGGAAGAGTTTTGCTTTAACTTATATAATGATCACAAGGATGACGACCTGATTTTAGAAGATTTTGATGTTTTTACGAGGATATTATTTCGCTAGTGGGAAGGATTTATACACCTATAGAAGAACACAGACTAGACCAAATGATAGAAAGAAATCTAATATCAGAAGTCCGCGAACCATTGCTCTATGTGTCAGTGAGCTCGGTTAGACAACTCAAGAGCATCTTTGAGGCGAGAAAGCCGGTAAGGAGTCTTAATGTCTCCAAGAGGCATTTAAAAGCCACAATGCGAAGTCTGTTGTAAACGAGCGGAAAACTTTCGCCAACTAAAATTCTCGCAACCCACAAAATCCTTTTCAACCAATAAAACTGATCAATTGGCTCATTCTGAAATTACAGAGTCAATAGATCTACCTTCTCATATTAAGCAATCGGACGTTCCAAATCAAAACCACAATTTCACACAGTAAGATCTTATCAAGAACGAGTAAAAAATTATATTAAAGCACGAAAACGAATTTTTAGAGCTTCTATCTCGATTTTTGAAAGAAAATCTAAGCGATCAACCATTCGTATGAGAATATTTTTTTTATACCATGCATTCATAGAATGAAATGGTATATTAAAGTCGCCAAAATGTATGTAACAGGGAGAAGGAAGCTTTTCCGACCCTATAAAGTATATCTATTCTTGATCAGTATCAATAGCGGAGTCGATTGAGACATGTCCGTCTGTCTGTCCGTCTGTCTGTCCGTCTGGCCGTCTGTCCGTCTGTAGGTTCATCGAGATCTCGGAGACTATAAGAGCTAGAGCTACCAAACTTGGCATGTAGACCCGTTTGCTCTGCAGGCAGATCGAGTTTATTTTTTTTTTTCGTCCAGATCCCTTCCGCCCCACTTAAACTTGTTTCCACATAAGAGTGAGCGAGATAGCATTTGAAAGAAATTTAATATATATCTCTTCACCTAATGCATGGTATATCCAAGTCGGCCCGGCGACTTACTTACTTTATTTTTCATAAGGTTAGATATGTCCATCAATTACTTAAAAGTTCTGTGATTTATACGGCGTGTGATGGGCGCGTGTACGCACCAATTAGCTTTTTAAACTTCTCTAGACATGCTTGCTTGATATAGGCGCGAACATCAGTTGTTTTGGAGCAGGTTTAGCGAAACGGGATTGGTCAAAGACTTTCAAATTGTCCAGTTTAGCTGGATCAGTTCAGCTTGAGGTAAAGTTTCGTGATAACAAAGATAAGGTAACGTTTTATATTATACCTTCTATAGAAAAGCATTTGATACTCGGAATATATTTCTGTAGAGCATTTGAGTTAGCGCCAGCAGTAGAAACTTTAATGCCTGCGGAAACAGAGTTTCAACATTAAACGCACTAATCAATCTTTTTCAAAATTTTCAAGAACAAGGTCTAGGTAGAACTTCGGTGCTACAGCAACATATATTTGTTGAATCGACCCCGGTCAAGCAGCGATTCTATTCTGTCTCTTCGGCGGTAGAGAAACTAATGTTTAAGGAAATAGACCGAATGCTAGAACAAGGGGTAATTGAAAAATCTAAAAGTCCGTGGAGGTCCTCAACGTGACTAGTTATTCAACCTGGAAAGGTACGTCTGTGCTTAGATGCACGGAAAATAAATGAAGTGACTAAAAGGGATGCTTATCAGCTTCCCAATATAGATGAAATCCTTGCTGAGCTACCAAAGGCCAATATAATCACAGCATTTACCATCCCGGGACGAGCCGGTCGTTTAATGGATGAGCTGATTCCGCCTGAACTTAAGTATTGCACGTTCAGCTATTTAGATGACTTATGCGTTGTTTCTGAAAATTTCGAAGATCATTTATCTGTATTGGTAACACTGAACAGTTTTGTTGGGCGAATCTAACTCTGAATGTTGCAAAGAGCAAATTCTTCGTTACAGAGGTTATGTATCTAAGATATGTCATAGGAAACGAGGGCATTTCGACTGACTTCGGTGTCTTAGTATGGCTAGAACCGAAGACTCTTAAACAGGCAAGAGGCTTCATGGGCATTGTAGGTTGGTACAGGAGATTTATAAGTAATTTTTCTAAAGTAACTTTTCCTATTACGGAATTGCTGTCTACAAAGAAAAAGTTTGCTTGAAATGAGGCTTTCCCCAAGATAAAAGCATTACTCACGTCAGCCCCGGTATTCCAAAATCCGAATTTCTCGAAAAAATTCTACGTACACTGCGATGCTATTGACTATGGTATTGGAGGAGGACTCGTTCAGCTAGATGATGAAGCCGTGGAAAAACCAGTGGCCTTTATGTCAAAAAAGCTTAATACGGCTCAACGCAACTACAGTCTTACAATGTTTGGCAGCCCTGGAAGCCATTAACAAGTTTCAATATTACATCAAATTACAAGAACTTGAAGTGATCACGGATCACTCATGTTTGGTTTGGTGGATGAAGCGAGCAGATCTTAAAGGAAGATTGGGACGCTGGGCAATGAAGTTACAAGGCTATAAATTCACAATAGACGTGGCCAAGATAACATTTTACCGGGAGCACTGTCGCGCATGTATGTGGAAGAAGTGTCTACATAAGAAGCACTCACACCTTAAATTGATTTAGATTCGTTTAAATTTCTCGAGGTTGAATATGTGCAATTAAAAAAAAGATTGTCGCCAATGCAGATAATTATCCAGATTTCAAAGTTTTGGATAAATTAGTTTACATGTGTACTGAGCATGATGATGGTACGCAGACGAAAGTCAATCCTGCTGGAAGCTGTGGATTCCATCTGAGTTGACAATCAGTATCATTCAAAGGGCTCATGATAGCTTAAATGATACATCTGATTCTAAGAAGCTTTTTTTCTGGCCCGGAATGGTAGCCCAAGTTCGAGATTACGTTAGGAATTGTGAGGTGTGCAAGAGTACCAAAGCCACAGTCACAATTCGCGACTGTATAAAGATATATAAGGTCCATATCCCTGCAGTAAAACTTGGAATGTTGGACTACTCATCGTGCTAGACCACTTTTCACAATTACACTGGCTGTGTCCGTTGAAAAAATTCTCTTCAGCAGCGATCCAATTGTTTCTACAGAATCACGTATTTTTCATGTTTGGCGGCAGTCAATTCAAAGCAAAAGATTTCAATGCTTGGTTGACTTCATTAGGTTTATATTACATTCTACTCTCTTTAAGCGAACCCTTCGGAACGTGTGAATAGGTCCATAATTGCGTAAATTAGGGTTTTCCCTTAGGATCATAGAGAATGGGACTTTCATGCACCAGCGATCAGTTGTGCTCTTCAAAGTCGGCCAAGAGGTTTATCGAAGAAATTTCATTCAGAGCAATTTTGAGAAGAATATAAATGCGAAGTTCAATCGGCAATGGCTTAAGTCTAGATTTAAAGAAAAATCGATATTTGAGTTACACCTCAGGATTGAGTCATAACAGAGATTTAATTACAGCTTTTATTAAGTAAAAACATAGTTTTGAGTCGCGAATCGAGCGAATCGGCTCTTCTAGAACAAAGATAAGACAAGCTCAACTCCCACGCATTCGAGCACATTTAAGTGGCTTTTCAGTGCATGAAAGACTAATGGCCAGATCACAAGTGTAATTAAACCAAGAAAAATATATAAGAATGTCGGAACTGCGTGCAGACAACTGTACTAATATATGTACTTAAGTCTTAAACACATTAATCAGACCACTAGGTCTTGATTATAATCCGAAGTTTACGAGTCTTAAATTAAGCCATCGACCCATTGCCCACAGTGATTAAGAAGTGTTAATGCACAAGGCAATTGTTGGCAGATAGATTTTTGATGAATTAACCTGTGTGAAGATTTTGACCATTGAGGTTAAGCAAAGGCAAAAGGTATTCGTATATGAGGTATCGGTGTTGCATTTTTTTAATTTCATATATATCACAGTTTATGTTTGGCTATCCGTATATGCAAGAAGTCTGGATGGCCAAATAATTGTTTTCCATCTGCTCCAAAGCAGCCATGACGTCACGGACCTATGTGCTGCACAAGTGGCCTTACATAATTGTCTGCCCCTTTCCATTATCGAATAAAGTAAGTAAGTCGCCGGGCCGACTTGGATATACCATGCATCAGGTGGAAAGATATATATTCAATTTCTTTCGTATGCTATCTCGCTCACTCTTATTTGGACACGAGCACTTTAGCGCCCCCGACCAAATCGGTGATTTCTGGCATATGCTATTTCGCTCTTTTTTGCATGCATCTGCCTTGCACCGCTTTGAGTGAAAAACGTTTATATGTATAACTCGGCCATTTTTATTCCGATTCTTGTGATATTCGGTGGGATGATAGATATGCGTAACATGTATTAGTGTGTTAAATTAAACTACGATACAATAAATATTTCGGGTGAGAATTGAATTTATCGAATTTCGGAGGTGGGAGGGTACGTGGCCAAAATTTAAAACAAACTTGGTCTGCGTGCATACTGCACGCATCTATTGTCCAAATACGATAGCTCTATCTTTTATAGTTCCCGAGATATGGAGGCTCAAAATATTGTTTTTTAAATAGCGGAGGCGGAAGGGGGCTGGGCAAAAAAAAAAAGCTTCCTTCTCACTGTTACATTACCATTTCAACCTATGGATTATGCATCCATATAAAAATTGGGATGATTAGTTTGACATCCTGACTTCGACACTGCGAGCCCCAAATTCAAACACACTGTATCTGGCGGAATGAGAAATTTTTCAGATAGTCTACATTGTGATGCCTCATCGAGAAATATTTTGCCATTGACCTTTCGGAGGAGAACTTATTGAAGACCCTTCCCAATTAATCGCCGAGGCGAAGAAGTCCATCCTTGGAAGATTTTTACTTCTGAGTGATACCCTTTTTTTCCGTTCTTACAGAACGAAGTATCGTGAATAGGATTATATTAAATTTGGGTAATTCTATCGCAGTCAAGGACTGGCGACTCTACCTTCTATGTAGGAGATGCTATAGAACTTTTACTTCTGAGTGATACCCTTTTTTTTCGTTCTTACAGAACGAAGTATCGTGAATAGGATTATATTAAATTTGGGTAATTCTATCGCAGTCAAGGACTGGCGACTCTACCTTCTATGTAGGAGATGCTATAGAACTTGATGAATTCTTATAATAGAAGTCAGAGTGGCTTCAAAATTTTCTGAGACGATATAGGACAAGAGTTAAGCTTCAAGAAAAGTCGAACTACGTTATCTTATTGCACTTTTGCTAATCCGAAACAAGAAATATTTATAAAATATTGAAAGTTCGTTTAAATCATATCAATCATTGAATTTTAAGTGTCAAAAGATTCTCTTAGGATACTGAATTTCAAATTAAGCATAGATATTTTGGTAAAATTAAGAAAATGCCACTAGAACATAGTATTGGCGAATCACAAAATGTTTCGGCAGCTGAATCAATATGTAAAATATGTGCACAACCACTTCTTGGCAACCAAGATTTGGCAACCATCGCTACTTATTTAGACAAGGCATTGTGTCATGGGAAGGATTTGCAACCGCAAATAACCTTGCAAGCAGAATCCTATACGGGGACCATTTTCAAGACCCATAATACGCGTAGCAAAGCGTATAGACAAACTGAGGTGAATGTTAATCAATCATCTCAATCACCAGCTATGTCTCCGATTCCTTCCACCCGTTAGTGTTAACGCGACAGGAGGCAGGGATCAAGAAAAGTTTACAGGAACAACACGATAGAGGCGGCTGCTAAAGCCAGAAACATCTAATTGGCACGAGCAAGCTTCTCGAGAGTTTAATAGATCATCAGCTAGAACAAAAATAGATTACGAGATAATTTTTCAGCGTATGGAAGACATTATAGATCGCCGCTTGGGTAATATGAACATAAATGGCGGAGTGTCAGCTAGGCGAGAGACAAACTTGCCGGCTAGGCCCTTAATTTCACCAGCACGAGAAAATAGCTCTGCTCGATCTGCGGCCTTTTCATTCTCAAACAACAATCCTGACAATAAGTTGGGGTGTTAAATATGATGGGGCTGCAAGAGGGCCCACCGTGCAGGAACTTTTATATAGAGCCGATGCCTTGACCAACGATAGTCTGCATCGCAATTTGCCTTGGTATGCAAAAATCTGCACATAATGCTGTCGGGAATGGCAAGAGAATGGTACTGGAGGTACAGGAAAGAAAACCCTATCGTGGAAGCCACAATGCGAAGTCTGTTGTAAACGAGCGGAAAACTTTCGCCAACTAAAATTCTTGCAACTCACAAAATCCTTTTTAACCAATAAAACTTATCAATTGGCTCATTCTGAAATTACAGATTCAATAGATCTACCTTCTCATATTAAGCAATCGGACGTTCCAAATCAAAACCACAATTTCACACAGTAAGATCTTATCAAGAACGAGTAAAAAATTATATTAAAGCACGAAATCGAATTTTTAGAGCTTCTATCTCGATTGTTGAAAGAAAATCTAAGCGATCAACCATTCGTATGAGAATATTTTTTCATAGGGTTAGAGATGTCCATCAATTACTTAAAAGTTCTGTGATTTATACGGCTTGTGATGGGCACGTGTACGCACCAATTAGCTTTTTAAACTTCTCAGTTGTTTTGGAGCAGGTTTAGCGAAACGGGATTGGTCAAAGACTTTCAAATTTTCCAGTTTAGCTGGATCAGTTCAGCTTGAGGTAAAGTTTCGTGATAACAAAGATAAGGAAACGTTTTGTTTTATACCTTCTATAGAAAAGCGTTTGATACTCTGAATAGATTTCTGTAGAGCATTTGAGTTAGCGCCAGGCATAGTATCAGCAGTAGAAACTTTAATGCCTGCGAAAACAGAGTTTCAACATTGAACGCAGTAATTTTTTTTCGCGCGAGTCCCAGGCGTTCCGCCCACCTCACGCCCAACCGACGGAGGGGCACATTCGCATAACGTACGAAACGCTATCGCGTGGACGAAGACAAGAAACATAAAATCGAATAACTAAGGCTAATTACGAGCTAAGTAACATAAAATAGACGTTTTTAGTATAGGAAGAGAGGACTCTGTGCTGATCGCTCGGTACAACCGATAGGGTTCATGCAAAGCATAGTTAGTAGTACAGCGAGTCAAAGATAAAGGAATAAAGTTTCTGGTAGGTCTACATGGAACAGATAGATTAACCTGAGATAATAACTCAGGCAAATCTATATCACCATTCAAAAGCTTGTGCATAAAGATTACACCAAGCATAATTCTACGGTTAATGAGAGAAGGAAGGTTAATCAAAAGAAGCCTACTGGAGTACGAAGGCAAATTGGCATTGCGATTCCAGTTGAAGCCACGAAGAGCGAAAAACAGAAATTGTTTCTGTACAGATTCTATTCTAGTTTGGTGCGTCTCATACTGAGCGACCATACACAAGAGCCGTACTCTAGAATAGGCCGTACAAGTGATGTGAAGAGAATCTTGGTTATATATGGGTCGGTGAATTCCTTCGACCACCGCTCAATAAAGCCAAGAACACCCATTGCTTTACCGAGAATATTAGAAATATGGGAATTAAAAGTTAGCTTGCCGTCCATGAGCACCCCTAAATCGTTATGATTAAGAAAAAAGGTTACCAGTTGAGGAGAAGTTCTATGAAAAGTCATTACTTTACAGTTGGTAGTATTGAGGTTTAACAAGTTGAACCAGCACCAAGACTCGAAATTGTTTAGATCGGCTTATAAGCGAACAGGCGAAATCATATCTTTATAACTAAAACGAAGCTTAACGTCATCAGCATACATAAGCACACGCGAATGTATCATAACTGAGGGAAGATCATTAATAAAGAGTGTAAAAAGCAGAGGGCCCAGATGACTACCCTGAGGCACCACAGACGTCACATGAATGGAACTGGAAAAGGAAGACTTAAAAAGTACCTTCTGTGTTCTGTTTGTTAGATACTCGCGAATCCAACAGAGAAAAATTGGCGGAAAGCCAATGTCGCTCAACTTAACAAGCAAAAGCGTATGGTTAACAGAATCAAAAGCCTTACTGAAATCAGTATATATGACATCAGTTTGTTTTGCATTTCAAAATCCATCGATTATTAAAGAAGTGAATTCTAAAAGGTTAGTGGTAGTGGATCTACGTTTCACAAACCCATGCTGGGATGGCGAAATAATAGACCTACATAAGTGTTGCAATTGAGAAGTAATTATCTTTTCAAAAGCTTTAGGAATAACAGATAATTTGATTATAATTTGATAACTTGATAACAGATAATAAGACTGATAACAGATAATAAGACTGGTGTCTTACGTTTAGTATTGAAAAATTTATAAAATTGCGTAGGATCACGAGAAAACTTAAATTTGCAGCGCCGTAGATAATCCTTAGAGAATTGCTTATTAAGAACCATAAATCTCGAACGAGCAACAAAATACAGAATGAAATCAGACGAACGGCGAGTTTTTTTAAACTTCTTATATCATCTTGACTTCACATTTTTCAAGTTGGATAACTTCCGAGAGAACCAAGGAGGCTTATTAGAAACCACCTGTCTCTTGAGAGGAACACAATTATCGAAAAGTGAATCCAGTGTACTATAAAAGAAAGAAATATTGTAGGTGAGTCCATGTCAATACAATTGTACAGATAAGACCAATCAGTAGAAAGAATGATGTCATTAAGTCTAGAAAAATCTGTTTAACGAAAGCAGCGGGTTCGAGCTATCATATTAGCACAAAGTAGTGGTGGTAGTAAATCAATTGCTAAATTTAAAGTAGGATGAAATTTATCTTCCGGAAGAACAAAAGGTTTATTCCTGGAAACAGCACAATTGGAAGGATCAAGTACAAATATCAGATCTAACGATCTCCCATTTATATTACACACTGAATTGACTTAAGATAGAGACATCTCAAGAAGGCCGTCAACAAAGTCATGTGACGTGGAAGGCAACAGTATAGTAGACTCATCCGCATGGGACCATGCTATAGAAGATAAATTAAAATCACCTAGAACAATGAGAATATCACGATTAGAAGTTAAAGCAGAGACAGATCGAATTTCCTCTAAATCAGAGCCGGCCACAAAGAGAGCCGCCAAAAAGTATCATTGTATTTGTGCATTTCAATATTGCTTTATTCTGCGCAAAATAAAAAGTGAAAAAATTTTGTCGCAATGAAGACAACAAGCGCAGTCGACGATTAAATGCAAGAGAAAGAAAGAGAAAACAAAGCAAGGATCCATTTTTTCATGTGTAGCCTCTCAGCAGAGCGACACAGAAGTGCTCGGGTCGAAATGCTGTGAGAAACTAATTCTGTTTTCATGCCCTCAAATAGTTTTTGTAATGGCTTCGGCAAGCGCTCGGCTCGTATACATGAGTTTCGCGTTTTGACTTCGGCCCCCGGGGCCGGCTCTGCTCTAAATGATTTAAATAAGCCACCATGTCAGATTGCGGTGGAATATAAGAACAAGTGATGTAGGCGGAAAAAGAATGATAATTTACTTGACAAACTCAATCTCCTGATTATAAGAAGGCTGAATCTGTTCAGATGGTAAAGCAGCAATCAAAACTCCTCAACCCACGCGAGGAGTTCGATCACATCTGAAAATTTTGAAGCAAAAACAGATGCATCAGCAATGTCAGGTTTTAGCCACGTCTCCGTAAAAGCTAAAATGTTATTCGTAAAAGAAAGGCTATCTACATAGAGATTAGTAAGTTTTGATTTCAGTCCTCTCACATTCTGGTAACCCAGATTGAGGGACGAATCTAGTTTTTTGACACAACACCAGCAGATGCTGGTGTGCCCGAAACAGTAGTAGTAGCTTGAGCAGCACTTGGCAGGCGAATCGGTGGTCGATTTTTCTTTTTCACAGTATATTCTTTAACTATAATGTGCTCCGGCCAAAAACGTTTACGACATATAGTGTCAAAACTGTTGGCAGAGACACTTATTTTAAATGACGAAATGTCACGGGCATACGAAAATTTAAACTTTTCCACTGCAACATTCGGGTCTTTAACCACAGACCGAATATAGGTCATAACATCATCAGATGTGACTTCAGCGGCAAGCCTAGAAACAAATACATGTTTCTTTGGTGGAACACCAATAAGATCCCTTGGCGGCTGTGCTACAACAGCAGCTGCAACATTGGGAGTTGCAACTGCTGACGCAGCAAAGCCACTAACAGGGCCTCCTATGATAAAACTATCGGCAAATTCCATTCGATTGGAAGATTGCCCGGACAAATCGGATACTACGCCTTGTGAGGAGCATAAAGGTCAAACAATTATGCACCCCACAACATACTGTATACATCAGCCAAGTCGCCAGCAAGAACAACAACAAACGATTCTAGCAACATATACAGCTAGCAACATGTATACACGCCGTAGGCCGTTTGCCGTCGGCAGAACAACAGCAAAAGAAAACACAACAAACAACGGCAACAAATATACACAGCTAGCAACATGTATACAACGCCAAGGGCTGGTTTGCCGTCGCACAATGGTTGATTTTGCCAATTTAGGCGGCCAAAAGTAAAAAAAAAAAAAATCATTTTAAGAACAAACTATTGATGCACATTGTTAGGAGATACTTCCGAGCAACTAACCTCATCATTCCCACCTTTCAAAATAGCGCCCGCGCCGAATTACAGGCAGTCAAACTTCGATTATCATTCACAGTGTTCATATTTAATTCTCGCCGTTTTCAGTGATACATTTTTCCAAAGTCAATATTTATTTTTGCAAAGTTACTATCAAAGTAATTGTGATGGATATCAATAGTCCAGACATGTATCTTTATGTGTTATATAGTACTCACCAATTTTAAGAATGTTTTGCATACATTAGCATTGTTATAAAAGACCACATTTTTTGAGACAGATTTTTCTAAAAAAAAAAATTTCAAAGGGGCTTATAAGTACCTTCCCTGTCCGTCCCTGTAATATTTCTTAATTTAATAATTTATTCATAGTTTCAATAATTACATGAAATTATAATTGGCCACCTATAGCCACCTATTCACGAAATATAGTTAGTCAAAGTTTTTACGTGCCGATAAAAAACAAAAAATTCGAGACCCTGTGCACAGTGGTTGTGGCCGTAGCCCAAAAATCAAAATATCCATCACAAAATATTTTGCCAAAATGTATACAAATTGTATAACAACCTTGATGGCAAACCGGATTTTTCTGGAAATCTAACGGGACTTGCGAAAAATTCCATTGAAATCATGAACACGTGTTCATTTTTGAAGCCGGACTATGCTTTGCTTGCTTTTCGCCACAACAAAAACGCTTTTCAAAGGGATAGTACGTGTGACAGAGCACTCCAGAAAAATATTATTTATAATGAATTTTGAAGTTGAAGGTATTTACTTTAATTTATTCTTATTGGAAGATTAAATTGACCAATTCAATATTTTTTGTGTATTTTTGAAGAACCTAACCTTTTTTGTGTATTTTGTGAACGTCTTTTTCATGTTTACTTAAAGTTTTAGTTGTGTTACCGCCGGCTCCCCTCATTGTGAGTGGTATCACTGTGTTTGTCAATGTGTTAAGGTAATAAAAATGAAAAGGGTAGCTGCTGATAGTTGCTGTTTTGTATACAATCTTTAATAAAAGTTAGCCCACATTCAATAGAAAACTTTGCCATTTTAGTATTAAGTTAAAAAAAAAATTAAATTAATGTATTTTAATAGGAAATTAATGTATTTTAATAGGAAACAATAATATTTAATTATTTTTTCTATTTAAACTGTATTCTATTGAAAAAATGTTTTTGGCCGCCTAAATTGGCAAAATCAACCATTGTGCGTCGGCAAAACAACGGCAACGGAAGAAGAAAGAAATGAAGCACAATGAACAACAACAACAAACATATGAAATGAAACACAAGTAACACAACAACTAAAAATACATTAAAGTATTATATATTATTATATATAAAATATATAATAACAAATACATTAAATTCAACACAAATAACACAACAATAACAAATATATTAAATAGTAAATACATTAAATACCGCCGCAATAACAAATACATTAAACGAAACACAAATACAGCAACAACAATTGAAACAAGCCAAGCAACCGAATGAATAGATGCAATAACGAAAAACGCAAGAACAGCTGAGCATAAACAAATGCGAAGAGCTGCAACAAAAACAAAGGCAGCTGGGCATAATCAAAATGCAAAGCACCGCGGGTTGCTGAGCGCCAAGCATCAAAAGAAAACGAAAGCAAGCGAACACAAATGGCAAACAAAGGGCACTGTGACCAGATGAGAGAGTGAGAGCGAGAGCGGCGAGCCACACGTACACTGTACGTCTGAAGGCAAATACGATCGCCGCGAAACGCACTTTGGAATATATGCACCGAGAGCACAAAAAGTGAGGGCTAGCGAGCCCGAAAGACGGGTGCGGGTGTGAAGGGGGACCTTGAACGAAATAAAGTGAGGGCTCTGCTTGTCAAAAGGGGAGAAGCGGGGGGTGATAGTGGCAGATCGTGCGAGAGTCCTATGGCGGGGTACCCAATGGGAGCAAGGCGAATATCGATGGGGATGCCCAATTTACGATAAAAGTTGGCAAACTCATACGATAGAAGGGAAATTGGTTGGTGTATAAATAAGTAAATAATTAATTATTTAAATATGTGAAATAGATATAAAGATATAAATGAATTGTTAGAAGAAAATATAAGAAATCAATGTTTTAGAATTAAGTAAAAATATTTGGAGACCCATAAGGGCGCAAAAGGGGTCAAAAGGCGAGGTTGGAGGTCGTGAGGAATAGAAGGCGGGAAAAGGACCGGAGACGGCACCAGCGCAAACACAAGGAGCGCGAAGGAGACGGAGATGGGCAAAGGAATGGGCATGCAGCGTTAACGAAAGTGGCTGCATGCAAAAAGGAAAAGGGATAAGCGGTACTTTCACCACGCATAGCAACAGCGAAAGTGCGTGGGTGAAAGTAGAGCCAATGGAAATGTACTGGCTGTATAGCGGTACTGCGATATATGCATCCAGAGGCCTATATAAGGCACGCGTCGACGCAAGGACGATCATCAAGCATCAGGCAGCCAAGCAAGGTGGACATCTCAAGAGCTCTGGTAGTAATCCTGAGAGTTCAAAAGGCGAGGAAGGGAAAGTGAAGTGTTCAAGACCTCCAGTAGTAATCTTGAAGCATCAAATCGAAGTCAGAGTACTCAAAGGACCAAGTCTGGGTTCAAGCGAGTGTCCTGAGAATAACATAGGGAACAGAGAATAGGGAAGGTTCAGAAAATATCCTAGAACCAAGCAGCAGGGAGCAAGAAGTAGGAAAGGAAGTATCCTGTAGGAATATTTTGGACTCAGGAAGTATCCTTGAACTAAAATAAGGACCGCAGGAAATATCCTTGAGGGGTAAAAGTTCAGGAAATATCCTTGAACAGGGTTTTAAGCATACAGGAAATAAACTGGAGGAATATTTTGGACTCAGGAAGTTTCCTTGAACCAAAATAAGGACCTCAGGAAATATCCTTAAGAGGGAAAAGTTCAGAAAATATCCGTGAACAGGGTTTTGAACATACAGGAAATATCCTGGAGGAATATTTTGGACTCAGGAAGTATCCTTGAACCAAAATAAGGACCTCAGGAAATATCCTTCAGAGGGAAAAGTTCAGGAAATATCCTTGAACAGGGTTTTAAACATGCAGGAAATATCCTGGAGGAATATTTTGGATTCAGGAAGTATCTTTGAACCAAAATAAGGACCTCAGGAAATATCCTTGAGAGGGAAAAGTTTAGGAAATATCCTTGAACAGGGTTTTAAACATACAGGAAGTATCCTGGAGGAATATTTTGGGTCAGGAAGTAACCTTGAACCAAAATAAGGACCTCAGGAAATATCCTTGAGGGGGAAGAGTTCAGGAAATATCCTTGAACGTGGAGATTGGTGTTGAGGCAAAGATAAGGAGATCATAGGAGAACTCAAGAGACAAAGTTGAGCCCAGGTCAAGGATCTGAGTCATCTGCGTCGACATCAAGGAGCCAGCAAAGAACAAATCAAGCGAAAAGGAGCCGACCACATCAAGCAAAGTCAAATGAGGAACAACAGCGAAGATACAGTCAAAGCAGAATCAAGGATCCAAGGACCACAAAGGACCTCCAACACTCGCCAAGGACCCCGATAGAACCCCAAAAGATCAATAAAAGCAAAAAGTACGAAGGTCTACAAAACTACATATAAATCTGTTATTATTTATCGGGGCACAAAATAAATTTTGTTGTGCCGAACCTAGCCCTGAAAAGTCTCATCAAAGACTCTAAGGACCAAAAAATCGAAAAGATCGTTACAACTGGCGCCCAACGTGCTATACTGATAAAATAAATAACACAACCTGGATCTGGTGAAACATGGCAAAGAATTCGGGATGAACATGACAGGAACTGTGGATGACATGAGGAAGCAGTTCGGAGAATGGATCTTCAAGCATGAAGAGGATGAAACAAGGAGGAAACAAATAGATGAGCTGGCGATAAAATTCTCAAAATCACAAAGGGAAACAGGACCTCAAAGGGGAATAGACATCGCAACGCTGGCCATTCGATCTTTCAAAACGTCCAGGTGGGCCAGCGATAACGCGCTAGACGACAACGAAAAACAACTCCTAAGGACCACAATCGATGAAAGAAAGAAAAGAGTGGAAGAAGAGGTGGTATACGAGAAAAGAAATAAGCCACATCAATCCAGCGAGTATGCCAAGGTGGCAAAAGAAGTCAGAGAATGGACGTTTAGATTCGATGGCAACGACAAAGCTCTAGAATTCATCGAACAAGTAGAATGGTCTGCAGATATGTATGGAATCGAGATTGACATGATACCAAGGGCAATGCCGGAACTGTTAAAGGACAAGGCTTTAAAATGGTATATTGCCAACAACAAACAGTGCCGAACCTAGCCCTTAAAAGTCTCATCAACGACTCTAAGGACGAAAAAGGATCGTTACAGCCTACTATCGCATTAGATGCGAGGTTACTACCAGGCGATATGGGAGTAACCTCAATGGCCGGAATTGCCGGGCTTTTAAACGATATTAGGCGCTGAGTGTTAGGTGAGGATGTTAGTTGTGACCCGCCAGGGATGAGAAGAGACGCCGGCGGAGCATGAGATGCACTTCGAGGAGTAGTCTTTTTCCGTTTAAGCTACTAAACTAAGCCTCCAACGACATAAACTTCGCTTGGAGTTTATTAAAATTAGCCCTCAGAGTGGTAAAACCATCTCTAGTCCGCTTCATAAAAGTCCGCATCTCATTCTCGATACCGCGGCAAGAATCACATCCATACTTCAAGCCTCCACCGATTTTAATGGTGTCTTGAATCTTCGGTGTGAGACCCGCACATTTCACATGTACGGGATTCTCACACAACCAACAGAAGATATAATCATGACAATCTTTAGCCTCGGTGGAAACTTTGCAGTTTCTTTTAGAGCAGACAGCCCTTATATAATTTTTTTAAATATAAATTGCAGAAAATAATATAAAAATATAAATATACTGGCCAGATCTGAGCACAAGGGTTAATATTTAAAGCTTTCAAACAAAAGCACAAAACGAAAGCACGTATCACTCAGACGCGAGAAAGGAATAGACGAGAGCGCGAACAATAAGTAATAGGAAAGAGCGGGAGAGCGCGTCAAATTGAACACATGCAACAACAATTTGTACGCGTAGGCGCGAGAATAGGTTATAACGGAAAGATGTTAAAACGCCAGAGCAAAAGAATTAACAAAAACAACAACACCGCCAAGGGAGATTTTGTTGTATAACATAAACGTTTTGTTAAAATTTGATTTTAAACAACCAAAAAAACCAAAACGCGAAATGAAAATAAAAAATCGGAAATGATTTCAACTATGCCGAATTGAATATTAAGAAATTTAAGATTTTTATATCGCGAGGAAAAAATTAAAAGTTTATAAGCATAAAAAAAAACATGTCCGTCTTTGTCAACGAGTAAAATCTGTTTCCAAACTTTGAAGAACAAGGACTAGGTAGAACTTCGGTGCTACAGCAACATATAGATGTTGAATCGACCCCGGTCAAGCAGCGATTCTATCCTGTCTCTTCGGCGATAGAGAAACTAATGTTTAAGGAAATAGACCGAATGCTAGAACAAGGGGTAATTGAAAAATCGAAAAGCCCGTGGAGGTCCTTAACGCGACTAGTTATTCAACCTGGAAAGGTACGTCTGTGCTTAGATGCACGGAAAATAAATGAAGTGACTAAAAGGGATGCTTATCAGCTTCCCAATATAGATGAAATTCTTGCTGAGCTACCAAAGGCCAATATAATCACTAAGATTGACATCAAGTTTCAATATTACATCAAATTACAAGAATTTGAAGTGATCACGGATCACTCATGTTTGGTTTGGTTGATGAAGCGGGCAGATCTTAAAGGAAGATTGGAACGCTGGGCAATGAAGTTACAAGGCTATAAATTCACAATAGATAACATTTTACCGGACGCACTGTCGCGCATGTATGCGGAAGAAGAGTCTACATTAGAAGCACTCACACCTTAAATTGATTCAGATTCGTTTGAATTTCTCGAGGTTGAATATGTGCAATTAAAAGTTTTGGATAAATTAGTTTACATGTGTACTGAGCATGATGATGGTACGCAGACGAAAGTCAATCCTGCTGGAAGCTGTGGATTCCATCTGAGTTGACAACCAGTATCATTCAAAGGGCTCATGATAGCTAAAACGATACATCTGATTCTAAGAAGCTTTTTTTTCCGGCCCGGAATGGTAGCCCAAGTTCGAGATTACGTTAGGAATTGTGAGGCGTGCAAGAGTACCAAAGCCACAGTCACAATTCGCCCGTTTTAGCGACTGTATAAAGATATATAAGGTCCATATCCCTGCAGTAAAACTTGGAATGTTGGACTACTCATCGTGCTAGACCACTTTTCAAAATTACACTGGCTGTGTCCGTTGAAAAAATTCTCTTCAGCAGCGATCCAATTGTTTCTACAGAATCACGTATTTTTCATGTTTGGCGGCAGTCAATTCAAAACAAAAGATTTCAATGCTTGGTTGACTTCATTAGGTTTATATTACATTCTACTCTCTTTAAGCAAACGCTTCGGAACGTGTGAATAGGTCCATAATTGCGTAAATTAGGGTTTTCTCTTAGGATCATAGAGAATGGGACATTCATGTACCAGCGACCAGTTGTGCTCTTCAAAGTCGGCCAAAAGGTTTATCGAAGAAATTTCAGTCAGAGCAATTTTGAGAAGAATATAAATGCGAAGTTCAATCGGCAATGGATTAAGTCTAGATTTAAAGAAAAATCTATATTTGAGTTACACCTCAGCATTGAGTCATAACAGAGATTTAATTACAGCTTTTATTAAGTAAAAACATAGTTTTGAGTCGCGAATCGAGCGAATCGGCTCTTCTAGAACAAAGATAAGACAAGCTCAACTCCCACGCATTGGAGTACATTTGAGTGGCTTTTCAGTGCATGAAAGACTAATGGCCAGATCACAAGTGTAATTAAACCAAGAAAAATATATAAGAATAAGTGCAGACAACTGTACTAATATATGTACTGAAGTCTTAAACACATTAATCAGACCACTAGGTCTTGATTATAATCCGAAGTTTACGAGTCTTAAATTAAGCCATCGACCCATTGCCCACAGTGATTAAGAAGTGTTAATGCACAAGGCAATTGTTGGCAGATAGATTTTTGATGAATTAACCAAAGTGTTAGTCAAAGGAAATAATAATAAAGTGTACTACTTAACAGATTTCCACCGATGCGATGCTGGCTGAGCGGAAGGATATCCGGCTCGAAGGACCAAATGTTCGTAGGGGGGCGGAAAGCCTCTTTATAATGGATATGTATGTATGGATGATTGGCGGGTGCCAATATATTCTTCCTTCTTGGATGATGGGTGAGTCTGTGAATTTGGGGGTGTGATTGAAACGCACGGATTCTTTCGTTTTAATCTATGGATCTTTATTTTCACAGAACTCGCGACTGGGTTTTTTCGAGTGGAAAAATATACTTGTGGAAATTTCGGGGGGTCGAACGCGTCCGATTTCAATGGCGGTTTTCACTAATAATGCCGGTCATCTCCCATAGTGTGACCGCCCTCGCGTTGGCCCGAAATCCCCCTCCCTGCTCCTTGCTGGTCACGATCTGGCGTGAACATGCCGCCCCCCTTGCAACAAGTTGCAATTGCCACTCTGGGCATACATGAAAGGATGAGGAGCGGCCGCGTTCTGGATCGCCTAGATGCCGCAGGAGCCGGAAAGAATCCAGCCGAAGACGGTGCTTTGGGCGGCTGGGGTGCCGCTCTGCCCCGGCACACATCCTGGTTGGATGACCTCAGGATAGAGGTCTGCACCAAGCACTACGGAGACGGATGAGGGGCGGTGGAAATCCGGGTCTGCCAGCACTAGATGTCGGAATTTTCCACGCACCGAGTCGGATACCTCCCGGATGGGGGGTACGAACTTGAAGGTCGGGCTCCACCTTGAAAACGACCTCCTTTTGGAAGTCTGGGTCGGTCTTTGACCCGAGCACGGCTGTGCACGCGCGGTCGTTCCCGACTGGACCGATGGCTAGACCCAGAGCCTTCGCGAACGAAGCGTTGACACGGCTCATCGGGCTGCACGCGTCCAGGAGGACCCGGGTGTCAAATTGCTTGACTCCGTTGCCTAGTCGCACCACGGCCGTGGGCATCACTACAGTCGACCTGGACTGCAGGAGGGAGGTCAGCGTGGGCGCTTGGGACGGATCGCGAGCGGAGGGGGCTTGTCGGAACGCCGCTGGGAGGAGCGCTGCCGTGAAGGCTGGTCATCTGACCGCCTGGGGGACCGACGTCTTGGGGTCTGGTCAGCCATGTGAAGGAGCGTGTGGTGGCTCTGCCCACACCGTCGGCATCCGTCGGGACTGCGGCAGGACTCGCCCGAATGCTCGTGGGCCAGGCAGTTGGGGCAGTACTTGTTCACAAGTACTGCACGCAGGCGCTTCTCCGCGCGTAGGTTTAAGAATCGCCGGCACTGGCGGAGGGCGTGGACTCCTCGACAGACCCGGCACCTATAGGAGTCGACTCCCCGGATGCGGTGGGTCTCCTCACGGGTGCGGGTGGTACGCCTTGGGGCCATTGCGATTGGATTGTAGCGAGAGTCTAGAATGGGAGCAAACTGGGTTAGTTATTGTCGCGGAGACGGACACAGGACATTGAGACGATGACACGCAACGGAACACAGGATAGGTAGGAGGACGTTACGGCTTGGAGGTGTCCGGGACGAGCTCGCTATCGCTATGTAGAAGGATAAGCTTCGCGACCGGTCGTCGGATGGACCCGCGCGAAGTCCTAACATCGACAACCCGGACCAGCCCGTCGGCACCGGAATGCCGACCTTCCACTCGGCCTAGACGCCACTCGGTTGGTGGCAGATTGTCTTCCGAGACGATAACGAGATCGCCGATCTGCAGGTTGCGATCCGGGGCCTTCCATTTGTGCCGTTTTTGGAGCTCTCGAAGGTACTCCTCCTTCCAACGACGACAAAAGTTCTGGTGGAGTGCCTTCAGACGTTGCCACCGGTTGATCACGGACATGGGATCGACGTGAATCTCCGGCTCCGCAATGGATATGAGGGGCCCCCCACGAGGAAGTGTCCGGGGGTTAACGCCAACAAGTCTGACGGATCCTCACTCATGGGGGAGATTGGACGTGAGTTCAAACATGCCTCGATCCGACACAGGAGTGTGGACAACTCCTCCATAGTGTACCTCATCGTCGAGGACCCCTTGTAGAACAAGGCCTTGAAGCTCTTCACCCCCGCTTCCCACAATCCGCCCATATGGGGTGCGCCGGGTGGAATGAAATGCCAGGAGAGGATGTGTTGGCTGAAGGAGTTCAGTATGCATCCTTTGGTGGCGTCCAGGAAGTCCTTCTCTAAGGCTTTGGAGGCTCCAACGAAAGTCTTGCCATTATCGGAATAAATGCGCTGAGGGCACTGGCGACGGGCTACGAATCGGGAGAATGCAGCCAGGAATTTTTCGGTGGTGAGATCCGACGTGGCTTCGAGGTGGATTGCCCTGGTACTGAAGCACACAAAGACGCACACGTACCCTTTGGTGATGAGGCAGGCTCTGCCAGTGAAATTCTTGATTTCGAATGGACCCGCGAAATCAATACCGGTATGGGTGAAGGGTCTGGAGAATGTGGTGCGCTCACGAGGGAGGTCTCCCATCATCTGGGTCAGCTGCCGTCGCCTGTGGAGGATACAGGGCTTGCAGCCTCGGATGTGGGCCTTGATAAGGTTCGCAATCCTTGGAATCCAGAATTTTGCACGAAGATACCGTATCATCAGCTGATTGCCTCCATGCAGAGTGACGCGATGCGCGAAATCGACGAGCAGGCGCGTCAGACGGGCGCCGTACGGGAGCAAAATGGGATGACGCTCATCGTACGTTAAGGATTCGGACGCCCGAAGCCGCCCACCGGACCGGAGAATCCCATGTTGATCCAGGAATGGGTTGAGGTTGAGCAGCTTGCTTGAAGACGGAAGTGGTTGCTTCTCAGTGAGACGTCCGATTTCCGTGAAGTACTCATCGCGCTGGGTGGCCCGAATAAGCACTCTCTCCGCTGTCAGCATCTCTTCCTTGCTGAGCTGGGTTGTGGGGGGAAGCGAGGCCCTCGGCCGCATGAATCGCTGGACGTATGCGATCACCCTCAGAGCTCTGCCGTAATTGGAGAAGCGCTCGATGACGCCCCCCGTCGGTGTCGTCGCGGATATGTGACACTGGATGCGTTGCTCGAGGTCTGTGTCAGGGACGTCGGATATGGATGTAGGCCAACTGTCGGGGGGTTGCAGCAGCCAGTGTGGTCCGTGCCACCATAGCTTGCTGGCCGCCAAGTCGTCAGCGGAGACTCCACGGCTAGCGAGATCCGCCGGGTTGTCTTCGGACCGCACATGAGACCAATCCTGGATGTTGGTGCTTCTAGATATGGAGGACACTCGGTTAGCAACAAAAGTGGACCAGCTGCAGGGGGGGCTTGGCTAGCCAAGCCAACACAATGGTGGAGTCGGTCCAGAAATGGACGTTGGAAGGCGAGATGGGGAGATTGGGGACCACCGCTGCGCACAAGTCTGCCAGGAGGACCGCGCCGCACAACTCCAGTCGTGGCAGGGAGACCGTTTTAACTGGAGCCACTCGGGTCTTGGCAGTTAGCAGATGGACGCTCGCCTCATTCTGGTGCTGAACCCGCACGTATAGGGCTGCTCCGTACGCCTTTTGAGACGCGTCACAAAAGCCGTGTAGGTCCCACTTCAATTTGGTGCCAATTCCTAACCACCGAGGGATACGTACTCGGCTAAGACCTGGATAGTCTTGGAGAAATTCATGCCACTGCATCAGTAGAAGCGAAGGGAGCGGATCATCCCATCCGAGCTCGGTCAACCAAATCTGCTGCATAAAGATTTTTGCTCGAACTACGAACGGTGCCAGCCACCCGGCTGGGTCGAACAGCTTTGCGATGTGAGAGAGGACTTCGCGTTTGGAGACCGTTTCCTGGAGTTGGAGCGCCGTTACGGCAAAGAAGAAGCAGTCACTGGTAGCTCGCCAGCGGATGCCCAATGTCTTGGCCGTGCTTGCATCTTCTAGCTCGAGAAAGTCGGCATGGAGCAGGTGCTCCCTAGGAATGGCGTGGAGCACCTCCTTCTTGTTGGATGTCCATTTTCGCAGCGGGAACCCAGCTGAGCTGAGTGCTGTCTGGAGTTCCTGGATGATGGCGCGTGCTTCCGCCATCGTGTGAGCGCCAGCGAGGACGTCATCTACATACATGTAATGACGGAGGATTTCACTTGCCTTTGGATATAGCTGTCGCACTTCGTGCGCCAGCTGCAGCAGGACTCTGATCGCCAAGAACGGGGCGCAATTAACGCCGAAGGTGACCGTTTGGAGCTCGTAATCGTTCAGAGTCCCGTCGCGCTCGCGGTATAGGATCCGCTGGAAAGGCGTGTGTTTGGGGTCGACCAGGATTTGTCGATACATCTGCGTGATGTCTGCATTAAAGACGAATTGGAAGAATCGCCATTTGAGGATCTGGAGCGTCAGATCAGCTTGGAGTGTGGGGCCGGTATGTAAGGCGTCATTCAAGCTGATCCCTCTGGTGGATGGACTTGAGGCGTTGAAGACGACTCGAACCTTAGTGGTGGTGCTCTCGGGTTTGAACACAGCGTGATGGGGGAGATAAAAGTTGTCACAAGTTGCGGGAGGAGTTACCCGAATCATGTGACCCAAATCGGCGTAATCTTGCAACACGGCATCGTATTGCCTCTTTAGCTCTGGATTTTTCTGGAGGCGAGCTTCGTTCCTCAGGAATTGAGCCAAGGCGATGGATCTGGAATGACCCAGCTCTATATGCTTTGGATCCTTGAACGGGAGAGAGACCACATAACGCCCATCCTTCCTTCTCTTGGTCGTCTCTTGGAACATTTGCTCGCAAATTCGATCTTCTTCCTTTTCCGGCTTCGCTGGGAGATCTTCCACCTCCCAAAACTTGGTGAGAAGCTCATCAAGTTTTGCCTCTGGCGGACCCGTCTGAACGGTGTAAACCGGCCGCGGATGGTGTGAGTCGGTCAGGATAGCCCCACACACCACCCAGCCAAACATGGTTTCGATCCCGATCAGGCCGCCTCCGATATCCTTCTTGATGCGTTCGCCGAGGATCGACCGGAAGGCATCCACACCGATGATCAGATCGACTGGTGCTGGCTTGTTAAAATGCGGGTCAGCCAGAGGGAGGTCGAGGGTACTGACCTGGATCGGATCAGGGAAGGCGCATCTCGGCATGGTGCCAGTCAACTTCGGCAGGACCAAGGCTAGCACCTCGATCTGGAAACCTCGATTGCATGGAGCGGATAGGGTCAACAGACATGCCTTCTCTGCCCCGCCGGCGTCGCATTCACCCATGCCGGTGATGCCTGCGCGGAACGGGTAGTGTGGAGGCCGGACCAAATTGAACACACGTTCAGATAGAAAGCTGGAGTCAGCTCCTGAGTCAACCATTGCACGGACATGAAAAACTTCGCCTAAGTGGCTGAGGGTCACGATTGCAGTGCCTAGCAGACCCCTGCCTGGGGTGGACGCGATATACCCTAAGGCGTTTAGCGGCTGCTGGCTGGTTGACGGACCATCACCGGAATCGGGTCGCTGTAGATGCGAAGCGGATGGCGCACTGGGAGGGTGGTCAATATGCAACAAGGTATGATGACGCTCCTTGCAAATATGGCAATTGTGCGCACTGGAGCAGTCCTTGACCTGATGACCACGCGCAAAGCAGTTTAGGCATAAGCCTTGTTGCCTTATGGTCTCAGATCGCTTGGGGACGGCCATGTCGTTGAACCGTGGACACACGCGTATCGGATGGTTCTCCTTGTTGCAGAGTTTACAGGAGGCCGGTTTGGGAAGGGCCTTCGCGGGAAATGCCTGTACTCGCACGGCCGCGGCGGCCTTGCGAGGGACGAATTGGGAGACCGGAGCGCTCTGAGTCGACTGATGGTCATCGGTGGCCTCGAGCACACGATAACGATCAGTGAGGAAATTATTCAACTCTTCCCATGAGGACACTGCTGTTTTATTCGGAACGGATTGTTCCCACAGCAGGATAGTGGATTTGGGCAGCTTACTGGTACAGATCGCGATGAGAAGGATATCCCAATTCTCTGTACTGGCCCCCGAACGTTCAAGGGCTGTCAGACACCCTTGAAACGTCGTTTGCAGTTGCCTAAGAGCCTTCGCTGACTCCTGAGCAACTACGGGAATTTGTAGGAGCTGCTTGGCCTGCGTCATGATGAGGAGCCGACTGTTCTCATAACGCGCGGAAAGGTTCTCCCATGCGGACTGGAAGCCTTCATTAGTCAAAGGGGATTTGGACACGATCCCCCGGGCTTCCCCTCGTGTTTTGGAGTTTAAGTGGTATAGTTTCTCCACTTCCGCTAAGCACGGATTGTTGATGTATATGGCCGTAAAAAGGTCACGGAACGTAGGCCAGGCCAGGCTATCCCCTTCGAAAACCTCAACCTCACATGGAGGCAACCTCACATGGAGGCAACCTCACTATGGCCTTGGGATGGCGGAACGATTGGAGGTCGAGAGGGAGCGGGAGCGTTTAAAGCGGACAGCGCCACGCACGTATACCATGTAGCAGTACTCGTGCTTAGCCTTCACCGTACTGAGCATTATCTGGCTCTCCTCATCGTCTTTGGCCGTGAAGGCCTTATGGCAGCGCGCATATTCGGATTCAATATTGGCCCAGAGCGACTTGATTTGCTCCATGTGTATCTTGAGGGAGTATAAAGGCACATCTTGTTCAAGGCCTGCGCTCTCTCGCGCTTCGAAAATAGTCAAAGCGTCGCATACGGCAATAAAATCCGTCAGAGCCATGTCGGCACGTGCGCGAAATTCTTGCGAACGGGATCGCGTGATCACGGGTGACTCAGGAGAGGTCACGACTAAGGAGGGAACGCGAGAAGCGGATTTGGCGAATCCCGATTTGCCGGAGGAGGAGCGCGAAGTAGGAGATGCGCTGCGGGGTCGCGATGCAGACGGAGAGCCGGAAGGGTTACGCCTGATGGTGGATGGCGTGCTAAGCGCCTTGGGTTTAGAAGGCGGGGTGGAAGGGGACGCGTTGCGGCCCGGAACTGGGAGGCTAGCTGATTTCTTGCTCGCCTTGGAGGGGTCGATTGACATAATCGACGTCGTTGAGCGGGATAAGGGCTACCGAGAAAGGGTATTCTCTGCCCTAGCGGATATCGGAATGAAGGAGAGACGAGTGGACTGTATGTTTTAATGAACGTACGCGAGTATACACGTCGAAAATCGGGGATTATAAGGAATATATAAATATAGGAATATTATCATAGGCTGGAAAGGAAACGTTATTTTATATTATAAATGTGGAGGAAAGCGCCAATTTCGCTTATAAGGATATATAATGAAATTTGTTAGTTTAATTTATAATATAAGTATGGACAACAAAAAACGTGTATCTTTCCTACAAGGATATGTAGGCGTATATTGAAATATTCGGGGAAAATTTTTATTATAAGGATATATAATAAAAAAAGGGATTTTTTTTTGTAGGTTAGTTTCGAAAACAATCTTCCTTATAAGGATATATAAGGAAATATTCTTCCACTACAAAATAAAAATATCGCTGCAAGGGATGTCGCTTGGATTAAAGGACGCACTAATGAGCGGCTCGCAATGGGTTTGAGCCGGTCGGTGGTGTGGCGTGTGCTCGGGTTGGATTAAATTTGGTGGTTTTCCTTTTTTGTCTCTTAGTACCTCATACGTTATTTTTTTTGTTTTATGTATTTATTGTTGTGTTGGCGAGTTTGGCCGGAAAAAATAGGTCTAAGGTCGCTAGGATATGGCGAGTCCTTGGGATAATTGCCGATAAAAAATCTTTTTATAACAAAAAAGGAATTGGAATTATTTACTTCGGACTTGATGAAGCGCCAAAAAACACCAAATATTAAATTTTCGCACTTTGTTCGCCGTTCACACCGGAACCGAATATTTGTGGTTTTTTTTTTTTTTTATTTATTTTTACTCAAAGTGGCCAATAATATTTTTTTGCGACAATGTAAATTAATTTTTAAATTAATTTAATTATTTCTGAGTCAAAAATATGTGACTTAGCAGAAAAAGGCTAAAGTCGTGACTCAGTCACGACTTGAACTCGCGGGCCACCACTAACAGCGAATCAGCTGGTAGGCCTTTGTTTGGACTTTAAGTGTGAAACAAAAATTAATTTTTATCGCGTTGTGGAATATTTTCGTTGTGTTGCGTCGAAATTAATTGCGGAAAGCCAAAAACGGAGTGGCTGCAATAATTGTGGGACCGTAGTGCGAGTGGCGGAGCAATGGAACGACACTGGTGCACATATGACAAGTGTGTCTGCCGGTGTCGCGCAATTGCGGCCGCGGTTTTTTTTTTTTTCGAACTTTAATTTTTACGGATTAAAACCACAAGGATGCACCACACAATTAGCCCACGGTAAGTGGCTTGAGAAACACACAACGCGATATTAATTTTTTCTCACACTTTGCAGATGGCGACTGCTGGACATATATGTATGTAGTGATGTACCGATGTACATACATACATAAATATGGGAATGGAAATTGGAAGAAACGCGCACTTTATCACGATGGACAGACACAGGATAGGTCGGAGTGGTAAAGTGAGACCTTTGGAGAGGTCACGTATGGGCATACGAGGGCTTAAAAGGTGGAAAGGTCGCTATAGAGGAGCGAAAATTCTCACCTTTAAGCGTGTATGCGGGTGAGTGTTAGTCAAAGGTCAAATCGGTGATTTCTGGCATATGCTATTTCGTCCTTTTTTGCATGCATCTGCCTTGCACCGCTTTGAGTGAAAAACGTTTATATGTATAACTCGGCCATTTTTATTCCGATTCTTGTGATATTCGGTGGGATGATAGATATGCGTAACATGTATTAGTGTGTTAAATTAAACTACGATACAATAAATATTTCGGGTGAGAATTGAATTTATCGAATTTCGGAGGTGGGAGGGTACGTGGCCAAAATTTAAAACAAACTTGGTCTGCGTGCATACTGCACGCATCTATTGTCCAAATACGATAGCTCTATCTTTTATAGTTCCCGAGATATGGAAATAGCTCAAACTATTGTTTTTGAAATAGCGGGGGCGGGGCAAAAAAAAGCTTCCTTCTCCCTGTTACATTACCATTTCATCCTATGGATTATGCATCCATATAAAAATTGGGATGATTAGTTTGACATCCTGACTTCGACACTGCGAGCCCCAAATTCAAACACACTGTATCTGGCGGAATGAGAAATTTTTCAGATAGTCTACATTGTGATGCCTCATCGAGAAATATTTTGCCATTGACCTTTCGGAGGAGAGCTTATTGAAGACCCTTCCCAATTAATCGCCGAGGCGAAGAAGTCCATCCTTGGAAGATTTTTACTTCTGAGTGATACCCTTTTTTTCCGTTCTTACAGAACGAAGTATCGTGAATAGGAATATATTAAATATATTCCTGAATATATTAAATTTGGGTAATTCTATCGCAGTCAAGGACTGGCGACTCTACCTTCTATGTAGGAGATGCTATAGAACTTGATGGATTCTTATAATAGAAGTCAGAGTGGCATCAAAATTTTCTGAGACGATGTAGGACAACTCTGGGAAGAGTTATGCTTACATGGTGCTTCCTTCAAGAACAGTCGAATTACGTTATCTTAGTGCACTTTTGCTAATTCGAAACAAGAAATATTTATAAAATAGTGAAAGTTCGTTTAAATCATATCAATCATTGAAATTTAAGTGTCAAAAGATTCTCTTAGGATACTGAATTTCAAATTAAGCATAGATATTTTGCTAAAATTAAGCAAATGCCACTAGAACATAGTATTGGCGAATCACAAAATGTTTCGGCAGCTGAATCACTATGTAATATATGTGCACAACCACTTCTTGGCAACCACAAAATACGAGCAATCCTATTATGGAAAGTGCATCGCTACTTATTTAGAAAAGGCATTGTGTCATACGGGGACCATTTTCAAGACCCATAATACGCGTAGCAAAGCGTATACAAACTGAGGTGAATGTTAATAAATCATCTCATTCACGAGCTATGTCTCCGACTCCACCCGTTAGTGTAAACGCGACACGAGGCGGGGATCAAGAAAAGTTTACAAGAACAACACGATAAGGGCGGCTGCTAAAGCAGCGCTTTTAGCCTGCTCAGCCAGAAACATCTAATTGGCACCAGCAAGCTTCTTCTTATTAAATCAGAGTTTAATAGATTATCAGCTAGAACAAAAATAGATTACGAGATAATTTTTCAGCGTATGGAAGACATTATAGATCGTCGCTCATTCTCAAACAACAATCTTGACAATCAGTTGGGGTGTTAAATATGATGGGGCTGCAAGAGGGCCCACCGTGCAGGAATTTTTGTATAGAGCCGATGCCTTGACCAACGATAGTCTGCATTGCGATTTGCCTTGGTACGCAAAAATCTGCACATAATGCTGTCGGGAATGGCAAGAGAATGGTACTGGAGGTACAGGAAAGAAAACCCTATCGTAGAATGGGAAGAGTTTTGCTTTAACTTATATAATGATCACAAGGATGACGACCTGATTTTAGAAGATTTTGATGTTTTTACGAGGATATTATTTCGCTAGTGGGAAGGATTTATACACCTATAGAAGAACACAGACTAGACCAAATGATAGAAAGAAATCTAATATCAGAAGTCCGCGAACCATTGCTCTATGTGTCAGTGAGCTCGGTTAGACAACTCGAGAGCATCTTTGAGGCGAGAACTCGGCGAGAAAGCCGGTAAGGAGTCTTAATGTCTCCAAGAGGCATTTAAAAGCCACAATGCGAAGTCTGTTGTAAACGAGCGGAAAACTTTCGCAAACTAAAATTCTCGCAACCCACAAAATCCTTTTCAACCAATAAAACTGATCAATTGGATCGTTCTGAAATTACAGATTCAATAGATCTACCTTCTCATATTAAGCAATCGGACGTTCCAAATCAAAACCACAATTTCACACAGTAAGATCTTATCAAGAACGAGTAAAAAATTATATTAAAGCACGGAAACGAATTTTTAGAGCTTCTGTCACCAATTAGCGCCAATTAGCTTTTTAACCTTCTCTGGACACGGCTCGCTTGATATAGGCGCGAACATCAGTTGTTTTGGAGCAGGTTTAGCGAAACGGGATTGGTCAAAGACTTTCAAATTTTCCAGTTTAGCTGGATCAGTTCAGCTTGAGGTAAAGTTTCGTGATAACAAAGATAAGGTTGTAAGGAAGTTTTTTCAGCTGGCGTACATATCTCAGTCTCCCCAGGGCCTCCTTACAAAAATATTTGTAAAGATGACGAGACTCGAGAGTAAGGGAGGATTATTTATTATAGATCGGACCACTACACTTGGACATAGGGAAGAGAGGAAGGGTACATGCAGGACGACATCAATACAATACATATAGATTAGTTTAAGCTGAGATGGGGGGGGGGGGGGGTCTGAGGTCTGAGGAGGGCGATGATGATCGTATCTCAGCGGGATTGACCCGGACAGAGATACGACGCATCCTAAATACTGGTCGGCTTATTCTAAGGGTCGGTTTGTTCTACAGGCTCGATCTCTAGTCGAGGATTGACCTGGTGACTAGAGAGAACCGGGCGACTACTTAGTATATAGCTGAGGCAAAGAGGGGGAAGAGAGGAGAAGAGGGGAATCCAGCAGGCTGAGATGGGGATCGACCCAGCATCCAGCCATACATGGATGAGCTACAGACTTAGATCTAGGTTAATAAGGACATCACATGGACACACAACACCAAAGGAGTACATACAAATATTAAACAATCTAGCTACCAAGGATGTATGAGAGTGGCCCGAGTGTACCTATGTTCGGCCAAGCCGAACCGGTAAAGGTCCTGATTCGGATTGGCGAGCCGGCATGGCCG
This sequence comes from Drosophila sp. 14030-0761.01, assembly GCA_018150735.1. Lineage (NCBI taxonomy): Eukaryota > Metazoa > Arthropoda > Insecta > Diptera > Drosophilidae > Drosophila > Drosophila sp. 14030-0761.01. Next base: position 31,304,197 of record JAECWO010000031.1, read on the forward strand.
ACTAACCGCTTCCTTTCCGAAGCCCTAGCACACTATTCGGTCCGTCCGAACACTAGCCTACAGTGAACCGCAAGTCCTTAGGCCTCGCCGAGGGGCCAACAAACAAATTCGATCACACAGGATTCCTTCATATTTTCTTTTTATTTTTTCAATTAGGTACTCGATATAAATATTTATTTTTGCCACACTCTAACCGCCCCGACTAACCCCGGAGACACTCTCTAACCGTGGCGCTCACGCCGACTCACCTGGCCGTTTCCCTCCGCTGACTCGTTTGTCCGTCGTCCTCTTAGTCCTGATCGTGGTGTCTCAATCGTAGTCCTTGTCGATCGTCCTTGATCCGTGTCCTGATTGTGTTGTCCTTGTCGATCGTCCTTGATCCGTGTCCTGACTGTGTTGTCCTTGGCGTAGTCCTTGTGGTATCCGGTGTCCTTGATTGTGTTGTCCTTGGCGTAGTCCTTGTGGTATCCGGTGTCCTTGATCCTTGATGTTCTATGTTTACTTCTTATTTGTTTTCACTCCACTTCACTTTTTAACTTTGGCACTTCTGACTCGGTCCGAGGTCTATACTAGAATCAATGCCGGCCAAAATTTTCCACTCCTCTACGGCCTGTTTTCGCCGTGAAGCTTTGGCACGCGTCGATGCCGGGTACAGCTGCGCCATTGCACCAGCCATTCTAAGCTTTCTATTTCCATCCCTCTCTTACGCGTAGCCGCATATGCCCCGTGGCCTACGTGACTCATCGCATGCACGTGCCGCCGGCGCGTGGCGTCGGCCCGATCACCGTTACTTTTATGCTTTTTTAGAAAGCGCCGGCGAAGAGCATGAGCGGCGAAGGCGAAGAGAAAGAACGGCGAAAGCGAAGAGCATGAGGGGCGAAAGCGAAGAGCATGATCGTGAGTGGCGAAACGGGCGAAACGAGTGAGCGGCGAGTGGTGGGATAGGCCAGGTGGCGCTGTAAAGAAAAGAAGAACTAGTTCTACCTATCGGGTCAGAGCCAGTTCATGAACTTAATACTAATAATCATATGAGCTTAATACTAATAATAATATTAATAAGCACTGCTCTTCATTGAGCGTTATCGCTATCGATAGGTGTTGTGTCGATGGATTTATATATCGTCACAAGGTAACGTTTTATATTATACCTTCTATAGAAAAGCATTTGATACTCGGAATAGCTTGAGGTAAAGTTTCGTGATAACAAAGATAAGGTAACGTTTTATATTATACCTTCTATAGAAAAGCATTTGATACTCGGAATAGATTTCTGTAGAGCATTTGAGTTAGCGCCAGGCATAGTATCAGCAGTAGAAACTTTAATGACTGCGGAAATAGAGTTTCAACATTGAACGCACTAATCAATCTTTATCAAAATTTTGAAGAACAAGGACTAGGTAGAACTTCGGTGCTACAGCAACATATAGATGTTGAATCGACCCCGGTCAAGCAGCGATTCTATTCTGTCTCTTCGGCGGTAGAGAAACTAATGTTTAAGGAAATAGACCGAATGCTAGAACAAGGGGTAATTGAAAAATCTAAAAGTCCGTGGAGGTCCTCAACGTGACTAGTTATTCAACCTGGAAAAGTACGTCTGTGCTTAGATGCACGGAAAATAAATGAAGTGACTAAAAGGGATGCTTATCAGCTTCCCAATATAGATGAAATTCTTGCTGTGCTACCAAAGGCCAATATAATCACAGCATTTACCATCCCGGGACGCGCCGGTCGTTTAATGGATGAGCTGATTCCGCCTGAACTTAAGTATTGCACGTTCAGCTATTTAGATGACTTATGCGTTGTTTCTGAAAATTTCGAAGATCATTTATCTGTATTGATGAATGTTGCAATGAGCAAATTCTTCGTTACAGAGGTTATGTATCTAAGATATGTCATAGGAAACGGGGGCATTCCGACTGACTTCGGTGTCTTAGTATGGCTAGAACCGAAGACTCTTAAACAGGCAAGAGGCTTCATGGGCATTGTAGGTTGGTACAGGAAATTTATAAGTAATTTTTCTAAAGTAACTTTTCCTATTACGGAATTGCTGTCTACAAAGAAAAAGTTTGCTTAAAATGAGGCTTTCCCCAAGGTAAAAGCATTACTCACGTCAGCACCGGCATTCCAAAATCCGAATTTCTTGAAAAAATTCTACGTACACTGCGATGCCATTGACTATAGTATTAGAGGAGGACTCGTTCAGCTAGATGATGAAGCCGTGGAAAAATCAGTGGCCTTTATGTCAAAAAAGCTTAATACGGCTCAACGCAACTACAGTCTTACAATATTTGGCAGCCCTGGAAGCCATTAACAAGTTTCAATATTACGTCAAATTACAAGAATTTGAAGTGATCACGGATCACTCATGTTTGGTTTGGTTGATGAAGCGGGCAGATCTTAAAGGAAGATTGGGACGCTGGGCAATGAAGTTACAAGGCTATAAATTCACAATAGACGTGGCCAAGATAACATTTTACCGGACGCGCTGTCGCGCATGTATGCGGAAGAAGTGTCTACATTAGAACTGTGTACTGAGCATGATAATGGTACGCAGAAGAAAGTCAATCCTGCTGGAAGCTGTGGATTCCATCTGAGTTGACAACCAGTATCATTCAAAGGGCTCATGATAGCTAAAACGATACATCTGATTCTTCGAAGTTTTTTTTGTGGCCCGGAATGGTAGCCCAAGTTCGAGATTACGTTAGGAATTGTAAGGTATGCAAGAAGTCCAAAGCCACAGTCACTATCTGCCCGTTTTAGCGACTGTATATAGATATATAAGGTCCATGATGAACTACTCATTGTGCTAGACCACTTTTCACAATTACACTGGCTGTGTCCGTTGAAAAAATTCTCTTCAGCAGCGATCCAATTGTTTCTACAGAATCACGTATTTTTCATGTTTGGCGGCAGTCAATTCAAAGCAAAAGATTTCAATGCTTGGTTGACTTCATTAGGTATTAAGCATGTTTATATTACATTCTACCCTCTTTAAGCAAACGTTTCGGAACGTGTGAATAGGTCCATAATTGCGTAAATTAGGGTTTTCCCTTAGGATCATAGAGAATGGGACTTTCATGTACCAGCGATCAGTTGTGCTCTTCAAAGTCGGCCAAGAGGTTTATCGAAGAAATTTCATTCAGAGCAATTTTGAGAAGAATATAAATGCGAAGTTCAATCGGCAATGGCTTAAGTCTAGATTTAGAGAAAAATCTATATTTGAGTTACACCTCAGGATTGAGTCATAACAGAGATTTAATTACAGCTTTTATTAAGTAAAAACATAGTTTTGAGTCGCGAATCGAGCTCTTCTAGAACAAAGATAAGACAAGCTCAACTCCCACGCATTCGAGCACATTTAAGTGGCTTTTCATTGCATGAAAGACTAATGGCCAGATCACAAGTGTAATTAAACCAAGAAAAATATATAAGAATGTCGGAACTGCGTGCAGACAACTGTACTAATATATGTACTTAAGTCTTAAACACATTAATCAGACCACTAGGTCTTGATTATAATCCGAAGTTTACGAGTCTTAAATTAAGCCATCGACCCATTGCCCACAGTGATTAAGAAGTGTTAATGCACAAGGCAATTGTTGGCAGATAGATTTTTGATGAATTAACCTGTGTGAAGATTTTGACCATTGAGGTTAAGCAAAGGCAAAAGGTATTCGTATATGAGGTATCGGTGTTGCATTTTTTTAATTTCATACATATCACAGTTTATGTTTGGCTATCCGTATATGCAAGAAGTCTGGATGGCCAAATAATTGTTTTCCACCTGCTCCAAAGCAGCCATGACGTCACGGACCTATGTGCTGCACAAGTGGCCTTACATAATTGTCTGCCCCTTTCCATTATCGAATAAAGTAAGTAAGTCGCCGGGCCGACTTGGATATACCATGCATCAGGTGGAAAGATATATATTCAATTTCTTTCGTATGCTATCTCGCTCACTCTTATTTGGACACGAGCACTTTAGCGCCCCCGACCAAATCGGTGATTTCTGGCATAAGCTATTTCGCTCTTTTTTGCATGCATCTGCCTTGCACCGCTTTGAATGAAAAACGTTTATATGTATAACTCGGCCATTTTTATTCCGATTCTTGTGATATTCGGTGGAATGATAGATATGCGTAACATGTATTAGTGTGTTAAATTAAACTACGATACAATAAATATTTCGGGTGAGAATTGAATTTATCGAATTTCGGAGGCGGAATGGGGTGTGGCCAAAATTTAAAACAAACTTGGTCTGCGTGCATACTGCACGCATCTATTGTCCAAATACGATAGCTCTATCTTTTATAGTTCCCGAGATATGGAAATAGCTCAAACTATTGTTTTTGAAATAGCGGGGGCGGGGCAAAAAAAAGCTTCCTTCTCCCTGTTACATTACCATTTCATCCTATGGATTATGCATCCATATAAAAATTGGGATGATTAGTTTGACATCCTGACTTCGACACTGCGAGCCCCAAATTCAAACACACTGTATCTGGCGGAATGAGAAATTTTTCAGATAGTCTACATTGTGATGCCTCATCGAGAAATATTTTGCCATTGACCTTTCGGAGGAGAACTTATTGAAGACCCTTCCCAATTAATCGCCGAGGCGAAGAAGTCCATCCTTGGAAAATTTTTACTTCTGAGTGATACCCTTTTTTCCATTCTTACAGAACGAAGTATCGTGAATAGGATTATATTAAATTTGGGTAATTCTATCGCAGTCAAGGACTGGCGACTCTACCTTCTATGTAGGAGATGCTATAGAACTTGATGGATTCTTATAATAGAAGTCAGAGTGGCATCAAAATTTTCTGAGACGATGTAGGACAACTCTGGGAAGAGTTATGCTTACATGGTGCTTCCTTCACGAACAGTCGAATTACGTTATCTTATTGCACTTTTGCTAATCCGAAACAAGAAATATTTATAAAATAGTGAAAGTTCGTTTAAATCATATCAATCATTGAATTTTAAGTGTCAAAAGATTCTCTTAGGATACTGAATTTCAAATTAAGCATAGATATTTTGGTAAAATTAAGAAAATGCCACTAGAACATAGTATTGGCGAATCACAAAATGTTTCGGCAGCTGAATCAATATGTAATATATGTGCACAACCACTTCTTGGCAACCACAAAATACGAGCACTCCTATTATGGAAAGTGCATCGCTATTTATTTAGAAAAAGCATTGTGTCATGGGAAGGATTTGCAACCGCAAATAACCTTGCAAGCAGAATCCTATTCGGGGACCATTCCAAAGACCCATAATACGCGTAGCAAAGCGTATACAAACTGAGGTGAATGTTAATAAATCATCTCATTCACCAGCTATGTCTCCGACTCCACCCGTTAGTGCAAACACGACACGAGGCGGGGATCAAGAAAAGTTTACAAGAACAACACGATAAGGGCGGCTGCTAAAGCAGCGCTTTTAGCCTGCTCAGCCAGAAACATCTAATTGGCACCAGCAAGCTTCTTCTTATTAAATCAGAGTTTAATAGATTATCAGCTAGAACAAAAATAGATTACGAGATAATTTTTCAGCGTATGGAAGACATTATAGATCGTCGCTCATTCTCAAACAACAATCTTGACAATCAGTTGGGGTGTTAAATATGATGGGGCTGCAAGAGGGCCCACCGTGCAGGAATTTTTGTATAGAGCCGATGCCTTGACCAACGATAGTCTGCATTGCGATTTGCCTTGGTACGCAAAAATCTGCACATAATGCTGTCGGGAATGGCAAGAGAATGGTACTGGAGGTACAGGAAAGAAAACCCTATCGTAGAATGGGAAGAGTTTTGCTTTAACTTATATAATGATCACAAGGATGACGACCTGATTTTAGAAGATTTTGATGTTTTTACGAGGATATTATTTCGCTAGTGGGAAGGATTTATACACCTATAGAAGAACACAGACTAGACCAAATGATAGAAAGAAATCTAATATCAGAAGTCCGCGAACCATTGCTCTATGTGTCAGTGAGCTCGGTTAGACAACTCGAGAGCATCTTTGAGGCGAGAAAGCCGGTAAGGAGTCCTAATGTCTCCAAGAGGCATTTAAAAGCCACAATGCGAAGTCTGTTGTAAACGAGCGGAAAACTTTCGCCAACTAAAATTCTCGCAACCCACAAAATCCTTTTCAACCAATAAAACTGATCAATTGGCTCATTCTGAAATTACAGAGTCAATAGATCTACCTTCTCATATTAAGCAATCGGACGTTCCAAATCAAAACCACAATTTCACACAGTAAGATCTTATCAAGAACGAGTAAAAAATTATATTAAAGCACGAAAACGAATTTTTAGAGCTTCTATCTCGATTTTTGAAAGAAAATCTAAGCGATCAACCATTCGTATGAGAATATTTATACCATGCATTCGTAGAATGAAATGGTATATTAAAGTCGCCAAAATGTATGTAACAGGGAGAAGGAAGCTTCTCCGACCCTATAAAGTATATATATTCTTGATCAGTATCAATAGCCGAGTCGATTGAGACATGTCCGTCTGTCTGTCCGTCTGTCCGTCTGAAGAATCATCGAGATCTCGGAGACTATAAGAGCTAGAGCTACCAAACTTGGCATGTAGACCCGTTTGCTCTGCAGGCAGATCGAGTTTATTTTTTTTTTTCGCCCCGCCCCCTTCCGCCCCCGCTATTTGAAAAACAATATTTTGAGCCTCCATATCTCGGGAACTATAAAAGATAGAGCTTTCGGATTTAGACATTAGATGCGTGCAGTGTGCACGCAGACCAAGTTTGTTTCAAATTTTGGCCACGCCTCCTTCCGCCCCCGAAATTCGAAAAATTCGATTTTCAGCCGAAATATTTATCGTATCGTAATTTAATTTGGCACACTAATACATGTCACGTATATCTATCATTCCACCAAATATCACAAGAATCGGAATAAAAATGGCCGAGTTATACATAGAAACGTTTTTCACTCATAGCGGTGCAAGGCAGATGCACGCGAAAAAGAGCGAGATAGCATATGCTGCAAATCACCGATTTGGTCGGGGGGCGCTAAAGTGCTCGTTTCCACAAAAGAGAGATAGCATTTGAAAGAAATTTAATATATATCTCTTCACCTAATGCATGGTATATCCAAGTCGGCCCGGCGACTTACTTACTTTATTTTTTTATACCATGCATTCATAGAATGAAATGGTATATTAAAGTCGCCAAAATGTATGTAACAGGGAGAAGGAAGCTTTTCCGACCCTATAAAGTATATCTATTCTTGATCAGTATCAATAGCGGAGTCGATTGAGACATGTCCGTCTGTCTGTCCGTCTGGCCGTCTGTCCGTCTGTAGGATCATCGAGATCTCGGAGACTATAAGAGCTAGAGCTACCAAACTTGGCATGTAGACCCGTTTGCTCTGCAGGCAGATCGAGTTTATTTTTTTTTTCGCCCCGCCCCCTTCCGCCCCCGCTATTTGAAAAACAATATTTTGAGCCTCCATATCTCGGGAACTATAAAAGATAGAGCTATCAGATTTGGACATTAGATGCGTGCAGTATGCACGCAAACCAAGTTTGTTTCAAATTTTTGCACGCCCCCTTCCGCCCCCGAAATTCGAAAAATTCGATTTTCATATATTTATCGTATCGTAATTTAATTTGGCACACCAATACATGTCACGTATATCTATTATCCCACCAAATATCACAAGAATCGGAATAAAAATGGCCGAGTTATACATAGAAACGTTTTTCACTCATAGCGGTGCAAGGCAGATGCACGCAAAAAAGAACGAGTTAGCATATGCTGGAAATCACCGATTTGGTCGGGATGCGCCAAAGTTCTTGTTTCCACATAAGAGTGAGCGAGATAGCATTTGAAAGAAATTTAATATATATCTCTTCACCTAATGCATGGTATATCCAAGTCGGCCCGGCGACTTACTTACTTTATTTTTCATAAGGTTAGATATGTCCATCAATTACTTAAAAGTTCTGTGATTTATACGGCGTGTGATGGGCGCGTGTACGCACCAATTAGCTTTTTAAACTTCTCTAGAAACGGCTTGCTTGATATAGGCGCGAACATCAGTTGTTTTGGAGCAGGTTTAGCGAAACGGGATTGGTCAAAAACTTTCAAATTGTCCAGTTTAGCTGGATCAGTTCAGCTTGAGGTAAAGTTTCGTGATAACAAAGATAAGGTAACGGTTTATATTATACCTTCTATAGAAAAGCATTTGATACTCGGAATAGATTTCTGTAGAGCATTTGAGTTAGCGCCAGCAGTAGAAACTTTAATGCCTGCGGAAACAGAGTTTCAACATTAAACGCACTAATCAATCTTTTTCAAAATTTTGAAGAACAGGGTCTAGGTAGAACTTCGGTGCTACAGCAACTTATATTTGTTGAATCGACCCCGGTCAAGCAGCGATTCTATTCTGTCTCTTCGGCGGTAGAGAAACTAATGTTTAAGGAAATAGACCGAATGCTAGAACAAGGGGTAATTGAAAAATCTAAAAGTCCGTGGAGGTCCTCAACGTGACTAGTTATTCAACCTGGAAAGGTACGTCTGTGCTTAGATGCACGGAAAATAAATGAAGTGACTAAAAGGGATGCTCATCAGCTTCCCAATATAGATGAAATTCTTGCTGTGCTACCAAAGGCCAATATAATCACAGCATTTACCATCCCGGGACGCGCCGGTCGTTTAATGGATGAGCCATTGTAGGTTGGTACAGGAGATTTATAAGTAATTTTTCTAAAGTAACTTTTCCTATTACGGAATTGCTGTCTACAAAGAAAAATTTTGCTTAAAATGAGGCTTTCCCCAAGGTAAAAGCATTACTCACGTCAGCACCGGTATTCCAAAATCCGAATTTCTTGAAAAAATTCTACGTACACTGCGATGCTATTGACTATGGTATTAGAGGAGGACTCGTTCAGCTAGATGATGAAGCCGTGGAAAAATCAGTGGCCTTTATGTCAAAAAAGCTTAATACGGCTCAACGCAACTACAGTCTTACAATGTTTTGCAGCCCTGGAAGCCATTAACAAGTTTCAATATTACATCAAATTACAAGAACTTGAAGTGATCACGGATCACTCATGTTTGGTTTGGTGGATGAAGCGAGCAGATCTTAAAGGAAGATTGGGACGCTGGGCAATGAAGTTACAAGGCTATAAATTCACAATAGACGTGGCCAAGATAACATTTTACCGGACGCACTGTCGCGCATGTATGCGAAAGCAGTGTCTACATTAGAAGTACTCACACCTTAAATTGATTTAGATTCGTTTGAATTTCTCGAGGTTGATTATGTGCAATTAAAAGAAAAGATTGTCGCCAATGCAGATAATTATCCAGATGTCAAAGTTTTGGATAAATTAGTTTACATGTGTACTTAGCATGATGATGGTACGCAGTCGAAAGTCAATCCTGCTGGAAGCTGTGGATTCCATCTGAGTTGACAACCAGTATCATTCAAAGGGCTCATGATAGCTAAAACGATACATCTGATTCTAAGAAGCTTTTTTTCCGGCCCGGAATGGTAGCCCAAGTTCGAGATTACGTTAGGAATTGTGAGGTGTGCAAGAGTACCAAAGCCACAGTCACAATTCGCCCGTTTTAGCGACTGTATAAAGATATATAAGGTCCATATCCCTGCAGTAAAACTTGGAATGTTGGACTACTCATCGTGCTAGACCACTTTTCACAATTACACTGGCTGTGTCCGTTGAAAAAATTCTTTTCAGCAGCGATCCAATTGTTTCTATAGAATCACGTATTTTTCATGTTTGGCGGCAGTCAATTCAAAGCAAAAGATTTCAATGCTTGGTTGAATTCATTAGGTATTAAGCATGTTTATATTACATTCTACTCTCTTTAAGCAAACGCTTCGGAACGTGTGAATTGGTCCATAATTGCGTAAATTAGGGTTTTCCCTTAGGATCATAGAGAATGGGACTTTCATGTACCAGCGATCAGTTGTGCTCTTCAAAGTCGGCCAAGAGGTTTATCGAAGAAATTTCAGTCAGAGCAATTTTGAGAAGAATATAAATGCGAATTTCAATCGGCAATGGCTTAAGTCTAGATTTAAAGAAAAATCTAGATTTGCGTTACACCTCAGCATTGAGTCATTTCAGATATTTAATTACAGCTTATATTAAGTAAAAACATAGTTTTGAGTCGCGAATCGGCTCTTCTAGAACAAAGATAAGACAAGCTTAACTCCCATGCATGGAGCACATTTGAGTGGCTTTTCAGTGCATGAAAGACTAATGGCCAGATCACAAGTATAATTAAACCAAGAAAAATATATAAGAATAAGTGCAGACAACTGTACTAATATATGTACTTAAGTCTTAAACACATTAATCAGACCACTAGGTCTTGATTGTAATCCGAAGTTTACGAGTCTTAAATTAAGCCATCGACCCATTGCCCACAGTGATTAAGAAGTGTTCATGCACAAGGCAATTGTTGGCAGATAGATTTTTAATGAATTAACCCGTGTGAAGATTTTGACCATTGAGGTTAAGCAAAGGCAAAAGGTATTCGTATATGAGGTATCGGTGTTGCATTTTTTTAATTTCATATATATCACAGTTTATGTTTGGCTATCCGTATATGCAAGAAGTCTGGATGGCCAAATAATTGTTTTCCACCTGCTCCAAAGCAGCCATGACGTCTCGGACCTATGTGCTGCACAAGTGGCCTTACATAATTGTCTGCCCCTTTCCATTATCGAATAAAGTAAGTAAGTCGCCGGGCCGACTTGGATATACCATGCATCAGGTGGAAAGATATATATTCAATTTCTTTCGTATGCTATCTCGCTCACTCTTATTTGGACACGAGCACTTTAGCGCCCCCGACCAAATCGGTGATTTCTGGCATATGCTATTTCGCTCTTTTTTGCATGCATCTGCCTTGCACCGCTTTGAGTGAAAAACGTTTATATGTATAACTCGGCCATTTTTATTCCGATTCTTGTGATATTCGGTGGGATGATAGATATGCGTAACATGTATTAGTGTGTTAAATTAAACTACGATACAATAAATATTTCGGGTGAGAATTGAATTTATCGAATTTCGGAGGTGGGAGGGTACGTGGCCAAAATTTAAAACAAACTTGGTCTGCGTGCATACTGCACGCATCTATTGTCCAAATACGATAGCTCTATCTTTTATAGTTCCCGAGATATGGAAATAGCTCAAACTATTGTTTTTGAAATAGCGGGGGCGGGGCAAAAAAAAGCTTCCTTCTCCCTGTTACATTACCATTTCATCCTATGGATTATGCATCCATATAAAAATTGGGATGATTAGTTTGACATCCTGACTTCGACACTGCGAGCCCCAAATTCAAACACACTGTATCTGGCGGAATGAGAAATTTTTCAGATAGTCTACATTGTGATGCCTCATCGAGAAATATTTTGCCATTGACCTTTCGGAGGAGAACTTATTGAAGACCCTTCCCAATTAATCGCCGAGGCGAAGAAGTCCATCCTTGGAAAATTTTTACTTCTGAGTGATACCCTTTTTTCCATTCTTACAGAACGAAGTATCGTGAATAGGATTATATTAAATTTGGGTAATTCTATCGCAGTCAAGGACTGGCGACTCTACCTTCTATGTAGGAGATGCTATAGAACTTGATGGATTCTTATAATAGAAGTCAGAGTGGCATCAAAATTTTCTGAGACGATGTAGGACAACTCTGGGAAGAGTTATGCTTACATGGTGCTTCCTTCACGAACAGTCGAATTACGTTATCTTATTGCACTTTTGCTAATCCGAAACAAGAAATATTTATAAAATAGTGAAAGTTCGTTTAAATCATATCAATCATTGAATTTTAAGTGTCAAAAGATTCTCTTAGGATACTGAATTTCAAATTAAGCATAGATATTTTGGTAAAATTAAGAAAATGCCACTAGAACATAGTATTGGCGAATCACAAAATGTTTCGGCAGCTGAATCAATATGTAATATATGTGCACAACCACTTCTTGGCAACCACAAAATACGAGCACTCCTATTATGGAAAGTGCATCGCTATTTATTTAGAAAAAGCATTGTGTCATGGGAAGGATTTGCAACCGCAAATAACCTTGCAAGCAGAATCCTATTCGGGGACCATTCCAAAGACCCATAATACGCGTAGCAAAGCGTATACAAACTGAGGTGAATGTTAATAAATCATCTCATTCACCAGCTATGTCTCCGACTCCACCCGTTAGTGTAAACGCGACACGAGGCGGGGATCAAGAAAAGTTTACAAGAACAACACGATAAGGGCGGCTGCTAAAGCAGCGCTTTTAGCCTGCTCAGCCAGAAACATCTAATTGGCACCAGCAAGCTTCTTCTTATTAAATCAGAGTTTAATAGATTATCAGCTAGAACAAAAATAGATTACGAGATAATTTTTCAGCGTATGGAAGACATTATAGATCGTCGCTCATTCTCAAACAACAATCTTGACAATCAGTTGGGGTGTTAAATATGATGGGGCTGCAAGAGGGCCCACCGTGCAGGAATTTTTGTATAGAGCCGATGCCTTGACCAACGATAGTCTGCATTGCGATTTGCCTTGGTACGCAAAAATCTGCACATAATGCTGTCGGGAATGGCAAGAGAATGGTACTGGAGGTACAGGAAAGAAAACCCTATCGTAGAATGGGAAGAGTTTTGCTTTAACTTATATAATGATCACAAGGATGACGACCTGATTTTAGAAGATTTTGATGTTTTTACGAGGATATTATTTCGCTAGTGGGAAGGATTTATACACCTATAGAAGAACACAGACTAGACCAAATGATAGAAAGAAATCTAATATCAGAAGTCCGCGAACCATTGCTCTATGTGTCAGTGAGCTCGGTTAGACAACTCGAGAGCATCTTTGAGGCGAGAAAGCCGGTAAGGAGTCCTAATGTCTCCAAGAGGCATTTAAAAGCCACAATGCGAAGTCTGTTGTAAACGAGCGGAAAACTTTCGCCAACTAAAATTCTCGCAACCCACAAAATCCTTTTCAACCAATAAAACTGATCAATTGGCTCATTCTGAAATTACAGAGTCAATAGATCTACCTTCTCACATTAAGCAATCGGACGTTCCAAATCAAAACCACAATTTCACACAGTAAGATCTTATCAAGAACGAGTAAAAAATTATATTAAAGCACGAAAACGAATTTTTAGAGCTTCTATCTCGATTTTTGAAAGAAAATCTAAGCGATCAACCATTCGTATGAGAATATTTTTTTTATACCATGCATTCATAGAATGAAATGGTATATTAAAGTCGCCAAAATGTATGTAACAGGGAGAAGGAAGCTTTTCCGACCCTATAAAGTATATCTATTCTTGATCAGTATCAATAGCGGAGTCGATTGAGACATGTCCGTCTGTCTGTCCGTCTGGCCGTCTGTCCGTCTGTAGGATCATCGAGATCTCGGAGACTATAAGAGCTAGAGCTACCAAACTTGGCATGTAGACCCGTTTGCTCTGCAGGCAGATCGAGTTTATTTTTTTTTCGCCCCGCCCCCTTCCGCCCCCGCTATTTGAAAAACAATATTTTGAGCCTCCATATCTCGGGAACTATAAAAGATAGAGCTATCAGATTTGGACATTAGATGCGTGCAGTATGCACGCAAACCAAGTTTGTTTCAAATTTTTGCCACGCCCCCTTCCGCCCCCGAAATTCGAAAAATTCGATTTTGATATAGGCGCGAACATCAGTTGTTTTGGAGCAGGTTTAGCGAAACGGGATTGGTCAAAGACTTTCAAATTGTCCAGTTTAGCTGGATCAGTTCAGCTTGAGGTAAAGTTTCGTGATAACAAAGATAAGGTAACGGTTTATATTATACCTTCTATAGAAAAGCATTTGATACTCGGAATAGATTTCTGTAGAGCATTTGAGTTAGCGCCAGCAGTAGAAACTTTAATGCCTGCGGAAACAGAGTTTCAACATTAAACGCACTAATCAATCTTTTTCAAAATTTTGAAGAACAAGGTCTAGGTAGAACTTCGGTGCTACAGCAACATATATTTGTTGAATCGACCCCGGTCAAGCAGCGATTCTATTCTGTCTCTTCGGCGGTAGAGAAACTAATGTTTAAGGAAATAGACCGAATGCTAGAACAAGGGGTAATTGAAAAATCTAAAAGTCCGTGGAGGTCCTCAACGTGACTAGTTATTCAACCTGGAAAGGTACGTCTGTGCTTAGATGCACGGAAAATAAATGAAGTGACTAAAAGGGATGCTCATCAGCTTCCCAATATAGATGAAATTCTTGCTGTGCTACCAAAGGCCAATATAATCACAGCATTTACCATCCCGGGACGCGCCGGTCGTTTAATGGATGAGCTGATTCCGCCTGAACTTAAGTATTGCACGTTCAGCTATTTAGATGACTTATGCGTTGTTTCTGAAAATTTCGAAGATCATTTATCTGTATTGATGAATGTTGCAATGAGCAAATTCTTCGTTACAGAGGTTATGTATCTAAGATATGTCATAGGAAACGGGGGCATTCCGACTGACTTCGGTGTCTTAGTATGGCTAGAACCGAAGACTCTTAAACAGGCAAGAGGCTTCATGGGCATTGTAGGTTGGTACAGGAGATTTATAAGTAATTTTTCTAAAGTAACTTTTCCTATTACGGAATTGCTGTCTACAAAGAAAAAGTTTGCTTAAAATGAGGCTTTCCCCAAGGTAAAAGCATTACTCACGTCAGCACCGGTATTCCAAAATCCGAATTTCTTGAAAAAATTCTACGTACACTGCGATGCTATTGACTATGGTATTAGAGGAGGACTCGTTCAGCTAGATGATGAAGCCGTGGAAAAATCAGTGGCCTTTATGTCAAAAAAGCTTAATACGGCTCAACGCAACTACAGTCTTACAATGTTTTGCAGCCCTGGAAGCCATTAACAAGTTTCAATATTACATCAAATTACAAGAACTTGAAGTGATCACGGATCACTCATGTTTGGTTTGGTGGATGAAGCGAGCAGATCTTAAAGGAAGATTGGGACGCTGGGCAATGAAGTTACAAGGCTATAAATTCACAATAGACGTGGCCAAGATAACATTTTACCGGACGCACTGTCGCGCATGTATGCGAAAGCAGTGTCTACATTAGAAGTACTCACACCTTAAATTGATTTAGATTCGTTTGAATTTCTCGAGGTTGATTATGTGCAATTAAAAGAAAAGATTGTCGCCAATGCAGATAATTATCCAGATGTCAAAGTTTTGGATAAATTAGTTTACATGTGTACTTAGCATGATGATGGTACGCAGTCGAAAGTCAATCCTGCTGGAAGCTGTGGATTCCATCTGAGTTGACAACCAGTATCATTCAAAGGGCTCATGATAGCTAAAACGATACATCTGATTCTAAGAAGCTTTTTTTTCCGGCCCGGAATGGTAGCCCAAGTTCGAGATTACGTTAGGAATTGTGAGGTGTGCAAGAGTACCAAAGCCACAGTCACAATTCGCCCGTTTTAGCGACTGTATAAAGATATATAAGGTCCATATCCCTGCAGTAAAACTTGGAATGTTGGACTACTCATCGTGCTAGACCACTTTTCACAATTACACTGGCTGTGTCCGTTGAAAAAATTCTTTTCAGCAGCGATCCAATTGTTTCTATAGAATCACGTATTTTTCATGTTTGGCGGCAGTCAATTCAAAGCAAAAGATTTCAATGCTTGGTTGAATTCATTAGGTATTAAGCATGTTTATATTACATTCTACTCTCTTTAAGCAAACGCTTCGGAACGTGTGAATTGGTCCATAATTGCGTAAATTAGGGTTTTCCCTTAGGATCATAGAGAATGGGACTTTCATGTACCAGCGATCAGTTGTGCTCTTCAAAGTCGGCCAAGAGGTTTATCGAAGAAATTTCAGTCAGAGCAATTTTGAGAAGAATATAAATGCGAATTTCAATCGGCAATGGCTTAAGTCTAGATTTAAAGAAAAATCTAGATTTGCGTTACACCTCAGCATTGAGTCATTTCAGATATTTAATTACAGCTTATATTAAGTAAAAACATAGTTTTGAGTCGCGAATCGGCTCTTCTAGAACAAAGATAAGACAAGCTTAACTCCCATGCATGGAGCACATTTGAGTGGCTTTTCAGTGCATGAAAGACTAATGGCCAGATCACAAGTATAATTAAACCAAGAAAAATATATAAGAATAAGTGCAGACAACTGTACTAATATATGTACTTAAGTCTTAAACACATTAATCAGACCACTAGGTCTTGATTGTAATCCGAAGTTTACGAGTCTTAAATTAAGCCATCGACCCATTGCCCACAGTGATTAAGAAGTGTTCATGCACAAGGCAATTGTTGGCAGATAGATTTTTAATGAATTAACCCGTGTGAAGATTTTGACCATTGAGGTTAAGCAAAGGCAAAAGGTATTCGTATATGAGGTATCGGTGTTGCATTTTTTTAATTTCATATATATCACAGTTTATGTTTGGCTATCCGTATATGCAAGAAGTCTGGATGGCCAAATAATTGTTTTCCACCTGCTCCAAAGCAGCCATGACGTCTCGGACCTATGTGCTGCACAAGTGGCCTTACATAATTGTCTGCCCCTTTCCATTATCGAATAAAGTAAGTAAGTCGCCGGGCCGACTTGGATATACCATGCATCAGGTGGAAAGATATATATTCAATTTCTTTCGTATGCTATCTCGCTCACTCTTATTTGGACACGAGCACTTTAGCGCCCCCGACCAAATCGGTGATTTCTGGCATATGCTATTTCGCTCTTTTTTGCATGCATCTGCCTTGCACCGCTTTGAGTGAAAAACGTTTATATGTATAACTCGGCCATTTTTATTCCGATTCTTGTGATATTCGGTGGGATGATAGATATGCGTAACATGTATTAGTGTGTTAAATTAAACTACGATACAATAAATATTTCGGGTGAGAATTGAATTTATCGAATTTCGGAGGTGGGAGGGTACGTGGCCAAAATTTAAAACAAACTTGGTCTGCGTGCATACTGCACGCATCTATTGTCCAAATACGATAGCTCTATCTTTTATAGTTCCCGAGATATGGAAATAGCTCAAACTATTGTTTTTGAAATAGCGGGGGCGGGGCAAAAAAAAGCTTCCTTCTCCCTGTTACATTACCATTTCATCCTATGGATTATGCATCCATATAAAAATTGGGATGATTAGTTGGACATCCTGACTTCGACACTGCGAGCCCCAAATTCAAACACACTGTATCTGGCGGAATGAGAATGTAACGATCCTTTCTCGTCCTTAGAGTCGTTGATAAGACTTTTCAGTGCTAGATTCGGCACAACAAAATTTATTTTGTGCCCCGAGAAATAATAACGCTTTTGTATGTAATTTTGGCACAGACCTTCTTAACTTTGGCTTTTATTGATCTTTTTGGGATTCAATCGGAATCCTTGGCAAGTGTTGGAGTTTCTTTGTGATCCTTGAATCCTTGATTCTGATTTGATATGTCTTCGCTGTTGTTCCTGGTTCGTCTTCGCTTGATTTGTTTGTTATTTGTTCCTTGGTGGCTCCTTGATGGTGAAGCAGCTGACTCAGATCCTTGACTTGGGCTCAACTTCGTCTCTTGAGTTCTCCTATTCTCGAATGATCTCCTTATCTTTGTTTTAAAACCCAATCTCCACGTTCGAGGATATTTCCTGAACTCCCTACCCTCAAGGATATTACCTGAACTCCCTACCCTCAAGGATATTTCCTGAGGTCCTTATTTTGGTTCAAGGATACTTCCTGAACCCAAAATATTCCTCTAGGATACCTCCTGTATGTTCACACAACAGTTCAAGGATATTTCCTGAACTTTCTCCCTCTAGGATATTTCCTGAGGTCCTTATTTGGGTTCAAGGATACTTCCCAAACCCAAAAAAAATTTCTCCAGGATACTTCCTGTGTGCTCAAAACCCAGTTCAAGGATATTTCCTGAACTTTCTCCCTCAAGGATATTTCCTGAGGTCCTTATTTTGGTTCAAGGATACTTCCTGAATCCAAAATATTCCTCCAGGATATTCCCCTCCCTACTGTCTCCTGAACTTTCCCTACTCTCTGATCCCTATGTTGTTCTCAGGACACTCGCTTGAACCCAGACTTGGTCCTTTGAGTACTCTGACTTCGTTTTGATGCTTCAAGATTACTGCAGGAGGTCTTGAACACTTCGCTTTCCTATCCTCGCCTTTTGAACTCTCAAGATTACTACCAGAGGTCTTGAGATGTCCACCTTGCTTCGCTCCCTGATGCTTGCTGATCTGACCCCTCAAGATTACTACAGGAGGTCTTGAGGGGTTCGCTTTGCCGTCCGTGCTGCCGAACACTTGATATCCCTCCTTGATTTGCTGCGGCCTTTATATAGGCCTCTTGGCCTCTGGATGCAGCTACTGCAGTACCGCTATACAGCCAGTACATTTCCATCGGCGCTCACTTTCACCCACGCACTTTCGCTGTTGCTATGCGTGGAGAAAGTCCCGTACTTCTCCTTGTTTCGCATGCAGCAACTTTCTATGCTGCTGCATGCCAATCCCTTTGCTTATGTTTGTCTCCCTCGCAGTTCGTGTTCATGTGTTGGCGACTTCGCCGCCTTTCCTTTCTCTTTATTCCGTTATCGTTCTTAAACTACTATCTCTTATGCCTATATACTTCATTCTTTGTTGTCTTATCATCTAATATTACATTTGTATCTTTTAGTTATTTAATACACTTAATTACAATTCATTTCATTATCGTAGTTGCCCGCAACGTTTGTATCGTATATCGTGCTTGCTCTCCGCTACTATTCTCCTATAGCCCCCCGCTTCTGCTCTCCATGTTGCTGATTTTTGTGGCTTTATTTCGTGGATGTTGCTGCATGTTGTGAGGTGGATAAATTGATATTTATGCTCCTCACACTCCCCCCTTTCTTCGGGAGCGAAATGCCCTCCCCTGTCCCTTGTTCTTTGATGCCCTTTTTTTTTTTTTTGCTTGGTCTGTGCCTTTTTTTCCCTTTTGACTCAGTTCGCATCTTTTGTGGCCATTTTGACATCTTATAGTAGCGATTGCTGAGTATCTTTTCGATCATGTTGGCGGATTAGAGCATCTTTTCTGTTCTGACCCGGGCTTATGCCCATATGCATGGCTCGTTCCGCTTTTTCTCTTAACCTAACAATTCATTTCTTAACCTAATCTTTCATGTTTTTCTTTTAGCCTATTCCTCGTAGTTGCGATTTAGTGACTCTATGACTTGTACTTTTGATCTGAATTCTCCCATTTAATTAATTAGTTCACATCTTTAATTAATTAATATTTTAGTTAACAATTCATTAACTTTGTTTGTTCTTGCTTGTAGTTGCCATTTTGTACTTTTCGACGATCGGTTCTTCTTAGTTGAATATTCCGTTTCAGTTGATGTCTCCGTCTCCTTGAGTACATTAATCCCTTCTTAGCCGGCCGCTCTAATCTGGTGATTTCTGTACGTTCGGATCAGGATTTATCCCTTCATTTTACTATTCTTCCGGTGTTCCAGTCCAGTTGTAACGATCCATCCTCCGAACTGCTTGCACATGTCCTCCACTGTTCCCGTCATGTTCATGCCCCGTTCTTTGCCGTATTTGAGCAGATGCTCCATCTTCATGTGGTATACCCTTGTTTTGGTCATTTTGCCGCTTTCTTATCCTTTTTGATTGCTTACGTCGTTGATGGGACTTTTCAGGGCTACATTCGGCTCAACAAAATTTATTTTGTGTCCCGATAAATAATAACGCTTTTGTATGTAATTTTGGCACAGACCTTCTTAACTTTTCGCGCGAGTCCCAGGCGTTCCTACCACCTCCCGCCCAACCGACTTAGGGGCGCAGTCGCATAACGTACGACACGTTAAAGCGTGGACGAAGACAAGAAACATAAAATGGAATAACTAAGGCTAATTACGAGCTAAGTAACATAAAATAGACGTTTTTAGTATAGGAAGAGAGAGGGCTCTGTGCTGATCGCTCGGTACAACCGATTGTAGTCAGCACAAAGGACACGAAAGGGTTCATGCAAGGCATAGTTAGTAGTACAGCGAGTCAAAGATAAAGGAATAAAGTTTCTGGTAGGTCTACATGGAACAGATAGATTAATCTGAGATAATAACTCAGGCGAATCTATATCACCATTCAAAAGCTTGTGCATAAAGATTACACCAAGCATAATTCCACGGTTAATGAGAGAAGGAAGGTTAATCAATAGAAGTCTACTGGAGTACGAAGGCAAATTGACATTGCGATTCCAGTTTAAGACACGAATAGCGAAAAGCAGAAATTGTTTCTGTACAGATTCTATTCTAGTTTGGTGCGTTTTATACTGAGGCGACCATACACAAGAACCGTACTCTAGAATAGGCCGTACAAGTGATGTGAAGAGAATCTTGGTTATATATGGGTCGGTGAATTCCTTCGACCACCGCTTTATAAAACCAAGAACACCCATTTCTTTACCGACCATGTTGGAAATGTGGGTATTAAAAGTTAGTTTGCTGCCCATAAGCACACCTAAATCGTTCATCTCAGTTAGACGTTCCAATGGACTATGATTAAGAAAATAGGATACCAGTTGAGGAGAAGTTCTATGAAAAGTCATTACTTTACACTTAGTAGTATTGAGGTTTAACAAGTTGAGCCGGCACCAAGACTCGAAATAGTTAAGATCGGCTTGTAAGCAAGCAGGCGAAATCATATTTTTATAACTAAAACCAAGCTTAACGTCATCAGCATACATAAGCACACGCGAATGTATCATAACTGAGGGAAGATCATTAATAAAGATTGTAAAAAGCAGAGGGCCCTGATGACTACCCTGAGGCACCCCAGACGTCACATGAATGGAACTGGAAAAGGAAGACTTAAAAAGTTTGTTTGTTAGATACTCGCGAATCCAACAGAGAAAAATTGGCGGAAAGCCAATGTCGCCCAACTTAATAAGCAAAAGCGTATGATTAACAGAATCAAAAGCCTTACTGAAATCAGTATATATGACATCAGTTTGTTTTGCATTTCGAAATCCATCGATTGTTAAAGAAGTGAATTCTAAAAGGTTAGTGGTAGTGGATCTACGTTTCACAAACCCATGCTGGGAACAGAAGTGTTGCAATTGAGAAGTAATTATCTTTTCAAAAGCTTTAGGAATAGCAGACAATTTGGAAATACCCCTATAGTTTGAAGCTTCGAACTTTTTACCATTTTTATGGAGAGGAATAATATATGATTCCTTCCAAATACCTGGAAAGGAGGACGAGTCAACAGACAACAAAAATAACTTCAAAATTGGCTTACATAAAGCATTTGCACAAAACCTGAGTACGCAACCAGGTATACCATCAGGTCCTGGTGAATACACGGGTTTCACTAAATTAACCACGCTGAGAAGCGAACTTTCATCAATCACTGGATTAAAAATACAGTTCGACTTTTTTAACTGATAAGGATACGGAAGTCTTGAATGATATTCCGTTGAGGAGTAGGTAGTCTTGAAAAAATCAGCAAACATATCGGCAATTGCCTGATCAGTGTTAGCTTTATTATTTTCAAACGACAAGGAAGACGGATGCACTGATGTCTTACGTTTAGTATTGACAAAGTTATAAAATTGCTTAGGATCACGAGAAAACTGACATTTGCAGCGCCGTAGATAATCCTTATAGCATTGCATATTAAGGACCATAAATCTCGAGCGAGAAACAGAATACAGAATGAAATCAGACGAACGGCGAGTTTTTTTAAACTTCTTATAGCATCTTGACTTCACATTTTTCAAGTTGGATAACTCCCGAGAGAACCAAGGAGGCTTATTAGGCTGTCTCTTGAGAGGAACACAATTATCTAAAAGTAAATTAAGTGTACTATAAAAGAAAGAAATAGCTGAGTCCATATCTATACAATTGTACAGATAAGACCAATCCGTAGCAAGAAGAAATCATTAAGATTAGAAAAATCTGTTTTACGAAAACATCGGGTTCGAGGTATCGTATTAGCACAAAGTATTGGTGGAAGAAAAGGTAGATCAATTGTTAAATTTAAAGTAGGATAAAATTTATCTTTCGGAAGAACAAAAGGTTTAATCCTGGAAACAGCACAATTGGAAGGATCAAGTACAAATATCAGATCTAATGTTCTTCCATTTATATTACGCACTGAATTGACCTGAGATAGAGACATCTCGAGAAGGCTGTCAACAAAGTCATGTGACGTGGAAGGCAACAGAATAGTAGACTCATCTGCAAGGGACCATGCCATAAAAGGTAAATTAAAATTACCTAGAACAATGAGAATATCACGATTAGAAGTTAAAGCAGAGACAGGTCGAATTGCCTCTAAATGATTTAAATAAGCCACCATGTCAGACTGCGGTGGAATATAAGAACAAGTGATGCAGGCGGAAAAAGAATGATAATCTACCTTAACACTGACAAACTCAATCTCCTGATTATAAGAAGGCTGAATCTGTTCAGATGGTAAAGCAGCATCAACAGCAATCAAAACTCATCCACCCACGCGAGGAGCTCGATCACATCTGAATACAGAAAATTTTGAAGCAAAAACAGCTGCATCAGCAATGTCAGGTTTTAGCCACGTCTCCGTAAAAGCTAAAATGTTATTCGTAAAAGAAAGGCTATCTACATAGAGATTAGTATGTTTTGATTTCGGTCCTCTCACATTCTGGTAACCCAGGGACGATGAGGGACGAATCTAGTTTTTTGACACAACAGCAGATGCTGGTGTGCCCGAAACAGTATTAGTAGCTTGAGTAGAACTTGGCAGGCGAATCGGTGGCCGATTTTTCTTTTTCACAGTATATTCTTTAACTATAATGTGCTCCGGCCAAAAAAGTTTATGACATATAGTGTCAAAACTGTTGGCAGAGATATTTATTTTAAATGACGAAATGTCACGGGCATACGTAAATTTAAACTTTTCCACTGCAACATTCGGATCTTTAACCACAGACCGAATATAGGCTATAACATCATCAGATGTGACTTCAGCGGCAAGCCTAGAAACAAATACATGTTTCTTTGGTGGAACACCAATAAGATCCCTTGGCGGCTGTGCTACAACAGCAGCTGCAACATTGGGAGTTGCAACTGCTGCAACATTGGGAGTTGCAACTGCTGACGCAGCAAAGCCACTAACAGGGCTTCCTATGATAAAACTATCGTCAATTTCCATTCGATTGGAAGATTGCCCGGACAAATCGGATACTACGCCTACTATCGCATTAGATGCGAGGTTACTACCAGGCGATATGGGAGTAACCTCAATGCCCGGAATTACCGGGCTTTTAAACGATATTAGGCGCTGAGTGTTAGGTGAGGATGTTAGTTGTGACCCGCCAGGGACGAGAAGAGATCCCGGCGGAGCATGAGATGCACTTCGAGGAGTGGTCTTTTTCCGTTTAAGCGATTCATTTAATAGCTTTAGGCTACTAAACTGAGCCTCCAACGACATAAACTCCGCTTGGAGTTTATTAAAACCAGCCCTCAGAGTGGTAAAGCCATCTCTAGTCCGCTTCATAAAAGTCCGCATCTCATTCTCGATACCGCGGCAAGAATCACATCCATACTTCAAGCCTCCACCGATTTTAATAGTGTCTTGAATCTTCGGTGTGAGACCCGCACACTTCACATGTACGGGATTCTCACACAACCAACAGAAGATATAATCATGACAATCTTTAGCCTCGGTGGAAACTTTGCAGTGATTTTTAGAGCAGACAGCCATTATAATTTTTTTAAAAATAAATTGAAGAAAATAATATAAAAATATAAATATACTGACCAGATCTGAGCACAAGGGTTAATATTTAAAGCTTTCAAACAAAAGCACAAAACGAAAGCACGTATCACTCAGACGCAAGAAAGGAATAGACGAGAGCGCGAACAATAAGTAATAGGAAAGAGCGGGAGAGCGCGTCAAATTGAACACATGCAACAACAATTTGTAAGCGTAGGCGCGAGAGTAAGTTATAACGGAAAGATGTTAAAACGCACGAGCAAAAGAATTAACAAAAACAACAACACCGCCAAGGGAGATTTTGTTGTATGTTAATAAACGTTTTGTTAAAATTTGATTTTGCGTTTGCACAAGTAAACAACCAAAAAAACCAAAACGCGAAATGGAAATAAAAAATCGGAAATTATTTCAACTATGCCGAATTGAATATTAAGAAATTTAAGAATTTTATATCGCGAGGAAAAAAATTAAACGTTTATAAGCGTAAAAAAAACACGTCCGTCTTCGTCAAGGAGTGAAATCGAGTCAGGAGGACCTCAGGCTTTGGGTTTTATTGATCTTTTTGGGATTCTATCGGGGTCCTTGGCGAGTGTTGGAGGTCCCTTGTGATCCTTGATTCTGATTTGATTATGTCTTCGCTGTTGTTCCTGGTTCGTCTTCGCTTGATTTGTTTGTTATTTGTTCCTTGCTGGCTCCTTGATGGTGAAGAAGATGACTCAGATCCTTGACTTGGGCTCAACTTCGTCTCTTGAGTTCTCCTATTCTCCTATGATCTCCTTATCTTTGTTTTAAAACCCAATCTCCACGTTCGAGGATATTTCCTGAACTCCCTACCCTCAAGGATATATCCTGAGGTCCTTATTTTGGTTCAAGGATACTTCCTGAACCCAAAATATTCCTCCAGGATACCTCCCGTATGTTCACACAACAGTTCAAGGATATTTCCTGAACTTTCTCCCTCCAAGATATTTCCTGAGGTCCTTATTTTGGTTCAAGGATACTTCCTGAACCCAAAATATTTTTCCAGGATACTTCCTGTGTGCTCAAACCCCAGTTCAAGTATATTTCCTGAACTTTCTTCTTCAAGGATATTTCCTGAGGTCCTTATTTTGGTTCAAAGTTACTTCTTGAATCCAAAATATTCCTCTAGGGTAATTCCTGTGTTCTCCAAACCCAGTTCACGGATATTTCCTGAACTTTCTCCCTCAAGGATATTTCCTGAGGTCCTTATTGTGATTCAAGGATACTTTCTGAATCCAAAATATTCCTCCAGGTTACTCCCTTTCCTACTTCTTGCTCCCTACTGCTTAGTTCTAGGATGTCTCCTGAACTTTCCCTACTGTCTGATCCCTATGTTGTTCTCAGGACTCTCGCTTGAACCCAGACTTGGTCCTTTGAGTACTCTGACTTCGATTTGATGCTTCAAGATTACTGCAGGAGGTCTTGAACACTTCGCTTTCCTATACTCGCCTTTTGAACTCTCAAGATTACTACCAGAGGTCTTGAGATGTCCACCTTGCTACGCTGCCTGATGCTTGCTAATCTGACCCCTCAAGATTACTACGGGAGGTCTTGAACACTTCGCTTTCCTATCCTCGCCTTTTGAACTCTCAAGGTTACTACCAGAGGTCTTGAGATGTCCACCTTGCTTCGCTGCCTGATGCTTGCTGATCTGACCCCTCAAGATTACTACAGGGGTTCGCTTTGCCGTCCGTGCTGCCGAACACTTGATGTCCCTCCTTGATTTGCTGCGGCCTTTATATAGGCCTCCTGGCCTCTGGATGCAGGTACTGCAGTACCGCTATACAGCCAGTACATTTCCACTCAATTTCGCTGTTGCTATGCGTGGAGAAAGTCCCGTACTTCTCCTTGTTTCGAATGCAGCAACTTTCTATGCTGCTGCATGCCCATCCCTTTGCTTATGTTTGTCACCCTCGCACTTCGTGTTCCTGTGTTGACGACATCGCCGCCTTTCCTTTCTCCTCCTGCTCCTATCTCGACCTCCAACCTCGCCTTGCGAACCCTCATATTCCGTTATCGTTCTTAAACTACTATCTCTTATGCCTATATACTTCATTCTTTGTTGTCTTATCATCTAATATTACATTTGTATCTTTTAGTTATTTAATACACTTAAATATCGTGCTTGCTCTCCGCTACTATTCTTCTATTGCGCCGCGCTTCTCCTCTCCATGTTGCTGATTTTTGTGGCTTTATTTCGTGGATGTTGCTGAATGTTGTGAGGTGGATATATTGCTATTTATTCTCCTCACAAGAAATTTTTCAGATAGTCTACATTGTGATGCCTCATCGAGAAATATTTTGCCATTGACCTTTTGGAGGAGAACTTATTGAAGACCCTTCCCAATTAGTCGCCGAGGCGAAGAAGTCCATCTGGACTTCCTTTCAATGTGAAGAAGACCTTGGAAGATGTTTACTTCTGAGTGATACTCATTCTTACAGAACGAAGTATCGTGAATAGGATTATATTAAATTTGTGTAATTCTATTGTGGAACATTAATACTTATAAATACTTTCCAACTACTTATAGTCATGCGAGCAGCTTATCAAATATCAACTTTAAATCACATACTTTATATAGTGATTTCTACAGCGCTCAACAGTCATCAGGCCTGCCGACATCGTTGGACTCTGGTCGTAAGTACGGCATACCCGCATTTATTAATAAATACATAAAAGGCAAAATTACCTTTATGCATCAATATCGACATTGATAATTAAATGCAAAGTTTTCAATGAAATTAAATCCTTGGGATCGTTTTGAGATCGATCTTTTTTACTTCTTAGTAGAATGCAACTGATTTCTCACAGTAATATAAATATCAATGCAGCCGCAACTGATTAGACATTTATAAGAAAAGACATACTTTATTGATATAAGAGTTCCAATATTTGAAATTTAGTTTTAAGCCTTGAGTTTCGATGATTCTGTGGAATCAGTCTTGCTTCACATCGCGAATAATTATTGAAATACTTTTTTTCTTCAATGAGAATACAACCTGTAAACCATAATTTTGTTGGGCCATGAGTTCGAGCATGATGCTAAATTTGAAGTCAATAAACTAAATTTTATAATGAAGTAGGAGTAAACACGATTCCTTGAAAAGAATGCAGGTGTAATAGGGATGACGGACCATGTTTTGGGATAGCGCTGAGAAATAAAATCACGGTAGGGTGGGGAGAAAGCGGGACTATAACAACATCTTTATAGTCAAAATTATCATTAGGGATGTTTTCCTAGTCTTTTCTTCTTTTTCTATATCTAGTACAGGGATTCCTGCTTCTTTTTTAAATTTATGGAGTGTAAGTGGGTTGGACATAGTCCATCGACGAACCTCCTCAGCCGATTGGTTTGCTAGCCGCAATGAGAGTCCCACAGATGAGTCAGGTCAACACCGATATCTCTAAATTCGACAACTTCCCGACAGACCAGCGCAGCCATCAGCCGCGTCTTTTATTCTCTCTAACACCTATTTCTTTTCTAATTTTCTAACAGTCTACGTGATCGGAAATTAACAGTTGAATCTCGTGCTTCACGAGTAAGCCGAGATTAATTTAAAGCTGGATCAATAACACCCAATATTAAAATTAACATATACTTATATACTAGACATCTGCATGAATGCATTCAAAAGGGCAAATGAATCATTCATTCTAAAAACGTGCACACCTTTTTTCTGTACAATTTTAAATGGGTGCAAGTGTATATTGTACAAATTTTTTTAATTGACAGCTAGACTTCTCACTCACTTTCATGTTGTACAGCAGTTAATGAGTACACTAAAATTGCTGTACAGCACTTTTACTGTACACTATATAAGTGTACAGTTCTCTTACTGTACAGTCAGTTAAGATTATTTGCTTAAAAAAATAAAAAAAAAAAATATAAAAATAAATAAAAAATCAGAATGTCATATGCAAGAAAAGTTAGCCAATATAACTTTTAATATTACAAATTTATTTCAGAAAATAACTCATTATGTAAAGCTTCAACATTTGAGTGCAAGAACATAATCTTATTCTCCTTATCATCTTTGGTTGCGATTTTACAGCGTTTATAATGAATAAGGTTTTTGGCAACAGAGAAAGCTCTTTCTGATGCTGCACTGCTAGTTGTTCAAAATATTATACTCATCTGTACAGATGAATGACAAAACATTCACTGTTCCAGTGGTGTACAACATGAAAAAAAGTGACATATACTGTACTCACTTACAAAGAGTACATTTATTACTGTCACTCACTCTAAATGAGTACAGTATTTTTACTATACTCGGTTC
Source organism: Drosophila sp. 14030-0761.01 (assembly GCA_018150735.1). NCBI lineage: Eukaryota > Metazoa > Arthropoda > Insecta > Diptera > Drosophilidae > Drosophila > Drosophila sp. 14030-0761.01. The sequence continues at coordinate 31,332,285 of JAECWO010000031.1, forward strand.
TTTTAGCTACTCGAATATACTGTACAGCAGAGAATGAGTACAGTATTTTTAAGAGCACTTAACTACTGTACAGTACTATGATGTTGGAAATGAATACATTCATTAAGACCTCTATTATATACACTTAGAAGAAATAAATGAAGTATTACCTGTGTTCATGTGGTTCGGCTTCTAGAACATCTAAACTAATAATTTTTTAAATTAATGCCCAGGATTAATTCGTTAAATTAATCTCTTGGAATTTAAATCGCGATTAAAATTTTTATAACCTAAGGCGACTAGTGCAGCATCCTAAATAAGTCGCCAAAGACTAATTCTTAAATTATTGTTACCATTGGGTCAACCCCCGGTTCTACTAAGTCATCATACGATGTTTTAACAGTCGGGGATTGCATCAAGTGTCTCTAGAACGTGACATTTATCCTTAAGAGTCAACCGTTTACGACAATCAGCGTTTACGATTAGCATCGCTTAACGATAAAGAAATCGCGGCCACCATATCTACTTTCAAAAGGATCGGACCGCTATATCATATACCTGCCAAACAAAACATTAAACATTAATTGCGAATAACTTCTCGATTTCTTTCGATTGTTGTGAATTGATATCCAGACTTAACAAACATAAATCAATTGACCTCGCGTATTGACGACAAGTTTGCAGCAAGTAGAGCGTGATGAAGGCATGCACATTCAGAAGATTTTCTTTATCAAATTCGTTCATTAGCGGGACAAAGTTTAAACGAAGATTACCATCTTCTTTGTGATCATTTGGTGGTTTTGGAAATTTCACAGAGTGAATCCTCATTTTGGTTGGAATAAATTTTGTGCAGAATTGAGGAAAAAATTCGACGATGTAGATAACGATATGGATACCTAGGAGCAGTGCTGTTTAGTTGCTAGATCTGGCAACTTAAAAAAAATTGCAACCTTTTTTTTCAAATACTATTAGCCACAAATCTAGCAATTTTAATTATTTTTTATAGCAATTTTATTATAGAAATAGCAATTTTTATATTTTCCTCCAGGGTTATTGCATTTTGTTTACCTTTTTGTCATCGACTGCAAAATTGCGATTAATAGTAGTTCTACTCGATCAGTTTAAATTTGGAAAATCTTAGAAAATTGACATTTAATTGTTACACACACAAAACAACTGTAAGCTTCAATGTATAATTCAATCTAAAAATTGTTAATTCATTAGTAAAAGACAATCACAATTCGGATTTTTTTTTTAATACCTATATTTCTATGTGTACCTGGTTATCATTTGAACATAGATATATTTTTTTATAATTTAATTGTCGACTACAACTTTTTTAAAACCACGAGTAAGTCTCGTGTACAAAAAACTCCAGGTTTTTAGGTATCACTTCCCAAGACTTTGTAACGGCTAGCTGAATCAAATGACACACACATTTTAGCAGTTTGAGAGAGGGAACTGACTTCTTCAACTCGGTGTAAGCACTCTTTTTTTATCAGTTCCAATTGCAATTAAATTAGCTATCTTTAATTCCTTTTTTAATATCAATTTTAATTTTTCTCCATCTCCAGCATCGATTTTCTCGAGGCCTAAAAATGTCCCCTTACTAAAGCAATGATAAGTACACACAGTATTCTGTAGTTAAATGTTATTATAATTGTTTAAGATCATGTTCCTTATTAATTTAAGAGTTTTGAATTTTGATTTTTATTTTTATTTTATTTTATTCTTAATTTGTTAACCCATTAGGGTTTTTCAATTTTGTTGGCAATTTTTAGAATTTTTTTAGCAATTTTTGGCAACTTTTCTTTCCAAATCTAGCAATTTTAGCTTAAAAGATTCTGGCAGCACTGCCTGGGAGTTGATTAATAGTAGACAGCAAAGCGTTTGAAGATCATCAGTTTAGTGTTCAGAAACTCGTAGGTCGTTTAACCACACTGGTTCTCAACGAATGGAGTTTTGAGCATCATCTGTATTATTATAATCGTTAAATTTAAAATCTCATATAATAGCGCTTAAGAATATGAAATGTTAAGAATATCGATATTTAATATTGTCATCCCCAATCTAATGTCATACTGGCATCCCTAATCGAGTATCCATCTGCAAGGTCACAGTGTCAATCATATATCGAATATCGATATATTACTCGATCTCAAGGTGAGCTTGACAGCATGGCAAGCTTGACTCAACCCTTTCCCTGTCTGCCCATTCTTTCTGTTTCCGTCATTGTGCACAGTTCTCAACCCACAAATTAGTGAAATAATAAATCGGCGGGATCGCCTTTAACAGTCATACTAGGCAGTTAATTCTTTGTCATAAAATTGGTCCTTCGAGCCGGATCCCAGCTGCATATTTATTTCGACAATTTTTGTGGTTGAGTGGTGCAAGTTTTGTTCAGTGTTTTTGAGTATTTATTCGAAGCCGTGTTTAACCAAGTTACTATCCAGAACGTGATACATCAGCGTGGGTTTTGTAAAGGAAAAATCACCCGTGCCTACCATAATGCCAACCAATTCATCGAGAAACCCCAATCCCTGACGACGTATGAAGCGCGCATAACCCAGTTGCATTAGAATTATTCCCGGTTTGTGCGGCTTACCGAGGAGCTGTGTACCGTGCCGAGGCTGGTGCCATGCGGAACCACCCCACAAAGGCAGAAGCGACTTGTGGCAGCCAAGGGTCACTTAGCCACGCGGACCTACACTACGAGAGAATCAAGTTGCCTACGTTTTCTGGCAATTACGAGCATTGGCAACATTTTTCGGATATGTTCACTGGCTCTATAGGATGCGATACACAGTTAACCAACTGTCAACGATTCCATTATCTTAAGTCGTATTTGTCTGGAAAGCATTTTCATTGGTCAAGCACATTGCTGTAACCAACGACAATTACAGTGAAGCCTGGGACCGATTGGCCCAACGCTACAATAAAAAACACGTGATAATGCGATCTATCTTCGACAGTTTCCTTACTCTTCCTACTGTTTCTTCCATTAGCGGGTTAAGAGCATTGGATTGCGAGAGTCAAGATCCGTGGTTAAATCATATTCTGTTGGCGAACTTTGATGACGACACTCGACAGGCATGGGCAGAACGAGTGAAGGCTGAGTCCCTGACTGCAACAATTAACCAGTTCATCCGATTCTTACTCTGTCGAGGAGATACACTGGAGGCTAGCCAACATTTCGGATGGGCCACAACCGGCGCTCAGCAACCACCCATCATGTCAGTACAGAGCAGTACGGATCAAGCGGACAATGCCCACCGTGTCATCAGCATCACTCCCTCTCAACCTGTGAACAGTTTAAAGCTCTTGATGGTGCTGCGCGTCACGCATTTCTTCGGGCTGAGAAGTTGTGCTTCAATTGTTTGAGCCGTGCGCATGGAGTCGCTCATTGTACGTCTAATTTCACGTGTCGAGTTTGTCTTAGGAAACATCATACCCTGATCCATGGTGTCCAGCAAATGGCTGGCTATGCTTTCAGAGGCAGTGCGGTGCTCAGACCTGCGGAAGAGAACTACCCGGCTGCTGTTAGTCATCATGCTCAATTCAATAGTCCCAACAGTGGTGTTTCTCACCACCCTCTGGAAAATGCTCCGCTCCTACGAGCGTACCTACGTACGCAAACCCTTTTGCCAGCCATCCTCGCATCAGTGGTCGACGCCTGGGGCAATACCTTCACTTGCCGAGCGCTCCTCGACACTGGATCGACAGTATCATTGGCGACGGAATCATTTGTCCAGAGGATTAGCATGCGACGGACGCATGCAACAATTTCGGTCCTTGGTCTCGCAGCAAATAGGCCTGGCGTGACTCGAAGACGCGTAACGTTTCGACTCTGTTCTCTGACTCTGAGGACAGCGCTGTGGTCGAGACTTACATCCTAGGTTCTCTCGGACACGAGATCCTCCCGATGGATGCAGATCTTAAAATTACCCTTAGCTGACCCATCGATTAGCACAGTTGGTGCCATCGACGTTATTTTCGGAACAGACCAACTGTGGAAGTTTTGTACCGGAGAAAAGAAAACATTTGGTAATCATTTTCCTATCGCATTAAATACTATTTTTGGATGGACCGTTGCAGGGTCCATTGCAAGTTCTTATGACAGCGTGCCACCAGCGGTGACGTATCATGCTTGTCTGGATCTGGATGCGCTTGTCCGATCGTTTATGGAGATGGACAGCGTTCAAGTTAAGTTACCGATGTTGGACTTCGTCGATCCATCCGAACAGCACTTCGCAACCACCCATACCCGGTTACCAAATGGAACCTATGTTGTGGAATACCCGTTTAAAGATGAGAGCCCACCAATTGGAGATACCCTGGTTCAAGCTATTGGTCGCCTCAATTCACTGGAGCGAAGGTTTCGTCGATTCCCAAAGCTTAAAGAGGCCTACGTAGCCTTTCTGGACGAGTACTTGCACAGCGGTCATATGGAATTACTTAGCTCGCAGCAGGTCGAGGAAGGACTCGACAACTGTTTCTACTTGCAACATCACGCCGTGATGAAACCGGAAAGCACCAGCACCAAATGTCGGGTGGTGTTCTCAGGATCTGGAAGGGACAGTCATGGAGTTTCATTGAATGAGCGTCTTCAAATTGGACCGTCTATCCAAAGAGATTTATTGGGAGTATGCTCAAAGCCGCAAAGGGATCTTATTTGTTTCTAGGCTTGCCCCTGAAGTCACATCTGATGATGTTATAGCCTATATTCGGTCTGTGGTTAAAGACCCGAATGTTGCAGTGGAAAAGTTTAAATTTTCGTATGCCCGTGACAGCCCAACAGTTTTGACATAAACGTTTTTGGCCGGAGCACATTATAGTTAAGGAATATACTGTGAAAAAGAAAAATCGGCCACCGATTCGCCTGCCAAGTTCTGCTCAAGCTACTAATACGGTTTCGGGCACACCAGCATCTGCTGCTGTGTCAAAAAACTAGATTCGTCCCTCAATCTGGGTTACCAGAATGTGAGAGGACTGAAATCAAAACTTACTAATCTCTATGTAGATAGCCTTTCTTTTACGAATAACATTTTAGCTTTTACGGAGACGTGGCAAAAACCTGACATTGCTGATGCATCTGTTTTTGCTTCAAAATTTTCTGTATTCAGATGTGATCGAACTCCTCGCGTGGGTGGAGAAGTTTTGATTGCTGTTGATGCTGCTTTACCATCTGAACAGATTCAGCCTTCTTATAATCAGGAGATTGAGTTTGTCAGTGTTAAGGTAGATTATCATTCTTTTTCCGCCTACATCACTTGTTCTTATATTCCACCGCAGTCTGACATAGTGGCTTATTTAAATCATTTAGAGGCAATTCGATCTGTCTCTGCTTTAACTTCTAATCGTGATATTCTCATTGTTCTAGGTGATTTTAATGTACCTTCCATAGCATGGTCCCTTGCGGATGAGTCTACTATACTGTTGCCTTCCACGTCACATGACTTTGTTGACGGCCTTCTTGAGATGTCTCTTTCTCAAATCAATTCAGTGCGTAATATAAATGGAAGATCATTAGATCTGATATTTGTACTTGATCCTTCCAATTGTGCTGTTTCCAGGATTGAACCTTTTGTTATTCCGGAAGATAAATTTCATCCTACTGTAAATTTAACAATTGATCTACCTTTTCTTCCACCACTACTTTGTGCTAATACGATACCTCGAACCCGATGCTTTCGTAAAACAGATTTTTCTAATCTTAATGATTTCATTCTTGCTACATTCTTTTCAGGGGCAAGCCTAGAAACAAATACATGTTTCTTTGGTGGAACACCATTTAGATCCCTTGGCGGCTGTGCTACAACAGCAGCTGCAACATTGGGAGTTGCAACTGCTGACGCAGCAAAGCCACTAACAGGGCCTCCTATGATGAAACTATCGGCAATTTCCATTCGATTGGAATTTGCCGGACAAATCGGATACTACGCCTACTATCGCATTAGATGCGAGGTTACTACCAGGCGATATGGAAGTAACCTCAATGCCCGGAATTACCGGGCTTTTAAACGATATTAGGCGCTGAGTGTTGGGTGAAGATGTGAGTTGTGACCCGCCAGGGACGAGAAGAGACGCCGGCGGAGCATGAGATGCACTTCGAGGAGTTTTTTTCCGTTTAGGCGACTCATTTAATAGCTTTAGGCTACTAAACTGAGCCTCCAACGACATAAGCTCCGCTTGGAGTTTATTAAAACCAACCCTCAGAGTTGTAAAACCATCTCTAGTCCGCTTCATAAAAGTCCGCATCTCATTCTCGATACCGCGGCAAGAATCACATCCATACTTCAAGCCTCCACCGATTTTAATAGTGTCTTGAATCTTCGGTGTGAGACCCGCACACTTCACATGTACGGGATTCTCACACAACCAACAGAAGATATAATCATGACGGTCTTTAGCCTCGGTGGAAACTTTGCAGTTTCTTTTAGAGCAGACGGATATTATTATTTTTTTTTAAATAAAAAGCACGAAAGCACGTATCACTCAGACGCGAGAAAGGAATAGACGAGAGCGCGAACAATAAGTAATAGGAGAGAGCGGGAGAGCGCGTCAAATTGAAAGCATGCAACAACAATATGTACGCGTAGGCGCGAGAGTAAGTTATAGCGGGAAGATGTTAAAACGCAAGAGCAAAAGAATTAACAAAAACAACAACACCGCCAAGGGAGATTTCGTTGTATGTAAATAAACGTTTTGTTAAAATTTGATTTTGCGTTTGCACAAGTAAACAACCAAAAAAAACCAAAACGCGAAATGAAAATAACACATCGCAAATTATTTCAACTATGACGAATTGAATATTAAAAAATTTAAGAATTTTATATAGCGAGGAAAAAAAATATAAGTTTATAAGCGTAAAAAAAACACGTCTGTCTTCGTCAACGAGTGAAATACGAAAATTTCAGATGCCATCATTCAGTAAAGCAATCAGCTGCTCCTTCAATATCATGAGTTCTTCAACCGTATCACAGCCCGTAGGAATGTCGTCCACACAGGCATCCCTGGCTAGAGATATGCTTGTTGAGAGTCGATGGTTTGAGAAAACGTCCTGCCAGGAATGGTGATGGTGCCAGTCCGATTTTCCTGAACATCTTCTCGATGTCCGAAGCGAAAACATAACGATGCTGTCTGAATCGAAGGCTGACTCCTAATAAGTCTCGTTGTTTAGACGGTCCAATCTGAAGACGCTCATTCAATGAAACTCCACGGCTATTCTTTCCAGATCCATCAGCATTTTTGGTGATACTATTAGGTTTCATAACAGCATGATGTGGCAAGTGTCGAGTCGTGCACACAGCAAGTAGAGCTTTGAGCTAAGTAATTCTATAGCACTCGTAGGCAGGCAAACAGGAGATACAGGCATGTGTGTCGGCTTTAGACAACTGAATGAGTAGACCATACTAGTCACATACCCCTCCCACGGATTGTGTTGTTGGCCCCGATGTGGAACCCCATGCCTTTGCCTAGTTGGACAACATAATTGTCATCGGGAACACCCTAGATGAACACATGACTAACATACGTGAGGTATTTCGACGTCTACGAGACGCCAATCTAAGGATCAATCAGGCAAAGTGTCGACTCTTCAACGAAGATATGTCGTCTGTGGACAAGGTATACAGTTGCTGTAACTAACGTCCACTAACTAAGAATCTTTCTTGGATTAGCTTCTTGGTACCGCATGTTTGTTTGTGATTTTCCAGCATTTTAAAACCCATAACTTGGCTACTAAAGAAGAACGTCAAGTGCAACTGAGGCAAAAAGCAACGGAAGCTTTTGTGGAGCTCAAGAACAGACTGACATCTGCTTACACACTGAGACAAGTATCTATGGTTTAGAAGCAGTGTTGACTCAATACCTATAAGGCTCTGAAAGAGAAGGTTAGGCCCACTAGAAGTCAATAATTCAGCCTGAGGAAGATAATCCTATCCAGTCGAAACCATGCGTAACCAGAGCCGTAGCCGAGAGAGTGCCACAACCCAACAACGCCAGATCACGGAAAACAACTATCCGTGTGGCCCAACGATTATACTGGATAGGATTTTTCCGAGAAGCCAAACATGTTCGCAGCTATCTGCTTTTTATCGAAATATGAAGCAAATCTTCCGTATCCGTATCACTTAAAAAAGTCGAATTTTTATTATATAATTATAATATTTATACCATGCATCCATAGGACGAAATGACAAATGTGAGGTGCATAAAGGTCAAACATTTATGCACCCCACAACATGCTGTATACATCAGCCAGGTCAGAACAGCAACAAACGTTGCTAGCAACAAACACAGCCAGCAACACAAGAAGCTAGCAACATGTATATACAAAGCCAAGGGCTGGTTTGCCGTCGGCAAAACAAAACTCGCGCAGGCCGTTTTGCCGTCGGCAAAACAACAGCAAAAGAAAATATAACAAACAACGGCAACAAATATACAAAGCTAGCAACATGTATATACAAAGCCAAGGGCTGTTTTATGATGCTGCGTCGGCATCAAGGAGCCGGCAAAATAAGTCAATCGAAAGGAGCCAACCACAGCAAGAGAAGAACAACAGCGAAGACCCAAGCAAGGCAGCACCAAGGACACAAGGATCACGAAGGACCTCCAACCAATCGCCAAGGACCCCTGCAGAATCTCGAAAACATCAATAAAAACCAAAACTAAGAAGGTCTGTGCCGAAATTATATCCAAAAGCGTTATTATTTATCGGGACACAAAATAAATTTTGTTGTGCCGAACCTAGCCCTGAAAAGTCTCATCAACGACTCTAAGGACGAAAAAGGATCGTTACAACTGGCGCCCAACGTGCTATACTGATAAAATAAATAACGTAAGCAATCAAAAAGGATAAGAAAGCGGCAAAATGACCAAATCATGGGTGTACCATATGAAGAAGGAGGATCTGGTGAAACATGGCAGAGAATTCGGGATGAACATGACAGGAACGGTGGAGGACATGAGGAAGCAATTCGGAGAATGGATCTTCAAGCATGAAGAGGATGAAACAAGGAGGAAACAAATAGATGAGCTGGCGATAAAATTCTCAAAATCACAAAGGGAAACAGGACCCCAAAGGGGAATAGACATCGCAACGCTGGCCATCCCAACTTTCAAAACGTCCAGGTGGGCCAGCGATAACGCACTAGACGACAACGAAAAACAACTCCTAAGGACCACAATCGATGAAAGGAAGAAAAGAGTGGAAGAAGAGGTGGTATATGAGAAAAGAAATAAACCTCATCAATCTAGCGAGTATGCCAAGGTGGCCAAACAAGTCAGAGAATGGACGTTTAGATTCGATGGCAACGACAAAGCTCTAGAATTCATCGAACAAGTAGAATGGTCAGCAGATATGTATGGCATCGAGATCGACATGATACCACGGGCAATGCCGGAACTGTTAAAGGACAAGGCCTTAAAATGGTACATTGCCAACAACAAACAGTGGAGGACCTGGGAGGAGTTCCCGGAAAGCTTCAGGAAGTATTTCTTACCAAAAGGATACTTCAAAAACCTGGCCGACAAAATAAAGCCCAGAAAGCAAGGTAGAAGAGAATCGTTCAAAGATTTCATGATCGAGATGCAGACACTGATGCGACCACTCAAGATCCCAGACTTCGAACAACTGGAAGTGATAATGGAAAACTGTACACCAGACCTGCGTATATACATCAGGCCGCAAAGCATCAGGACAATGGAAGATTTAATGCAACTGGCGGAAGAATATGAAATTCTCGAACGAGAAAGAGCAGAGTTTATAAGAGAAGACAACAGGATACAGGATAGCAGTCCGTCAACGGTATTACCCAAAGAACCCAAAAATGCAAGGAGAGATCGATGATAAAGTAAATGAGCTGCTAAGAATGATATATATAGAACATTCAAAAAGTCCATACAGTTCCCCGATAGTAATGGTTCGAAAGAAACAAACAGGAAAATGGAGATTGTGCGTCGACTTTAGACAAATCAATGCAAAGTCAATTAAGGACGCGTACCCAATGCCTCGGATCGACTACATCCTAAACCAGCTAAAAGAGGCAAAATTTATTAGCAGTCTAGATCTGAAGGACGGATATTGGCAAATCCCTCTGGAAGAGGATAGCAGACCAATGTCCGCGTTCACAGTACCAGGGAGAGGACTATTCCAATGGAAGGTAATGCCATTCGGATTACACTCAGCGTCAGAAACTTTCCAAAGGGCGCTTGATCAAGTTATAGGCCCGGAGATGATGCCACACGCATTCGCATACCAGGACGACATCATAGTGGTGAGCAAGACAAGAGAAGACCACATCCGGCATCTCAAAGAAGTTTTCCGAAGATTAAAAACGGCAAACCTCAGAATCAACGCGGAAAAATGCCAATTCTTCAGAAAGGAGCTACAATTTCTAGGCCATCTAGTCACAGAACAAGGAATCGGAACGGACCCAGAAAAAGTGGCAGCGATTGCAGAAATAAAGCCCCCGAGATGCGTGAAAGAATTAAGGCAGTATTTGGGGGTAGCATCGTGGTACAGAAGATTTGTGCCAGGGTTTGCAACAATGGTGCAACCGTTACACTCACTGCTCAAGAAGAAAACAAGATGGCACTGGAGTGAAGAACACCAATCTGCATTTGAAGAAGTTAAAAAGAAATTGGTGGCCGACCCAATACTAGCATGCCCAGATTTTGAAAGGATGTTCATCCTTCAAACAGACGCCAGCAACTATGGGCTGGGGGCGATTTTGACTCAGAACACGGATGAAGGCGAACGAGTCATATCGTACGCCAGCAGATCCTTGAACCCAGCCGAAAAAAACTACTCAGCCACAGAAAAGGAGTGTCTGGCGATCGTATGGGCAATCCGAAAGTTCAAGCCATATGTGGAAGGATACCATTTCAAGGTCGTGACAGACCATATGGCGTTAAAATGGCTAAACAGCATCGAAAGCCCAACCGGACGCATAGCAAGATGGGCTCTGGAACTACAGCAGTATGACTTCGAAATCACATATAGGAAAGGCCAATTAAATGTAGTGGCGGACGCGCTTTCAAGGCAACCGCTCGAAACATGTAAAAGGCTAATTGAAGATAAAGCAGAAATAGGGCGGGCCAACAAAGAATGCGGATGGATTCAGGACATGAAAATGAAAATGGAGAAGGACGCACAGAAGTACCCAGACTACGTGTGGGAAAACGATCAGCTATACAGAAATATACCCCACAGAGCGGGAGATGAAGATGTAACGTCATGGAAAATGTGCGTGCCTAAAGCACTACGCCCGAAAATCATAAAAGAAAACCACTCGACGCCCACAGCAGGACACACAGGCAGTAGAAGGACGATAGATTTTTCTAATCTTAATGATTTCATTCTTGCTACAGATTGGTCTTATCTGTACAATTGTATAGACATGGACTCAGCTATTTCTTTCTTTTATAGTACACTTGATTCACTTTTCGAAAATTGTGTTCCTCTCAAGAGACAAGTGATTTCTAATAGACCTCCTTGGTTCTCTCGGGAGTTATCCAACTTGAAAAATGTGAAGTCACGATGCTATAAAAAGTTTAAAAAAACTCGCCGTTCGTCTGATTTCATTCTGTATTCTGTTGCTCGCTCGAGATTTATGGTCCTTAATATGCAATGCTATAAGGATTATCTACGGCGCTGCAAATGTCAGTTTTCTCGCGATCCTAAGCAATTTTATAACTTTGTCAATACTAAACGTAAGACATCAGTGCATCCGTCTTCCTTGTCGGTTGAAAATAATAAAGCTAACACTGATCAGGCAACTGCCGATATGTTTGCTGATTTTTTCAAGACTACCTACTCCTCAGCGGAATATCATTCAAGACTTCCGTATCCTTATCAGTTAAAAAAGTCGAACTGCATTTTTAATCCAGTGATTGATGAAAGTTCGCTTCTCAGCGTGCTTAATTTAGTGAAACCTGTGTATTCACCAGGACTTGACGGTATACCTGGTTGCGTACTCAGGTTTTGTGCAAATGCTTTATGTAAGCCAATTTTGAAGTTATTTTTGTTGTCTGTTGAATCGTCCTCCTTCCCATCTATTTGGAAGGAATCATATATTATTCCTCTCCATAAAAATGGTAAAAAGTCCGAAGCTTCAAACTATAGGGGTATTTCCAAATTGTCTGCTATTCCTAAAGCTTTTGAAAAGATAATTACTTCTCAATTGCAACACTTCTGTAGGTCTATTATTTCGACATCCCAGCATGGGTTTGTGAAACGTAGATCCACTACCACTAACCTTTTAGAATTCACTTCTTTAACAATCGACGGATTCAGAAATGCAAAACAAACTGATGTCATATATACTGATTTCAGTAAGGCTTTTGATTCTGTTAATCATACGCTTTTGCTTATTAAGTTAAGTGACATTAGCTTTCCGCCAATTTTTCTTTGTTGGATTCGCGAGTATCTAACAAACAGAACGCAGAAGGTACTTTTCAAGTCTTCCTTTTCCAGTTCCATTCATGTGACGTCTGGGGTGCCGCAAGGTAGTCATCTGGGCCCTCTGCTTTTTACACTCTTTATTAATGATCTTCCCTCAGTTATGATACATTCGCGTGTGCTTATGTATGCTGATGACGTTAAACTTTGTTTTAGTTATAAAGATATGATTTCGCCTGCTTGCTTACAAGCCGATCTTAACAGTTTCGAGTCTTGGTGCCGGCTCAACTTGTTAAACCTCAATACTACTAAGTGTAAAGTAATGACTTTTCATAGAACTTCTCCTCAACTGGTAACCTATTTTCTTAATCATAGTCCATTGGAACGTCTAACTGAGATGAACGATTTAGGTGTGCTTATGGACAGCAAACTAACTTTTAATACCCACATTTCCAACATGGTCGGTAAAGCAATGGGTGTTCTTGGTTTTATAAAGCGGTGGTCGAAGGAATTCACCGACCCATACATAACCAAGATTCTCTTCACACCACTTGTACGGCCTATTCTAGAGTACGGTTCTTGTGTATGGTCGCCTCAGTATGAGTCGCACCAAACTAGAATAGAATCTGTACAGAAACAATTTCTGCTTTTCGCTCTTCGTGGCTTAAACTGGAATCGCAATGCCAATTTGCCTTCGTACTCCAGTAGACTTCTTTTGATTAACCTTCCTTCTCTCATTAACCGTAGAATTATGCTTGGTGTAATCTTTATGCACAAACTTTTGAATGGTGATATAGATTCGCCTGAGTTATTATCTCAGGTTTATCTATCTGTTCCATGTAGACCTACCAGAAACTTTATTCCTTTATCTTTGACTCGCTGTACTACTAACTATGCTTTGCATGAACCCTTTCGTGTCCTTTGTGCTGACTACAATCGGTTGTACCGAGCGATCAGCACAGAGTCCTCTCTTCCTCTACTAAAAACGTCTATTTTATGTTACTTAGCTCGTAATTAGCCTTAGTTATTCGATTTTATGTTTCTTGTCTTCGTCCACGCGATAACGTGTCGTACGTTATGCGACTGCGCCCCTGCGCACTGCCCCCTGCGGTCGGTTGGGCGGGAGGTAGGCGGAACGCCTGGGACTCGCGCAAAAAAAAAAAAAAAAAAAAAACAAATACAAGCAGATCGCAGTCAACAGGATTCACACCAGCGTTCCTAGTACAAGGAAGGGAACCAAGACTGCCCGGCACGATCTACGACAAAATAACGAAAGGATCGGGGGTCGAAACATTAACGCCAAAACAGCGGGAAAACCAGTTAAAAGAGCTGTTCGAAATCGTAAGACGAAACATGGAAACAGCGGCACAGGACCAAGCACGTCACTACAATATGAGACGAAGAGAATGGAGGCCAAAACTGGGAGATACAGTATGGGTCAAGGAACACTACCTATCGAAAGCGGCAGAAGGGTTTGCGGCCAAACTGGCACCAAAATATGGGGGACCATATAAAGTGGTCGGGTTCCCATCGCCTGTGATATGCAAAGTCCAACACCAGCAAGACGAGCGCACAAGGAAAGCCCACCTCAGTGAAATAAAACCACAGATGCAGGAAACAACATCAGGAACATAAGAAATGGAAGGGATGAATCCAGACCCAAGCGCACAAAAAATCACCAGACTAGACCGGCCGGCTAAGAAGGGATTAATGCACGCAAGGAGACGGAGCCATCATCGGACATGATTTATTTAACTGAGAAAATGCATCGGTCACATCAAAACAGCAATTATAATACCACAAAAGGTTGGAAAACAAAAATCAACATGAAAAGTGTCGAAAACAAAAATAAAAATGTGGAAAATAAAAACATGTAAAAATGTCGAAAACAAAAACCAAAATAAATTCACCAACAACGGAAAATAATCAAAGAAAAAAAATATAATTAATAAATTTTGAAAATAAAAATAATTAAATCAAATAATCAATCAATAAATTCACCAACAACGGAAAATAATCAAAAAAAAAAAAAGAAATATATAATTAATAAATTTTGAAAATAAAAATAATTAAATCAACGACAGAAGACAACAGGTAAAAATGTCGACAACAAAAACCAAAATAAATTCACCAACAACTGAAAAATAATCAAAAAAAATAAATATAATAAATTTCGACAATAAAAATAATTAAATCAACAACATGAAAAAATGGTAAAAACGAAAATCAAAATAATTGCATCAGCAAATTTTTTCAAATTAATTATTATTCGAGTCAAACTCAATTTACCGTCGGCAAAACACAAATAGAAAACAAAGTAAAATTCGAACCCAACGGCCATTTCACGGAAGAGGGAAATTAAATTCCCATTGGTCGACTGAAGTTACGATATTCACAAAATGGGAGAGCGGCGGAATTTACGATATTCAAAAGGGAGAACAGCAGACGATCACCAACACATACAAACGCGCGAGAGCAGAACCAACGCACACACGCGCAACAAAACCGAGAGAGCAAAAAGGGAAATTCTCTCACATGATAAAAAGGGAAATTTACTCACGCATACATGCAAGAGCGCCAACGAGATAAATGGCGGCATATACTTACACAGGCAAAATACAAAGGAAAATAAACATATAAAGAAATTAATGGGCAACATATAATAAATTAACATGTAATACAAAAGCAAACATATATACATGGATAAGAAGGAAACATTAAGAAGATATGCAAGACAGAATGAAGAGAGACCCCGCAAGACGCGGCTCACGCATACAAACAAAGAAACGAACAAACAAATGAGCGAGCCGACACGAAGAGAATGGGCCCCGAAATACGGCATCAAGCAGCGCAGCGTGCAATGCGAGGTTACATGGTAACTCGCAAACAGAAAATGGAATCATTCAAAAATTTTCTGCACAGCAGCAACACCCAATTTTTATTATATCTCTAACAATGAACATGCAACATACAACTAACAAGCAAAATGGCCAAACGACGAATGGCGGAAGGGGAGGTGAGGCACCACGGGCCCAAGAGGAGGGGATGAGGGGGCGTGGTGGCCCACGACAAGAAGAAGAAGAGGAGGCGATGCAGTTGCTGGCATCGCCGTATGTGTCCGATGAGGAGTCCGGTGACGAGGGACCGATGGTGATGGGACCGGTCATCGTCATCTCATCGGATGACGAGGAGGGGGAGACGGACGAGGAGTCAGGCATAGCCTCGGAAGGAGAGGACTATGGGGGGGAAGAAGAGGATGAAGACCAGGAGATAGAGGAAGAAGAATTTGGGATGGAGGAAGAGGAAGAGGAGGTGGAAGTGGTGGTGGTGGACGACGGGGGAGACTCCGACGCCACCGAAGTAGCACCCCCACCCCCAAGATGGAATCCGGTGAGACCGCCGACGCCACACCGGAGGATGTCGAGCGGGTCGGTAGACACGCAATGGATGCGGGACCATTGCGGGTCGGAGGCGGAGCAAGAACCAGCGGCAGATGAAGAAAGGGCACCATCACCGGACCAGCAAGGTGGCCCGGCACCCCCACCCCCGTTCACCCCTGGCCCACCCCGAAGGGACCAGTGGGTGGAGTCTGTGCGGGTGGGGATTTTCTGGGTACACCGGGCCACCACGGTGTACCAATGGGCAGTACCCGACGCCCAACCACATTCCCAGCAACAACAACCACCCCAACAACAACACCAACCACATTCCCAGCAACAGCAACCACCCCAGCAACAACACCAACCACAACTCCAGCAACAACAACCACCCCAGCAACAGCAATCACCCCAGCAACAACACCAGCCACAACTCGAGCAGCCGCAACAGCCACAGCTCCAGCAACAGCGAGCCCAAGAGCCACGGGACCCGCGGCTAAGGACAAATGGTCCGAGTCCCTGGGTCTGGCCGCGCCCAATGCTGCAACGGCAAGGCTCGATGCCGGAGCAACAAGCGGACAGACCCAGGCCGACGTTAGGTCGACAGAGATCATGCCCGGTGCCAGTGGGGCATGATAGGTGCGTCGAAGTGGAGGCCGAGGAGTGGCCGGTGAACATATTTGAGGCAGTGGAGGAGATGGTACAACAAGGGGGAACGAGAAGGGTGAGGGTGGTGTGGGCAGGAAGACGAGGTATAGAGTGAGGGTGGCACGGGGTAACGCTAGGGTATTCAGGGAAAGGGTCTAGACAGTAAGAAGTAGGGTAAGAATGTAGAAAATAAGAAACAATAATGAAGTTTAGGGTAAGAAACAATAATGAAGTTTAGGTTAAGAGACAAACCATGAAATTTAGGATAAGACATGAATGACTAGGTTAAGAGAAGAAGCGGAACGAGCCATGCATCGGGCAATATATCCGATGCAGAAATGAAAAGATGCTCTAATCCGCCATCAGAATCGAAAAGACACTCAGCTATCGCCAATATAAGATGTCAAAATGGCCACAAAAAGATGCGAACTGAGTCACAAAAAAAAAAAACAAAACACAAGGCACAGACCAAACAGAAAAAAAAAAACAACTCAAGGAACAAGGGACAGGGGAGGGTACCTCCCTCCGGAAGAAAGGGGGGAGTGTGAGGTGCATAAAGGTCAAACAATTATGCACCCCACAACACGCTGTATACATCAGCCAGGTCAGAACAGCAACAAACGTTGCTAGCAACAAACACAGCCAGCAACACAAGAAGCTAGCAACATGTATATACAAAGCCAAGGGCTAGTTTGCCGTCGGCAAAACAAAACTCGCGCAGGCCGTTTTGCCGTCGGCAAAACAACAGCAAAAGAAAATATAACAAACAACGGCAACAAATATACAAAGCTAGCAACATGTATATACAAAGCCAAGTGCTGTTTTGCCGTCGGCAAAACAACGGCAACGGAAGAAGAAAGAAATAATGCACAAAGAACAACAACAACAAATACATGAAAGTAGTATATATTATTATATATAAAATATATAATAACAAATACCTTAATGCAACACAGTAACACAACAACAACAAATACAATATATTATTATGTATGATTATATGTAAAATATATAATAATACATTAAATGCAACAACAATAACAAATATATAAAACAGCAAATACATTAAATACCACAGCAATAACAAAGATATAAAACGAAACACAAAAACAGCAACAACAAGTGAAACAAGTCCAGCAGCGGAATAAATGTAAGCAATAACGCAAAACGCAAGAACAGCTGAGCATAAACAAATGTGAAGAGCTGCAACAAAAACAAAGGCAGCTGGACATGAGCGAAAATGCAAAGCGCCGGCTGTTGCTGAGCCCCAAGCATTTAACAGAAGCCCAAAGCAAACGAACGCAAACGGAAAGCAAAGGGCGATGTCACCAGATGAGAGAGCGAGAGCGGCCATGTATGAATTGTTAGAGAAATTAGATGAAATCAATGTAATAGAATTAAGAAAAAATATTCGGAGACCCATAAGGGCACAAAAGGGGTCATAGGCGAGGTTGGAGGTCGTGATGAATAGAAGGCGAGAAAAGGATCGGAAACGGCACCAGCGCAAACACAAGGAGCGCGAGGGAGACGGAGATAGGCAAAGGAATGGGCATGCAGCGTTAAAGAAAGTGGCCGCATGCAAAAGGAAAAGGGATAAGCGGTACTTTCACCACGCATAGCAACAGCGAAAGTGCGTGGGTGAAAGTAGAGCCAATGGAAATGTACTGGCTGTATAGCAGTACTGCGACATATGCATCCAGAGGCCAGGAGGCCTATATAAGGCACGCGTCGACACAAGGACCATCATCAAGCGTCAAGCAGCGAAGCAAAGTGGACATCTCAAGACCTCTGGTAGTAATCTTGAGAGTTCAAAAGGCGAGGAGAAGGAAGTGAAGTGTTCAAGACCTCCAGTAGTAATCTTAAAGCATCAAATCGAAGTACTCAAAGGACCAAGTCTGGGTTCAAGCGAGTGTCCTGAGAATAACACAGGGAACAAAGAATAGGGACGATTCGGGGAAATATCCTAGAATCAAGCTGCAGGGAGCAAGAACTAGGAAAGGAAAGATCCTGGAGGAATATTTTGGACTCAGGAAGTATCCTTGAACCAAAATAAGGACCTCAGGAAATATCCTTGAGAGGGAAAAGTTCAGGAAATATCCTTGAACAGGGTTTTAAACAAATAGGAAATATCCTGGAGGAATATTTTGGACTCAGGAAGTATCCTTGAACCAAAATAAGGACCTCAGGAAATATCCTTGAGAGGGAAAAGTTCAGGAAATATCCTTGAACAGGGTTTTAGGCAAACAGGAAATATCCTGGAGGAATATTTGGACTCAGGAAGTATCCTTGAACCAAAATAAGGACCTCAGGAAATATCCTTGAGAGGGAAAAGTTCAGGAAATATCCTTGAACAGGGTTTTAAACAAACAGGAAATATCCTGGAGGAATATTTTGGACTCAGGAAGTATCCTTGAACCAAAATAAGGACCTCAGGAAATATCCTTGAGGGGGAAAAGTTCAGGAAGTATCCTTGAACCGGGTTTTAACAAACAGGAAATATCCTGGAGGAATATTTTGGACTCAGGAAGTATCCTCGAACCAAAATAAGGACCTCAAGAGATATCCTTGAGGGGGAGGAGTTCAGGAAATATCCTTGAACGCAGAGATTGGGGTAGAAGTAGAAGTCAGGAGAGCGTAGGAGGGTAGGAGAACTCAAGAGACGAAGTTGAACCCAGATCAAGGATCTGAGTCATCTGCGTCGGCATCAAGGAGCCGGCAAAAACAAGTCAAGCGAAAGGAGCCAACCACAAAAAGCAAGGAAAAACAGCGAAGACCCGAGCAAAGCAGCACCAAGGACACAAGGATCACGAAGGACCTCCAACCAATCGCCAAGGACCCCTGCAGAATCCCGAAAACATCAATAAAAACCAAAACTAAGAAGGTCTGTGCCGAAATTATATCCAAAAGCGTTATTATTTATCGGGGCACAAAATAAATTTTGTTGTGCCGAACCTAGCCCTGAAAAGTCTCATCAACGACTCTAAAGACGAAAAAGGATCGTTACACAAATTAAAGTCGATAAAATGTATGTAACAGGCAGATGGAAGAATTTTCGACCCATTGAAGTAAATATATTCTGGATCAGCATCCGTCCGTTAGAGTGCACCGATCTCATACACTATAAATGATAGATCTACCAATCAAGTTAATTTTGCAAAAAGGGTATATTAATTTTGGTCAGAAGTGTGCAACGCATAGAAGGAGGCATCTCCGACCATATATATTCTTGATCATGACAAGACAAGTTCAAATCCGTTAGTCCGTCTGTCTGTCCGTCCGTCTGTCCATCTGTCCGTCTGTCTGGATCAACAGCTTCTCCTCCTAGACCGCTATAGCTACAGAACTGCAATTTTGCACGAGGTCTTGTATATACTGCAGGCATTGTATATCTCGGATTCATCCGGATCGGAAGACTATGTCATATAGCTCCCCATAGGAACCATCGGTCAAAAAATAAGTTTTAGATCAATAACTTCGTTCTTTTTTAACCGAATATCATAAGAGTTAACATTTGGTAGTTTACTATACGTCCAAACGCTCGTGATTAAGATCAGACTACTATATTATATATGTAGCTCCCATAGAAACAATCGGACCTAAAAACGTTTTGCTTCCGTTTTTTGCGATCATCAGCAAATTTGGTAAATAAGATTTGCACATTTTTACACAAAGGTATTTACATTTAAAAAATGTTCTTTAGGGATTTGGTAATACAAGAACTTGCAAGGGTATACAAACTTCGGCATGGTCGAAGTTAGCCCAGGCTTCTGGTATAACTTTTTATACCCTTGCAGAGGGTATTATAAAAAGTTAGGTCGAAGTTAGCCCGGCCTTCTGGTATAACTTTTACCCTTGCAGAGGGTATTATAAAAATGATCAGATGTTTGTAACGCAGAGGAGAAATCGTTTCCGACCCCATAAAGTATTTATATTCTTGATCAGCAAGAGAAGACGAGTTGATATGGTTCTCTGGTTTTTTTGCAACACCTTTTTCCGCCCCCGGAATTTAATAGACAAAATTTTCTTGGTCAATTTTATTGTATCGCAATTTAACATGGCCCACTTATACACATAAATGTAGAATTGTTTTCAACTCAATGCGGTGCAAGGTCGCATTTTTCCGGTGGGGCATCAAACTGGCAGGTAGAAAGGGTCAATAGAAGCACTGGCCTTATGATTGAAATGTTGACTGACCCGGACAAAGTACTGTATTGCGACACAATTTTAGAAACTGTCGAATATACACTTAACATAGGTATCTAGGTATTTAGTCACTTACACATGCCTATGTACAGTGGTGGTTAAATTATTTTGCACATAATTTTTTTCGTTATTCAATTCAGATTTTCTCGAGCGTTAAACAGTTTTATTATCGATCGAACTACTATATCATATAGCTCCCATAGGACCAAACGGCTGTAAGCTAAAAGACCCAAATCTATGAGCAAAAATCGCAACTTCAGTTGGCTCCAAAACTCAATTTGGGGACAAATTAAAAATTTCTGGAATGCAATTATTATTAGTTTTACTAGATCTTTATCTTCTTCTGAGGGTCCAAAGGTGTATCGTATTAACGATTCTGGAAGAGTGTGCCAAATATTTGTCCAGACAAAAGGGGGGTTTTTCCAATCAAATGCACCTGGGGAAAAAACATTCATGTATATACAATGTATATTATACATAGGTGTAATTACGCACTTAAGTACCACAAGCATACATTTAAATTACCATAAGCTAGCATAAGATGATGAAACAAATCAGCCCATAACCGTCACCGATCAGAGCAGAGGTGTGCTTACACTTGGTAAATAACACATAATAAGTTAAATTTCTGCTAAATTTGATCAAAATCAGATAGCTATAATATGATATTGCTGTCATACAAACAAATGATAAAATTGCATGCTGCATACCGACATACCTATTTGTATACGTGTCGTGTTATAGTGTGTAGATAGGAGTTTTTACACAAACGTTTTTACAACTAGACTATTGAGGGATCAAGTAATACAAAAAATTGCAAGGGTCTACAAACTTCTGCATGGCTGAAGTTAGCCCGGCCTTCTGGTTTGCTTCAACCTATAATATTTATCATCATCATCAATCGATAACAACTATAAACACCCAACCAATTAAACGCAGATATCTTATTTAGTCGTTACAAAGTAACTTTTCTCCTAGAAAAAATCGTTTCACTCGTTGACGAAGACGGACGTGTTTTTTTTATTTTTTTTCTCGCGACAAAAAATTCCTAAATTTCTCAATATTCAACTCGGCATAGTTGAAATAATTTCAGATTTTTTTTATTTCCATTTCGCGTTTTGATTTTTGTTGGTTCTTTAGTAGCTTTGCTGTGTCAGCAGTTGCAACTCCCAATGTTGCAGCTGCTATTGTCGCACACCCGCCAAGGGATCTTATTGGTGTTCCACCAAAGAAACATGTATTTGTTTCTAGGCTTGCTCCTGAAGTCACATCTGATGATGTTATAGCCTATATTCGTTCTGTGGTTAAAGACCCGAATATTGCAGTGGAAAAGTTTAAATTTTCGTATGCCCGTGACATTTCGTCATTTAAAATAAGTGTCTCTGCCAACAGTTTTGACACTATATGTCATAAACGTTTTTGGCCGGAGCACACCAGGCCACCAATTCGCCTGCCAAGTGCTGCTCAAGCTACTAATACGGTTTCGGGCACACCAGCATCTGCTGGTGTGTCAAAAAACTAGATTCGTCCCTCCATCTGGGTTACCAAAATGTGAGAGGACTGAAATCAAAACTTACTAATCTCTATGTAGATAGCCTTCCTTTTGGCTAAACCTGACATTGCTGATGCATCTGTTTTTGCTTCAAAATTTTCTGTATTCAGATGTGATCGAACTCCTCGCGTGGGTGGAGGAGTTTTGATCGCTGTTGATGCTGCTTTACCATCTTAACAGATTCAGCCTTCAGGAGATTGAGTTTGTCAGTGTTAACGTAGATTATCATTCTTTTTCCGCCTACATCACTTGTTCTTATATTCCACCGCAGTCTGACATGGTGGCTTATTTAAATCATTAAGAGTCAATTCGACCTGTCTCTGCTTTAACTTCTAATCGTGATATTCTCGTTATTATAGGTGATTTTAATTTATCTTCTATAGCATGGTCCCTTGCGGATGAGTCTACTATACTGTTGCCGTCCACGTCATATGACTTCGTTGACGGCCTTCTTGAGATGTCTCTATCTCAAGTCAATTCAGTGCGTAATATAAATGGAAGATCATTAGATCTGATATTTGTACTTGATCCTTCCAATTGTGCTGTTTCCAGGATTGAACCTTTTTGTTCTTCCGAAAGATAAATTTCATCCTACTTTAAATTTAACAATTGATCTACCTTTTCTTCCACCACTACTTTGTGCTAATATGATACCTCGAACCCGATGCTTTCGTAAAACAGATTTTTCTAATCTTAATGATTTCATTCTTGCTACGGATTGGTCTTACCTGTACAATTGTATAGACATTTCTTTCTTTTATAGTACACGTAATTCACTTTTAGATAATTGTGTTCCTCTCAAGAGACAGGTGATTTCTAATAGACTTCCTTGGTTCTCTCGGGAGTTATGCAACTTGAAAAATGTGAAGTCAAGATGCTATAAGTTTAAAAAAAAATTTGCCGTTCGTCTGATTTCATTCTGTATTCTGTTCCTCGCTCGAGATTTATGGTCCTTAATATGCAATGCTATAAGGATTATCTACGGCGCTGCAAATGTCAGTTTTCTCGTGATCCTAAGCAATTTTATAACTTTGTCAATACTAAACGTAAGACATCATTGCATCCGTCTTCCTTGTCGTTTGAAAATAATAAAGCTAACACTGATCAGGCAATTGCCGATATGTTTGCTGATTTTTTCAAGACTACCTACTCCTCAACGGAATATCATTTAAGTCTTCCGTATCCTTATCAGTTAAAAAAGTCGAACTGCATTTTTAATCCAGTGATTGATGAAAGTTCGCTTCTCAGCTTGCTTAATTTAGTGAAACCTGTGTATTCACCAGGACCTGATGGTATAGGGTATTTCCATATTGTCTGCTATTCCTAAAGCTTTTGAAAAGATAATTACTTCTCAATTGCAACACTTCTGTAGGTCTATTATTTCGACATCCCAGCATGGGTTTGTGAAACGTAGATCCACTACCACTAACCTTTTAGAATTCACTTCTTTAACAATCGATGGATTTCGAAATGCAAAACAAACTGATGTCATATATACTGATTTCAGTAAGGCTTTTGATTCTGTTAATCATACGCTTTTTCTTATTAAGTTGGGCGACATTGGCTTTCCGCCAATTTTTCTCTGTTGGATTCGCGAGTATCTAACAAACAGAACACAGAAGGTACTTTTCAAGTCTTCCTTTTCCAGTTCCATTCATGTGACGTCTGGGGTGCCTCAGGGTAGTCTTCTGGGCCCTCTGCTTTTTACACTCTTTATTAATGATCTTCCCTCAGTTATGATACATTCGCATGTGCTTATGTATGCTGATGACGTTAAGCTTGGTTTTAGTTATAAAGATATGATTTCGCCTGCTTGCTTACAAGCCGATCTTAACTATTTCGAGTCTTGGTGTCGGCTCAACTTGTTAAACCTCAATACTACTAAGTGTAAAGTAATGACTTTTCATAGAACTTCTCCTCAACTGGTAAACTATTTTCTTAATCATAGTCCATTGGAACGTCTAACTGAGATGAACGATTTAGGTGTGCTTATGGACAGCAAACTAACTTTTAATACCCACATTTCCAACATGGGTAAAGCAATGGGTGTTCTTGGTTTTATAAAGCAATGGTCGAAGGAATTCACCGACCCATACATAACCAAGATTCTCTTCACATCACTTGTACGGCCTATTCTAGAGTACGGTTCTTGTGTATGGTCGCCTCAGTATGAGACGCACCAAACTAGAATAGAATCTGTACAGAAACAATTTCTGCTTTTCGCGGCTTAAACTGGAATCGCAATGCCAATTTGCCTTCGTACTCCAGTAGACTTCTTTTGATTAACCTTCCTTCTCTCATTAACCGTAGAATTATGCTTGGTGTAATCTTTATGCACAAGCTTTTGAATGGTGATATAGATTCGCCTGAGTTATTATCTCAGGTTAATCTATCTGTTCCATGTAGACCTACCAGAAACTTTATTCCTTTATCTTTGACTCGCTGTGCTACTAACTCTGCTTTCCCTTTCGTGTTCTTTGTGCTGACTACAATCGGTTGTACCGAGCGATCAGCACAGAGTCCTCTCTTCCTATACTAAAAACGTATATCTTATGTTACTTAGCTCGTAATTAGCCTTAGTTATTCGATTTTATGTTTCTTGTCTTCGTCCACGCGATAACGTGTCGTACGTTATGCGACTGCGCCCCTCGGTCGGTTGGACGGGAGGTGGGCGAAACGCCTGGGACTCGCGCGAAAAAAAAAAAATGTCTTCGATTCAGATAGCATCGTTATGTCTTCGCTTTTGTCATCGAGAAGATGTTTCGGACAATCGACGTCGCCAAACATCACACAAACTTCCAACGTATCATCTGGCGCCGAGCTGAGACCGACCCGTTGCAACACTATCGGCTTCCTGGCAGTGCGCGTTCTCAAGCAGATGGCCCCGGACTATCATCATGCATATCGCTTACAGAGGGGTCATTTACAGCGAAGTCGCCACTTCAAATGGATACAAGGTCACGTTGATCGCTGCGAAATCCAGAGTCGCTCCGATCAAGCCAGTGACTATCCCTCGTCTTGAACTTAACGCAGCTCTTTTACTCAGCAGATTACTTAAACTCGACGTAGAAGCTCTCACTATACCAATTTCCAGCTGCCACTGCTGGACGGACTCGGAAATCGTGTTGCACTGGCTATCATCACCGCCACGTCGTTGGAACACATACTGCTATTTATTCGCCTCAGGCTAACGCTAGTGAACGTCTCAACCGTTCCGTATTAGCAGCCATTCGTGCATACATAGGAAAGGATTATTATCTTACTGAAATTAGCGCAGCTTTTCGATCTTCTATCCATCGCAGCACTGGATATTCCCCTTATTACTTGTGTTTTGGGCAGAACATGCTTTTGAATGAAAAGGATTACGAACTTCTAAGGAAATTGAATTTGTTGACTAAGGATACTTCTTTGCAGAAATTCGATGCGTTACAAGTTGTTCGTCAGAAGGCTAAAGACAACATTACCACGTCACATGCCACAAATGCTCGCAGTTATAACTTAAGCAGCAGAATCAGACAACTCCAAGTCGGTGACATAGTTCATGCCCGTAATTTCGCACCAAGTTCAGCCCCGAAAAAGTTGAATAGCAAGTTAGCAACAGTCTTTATCTCAGCTAAGGTTTTGAGAAAGGTCAGTCCGTTCTATTATAATTTAGCTAACGAGGCAAACTAATCGGTGTTTATCATTTGAAGGACTTTCGCAGTTATCATAGGCAGCATTTATGAGATACAGAGGTCTTTTTCAGTTAACGACTCCGTCAGTATACATCCGTGGCGTTACCTGTGTTGTAGGAGCCCTCTGCAAGACAATTTTTTTTTTTTTTTTTTTTTGAATATTTAAGAATTTTTGCTATCTACGCTTGGTATGGTTCTTGCTCTGGTTCTTAATTACTGGAAAAGATCTGTTAGAATTCATATCCATGCTTTTGGGTAGCTTAGTAACAGATATTGGTACTTTTTAAATTGATTTGAAACTTTGATAGAGAAAAGAAAGACGTATCAACGAAGCTCGTATATCTAAATCAGAGCCGGCCACGCATAGCCCCCGGGGGCCGAAGTCAAAACGCGAAACTCTTGTATACGAGCCGAGCGCTTGCCGAAGCCATCACAAAAACTATTTGAGAGCGTGAAAACAGAATTAGTTTCTAACAGCATTTCGACCCGAGCACTTCTGTGTCGCTCTGCTGAGAGGCTGCACATGAAAAAATGGATCCTTGCTTTGTTTTCTCTTTCTTTCTCTTGCATTTAATCGCCGACTGCTCTCGTTGATTTAGATCAGAGCCGGCCACAAAGAGAGCCCACAAAAAGTATCATTGTATTTGTGCATTTCAATGTTGCATTGCACTGCGCAAAATAAAAAGTGAACAAATTTCTTCGCAATGAAGACAACGAGCGCAGTCGACGATTAAATGCAAGAGAAAACAAAGCAAGGGTCCATTTTTTCATGTATAGCCTCTCAGCAGAGCGACACAGAAGTGCTCGGGTCGAAATGCTGTGAGAAACTAATTCTGTTTTCACGCTCTCAAGTAGTTTTTGTGATGGCTTCGGCAAGCGCTCGGCTCGTATACATGAGTTTCACGTTTTGACTTCGGCCGCCGGGGGCTATGCGTGGCCGGCTCTGATCTAAATACATAAATAATTGCAATAAGTTGAACACGTGGCAAATATATATATATATTAGAGCTGGGAAATCAATCGATGGCTCCATCGATAGTATCGATACAAATTAAAAAGTGCGATAGATCGATGGAAATTTTTCGATGGCAATGCACAGTAGTCGGGCTTGTAAGGAGCGAGCGGCCAAAAATACTTCTAGTGGTATTAAAAACCTAAAATTTTTATCTAACATTTAATAAAAATATAATAAATAAAAAACCTCAAAAAAATATTACATATTCAACCCCATACTAACCCCCTACACTCTGCTCCCTGTCTAAAAATAAAAAATAATGATTTTTTTTTGTAATCTTTTTCACATATGGTTCGCTATTATTTAATATATTATTCTAAAAGATGAAAAACATTTTTATTAAAAACAGACTTTTTTTTAGGGGGTAACTTTCGTTGTCCCGCTATGAATGGATATGAGGAAAGAAGTAAGCGATTGAGATCTTCATATGTTGCCACTCGAGAAATTTTTCTCGTATGATTTCAACTAAATTTCTTGATGTCCCTATTTCTCGACTCAGCAGCTTCCTCTGACAACTCCCCAATCGAAACCAGAGCGTTTTCAATTATGGATGGTCCATGAATTAAAATTTTATGAACAGTCGGCAGCAGATAATACCACGAATATGTCCTTGTAAGATCAGTCGCTATTTGGAGTGCATATGTCTAAAAGTTTTCCACATTAATTTTGTATCCTGAACAAAGTGCTTGCAATATTGTTGCACACCGTTCAATAAGGTCTTCATTTAGGCCTGTTATTTCGGCGGATAACCCAGGAATGCTGAAGAATTTTCTGGCAATGTTTCCATCATTCGATGTTCCACATCCACCAACCTTCGGGTTATCAATAATCAATCCCATTTTTATACGGAATTCTGTTTGAATTTTTCTTTTTCTTTCCAAAAATTTAAGTTTTCCTTCGTCCCCTCTAACTTGCCAGACTTGAACATCAATTAGTCTGTAGGATAAATGAATGAAATATTCAAAAAATTTTATATATGCATGAAGTGGTGACAACCCGAATTGAAACCGATCCTGATGAACTTCCCTTTGCAAACTTTTCTGAATATTGTTCATCTCTGTGGGCTTGGCGTTGCATGTATAGCATTTTGAAGATGATGTTTGGGTTAAGGCATTAAAAATTTTACCATCAACTATTGTAAGTTGCAAAATATGCTCAACGAATAATGTTTTGTTGCCAACAGTTATTTTTGCCCTTGAAATATTTTTCCTCCTCTATACTTAACTCAGTTAATTCTTTAATAAATTGAAATCGCACAGGTCGACAATATCATGTGGATGCTGGTCGTGGGTTTTTCCTTACAATTTTGGACGTATCGTCGGTTGCTAATAGGGCAAGAGGAACATATGACGTGACAAACAAGTGACTGTCTTCCAAATTATGGTTCTCCGATTTCTGCTTGTATTGGCTGTACCCAGAGCTTCCGTCGAAGCCCCATTTCCCTATTAGTTTTAGGTTGCAAATAGGATCGGCGACTACATCACTTACAGCTGTGTTCAGAAATATAGGAATGTAGTTGTCTGCACAGAAACAGGGAAAAAAACAAGAAAAATGCAAAATAGCTGCAAAAATAAATGAAAATAAGAATTTGTATATATTTCTTATAATACTACACATTTTTTGGATAATACTTCATATTTGTTTGCCTTGCATGGCTCAAAAACAAAATAAAATAAATTAAATTCGTCTGTTCAGAAAAATAGGAATGCTTCCTTAAACGTTAAGAAAAACAACACGAACTTCATTTAAATTAACCTTAGCGGGTTAATATTATTGGTTATCGTTAGTATTTTGTTGTATAACATGTGGGCATGGAGCCCACAAGGTCCTGACAACGCTGCACAGATATATGTAGATATGCAGCATGCAGTTTGCCCCTTGTTAATTAGCATTGAAAAAACAATGCAATAATTGACCGATGCATTACAAAAGTAATGCATTAGGAACGGCGAAAGGAATCAAAAAACCCTCTCGTTACTCCCTGCTGGAACCACTTTGCAATGATTAATTAAAACACACTAATGAACACGAAAAATTTAAATTTAATAGGCCCACCGTACTTAATTAATTTTTTTTTTTCAAAGTTCAAACTGCAATGGTATGTGAAATTATCAATTGGACATAAATAGAAGCCATTGAAATTTTAACTTAAAAAAAACTTGTATGAAAAAAAAAAAACAATTGCCATCCTAGAGAGAGTATAATAGAATTGGTCAGATGTTTACAACGCAGATAATGAAGCCGATATGACCCCATAAATAATAATAAATGAAATTCGAGATATTAAAAAAAGAAAACAAACATTTGTTTCTATTCTCAAAAAGTTTTTGTTGCTTCAAATTCCGCCAAAGTGCTTTGGTTTATAAGTTATATACTTATATTCGAATTTTAATTTATTTTCTTTATCTATGTGTATTATGATAGATTTTTTCAATAGAGTATGAATAAACAAATCTATAAACTATAAATATTAATATTTTTGAATATCTAAACAAATTGACGGTTCTTCAAAAACTCGAGCATTCCCTGAACATTAGCATTGACCCCTTGCGGAGATGTTTGTTGTCCATTATGCAAAGTCATACCAGGAAGCAACTGCTGTGGCTGATTATTAAACCCTATAAAAATAATTATTTTAATAAATAAAATCAACAAAAATACAAATTATTACCTTGAACATTTTGTTGTTGTTGCTGTTGAGCCAAATGTTGCAGAAACATATCTTGTTGATTTTGTGGATGGGATGGGACTTGACCGTGTTGTGGAAAGGATGAAAATTGCCTTAGCGAAAGTATGGCTGGATCCATTGCAGTCCAATCGTTATTGTTATTATTTAATCCCGCTGGAGATAATAAATGTACAACAAATTAGGTAATTTTTTTTTAGTCCAATAAAATAAAATTATTGTATAATTTCGTATATTGTGTATGTGCATGGTGCGCACGGTATTTGAGGACATGTGTAAAAGTTAAAATATAAGCTCTCCATAACATTTTCTTCTTAATCATATTGACCATAACGGTATTTATTGCAGGCTAAAGTGAGCAAATAGTGTTATGAGAGTGCTTATAGGGTTCAAGTTCAACTACGACACCATAAATGGTGCTCCTGAATAAGGAAGGAAGGAATTCTATTCTCAAAAAGTTTTTGTGTTTTTTGCGTTTTAAAAAACAATCTGTATCGCCGCCTGTCTGATGCTTCCAAAGAGCCAAATTAAATTACGGTACGATAAATATTGTAGAAGAAAATCATTTTTTATTGAATTCCGGAGGCGGCAGGGAGCGTGGCAAAAAAAAATAAACTTGATCAGCCTATATACTAAACGAGTCTAAATTCCACGGACGGAAGGATATGACTATATCAATTTCTCTTCTCAAGAATATATATACTTTATAGGGTCGGAAATTCTTCCTTCTCCTGTTACATACATACATTTTGGCGACTTTAATATAGCATTTCATCCTATGAATGAAATGGTATAAAAACTAAAAAATAAGGGTTTTGGGATTTATATGTATGTCCTCAAATACCATGCGCACTCTGTATATAAGTATATACAGCGTTGAATAAGCTCCCTAGAACTAATAAGCTACTCATTAATAAGAGGATATATTCTATAGCCTTTCATTGTGCTAATTTGCAGCCCCTTACCCTTATGAGCCACTTGGTGTTGCAACTGGTTGTCGTTCATTGCCTGCCCTTGATTTGGATGCATTGATGTTAGATGTGGATTCCAATTCGATACTAGTGGTATTTGAAGTTGATGTCCAACTTGTGTGCCGCTGTTTCCGATTGTAGTGGCAGGCATATTTACAAACGGCATTATTTTGCTCGAATGAGCTCTTGGAGACCCGTTAAAACTTATGATATTTGCATTCACATGATTAAAACCTGGTGGTGGCATTCGAGCACGATGTACATTATCAATCACCTGCTGATGGGGAACTTGTAGAGGTTGCTGTTGAAGTGTTAAATTAGAATTTCCAACGCTCAAGTTCTGTTGTTGTACAACTTCATTTTCCATAAGCTCGGCAAGTCCTTTTTGAGTTTCAATAAATGGATCGAAACCTGGAAGAAGTTATATATTCTGTTTAGATTAATGTTTTGACTAAATGATTCAAGACTTACCTAAGTCATCATCAACGGTAGAATTTTGTGACAACCGGTTTACCTGAGACTGACTCTTTTGAGATTGGTTTTGAGACTGGAAAGATTTTGAAAAATTAATACCGAAAATTAAGTTTTATATGTCACTGACTTATGTCAGCAGAGTTGTTGCAAATTTTAAATTTAGATAACTCTATTTAGGGATTTAGTAACACAATAACCTGCAAGGGTATACAAACTACGGCATGGCCAAAATTAGCGGTCCTATAGGAGGTATATGATATATGTAGTTGTCCGATCCGAATGAATCCGAGATTTTCTTGAAATCCAGGAATATGATGTATTGTGTTTATATGTGTATTTGTGTATGTACATAATCAGTTTGGATAAGATTCTTCAAGAAATACAAAAGTTATTCGCATTTAACAGTCGTTTTTGTATGGTAGCTGCTATATGATATAGTGGTCCGATCCTTTTGAAAGATATTGTGCTTATGGTCTAAAAACGGTTACAAAGCCATAGTTCCAAAACTGTGGGACTAGTAAGCATACGTTCAGACATATCGTTCCAAGATTTATAATTTTTAAATTAGACAAAGTTAATAGATCGCACAACCGCCAGAACACATATGAGGGCCGCTATTTATATTTCGGGAATTGGCAATACTAATGTCAATACATACGTAAAATCTGGCAACGACATAATAAACTGTAATTTTTTAGCACATATGTAAACGTTTTTATGAGTAATAAGTTGAAAAAATCAATTTGGCAATTTCTCAATTGATTATTTTTCACCAACTTTGTTTGTAAAAAAAGTTTGTTCTCGTTGGAACATAACTTATCAATCGCTCAAAGAAAGGCTCGCGTCGATTGTATTAGGAAATGCTTAACAAATTCGACTGTGGTGCTTCAAATGACGTTTATAAAATGGTTATAAAAATGCATGACGGGATGAATCATGAATTTATCTGGAGGTTTCAGCAACGTATGTCAATTCTGAGTACTCGACCATTTGTTTGCCGGAATTTCTCAGCAAAATCACTTTTTATTCAAATCCGGAGGCGGAAGGGCGCGTGGCAAAAAAAAAAACCAAAACTTGGTCAGCGACTATTCTACACGAGTCTACATTTTAAGTATTTTAAATTTGGCGGACAGGCGACACGGCTATATCAATTTCTCTTTTCATGCTGATGTATAATATACATATATACCTGAAAACAAGACAGTTACAGTGGTGTAACCGCTTAATAAAATCGAAAAAAATGAGAAGTCTCACAAAAAATCATGTTTTAAGGATAAATGTCCCCAAATTGATAACACATACATTTGCGAAAAATCAGCAGTAGAACCCAAACCACGATAAATGTCTGAGAGACATATTAATAAACCAAGCACCAACCTGTGACGTCATCAAGGAAGTAGAAGAACATTATACTTACTTATACTAATAACGAACACCAAAAGCACTACAATTATTCCATCATGTAACAGAACGAGAAATATTATATCTTTCAAGTAGAAGGCCGGGCTAACTTCGTCCATGCCGAAGTTTGTATACCCTTGCAGGTTCTTGTGTTACTAGATCCCTAAAAAGAGTTATCTAAATGTAAAAACCTTAGTGTAAAAATCCGTATCCACACGCTATAGCACGGCACGCATACAAATGCATATATTTAACCGATTTTGAGCAAATTTAACAGAATTGTAACTTACTTGTTGAAAATGTTATTTATCAAGTTTGGCGATAATCGCAAAAGAAAAAACTATTTTTCGTCTGATTGTTCCTATGGGACGTATATGATATAGTAGCCTGGTCTTGATCCAATTTTGCATGGACGTTTGGATATATAGTAAACTGTTAACCAAATGTTAATTATCATAAAACTATTATCGTCAAAAAGAACGAAGGTATTGATTTAAAATTGATTAGTCGTCCGATCAGGATGAATCAAAGATATACAATGCCTGCAGTATATACAAGACCTCGTGCAAAATTGCCGCTCTGTAGCTTTAGCGATGTTGATTCAGACAGACAGACAGACAAACAGACAAACAGCCAAACAGACAGACAGGTCGGACAGACAGACGGACAAACGGATTTGAACCCGTTTTGTTATGCTGGATCTAGAATATATACACTATAGACAAAAAACTTTGAATACCAATGTTTGACTGCAAAAACTTAATCTAGAAAGCAAAGACGGAAATGTACATCAAATCATTGTATACTGCTATACATCTTGGACGCTTTAATGCCAACCATGGTAGCACGGCACGCATATGAAAGACTAGGAAGATTATTTTCACACCTACAGAAGCACCGTCATTACGAGTTCTGACCATACCTTTTTTGTGGGCTTTCACTTCATACTAAAGCATCCCTTGAGATGTCACCGCCTATGCCTTCACGAGTAAGAGCAGTGTACGCAATTTGGTTGTGGAGGCGGCTTGGGTGACTACTTAACAAATTGTCGACGCATTTGGCGTTTCTACAGAACAACATCGAACAGGATGTAAACATTGCAACAGAGTATGAAATGGGACACCAGCTTGGGCATGGGTAATAATTATTTTGAATAAATGAATTCAGTTGGTTCTTCCAACAACAACAACAAGTTTGTTTGTGTCGGCCTGGTAACGTTGTCCCTCGTTGTTTGGGCATAAATAAATAAATTAAAACCATTATGGTTTTATTGTCGAGCCAAAAATTCTATTTTTTTTTTTTGTTACATTTTATATATATTATTTGTATTATTATATATTACATGTATATATATTAGAAATCTGCATGAATGTCAAAAAAGTGACATTCGGATATACTACTCTCGAATTGAGTTGAGTGAGTGGAAATGGTTGCTTTATACCAGGGATCGGCACAAAGAGAGCCGAGAAAACGTATCATAGTATTCGTGCGCTTGTTTGTATCGGTAAGCTGCTTTACACTGCGCAAAATAAAAAGTGAACAAATTTCGCCGCAATGAAGACAATGAGCGCAGTCGACAATTAAATGCAAAAGAAAACAAAACAACGATAAATTTTTTCATGTGTGCTGACGGAGCAAAGCGACGTAGACATGCTCGAGTTTAAAGTCGGCAATGCACTGATTGATTTTTTGTGCTCCAAATGACTGCTTCGTGTTGACTTCGGCTGCATACAAATAGCAACACGAACCTTGCTGTGTGAGCTGCCGAACAAAAGTGCCCCACGGTCTATGGGTGCCGATCCCTGCTTTATACTCGGCCGCACAACGCACTATTGGAAATTTTGCCATTTTATAAGCATTTAATTCAAAAATCCATTGTTAGCAATAATTTGAGGTATTTTATTATTGCTTGATGTAATGGGCGTGGCACCTAGCCCCCACGGCCAAAAAAACTGAATTTTATCCACAAGATTCATTGGAAAATCTACAAAATGTTCATAACATTGGTCAATATCATTATCATCGCCATTACCAAAGCCTATAAAGAGGCGACAAAGAAATTTGAATTCTTCTTGCCAATAGACAATGGACGAAATTAAGGCTAATACACTAAAAAGTTCAATTGCAAGAAAAGTGGCTATTTGTGGCTATGGAGGCTTCCAGTTTTAGACTGGAACCAGGTGGACATTTTTTTTAAAACTCTTCTTAAAGTGAAAATTTATTTCCAAAGTTTTTCTTTGAGGATTGCTTAGTCTTTTAGACATATTAAGACAGTAGTAGTAGTAGTAGTAGTAGTAGTACAAGCCCGACCTTTTCAAATCCATGTTGAGTTTAAATGTCACTAGTGATTGCGTATCTAAAAACTTTGTATTTAACAATTTTCTCGAATAGTGCGACTCAAATATCGCTGTTATGTTCCGGGAAACTGCTGTTGGATGTGGTAACAATTTATCCACGTCAACATTTGGACCATAAGTTGCACCAAATAATGATGCAAATTTGTTTAGTCCGGAATCTGCTATAATTTTTAATGGGCGGCTACGCCTTCCTTTTTAGTTTCTGAACTCAGATCAACCATTGACTATGTAGCATAAAATTGTATTTTTTTTTTTTTTTGTATCATACAAGTTGACCCGCCTGCCCTACTGAATATTCTTCGATTTTTGAACCACACTGAACACTGAAGAACCCATATAACCTCTAAGTTACCCATATCCCACCAACACGAAAGGAGAGGTAGATAGACAACTTGAAGAAATCTAACGCGAAGGAGAAATCAGACCATCCACAAGAAGTTATAAGACTCACAATGGGTCGTTTGGTGGCTGTGAAAAAAAATGTTTCATGGTGTTTGACTTATAACGCTTTAATACGGTGACGATTTCGGATATTTATCCAATACCAGACATTACTTTAGTTTTCGCCAGTCTGAACATTTTCCGACCTTGGACAAGTAGGCAAACATACCAAAAACTGGATTTACAAAATTGAAACAAAAGTAAACTAATACAAAGAAAAAAAATATCAAAGAAGCTAACTTTGGCTATGCTGATGTTTGTATACCCTTGCAGCCCTTGACCATTACATTTTATGTTTAAAAAAATTTTTGTTATTCCAATAACGCAATACTTTAAATACACTAAAAAATTGGTCATCGACTTTCGTGGGATTCGAACAAAAAAAAACATATCAAAATAAATCAATGTTGCGAACGAGATTCGAGGCCAATATATGATATACATCTGTCGCTTGTGCTTCACATATAAGCCGCATTTTGTTTATTGACGGCGCTACGTAGCATAACGAAGGCGAACTAGAGCGTTGTAGCTTTTTAAATATAACTTCAAAGTCACTACTTAAATCCACTAACTGTTGCAGCGTTGATATATTAATAAGCAACAGTCGTTGGGTTTCTTGTTTCTCTTTTTGAATTTCGTTTATATTGTACCAATTATCGACAATAGACTGAAACATTGCAAAGTGCTGCAAGTTTGCTTTTTTAAAATAGCGACCAATTTTTTTGCATGCCTCTACAAGTTCAGCTACCTCCAACGAATCATTAATAGAATGTTCCCAGACGTTGGCTAGCAAATGGCTGGCAGTTGCTCCACCGTTATGAATAATGTCGGCTAATTCATCCTTGACAAAGTTGTTGCATCAGGCAGCAAGTCGTCAATGTCCAGATCTTCCCCATACTTTGCTCCTATATTAATTAATCGCGCTATATAAGACGACTGTTTTGCGGAGTATTTTAAGATATTACTGCACGATCGGCAGTACAAAAATCCATCTCATTTTATATCCATCTAATCCATCCTCCTTTATAATTTTGTTTAAAATATTCCACACAAAGCTTCTTCCATTATGTCGGGCAGCCAAGCCGTAGGCATTTGTGCTTATTTTTTCCAAGATAGCCTGCTATATAGCAATTGTATGCCAAAATAAAGTACATAAGTCGCCGGGCCGACTTGGATATACCATGCATCAGGTGAAGAGATATATATTAAATTTCTTTCAAATGTTATCTCGCTCACTCTTATGTGGAAACGAGCACTTTAGCGCCCCCCGACCAAATCGGTGTATTTCAGCATATGCTATCTCGCTCTTTTTTGCGTGCATCTGCCTTGCAGTGAAAGTGTTTCTATGTATAACTCGGCCATTTTTATTCCGATTCCTATGATATTTGGTAGGATGATATATGTATATACGTGACATGTATTAGTGTGACAAATTAAATTACGATACGTTAAATATTTCGGGTGGAATATAACTCGGCCATTTTTATTCCGATTCTTAAGATATTTGGTAGGATGATAGATATACGTGTCATGTATTAGTGTGCCAAATTAAATTACGATACGATAAACATTTCGGGTGAAAATCGAATTTCGGGGGCGTGGCAAAAATTTGAAACAAACTTGTCCAAATACGATAGCTCTAGCTTTTATAGTTCCCGAGATATGGAGGCTCAAAATATTGTTTTTCAAATAGCGGGGGCGATATTGATCTACCTGCAGAGCAAACGAGTCTACATGCCAAGTTTGGTAGCTCTAGCTCTTATAGTCTCTGAGATCTCGATGATCCTACAGACGGACAGACGGACAGTCGGACAGACGGACAGACGGACAGACAGACGGACATGTCTCAATCGACTCGGCTATTGATACTGATCAAGAATATATATACTTTATAGGGTCGGAAAAGCTTCCTTCTCCCTGTTACATACATTTTGGCGACTTTAATATACCATTTCATTCTATGAATGCATGGTATAAAAAGGTAGTACATTTCGTGGGGCTACTAAGTCGGAGTGGTTTTACTTAATTATGCGGCGGAGTTTGCATTTTTCTTTTTCTTGTCTGACCCTACTTCGTCAGATCGTATGTGGGTGGATGTTTAACCCGTAGAAAATCCGAGGCTAGCTATGAACTTATTTAAGCCGAAGCCAGTTCACAGAGAAATTGATGACCCGCCAGACGGTTTCTAGAATAATCTTCAGACCACGTTGCGAGTTGCACCGGTCCCAAGGCATACTCAAGTGCATGGGCCAGCCACCACTATGTAATTTCTTGTCTGAAAACATAATGCGTTAGCACACCTATATTTCTCTAAATAAAGTAAAATAGCATAGCACTCTATTATTTTCACAATAATTTATTTTGTTGCACGCACTGTATGCCTATATAATATGTGTTGGTTCACGTTTTTCCACGTGTTACTAATTGCAATTATTTATATATGCAGATATAAACACTGAGACGTCTTTTATCTATCAGAGTATCAAATCAATTTGTTACTAAGCTGCCGAAAAGCATGTATGTCCATAGGTAGGCAAATGAATTCTAACGGATCTTTTCCATGCTTTCTTCTTGGTTTCTGCTTTGCCTTTTGATGCGCTTATTGAGAGTACTAAGTACTAACCGTACTAAGCGTACTAAGCGTAGGCATGTGCGTAGATGGCAGCGGGGTTGTAATGACCATTGCAAAATTTTTCAATAAAATAAAAAAAAAATAATTGTCTTGCAGAGGGCTACTACACTATTAAATCGCTTTTCGATGTTTGTGTCCCGCGCGTGGATGGTGGATGCATGGTATAATGAAACTAATTACATTTGTTCATTTCAACCTGCAATTGCGAGCATTCTTAAAAACCAAAGGCTGTGCATACACACGATTCATGTGCTCAATGAACATGAGCTGATTTTCACTCAACGCTAACTTTTCTTCAGAGAGCGGAATCGAGTGAGAATTTGGGCGTATGAGTAAATCAAGAAAAAAATTCAATGCTGAACCGAATGAACATTCGCCCAAATGATCGGTTTGCACATGAGCATGAATAAACTCAGTGATCAAAAAATATGTGCACATTTGAGTGAATTTAACTCAACAGTGAATTCGTGTGTATATGCAAGTTTGAT
The DNA here is from genome assembly GCA_018150735.1 of Drosophila sp. 14030-0761.01. Taxonomy (NCBI): domain Eukaryota; kingdom Metazoa; phylum Arthropoda; class Insecta; order Diptera; family Drosophilidae; genus Drosophila; species Drosophila sp. 14030-0761.01. The sequence goes on from JAECWO010000031.1 coordinate 31,370,586, forward strand.
CGGTTGAGCCAAATGACACGATTATATGACACGATTATATTATATTTTTGTGAATGAACGTTTTTGCAATCACGCCAACCCGTTCTCTGATACGCATACCACCAAAGCCAGTTCAAGCGATTCAGAATCGCTCTCTCGCAACTCCGACTCGGATATTCCACGCATCAAGTGAAAATTCGTATATTTAATTTGATTCGCATGTTGCGATTTCTAACACATGCTATCTCCCTCACATGTATAAGCACACGAGCACTTTGGCGGCCTTTACTGGCCAAATCCACCTTGCGGCCATATGAATACAAAACCTTTCAATATAACTTGGTCATTTTTATTCCAATTTGAATTACGATAATATAATTATTGTGTTAAAAAGTGTTTTTCTAATATCTTGGGCAAAAGAAGGCAAGGAAAAAAAAATAATTATTTTGAACAGCGTACACCCCACACGAACATATATTCCAATTTTTGTGGCTCTGGCTCATTTAGTTTCCCACATCTCGATGCTTTCCATGCTGATCAAGAATACATATTTTCGAAAATGCTTCATTCTGCCTGTTACCATCATGAACATTCTGCGGTGGTCTCAAATGTGACTTCGAAATAACGGCTGTTTAGCCACGTTTTACGTTCTTGAATAAATCCCAATTCTTCCAAGGTTTCTTGCTTAGCTGCAAAGGTACTCTCCCTCCTAGCCGTTTTGTAGTGTTACACCTCCCATTGGTATTTAATAAATTTATTTTAACAAGATTTGCCATGCTTAATAATACTAGTAATAATAAAAGTTTTCTATATAAGTATGTTTACGCCAAAACGTGACCAGCGGGGATTGAAGGGGAGGATTTTTACGCTATGGGAGGGCGGTTACACTGACAGGGTAAAAATTTGGGTGTATTCATTGTTAAGTGTATTTATCTTTATATTTATATACTTGTTCTTGTTTGTAAATAAAGTTGTATGTATTTATAGAAATATATTCGTATCTATTGGCTGCATTCATTTTTTTATTTACAGTGGTGGCCAATTATTTGGCACATATTTTTGATCGTTATTCAATTCAGATTTTCAGATTGAATAACGAAAAAAAATATGTGCCAAATAATTGGCCACCACTGTATATATTGTATACATTCATAATTTGGATTTTCATTTGATTTTCTGTTTTATTATCTATTTCAAAATTGTTATTTTTATAACCTTGCAATAAGGGTATAATCATTTTTGTCAGAAATGTGCAACGCATAGAAGGAGGCATCTCCGACAATATAAAGTACATATATATATTCTTGATCCAGCATGACAAGACGAGTTCAAATCCGTTTGTCCGTCTGTCTGTCCGTCCTGTGTGTCTGTCTGTCTGGATCAACAGTTTCTCCTCCTACACTGACTGCTAAATCTACAGAGCTGCAATTTTGCATGAAGTCTTGTATATACAGGCATTGTATATTTCGGATTCATCCGGATCGGACGACTATATCATATACCTCCCATAGGAACCATCAGTCAAAAAAAAAAGTTTTAGACCAATAACTTCGTTAGTTTTGAGCCAATTATCATGAAACTTTACTTCACTTTATAAGGTCGGAAAACCTTCCCTTTGCCTGTTAAATACATTTTAGCGAATTTAATATAAAAAGGGTAGCCACTATATCTCTTTTGGTTTTGTTGCAATGTAAAATATTGTGCACTGCGTTAATCAAGTCTTCTCTGGAACAGATTAAATTCACAAACCTTACACACCCTCTCTTGTCAGTCTTTGTGGGAGAACATATATTATAGTGAAGTACTATACAACATACAATAGAATCTCAACTTGCGACTTTTTGTTGCAAGTATGAACATTTATATATAGGCGCAATAAAACTATGTGACAATTAAACATCCCTTCAGTACCAAATATTCCCTATCGAAATGGCGCCGGATTGTCCATAACACCGACGTCGGCAGAGAAAAGTATTCTGCCAGCGTTCTTAAGCAACGGCTCCCGAACGATCGAATGTCGCCGACGAAACACTTTCAAATACCGACAAGAATTAAGCAAACACAATTTTTTTTTTTTAATAATTTGGGAAAAAAAAAACAAATAGTAGAAATGAAGCAGCAGAAAAGGAAAAACGGAGGACAAGAAAAGCCAAAGCAAGGCGGAATTTGCGTTGTTGTTTTTGTTTAACGATTCGGCGCGCGCCACTTTGTAATTTTCGTTACTCTGTTCATTTGAGTTACATTTGCCTCTTGAGTGTGTTTGTGATTAGTGAATGAAATTATTTAAATTAAGTATTATTGGTACTTTTTTAAAATATATTCGATGTAAGTCTGTATTTAACTAATTAAAAACAGTTTGCTGGGTAAGTAATACAAATTATTATATTTTTAGTGTACCTATTATTGATTTTTTATGTTTTTTTCAGAGGCAATTGAGAGACTACTAGGCGACATAAGCTCGATGATTGGCGAGAAGAGTCATAAAGATCTTTATATTATTTACAAACATTGTAGAAACAAAAATAAATTAAATGAATTGAAATCGAAATTGCTGTATTTTTTTTTTTTTTTTTGAATAGAGGAATCGCCGTGGAATTTATAGCGACATGTCCTATTTCAATAGGGACATTCAACGGAAAATGTATGAAAAGTTGCGGCGACATTAACACCGGGAGTTCCTAGCGTCGAGATATCGGGACATAATTGCGACATGTCGACGGGACACCCAAAGGAAATTTGCAAAGACACCTTAAGGTTTCCTTGATGCTATCTACCTCACTCACACGAGCACAAATATAACTCGGTCATTATACCATACATTTATAGAATAAAATGGTATATTAAAGTCGCCATATGTAACAGGGAGTAGGAAGCCTTTCCGACCCTATAAAGTATATATATTCTTGATCAGCATCAATAGCCGAGTCGATTGAGACATGTCCGTCTGTCCGTCCGTTCGTCCGCCCGATAGAGTGCCTAGAGATCAGCAACTATTCAAGCTAGAGCTACCAAATTTGGCATGTAGACTCGTTTGGTGTGTACGCTGATCAAGTTTTATTTTTTTTTTTTTCGTTATATCGATAACGAGATTTGAACACGCACCTTTCGTTTCATACGCAAGACCTCTATCTACTAAGCCACAGCACCTCCGTTGCTCGGCAAATCGCCAATCGCCAAATAGTATGCGTGCCAAGACAATGTAGCGATTGACATTCACACACACACAATCGCAATTTTGTCACATATACATATGTGCTTTACTGCTTATACGTGTGTGTGTATATAGGCAAATTTTATATCGTCGAAATCAGGATTGTTTTGAAATTCACACATATGATGTAATCACTTTATATTTATGTACGTAATCAGTTTGGAAAAGATTGTTCAAAAAATAGAGAAGTTATTCGCATTTAACATTTGTATTTGTAAGGGAGCTATATGATATTATCTTATTCAAAATCGCAGATGTGTAAGCGCCTGTATAGAAAAGCTTATATTGAATGCCATAGCTCTAAAACTGTGGGACTAGTTTGCGTAGCACCAGACAGACAGACGGACATGGCTATATCAACTCGTCTTCTCTTGCTGATCAAGAATATATATACTTTATGGGGTCGGAAACGATCCCTTCTATGCGTTACAAACATCTGACCAATTTTATAATACCCTCTGCAGGGGTATAAAAACAATATCCAGAAGCGAAGTTCCTTAAGCTTAACTACTACATTTTATTATTTTTTAAATCCCTTCTTTTGTCTGTAAATACAATCTCCATGCCCCGAGCGGGATTTGAACCCACCGCACTTCGTTTTATACGGAAGACCTCCATCTAATCTACTTAGCCAACGCGCTTCCGCTGTGCCGTCAAGCCAATTGCCAAATACTAAGCATGCCAAAACAGTTCTTATTGTATGACGTCCTGATTTACTTTAATTTACTGGGTAAATCCAACTACTAATAACCACAATTTAAAAGCGACTTCCCACTTTTATTTGCGTAGTTTTGTGTCTTTTCCGTTTTCTCTTCTTATGTTATTATTCCTGCCCTATATTTTGCTAAGCAACTTGAAAGCATTTAAGAGCAATATTATCTCTTCCCCTTTTCAGTTTGTACCTCTTTGATAATTTGATAATAATTCAATCTCCTCAACGCGAGAAGCCGAACTTGTTTGAATGAATAAGTCAGCTCACGTATTTCGAATACTTTTTTCACATATCGTACAGATTAGAACAAAAGGTTTGGAGAGTTAGTACCGCTTAGGGGAAACAAATGCTTTACGAAAAAAAAAAGGAAAAAACTTGGATAATCGTGGAAAAATGGAAGTGGTACGAATGATGGAAAAATGGTGACATTGCTCAACAACATATAGCCCGATGTGGCTGCATCTGGAAATGCAATTAACGTTGAAAAATTGCAGAACTATACACTTAACACAGCCAATGGTATTAACTTGGCACAGTTTTTTTCACAAAGTTTGTTTTTCATTCTGCTGATATTACTTATAAATTATGTCTTTTTTAAGAGACTGCAAAAAAAAAAAAAAAAAAGTGTCGCTTAAGGAGAGAATGAAACTAGACACATGGTGGTACAGTGGAAGATCGATCAAGCTTATTCCCTACCAGTATCCGCCATAAAAAACTAGGTGTGCGAAATCCCATCCCATGTTTCAAAAAAGGAAATTTCATAGCTTGGACCTTTAATTGAGCAAGTGTTTCGAGTTCGAGAGAGTTCGACATTCGCATTGCTAGATATTGCGCTCTGAAACAAAGGGAACCAAAACTTATGCATTGAGGCATTGAGGTCTTTCCCATATCACCCGGGAAGGTCATGACAAAAGATGCGATAGTAGGTGTAGTGCCCGATCTGTAAGGGCAATCATTCAATCCCATGGATATCTCATAGGAGGACCTGATAATGTTAAAGCTGCGGTTGCAGCACACCCAATAAGGCATCTTATTGGTGTTCCATCAAAAAACATGTTTCTTTATAGGCTTAATCCTTAACTCAGTCACATAGATAGCCTTTCTTTTGAAAGTAACATTTTAGCTTTTACAGAGACGTGTCTAAAACCTGACATTGCTGATGTGTCATAATCAGACAAAATTTAAATTTTAAATTTTCTGTATTTATTTTGCTTTGTTTACAAAAAGATATTATCCCAATTATAATGCCAACAAGAATGGTCGATGATCATAATCTAAAACGACAGTTTATCGGTCATAGTACCGTCGCTGACGAATTCCGATAATGGGCTATTTACACCATATACTACTATACTATATAATAATATTTAATACTTCCGTAATACTGTGATTCACTCTATCACATCCACCGATAATCGCAACCTTTCCTTGTGATGTGTTGTGTGTGTCACAGACTCAGGCGTATCGCAGAAATAGCTAACGACCCAAAATTGCTGAAAACGAAAATGCAGGGTATCACAGAAATAAACGTTTATTATTTTTCGTTCAAATTGCAATTAAGCAATCCACATTGGGCTAGATTCCCTTTTTTTTGTCATAAAGTCCAAAAACTTAGTAAAACATATTCAGGGGTGTCACAGAAAACTCCAGAGATTTTGGCGATTTTGACATTTAAAATTTATTATTTTTCTGAATTTAATATTTTTCTCCGTTTTTCGTAAACGAAAAATTATTGCTAATGTAACACAAGAAGAAAAAATGTACTTATTTTTTAAAGGAATAGTTATCATGCTGCATTATCGCGCGCGCATTAAAATTTTAAGAACAATGAATTAAACACAACAAGAAGAATACAATGCATCGACAAGGGGACTTACGGCTAACTATTGCGTTTGTAAGCCAACATTCTCATTTCCACACAATTCGTTTTTCGAAACTATGTCAACTGTTTTACCCCAGAATAAAATTTCGTCCATGCGATTTCTAGGTATTAGCTCGGTTCAACAGGTCATTGGATGCAATGGCGTTGTTTAGAACAACTGTGAGTGAAATCTTTTGAAATATTTTTTAATCCAGACTCTTGCTTCTTTTTGGCGAGCATTTTCTATTCTTTAAAAATCTTCAATTAAAAGTGAAGTTGATTGAAATTTCGTGCCCATATTCAAATGCAAATTTAATTCTTTTTGTTCGATCATATTAGAAATCATATCCTTTAGAAATCCAATAAATTTAAATTCATTTAAAAAAAGGCGTCATCTTCAATTGCATTTTTTACAGCTGTTTACATTTCTTCTTCTTCTTTGGGTGGCCAAAGAAAAACAGAGATGCCAACTTGGTGCATTCTTTCGACGTTTACATTAAATTTATCCGTGTATACACTATTTAAAAAACTTTCTTAAATTTGGCCATAATTTACTAAATATCTGCTTTCTTGTGGACATATAACAAACTAAAATTGGAAACACAAATTTTTTCTCCGAAAATATGGTTTTCCCATTTCCAGCAGATTGGCAGGAGCGCTTATGGGTGTTTTAGGCAAAAACGACCATTGTTTATTTTTGTTAAGGCGTTTTCGTAAAATAATAAATTTAATATAAAATTTTTATCGATTGTTTAAATGGAATTCGATCTAGAAATAAACTTAGTTTATTTCAACCGTACTTTGTTTTGAACATACATACTTCGCCATAAGCACAATACTAACCAAACGTTGGAGATAACTCGTAACTTATCAAAACATTTACGTTTGGGGCGGTATTATGGCGTTAGCGATTTATGTGGCACCCCTGATTTAAAATTTCACTCAATATTTTGAAAGTGAACATTGGAGACATCGAATTGAAAAAAGAAATAATTTTGGTGGCAGCGGTGCATGTTTGACGCGCTTTTAAAGTTACATGTTTGTTCAAGTGTTTGATTCGACTAGTTTGGCTGGAATTTTAACTCAACTTTGCGCATGTCTTATGGTAGCACCGTTTATCTTTGCCGCCAATATGGTAAATAAAGGTAAAGTTACGTCAAATATATTGTTATTACATGATTTTGAATTGCAGTGTTGCAGTTGTAATTTGGCTTTGTGATGTCTTATTTTAGAAAAAATCTAACCATTAACTAATTGTGTGTATTGTAGTGTGAAAAGCAAATTTCTGCCAAGTTGTGTGAACAAATAATTATGGAAATGGTTACTTTAGACTGTACTTTTAAACATGTTATTAACAGATTTTGCTCTACATTCCAAATTTTGTATCTCTAGCTTTTATAGTTCCTGAGATCTCTGCAGTTTTTCGGACGGACAGACAGACGGACATATCTCAATCAACTCGGCGTGCAAAAATATACTCAAAATTATATATACTTTATAGTGTCGGAAATGCTTTCTTCCGCCTGTTACATACATTTTGGCAACTTGAATATCCATTTCATCCATTGAATGCCTGGTATAAAAAAAAACGAAATTTTGTTTTTATTTCCTAAAAAATTTTTTGTTTGTTAATCCAATAAATAAATATTTTAAATAAATAAAAAAAATTGTCATCGACTTTCGTGGGATTCGAACTCCCGTCTATTCGTTTTATAAAAAAAAAAACCAATCGCCAAATAGTAAGCGTGCCAAGACAATGTAGCGATTGATATTCATATTCACACACACACAAACGCAATTTTGACACATATATGTGCTTATATAGGCAAATTTTATATCGTCGAAATCAGGCGTTATGTTTATCCGATTGTTTGAAATGTTTATCCATGAAATTCACGCATATGGTGTTATCCTTTTTTTTTATGTACGTAATCAGTTTGGATAAGATTGTTCAAAAAATAGAGAAGTTATTCACATTTAACGTTTGTATTTGTATGGCAGCTATAAGATATAGTTGTCCGATTTTATTCAAAATCGACAGATGTGCATGTGGCTGTATAGAAAAGCTTATATACGAACTTTGAATGCCATAGCTCTAAAACTGTGAGTTTGCGCAGCACCAGACATACGGACATGGCTATATCAACTCGTCTTCTCTTGCTGATCAAGAATATATATACTTTATGGGGTCGGAAACGATCCCAATTTTATAATACCCTCTGCAAGGGTATAAAAAAGTGATAGTGCAATCGCTGAAAATATTTCTTTTCATATAAAATTTATTATTTTACTAACACGCCAAAACACCCACAAGCAAGGTTGCCGTTCTGCTGGAAATCGATAAAATTTTTTTTGAGACATAAATTTTATGATTGCAATGTTATGTTTTTGTGACATAACAAAGCATTTATTAATTAAATCCCTAGTTTACAAAAAGTTGTACAATTATGTCTAATAGATAAATTTAATGAAAACATCGGAAAAATGCAACTAGTTGGCATCACTGTTTTGATCTTGACCCGCCAAAGAAGAAGCAATGTAAACCGTTGTGAAAAAAGAGATTAAAGTTGACGCCTTTTTTAAATTTGATTCAAATTCATTTTATATAGATATGATTGAATTAAAACAATTAAATTGGAATTTGCAGCACATATTAAAAATATAGCCGGGCAGACTTGCATCAAGTAAAAATTCATATTTAAAATTTCTTTCGCATGCCGGAAACTTACATGCATGCTTTGTCGCTTACTTTTTTGAACACACAAATACTTTTGCGCACTCCACCGGCCAAATTCGCCTTGCGGCCATTTCAATTTGAATTTGGAATGATAAATCTTCATAGCATATATTAGTGTGTCAAATTAAATTACGATAAATGTTGGTGAAAATTAAAATAAACTTGGTCGGCGTACATACCACTCGAGTCTACCTTCCAAAGCTTTTATAGTTCTTGAGATCTCTGTACTCTTTCGGATGGACAAACGGACAGCCACAAAGACGTGTCTTAATCGATTCGGCTATTGATACTGATCAAGAATATATATACTTTATGGGGTCGAAAATGCTGTTCCATACATTTTGGCGACTTTAATATACCATTTTATCGAATGGATGCATTGAAGGAAGTCGGAAGCCGACTTCAATATACTATGCACAAAGTGGAAAAACTACTTAAAATTCATAAAAACAAAGTATAACCAAATATATTAAATTTGTTCTTCTCTTATAAGCTGTGAGGAGCATAAAGGTCAAACAATTATGCACCCCACAACATGCTGTATACATCAGCCAGGTCGCCAGTAAGAACAGCAACAAACGATGCTAGCAACAAACACAGCTAGCAACACAAGAAGCTAGCAACATGTATATACAAAGCCAAGGGGTGGTTTGCCGCAGGTCGTTGGCCGTCGGCAGAACAACAGCAAAAGAAAATATAACAAACAACAGCAACAAATATACAAAGCTAGCAACATGTATACAACGCCAAGGGCTGGTTTGCCGTCGGCAAAACAACAGCAACAGAAGAAGAAAGAAATAAAGCACAAAGAACAACAACAACAAATACATTAAAGTATTATATATTATTATATATAAAATATATAATAACAAATACATTAATGCAACACAGTAACACAACAACAACAAATACAATAAATTATTATGTATGATTATATATAAAATATATAATAATACATTAAATGCAACACAAATAACACAACAATAACACATATATAAAATAGCAAATACATTAAATACCACCGCAATAACAAATATATTAAACGAAACACAAAAACAGCAACAACAATTGAAACAAGCCAAGCAGCAGAATAAATGTAAGCAATAACGCAAAACGCAAGCACAGCTGAGCCTAAACAAATGCGAAGAGCTGCAACAAAAACAAAGGCAGCTGGGCATAAGCAAAAATGCAAAGCGCCGGCTGTTGTTGAGCCCCAAGCATTAAAAGAAAACCAAACCAAACGAAAACAAATGGAAAGCAAAGGGCACTGTCCCCAGATGAGGGGAGTAGTGGGGGGTGACAGTGGCAGATCTTATGAGAGCGAAGTCATATGGCGGGGTAGCCAATGGGAACAAAGCGAATATCGTAGGAGAGGCCAAGTTACGATAAGAGTTGGCAGCCCGTACGATAGAAGGGAAATGGGTGGGTGTATAAATAAGTAAATAATAAATTATTTAAATATATAAATAGATATAGAGATATGTATGAATTGTCAGAGAAATTAGATGAAATCAATGTAGTAGAATTAAGTAAAAATATTCGGAGACCCACCAAAATGGAAAAGGGGTCAAAAGGCGAGGTTGGAGGTAAGAGGATTAGAAGGCGAGAAAAGGATCGGCGACGGCACCGGCGCAAACACAAGGAGCGCGAAGGAGACGGAGATAGGCAAAAGAATGGGCATGCAGCGTTAAAGAAAGTGGCTGTATGCAAAAAGGAAAAGGGATAAGCGGTACTTTCACCACGCATAGCAACAGCGAAAGTGCGTGGGTGAAAGTAGAGCCAATGGAAATGTACTGGCTGTATAGCGGTACTGCGATATATGCATCCAGAGGCCAGGAGGCCTATATAAGGCACGCGTCAACGCAAGGACCATCATCAAGCATCAGGTAGCCAAGCAAGGTGGACATCTCAAGACCTCTGGTAGTAATCTTGAGAGTTCAAAAGGCGAGGAAAAGAAAGTGAGAGGGAAAAGTTCAGGAAATATCCTTGAAAAGGGTTTTAAACAAACAGGAAATATCCTGGAGGAATATTTTGGACTCAGGGTGTATCCTTGAACCAAAATAGGGACCTCAGGAAATATCCTTGAGAGGGAAAAGTTCAGGAAATATCCTTGAACAGGGTTTTAAACAAACAGGAAATATTCTTGAACAGGGCTTTAAACAAACAGGAAATATCCTGGAGGAATATTTTGGACTCAGGAAGTATCCTTGAACCAAAATAAGGACCTCAGAAAATATCCTTGGGAGGGAAAAGTTCAGGAAATATCCTTGAACGGGGTTTAAACAAACGGGAAATATTATGGAGGAATATTTTGGGCTCAGGAAGTATCCTTGAACCAAAAGAAGGACCTCAGGAAATATCCTTAAGGGGGAAGAGTTCAGGAAATATCCTTGAACGCGGAGATTGGAGTAGTAGCAGAAGTCAGGAGAGCGTAGGAGGGTAGGAGAACTCAAGAGACGAAGTTGAGCCCAAGTCAAGGATCTAAGTCATCTGCGTCGGCATCAAGGAGCCGGCAAAAACAAGTCAAGCGAAAAGGAGCCAACCACAGCAAGCAAAGAACAACAGCGAAGACACAAGCAAAGCAGAACCAAGGACACAAGGATCACGAAGGACCTCCAACCACTCGCCAAGGACCCCTGCAGAATACCAAAAATATCAATAAAAACCAAAACTAAGAAGGTCTGTGCCAAAATTACATCCAGATTACATCGGGGCACAAAATAAATTTTGTTGTGCCGAACCTAGCCCTGAAAAGTCTCATCAACGACTCTAAGGACGAAAAATGATCGTTACAAAGCACATAAGCACTTCAGCACGTTTTGGTATTTTTATTTAAGCAAGCTATTTTTAGGTTTTAGAAGCAAAACTATTTTTGGTTCGACTGTTCTTATGGGAGCTATATGATATAGTGGTCCGAACATCATCAAATTTGGCACAGCCGTTTGGTGTTGAAATAAACATTGATTATTTTTCTATGGAATAAAGTTTATTATTATACGAAAACGCCTTTTAAAAATCAAGCAAGTCGTTTTCCTCAAATCACCCATACAGGGGTGTCACAGAAATCGCTAACGCCCCAAAATCGCTCCAAACGCAAATGTAGGGTGACACTGAAACCTCTTTTGACAGTTTTGAAAAGTTACAAGTTTTTCTCCAACGTTTGAATTATGTTGAAAAAAGATTGGTGTTGAAAAGAACTTTGATTATTTTTGGATGGTATTGCATTCAAATAATCGCTGGCAATATTTGTGTTCATATATAATTTATTATTTTACGAAAACGCCTGTGAAAAAATCAAGCAAGCGTCGTTTTTGCTTAAATCACCCATAAGCAAGGCTGGCATCCTGCTAAAAACGGAAGAAACTTATTTTCGGAGAAAACATTTGTGTTTCCAATTAAAGTCAGCACAAATTTTATGGATTACGACTTAATTAAAGAAAGTTTTTTAAATTGTGTGTAAGTTAACACGCGACCAGTCCTGAGGAGAGGAGCCGAGTGCAACCTATCACCTTGCACAAGTTGCAAGGTCAGCGTTTGTGCCGAACCATGAGGGCACAATATAAAGACAGTGTAGCTTGCGATAAGACATGCGTGGAACAGGTCACTAAGACTAACGTCGGACGCCACGTATGCATATCGGTAAGCACACTGCCAAACACATATATATAGTAATATATCCGCCACTCCATCCACCCACACCACTTAAACCCCCCTTTGTTTTTAGTCTAGAAAACAGCGGATGTTTACAGGAACTGAAACCAAACAAATATTCTATAAACAACTGTCCCCAAAATTTTCCAAGCGTGAGAACGCTTAGTAGGCAAAAATCAATAAGCCAATAAAAATCCAGATCCCTTGTCACCACACCAAAAGCTTTCCAAGCGTGAGAACGCTTAATAGCTTGATCCATAATTTTTTTAATAAAGAAAAGAAGTGGATATTTAATTGGCGCAGTCGGTAGGATCGGTAAAAGTGAACTTGTTATTCTATCCGTGTGACACATAGAATTATTATCCGTGCGTTACATAGAATTAGTGAATACTCACTATAAAACTCCGATCCGACATCAAGAACTTACGTGAACGCTCAAAAGTCTACAACAGTGAAAAATATTTACGCCAACTGTGTGCGTAAATATCAACTGTGTGTTACAACCATAAACTCCACTTGTGGAACAAAAAACGCCAACTTGTGTGTGAACAAAACTAAGCACCACTAAAAAAAAAAAAAAATACAAAATGGCCTTAGAACTCACCGAAGCCCACCTCAGTCAAGCGCTGTCTTCGTTAAGACAGGTGGCACACTATGATGGAACACCCGAGAATCTGACATCATTCATAAGGAGGATAGATTTCATTATGCACTTATATCCAACCCATGATATTAGGCAACATAACATATTGTTCAGCGCAATCGAAATTCAGCTCACGGGAGAAGCACAACGACTCTCGCAAATTGGACAAGAGCATTCCTCATCAATGAATTGAAGACGCAGACCCCATGTGAGGAACTTCTTCGACGTCTCTACAACACCAACTATACAGGAAACCTTCGTAAGTTTGTGACTGAATTAGAAGATAAATCTTATATTATCACAAAACAATCTAATACAACACAAAACCAACAACTTTTCCAAGAATTTCAAACAAAATTTAATTTTGACAGGGCTAAAAATCCAATGAATTATCAACGGCAAAATAGGTATCCAAAAGATAATGTAGCAAACCAGCCTACAAAAAGGCAAAGAGAAAGTAATAGTGGAATTAGCAGAATGGACACGTCAGAAAATTTTCGTTTGAATGCCTCGGAACAATCGGAAGAAGAGATAGAGACAGGTCCTTCATCATAATAACAATGAACAATAAACCTTTGAGATGTGTAGTCGACTCAGGATCTTCAATAAATATAATGTCCGAGAACTTTTTTAATTTCAAAACCCATTTAGGAGATTCCAAAATTCACCTGATTAAAGGAGCAGTAGAATTAAAAGAAATCATTTTTCTTGCACCCAACAAACTTTGTCCAACAGAACAAAAATTTTATATCCATAAATTTTCAAATAAATACGACATGTTAATAGGCAGAACTTTCCTAAAAGCCTGCAAAGCCCAAATAAACTATGAAGAAGAATACGTAAAACTAGGAAACTATACATTTTATCTCAGAAATATTGAAGAAATAGAAGAAGAATATAACATAGAATGTTTCGACCCACCCACAGAGATGGACCCGGATACAAATTATGCGATTGAAAATGAAATAATAGAAAGCAATGAGTATAGACTCGACCATTTAAACAACGAAGAAACACAAAAACTTAAAAAAGTATTGTACGAATTCAGTGACATTCAGTACCGCGAAGGTGAAAATTTGACTTTCACGAGTACAATAAAGCACTCTATTCATACAAAGCATGCGGACCCAATTTATAAACGTCCATACAAATATCCCCAAATATTTGATACAGAAATCAACAAACAAATAAACGAAATGATCAAACAGGGCATCATTCGAAAATCGAACTCACCCTACTGTTCACCCATTTGGATCGTTCCAAAAAAAGGAGATGCTTCCAACAAACAAAAATTCAGATTAGTCGTTGACTACCGAAATTTAAATGAAGTCACCATAGATGACAAATTCCCAATTCCAGTCATGGATGAAATTCTTGACAAACTGGGAAAATGCCAATACTTTACCACCATTGATTCAGCTAAGGGATTTCACCAAATTCAAATGGATCCTGAATCTATTGCAAAAACAGCTTTCTCAAATAAACATGGCCATTACGAATACACACGTATGCCATTTGGTCTTAAAAATGCCCCAGCAACATTCCAAAGATGCATGAATAATCTTTTGGAAGACCTTATTTATAAGGATTGCCTTGTTTATCTGGATGACATTATAGTGTACTCCACTTCATTGGAGGAACACATACTATCACTCAGAAAGGTATTTAACAAACTACGAGAAGCTAATCTTAAACTTCAACTCGACAAATGCGAATTTATGAAAAAAGAAACAGAATTCCTTGGTCATATTATAACAACAGAAGGTATAAAACCTAACCCAAATAAATTAAAAGCAATTCAAAATTATCCGATCCCTAAAACCCCAAAAGAAATAAAATCATTCTTAGGATTATGTGGATTCTTCCGGAAATTCGTACCAAACTTTGCACATATTGCAAAACCTTTAATACTTGGATTAAAGAAAGGAGCTAAAATTAATATAAATGACCCACATTATATTTCATCCTTTGAAAAATTAAAATGTCTTCTTATGAACGACCCCATACTTGCATATCCCGATTTCAAAAATCCATTTTTCCTAACCACAGATGCTAGCAATAAAGCTTTAGGTGCGGTCATCTCACAGGACCATAGACCTATTTCATACGCAAGCAGAACGTTGAACGAACATGAGATCAATTATTCAGCTATAGAAAAGGAATTACTAGCAATAGTCTGGGCAACAAAGTTTTACAGACCATACCTTTTCGGTAGAAAGTTTGAAATTCTAAGCGACCATAAGCCTTTAGTATGGCTCAACAATATAAAAGAACCAAATATGAAACTTCAACGATGGAAAATAAAATTAAATGAGTTTGATTACAAAATTAAATATTTACCCGGCAAAGAAAATCACGTAGCAGATGCCCTTTCCAGAATTAAAACAGATGAAAACCTTTTAGAATCAATAGACAGCACCGCAGCTACAATACATACTGCTCATGAGGATAATGGAAACTACATTCCAATAGTAGAAAAACCTATTAATTATTTCAATAGGCAAATAGAATTGTCTTCAGAAGACAAAGCGGAAACAACTAACCGAACACCAGCTGACATTTTTATCTATGCAGGATCACCCTACTATAATACCCAAATGAATAAAATATATCAAATAAACAATTTAAATAAAGATAGACACGTTTCGAAATCGATACGAGATTTAAACAAGCACCATTAGTAAAGTCAAGAACAACAAATCCATTCAAAAAGACAAATCAATTAGATGAGAAACATTTTGAAGAAAAAAATAGAGGACAAAAGGTCACACACTACAAATCAAAATTCAAAAAGAAAAAGAAAGTTAATAAAAGCAAATACGACAATTGATTAATTACAGGTCAACAACTCAAGATGACTTTTTTGTGCATTATGCTATCCTTAACATTAAAATCAACATGCAGTCAATCCATTGACATAAACCCAGTAAAATCACAGGAGACAGGAACCATGGATTTACCGACAAACTTTGAATATCATTACTTAAAAGTGAATTTAACGCTAATAGACATTACATATAACAATTTAATGCAACAAGCAAAGGAATTTAAAGACATAATCCATATTCAATACCTAACAGAAAAACTAAGTAGGGAAATTAATGGAATACAAATTGTAAAACGTAACAAGCGAGGACTAATTAACGGAATTGGTTCAATATACAAATATCTTTTTGGTACTCTTGATCAAGACGATAAAGACGAATTAGAAGAAAAAATAAAAAATCTTGAAAGCAATAGTGTAAAAGCAAACGAACTAAATTACATAATAGAAACTATTAACAAAGGTTTAGAAGTATTAAACAACCTCAAAGAAGAAAAAGAAAAATCAGTAAAATTAGAAGTTCTAATCTTTAATTTTGAGCATTTCACAGAATACATTGAAGACATAGAAATGGGCATGCAGCTCACTAGACTAGGAATTTTCAACCCAAAACTTTTAAAACATAATCCCTAAGTCATGTTAATTCGGAAAAACTATTGAATACAAAAACATCCACCTGGCTTAAACCAAATTCAAATGAGATATTTATCATTTCAAACATTCCTCAAGAAATAGTAAAAACCCCCTATCTTTGAGATACTTCCTTATCCAGATGAAAACAAAAATATTTTGACAGAAAATTCATACGATAAATACTATTTTAACAACAACACTTTGTTCAATAAAAATACAAAACAAATAGAAACTATTGAATGTATAATGGGGATTTTAAATCAAACCCCAACCACTTGTAAATACACTAAGACAAACTAATTACATTGAACCAAACATAATCGTAACATGGAATTTACCAAAAACTAAACTTAATCAAAATTGCGTAAACAACGACTTAGTAATAGAAGGCAATAACATAATAAAAATTTACGATTGTGCCTTACAACTAAACGAAATATCAATAATAAATTCATTGCTTGACTATAGCCAAAGCATTTATGTAACAAACAATATCACCAGGCTAGAACCGATTTCCTTTATCCAAACAAAAGAAATAATTAACGAACTCACGAAATATTATACTGTATTTCAAACTATTACATTAACCACTTTTATACTTACTATAATAAGTTTGATTACATACTTAATCTATAAGTTTAAGGCAATGCCACAAGAATTAATAATTCAGCATTTTCGATCAAATAACAAATGTGACCCCACAGAAATAATCGAAACCCCAATTGTTGAAAAAATTGAGTCCCAAATTATAAACAAAATTGATACTCAACTCTTTACAGCTGAGAAAAACCCCTCGCTATATCCCAATGTATCCGCCTGAGGACAGGCTATTTTCTACGTGATGGGGGAGTAATATATCCGCCACTCCATCCACCCACACCACTTAAACCCCCCTTTGTTTTTAGTCTAGAAAACAGCGGATGTTTACCGCAACTGAAACCAAACAAATATTCTATAAACAACTGTTTATAGATATAAAATGCGTTTAGACAAATGTCGAGGAAATTATAATGCTTATTCGGGGCACCGATGAAACAAAATAGTAGGCAGAGCAGACGAAGGCCTAAAGTTGGCAAATACACATCTCAATTGGGATGTCATAAAAGCCAACCTGGTCCGTCTTTACGCGAGTAAAAAGAGTGAGGCAAGTCTTCAAACACTCCCGGATAACCTTTCGATAGGGCAACTTTTTTTTTGGAATTTCTACTGCGAAACCATTTAACTACTGCTGAAGTAGTAGTAACTAAGAAAATACTTTATGACGACATTTGTCTAAACGCATTTTATATAGGGCTTCGAGAGCCCCTTAAAACTATCATAAGAGTAAAGAACCCTCAAAAAATAGAAGAGGCATATGAGTTATGCCAAGTAGAACGTTCCTTCTTATCGCAGACCAGAAACAAACACAATTTCGGTATTAGGAATCAATACAATTTACAGCCGCGAAACAGACCTTACAATAATCAATCAAACGCCCGATACCAAAACAGGAGTTACCAGAGTAATAGGGCTAGTTATAACCACTCGTATCAAAACAAACCCAGTACCTCGAACAGAGATAGGTACCATAACGGATCAGGATACCCAAACAATGGCGCTCCAAACCCGCTCAAAAATAACGAACAGCAGGGAGGAAACTTCCACAACATGGAAGTGACCAGATCTGAATCTACACCCTCTAACATTGAGGATGGAAATTTTCGACAACCTGCCTCGCCATGCCAACGGGGTTCATAAACCCAAACCAACATGGCTCAACCCTACCGTATATCCTAATATCGTCATTGAATAATCGACCACTAAAATTCCTAGTGGATACAGGGTCGAATAATTCTTTTATAGACCCGGATTTTCTCTCAACCCATAAAATAAGTACTCTCCCATGCAATGACTCAGTAACCACTGCCCTCCTCACCTACACCATTAGGGAGCAAATTGTAATACCAATGTTTTCTGAACTAGGGGGAATGGGACAAATAAATCTACTACTCTTCAAGTTCCACCCATACTTCACCGGGTTAATAGGATCCAACGTATTAAAGGAATTGAAAGCAGTTGTAGATTTCGAAGATAATACAATAAAGTTTCACAATAAAATAATTAAAATGTATATCGAACCAAACCGAACTATGGATGTGCAGCGAATTCCGGCACATAGCAAAACTATAGTACCTATACCGGTAAGCCTTGAGCAGGGGGATTTTCAATTACACTCAACATCTATGTGTAACTTAGTCTCAGTCTCAGCTGGCATTTATACAGCAAAAAACGGAATAAGTAACATGGAGGTAGTAAACGAGTCCGATACAGAACAGCTATTTTGCCTAGATAAACCGTTGGAGGTGGAACAGCACAAGGATGACGAATTTATATATTCAGAAACATTGATAAACCCATCACCTGCTACATCAAGTAGCGCTAGCAAGAAAATCTCAATAAGAATGGATCACCTCAATTTAGAAGAGAAGGAAAGCCTTCTAGTCGCTATCAGGGAATTCAAAGATATTTTTCATAATGAAAAGGAGAACCTGACCTTCTCCAACACGGTAAAGCATAGTATAACAACTACTGACGAAGTTGCAGTTAACGTAAAATCCTATAGGTTCCCTATGGTACACAAAGCCGAAGTGAAACGGCAAATATCAGAACTACTCAAACAAAACATTATCAGAAGCAGCCACTCAACCTGGAGTTCACCCGTTTGGGTTGTATCCAAGAAACCAGGAGCAAATAATGAAAAAAAGTGGAGACTAGTAATCGATTTTAGGAAACTTAATGACAAAACCATTTCCGATAGGTACCCCATACCTAACATTAACGACCTACTTGACAACATAGGTAAAGCGATGTATTTCTCCACATTAGATTTATCAAGCGGGTTTCATCAAATAGAAATGAACCCTCGCGACATCGAAAAGACCGCTTTTACAGTGGAAAACGGCCACTACGAATTCGTTCGCATGCCTTTTGGCTTAAAAAACGCCCCTGCTACCTTTCAAAGGGTCATGGATAATGTCCTTGGAGAATTAGTAGGGTCCATTTGCCTAGTCTATCTGGACGATATCATAATATTTTCTACATCTCTACAAAAACACATAACAGATTTAAAGTCAGTGTTGAATAAACTAAGAATAGCTAACTTAAAAATCCAACTATCAAAGTGCGATTTCCTGCGGATAGAAATAGAATTCTTAGGACACATAATCACCCAAGAGGGTATACGACCCAACCCAAATAAATTGAGAGCAATTAAAGATTACCCTTGCCCCAGAGACAGGAAAGGAATCAAGTCATTCCTAGGGTTGCTAGATTATTACAGAAAGTTTATCAAAGATTTCGCTAAAATCACTAAGCCCCTGACACACCAACTAAAAGGGAAAAAATCCGTAGTAATAGACTCTGAATTTATCGAGGCGTTTGAAACCTGTAAAGTGTTGTTGTGTACCTACCCCGTGCTTGAATACCCTAACTTTAGTAAACCTTTCATCCTAACAACCGATGCAAGTAATATTGCACTTGGGGCAGTGTTGTCCCAAGGGAGTATAAATAACGACAAGCCTATCTGTTATGCTAGTAGAACACTTTCTGACACGGAAGTGAACTACTCAACAGTGGAAAAGGAGATGTTGGCTATTATTTGGGCGACCAAACATTTTAGGCCATACCTTTTCGGCAACAAATTCACTATAGTCACTGACCACAGGCCACTCACGTGGCTAATGAATTTCAAAGAGCCTAGTTCCAAACTGGTCAGATGGAAACTACAACTCCTAGAATACGACTACGAAGTCGTATATAGGAAGGGTTCCCAGAATGTAATTGCCGACGCTCTTAACCGAACCAATTACACATCCGGATAATCCAAACCCTGAACTCGACCAAATACCAGTAGTCACAAAACCAGTAAAAGAGTTTAATATACAACTTATTTTTGGTATGAGTGACCAACCATCCAACAAAATTTCAACACCCTTTAGGAATAAACTGCGCAGAGAAATATTAAATGACCATTTCTCATTAACAAATATAACCAAAATTCTATAAGAAACCCTTAAACCAAATAGAACCTGTGCAATTTATGCAAATGACACTATTTTTCAAGTAATCAAGGAAGCATACAATAAATACTTCTACGCTATAAAACTTTATAAAGTCGTACGTTGTATCAACTTTCTTGAGGACATAATAGATCAGAATAACCAATTGGATATTATATCCGAGTATCACATCAAGAGTAACCACAGAGGAATAGACGAGACTTACGAGCATCAAAAGAGACGATACTATTTTCCATACCTTAAGGGTAGAATAACACAAAACATCCGTAGCTGCGGAGATTGCTTACGGTTGAAATATGATAGACAACCCCAGCAAGTAGCGTTCCAAGTACCCGAAACCCCCAGCAAACCTATTGACATCATTCATATTGATATCTATACAATAAACGGTCATAATCACTTAACAATAATAGACAAATTTTCTAGATTCGCACAGGCATACATACTTAATTCAAGAAACACAATAAGTATCGTCACCAACCTGCAAAAATTCGTATCCCAATTCGGGATACCCAAAAAGGCCATTTGCGATCAAGGGGCTGAGTTTACAGGAGCAATATTTAAAAGCTTCTGCAAACAATTCAACATAGAGGTGCATACCACCTCTTTCCAACAATCGTCTTCGAATGCCCCGGTAGAACTGTTACATTCTACCTTGACAGAAATAAATAGGATAATCCTATAACAAAGAAAATATCAAAGAAGCTAACTTCGGCTAAGCCAAAGTTTGTATACCCTTGCAGCCCTTGACCATTACATTTTATTGCCTAAACAATTTTTTGTTTCTTAATCCAATAAAGAAATATTTTAAATACATTGGCTGGGGCCAGCCAATCGCCAAATAGTAAGCGTGCCAAGACAATGTAGCGAATGATATTCATATTCACACACACACAATCGCAATTTTGACACATATATGTGCTTCACTGCTTATGCGTGCTTATGGCAGCAGCAGTATGCAGCAGTGCACGCTATATAGGCAAATTTTATATTACATTACGTACATAAATAAAAAGGGATTACATCATATGCGTGAATTTCAAAACAATCGGATGAACATAACGCCTGATTTCGAGAGGACTATAAATGGCAGGAATACAATATTGGAATCGGATTGCATGGCCACTACAGTAATAAATGGATCAGCCCTGGTTCGTCACGACAATTGTTCGGTGAGCGTCGATGGAGTTTTATATGCTGACCATACGAGTACATTTGAAGACAACATTGGAATATTTATTCCAAGCATCCCAAACATGGATCAAGATCGCAACCACACCACTGAGCCTAAAGTTCATTCACCTGAAAACCATAGACAACATCAATCACTATATAAGATTAGAGAAGGAAGCAACAACCCACAGGACGATCTTGTACCGCCTCTCGGACATCCTCATTGTAGTAGTTGGCATATTACTCAGATGCAGACCAAACAAAACACAATTCACGATTCCGAGTCAAGGACCTATTTCCGTTTCGGCCATTCCACCCCTATGGCCTTCACTTCAAGCCAGGGGGGGAGGAGTCACCAGAACAAGTCTGGTAGGACCCCCAACGCCCCCACCTAAGCCACAGCAGTCTGGAGGGCAATGGCAATGGCAAAGCAAAGATATACAAAATGTTTTAGATACATAAGTTTTGAAAAAGAATAAAAACAGTTTTAAAACTGGAGTAGAGAAGGAAAGTCGACATTTATTGAAATCAAAGAAAGAATAAATTAAACAAATACCAAAACCCAACAAGGCTATCAACATCCCCAAGGAAGAAGGGGATAACTAGCGCACAAGTTTGTCACTTTTCTCTGCCGAAGCTCAGTCCCAACCTCTGCCTAAATGAGCCACTACGTGCCCAGCCTTGCTATAAAGTATATATATTCTTGATCAGTATCAATAGCCGAGTCGATTGGGACACGTCCGTCTGTCTGTCCGTCCGTCAGTCAGCAACTATAAAAGCTAAAGCCACGCTGATCGAGTTTTTTTTTTTTTTGCCACACCCCCTTCCGCCAACGCTATTTGAAAAACAATATCTCCTATATCAATATCCCCTATATCTCGGGAACTATAAACAGTACATGTGTGCAGTATGCACGCAGATCAAGTTTAGCTCAAATTTTTGCCGCGCCCCCTTCCGCCTCTGAAATTCGATAAATCCGAAATATTTATCGTATCGTAATTTAATTTGGCACACCAATACATGTTGCAAATATCTATCCTCCCACCAAATATCATAAGAATCGGATTTAAAATGGTTATATATAGAAACGTTTTTCACTCAAAGCGGTGCAATGCAGATGCACGCAAAAAAGAGCGAGAAATCACTTATTTGGTCGGGGGCGCTAAAGTGCTCGTGTCCACATAAGAGTGAGCGAGATAGCATTTGAAAGAAATTTAATATATGAAATTTCACGCGATGCATGGTATATCCAAGTCTGCCCGGCGACTTACTTCAATTTTATTGAGGAGGCCTGTTTTTAGGCACGAACAAATGTATGTCGTTCTATATTTTAGAGTTTGTACTAAAAATATTTATAGAGAAGTAATTCGTTCCTAATTTATTTTTATAGAATGCGGTCTATTGTGTCGGCAGCTGATGTTACTAGTAAACATAAAACAACAGTGAAACAGCATTGTCTTTTAGGGGACCTCTCTAGGGGGATTGCTTCTTAAGAATCGTCTACGCCTTTCCACCACGTTACGTTACGTTAATAATAACACTACTTGGCCGGCGGAACTACTAACTGAAATCATCTGAGATTATCTTGGCTAACATGGTTTCTGTCATCAGAAATAGAGAAGTTATTCGCATTTAACGGTTGTTTTTGTATGGCAGCTAAAGTGGTCCGATTCATTTGAAAATCACAGATGTTTTGCCTGGGGTATATAAAGCTTATTTAGGAACTTTGACTAGTTTGCATAGCAGAAGACAGACTTGACGGATATCAACTCATCTTCTCTTGCTGATTAAGAATATATGTATATACTTTATGGTGTCGGAAACGATTGCTTTTCTGCGTTACAAACATATGATTAATTTTATAAAACCCTCTGCAAGGGTATAAAAGGATCACGGACTCACAAAAAAGTAGAAAATGCTGTTCGATAAGAAAGGGCGTAGCTACTAGTCTACTTCTGCCGTTCGATTAACCTCTTGAGAGCACACATACTTCTTTTACACAATATTCTTTTGTTCGGGTTTAATGTTTCTATGTTTTTTTTCGGTTTTGGCTTTGGTTTCGTTTGTTAATTTGTTTAGAGTTGCCAAATTGAATTTAACGTATGCTAGCTGAACCTCCAAAAAATAATTACATTTTGTCTTGTTCTATAACATTAGCAATAATTTCTCGTTGACGAAAAACGTATAGGAATTTTACATTTCATACATACATTTTACAGCGTAAAACAACCGACTTTGATATTAAAATGGACAAAGCAGCTCCAAGACGAAATTTTGGATTATTTGCAAACTGGTAATACAATATATTCGAAATATTATTGTAAACTTTTGGACTTTTACCAATTTAGATTGCGATGGGTTTAACATTTGGCAAGAAATTAATTTCGAATTTTAAGAGCGTGGGAAAAAAAATTAAACTTGATTAGTGTACAACACACAAAATTCTAGACTTGGCAGTTGTACTGTATTTTGAGAGGCCCATCCAGATTCTCACTTCAGGAGTGGAATGGATAATTGTAATCTTGATGACTGGAAAAATCCATTTAAAAAAACGATGGTGGTCCTTTGACCTGACCGTCTACTTCATTTGACGGATTACTAAATTATTTTTGTGGAAGGCATAAATAATAATTAATCTGATCAACCAAAGTCGTATTACCACAAAGTGTTTTTTAAATGCGGAAGACGGAAACCACTTTAATTGTAAGATTGATAAATCATTTTTTTGAGGGCATAAAATAATAATTTATCTTAACATTTTAAATAATATTTACCATAAAGTATTTTTTTAAATACGGAATAAGAGTTCCAAATTAATATAAATTATTTAAATCAACATTTGCTTACCATTGTTTCAAACATTCCAATTAACCTCTGTTTTTGCACATGGGATGAGTGGTTATCACCAAATGAAGAATTTGGACGACTGCTTTCCAAGAATGTAGTAAGCCGGTGTGGGTCAAGCACAGAAGCATTGCTTATGTTATTTAAAGCTGTATGTCCACTAAGATATTGATGATGCAACTGTTGTTGGCCTTTATGAAAGTCGAAAAACTTTGACATGTTTCCTCCAAATATGCCCGGCGTTAAAGCACTTTCTCCGGTCTGTTGATGTGGATTTACTACTTGTTGCTGAAGCAGCGCATGAGGTTGTGCTCTATTTATATCACTGACATTATTGTCATTAAAATGGCCAACGACATCTGGAAAAGTAAATTTTCATAGATAAAATAAAAGAAAATGCTTATAACATTAAACAGAAAATATTAAATAAAACCTTAAAATTGAATTAACGGTTAGTGGAAAGAAAAAGTAAAGTCGATATTTTTATACATCACTACGGGAAAAATTAAGGTCTAAGTAGACATAACAAGAAAGCTAATAGTGTCCATAAGTTATTTGTTTGTTTAGAAACAAATAAAATGAAACAAACTAGTTTTATATACTACACATAAAATAAATTTAATAGGAGCCCATGTCCAACTAAAATTTTCAAAAATAATAATGAAGAAGGGGCTAGTGGGGCTGACTATTTATGTTGGCAATTGCGCATTTAGGGCCTGCCAGTGTATTTATCTCCAACGAATTTTCTTTTAAATTAATTTTACTGGTTCTTCAGATTCATGTATATGCACGTATCAGAAGCAGCAATTTGAGGCAGTGTCATCGCGTATGAATTTTTGGGAATTTAGAAGTGTCTAGTCACTTCCATATACGGTATCTTGTGACACGAATGCTTCAAAAAGATAATTGATAAGTACTATTGATACTGATCAATAATATATGTATATACTTTATAGGGTCGGAAAAGCTTCCTTTTGCCTGTTACATGCATTTTGGCGACTTTAATATACCATTTCATCCTATGGATGCATGGTATAATTACCAAGTTTATAGAAGGAAAACTATTTTTGGTACGATCTTTCCTACGGGGGGTACCTTGATAATCCCGTGCAAAACACTGAACTTATTGATCTAAAACTCTTTTTTCGACCAATGCACTGTGGGCGATTTTTCATAATGGGCGGCACAAAGTCATAAAATTCGTAAAATTCATAAAAGCTCGCAATTATATAAATTGGCGTGAAAAATTTCATGCTGTTGAAAGTGCTTAAATTATTATTGGTTTCGTTTAAATTAATAAGTGTAAAATGGATAGCAAAGCTCAAGGTATTTGGAATCTTTTATATACGATAAATGTGTATAAATGTTCGTGGTGTTTTTAATGTCCAGTGTGTATTTTTAGCAAAAATCGAACAATTTTAATTGTGTTCCGTGGAGTATTTCTTGAAAAGTGCATATCAAAACATGCAACTAAAAATGGCAAGTTACTAACGAATGTGTCTAGTTTATTGTAGTAATCACTTTTTTTTGCTCCTTTTTGTTCCTTTTAAAAAAAAATGCACTTGAAGTGCAACATCAGAGCTGAGTTCAAACAATTTTTTAAATGATGAAGACACCGAATCAGACAATGAAAGAAGATTATTAACTTTTGGTTTTTTTAAGTTTGGAATATTGTTAAAACATGGTAAAATATTATTTTTTCTATTTTTATGCTTTGCTTTATAAAAAAAATTGAAATTTTTGTACAAGTGCCGGGGTTATAAAGGGGCGGAAAATAAAGGCGTGACTAAAAAAAATCCGAAATTAGTAACATTTAAAAAAAAAAAAAAATTAAGCTCCTTTATGCCGCCAAAAGCAACTAATCGCCCATAGTGCAATGGTTCCTATGGGAGCTATATGATATACAATGCCTGCACTATATACAAGACTTCGTGCAAACACACATGGCTACATAAATATGGTTAATATTGTAATGGTAATTACAAATATAAGTATACATACATATATACTATGTTTAAAGATTCTTTCTTTCATGCGAACTTCTGATCAAAACGAAAACAACACTTTTAAAAAGGTGTACAAATCGGTGATATAAATAATATTGATATTTTTGGAGTACACCAACAAAAACAATGAACCAACCAAAATTGATAGGCAATTTTAAGAAGAACTAGTTTAGTGTCAATCAAGCTTATGATTTGTTTAATGCTTTGGATTGAAAATATAATACTAAGCAATATTTTAATAATGTTTAAATAAATTTAATGCTTTGGATTGAAAATATAATACTAAGCAATATTTTAATAATGTTTAAATAAATTGACATAGATAAATAAATGGTACATTCATGAAACAATCATCTGAAATACTGAATACTGATCTGTTACTGTTATTCATCCGGCCTTAATTTCATGAAATCTATGGTAAACTTACCTGTGGGTTGGCCGTTTATCTGAGGGCTAGGCACATTATTGATTAAATTGTTCCTTTTTTGTAACTCATGCATACGAATAAACTCTTCTTGTTGTTGCAAAACTTGCTGGTGATGTTGTTGCTGTTGTTGTTGCAGATGTTGCTGATGTATTAGTTGTTCTTCAACATGTCGATTATTCCGCATCATAACATTTTTAAAGGCCTCCTCCCACTCTGAATTCAAAATAAAAAAAAAATGTTGAAATATTAATTACTTATTACAACTTTTGTCATTCCGAAGTCTATGACTCAGAATCAATGGACTATTAGAGGTGGGCATGTAGTGGCTCAATTTGCTCCCTAAGGCAGAGCTCAACGCATATGAGGCGAATCGAAATCGCGAGCGATCATCGTCATAAAAATACAAAAACCACAGGCTACAACAAGCTACAGACATGAGACCCACAAAATATTAAAAAACAACATACAGACCTAAATAAACATATGGAAATGGAATGATTGGCTTGGTGTTGACAAACACACTATGATAGTGCTTCGTATTTTTATAAGCATCTGAGAGCATAAACGGTATATACATTCTCCCTGTGCTGATCAGTAGGTATTTACAAACACAAAAACTTTTGAAATGGTGTGTAAACATCGTAAATTGGTCGATTATTAATGGTGTTCTTTATTGTCAGAACACGGTTTTTATACCATGCATTCATAGAATGAAATGGTATATTAAAGTCGCCAACATGTATGTAACAGGGAGAAGGAAGCTTTTCCGACCCTATAAAGAATATATATTCTTGATCAGTATCAATAGCCGAGTCGATTGAGACATGTCCGTCTGTAGGATCATCGAGATCTCGGAGACTATAAGAGCTAGAGCTACCAAACTTGGCATGTAGACCCGTTTGCTCTGCAGGTAGATCAAGTTTATTTTTTTTCCGCCACGCCCCTTTCCGCCCACGCTATTTGAAAAACCATATTTTGAGCCTCCATATCTCGGGAACCATAAAAGATAGAGCTATCGGATTTGGACATTAGATGCGTGCAGTATGCAAACTTGGTCAGTTTGTTTCAAATTTTTGCCACGCCCCCTTCCGCCCCCGAAATTCGAAAAATTCGATTTTCACCCGAAATATTTATCGTCTCGAAATTAAATTTGGCACACTTATACATGTCACGTATATCTATCATCCCACCAAATATCACAAGAATCGGAATAAAAATGGCCGAGTTATATATAGAAACGTTTTTCACTCATAGTGGTGCAAGGCAGTTGCACGCGAAAAAGAGCGAGATAGCATATGCTGGAAATAAGTGTCTGCCAACAGTTTTGGGACTATATGTCATAAACGTTTTTGGCCAGAGCACATTATTGTAAAGAAATATACTGGTGTGTCAAAAAACTAGATTCGTCCATCAATCTGGGTTACCAGAATGTGAGAGGACTGAAATCAAAACTTACTAATCTCTATGTAGATAGCCTTTCTTTTACGAATAATTTTTAGCTTTTAGGGAGACGTGGCTAAAACCTGACATTGCTGATGCATCTGTTTTTGCTTCAAAATTTTCTGAAGATGTGATCGAACTCCTCGCGTGGGTGGAGGAGTTTTGATTGCTGTTGACGCTGCTTTACCATCTGAACAGATTCAGCCTTCTTATAATCAGGAGATTGAGTTTGTCAGTGTTAAGGTAGATTATCATTCTTTTTCCGCCTACATCACTTGTTCTTATATTCCACCGCAGTCTGACATGGTGGCTTATTTAAATCATTTAGAGGCAATTCGATCTGTCTCTGCTTTAACTTCTAATCGTGATATTCTCATTGTTCTAGGTGATTTTAATTTACTTTCTATAGCATGGTCCCTTGCGGATGAGTCTACTATACTGTTGCCTTCCACGTCACATGACTTTGTTGACGGCCTTCTTGAGATGTCTCTATCTCAAGTCAATTCAGTGCGTAATATAAATGGAAGATCATTAGATCTGATATTTGTACTTGATCCTTCCAATTGTGCTGTTTCCAGGATTGAACCTTTTGTTCTTCTGGAAGATAAATTTCATCCTACTGTGACGATATATGTATAAATCCATCGACACAACACCTATCGATAGCGATAACGCTCAATGAAGAGCAGTGCTTATTAATATTATTATTAGTATTAAGCTCATATGATTATTACTATTAAGTTCATGAACTGGCTCTGACCCGATAGGTAGAACTAGTTCTTCTTTTCTTTACAGCGCCACCTGGCCTATCCCACCACTCGCCGCTCACTCGTTTCGCCGTTCAACCATTTCGCCACTCACGGTCATGCTCTTCGCTTTCGCCACTCATGCTCTTCGCTTTCGCCACTCATGCTCTTCGCTTTCGCCGCTTTTGCTCTTCGCTGTCGCCGCTCAAGCTCTTCGCCGGTGCTCGGTAGATGAGTCACGTAGGCCACGGGGCATATGCGGCTACGCGTAAGAGAGAGACGGAAATAGAAAGCTTAGAATGGCTGATGCAATGGCGCAGCTGTACCCGGCATCGACGCGTGCCAAAGCTTCCAGGCCGCAGTGGAATGGAAAATTAGGGCCGGCATTCATTCTAGTATAGACCTCGGACCGAGTCAGAAGTGCCAAAGTGAAAAAGTGAAGTGGAGTGAAAACAAATAAGAAGTAAACATAGAACACCAAGGACGAGTCACCAAGGATAACAATAGCAAGGATCAAGGACACCAGATACCACAAGGACTACGCCAAGGACAACACAAACAAGGACACCGGATACCACAAGGACTACGCCAAGGACAACAGTCAGGACACGGATCAAGGACGATCGACAAGGACAACACAATCAGGACACGGATCAAGGACGATCGACAAGTACTACGATTGAGACACCACGATCAGGACTAAGAGGACGACGGACAAACGAGTCAGCGGAGGGAAACGGCCAGGTGAGTCGGCGTGAGCGCCACGGTTAGAGAGTGTCTCCGGGTTAGTCGGGGCGGTTAGAGTGTGGCAACAAATAAATATTTATATCGAGTACCTAATTGAAAAGAAAAAAAAAAATATAAAAGAAAATATGAAGGAATCCTGTGTGATCGAATTTGTTTGTTGGCCCCTCGGTGAGGCCTAAGGACTTGCGGGTCACTGTAGGCTAGTGTTCGGACGGACCGAATAGTGTGCTAGGGCTTCGGAAAGGAAGCGGTTAGTCGGCCATGCCGGCTCGCCAATCCGAATCAGGACCTTTAGCTGTTCGGCTTGGCCGAACATAGGTACACTCGCGCCACTCTCATACATCCTTGGTAGCTAGATTGTTTAGTATTTGTATGTACTCCTTTTGTGTTGTGTGTCAATGTGATGTCCTCATTAACCTAGATCTAAGTCTGTAGCTCATCCATGTAAGGCTGGATGCTGGGTCGATCCCCATCTCAGCCTGCTGGATTCCCCTCTTCCCCTCTCTTCCCCCTCTTTGCCTCAGCTATATACTAAGTAGTCGCCCGGTTCTCTCTAGTCACCAGGTCAATCCTCGGCTAGAGATCGAGCCCGTAGAACAAACTGACCCTTAGAATAAGCCGACCAGTATTTAGGATGCGCCGTATCCCCGTCCGGGTCAATCCCGCCGAGATACGATCGTCATCACCCTCCTCAGACCTCAGATCCCCCCCCTCATCACAGCTTAAACTAATCTATATGTATTGTATTGATGTCGTCCTGCATGTACCCTTCCTCTTTTCCCCATTTTCCAGTGTAGTGGTCCGATCTATAATAAATAATCCTCCCTTAATCTCGAGTCTCGGCATCTTTACAAATATTTTTGTAAGGATGCCCTGGGGAGACTGAGATATGTACCCCAGCTGAAAAAACTTCCTTACAGATGGCGCCCGAGCAGGGACCCGAGATTTTAGATAACATTTTTTTTTTTTTTTTTTTTTCAAAAAAAAATATAATTTGATTTAAGGAGACTAACATCAGCGTGGATTAAAAACCCACCATAACCAAAGATCGACCCAAAACACATGTTTCTAATAATTCGGCAGTAGACGAATATTTAATATTCCCGCGAATTATTTATCGTATCCCTTCATTTTCACATTTTTTGGTGTATCAGATCAATCCCTATGCTTTAAGAGAACAACGTCTCAGGTAGTCATCGATAGAACTTACGCGGGAACCTTTGATATAACCTATTAAGCGGTAGAATTAAAGGCATGCACAGTAGAATCACCGACAGGAACCCCAAAGTCACAGTTAGTCAACGATAGAACTCTCGCTAGGACCATTGATAGAATTCATCACGCGATAGAATCAACGGCAAGCACGGTAGAATCATCGACGGAACCAAATAACTTAGTTAGTCACCGATAGAACTTTCGCTAGGACCATTGATAGAATTCGTTAGGCAATTGAATCAACGGCAAGCACAGTAGAATTATCGACAGAACCTCAAGTCTCAGTTAGTCATCGATAGAACTCACGCTAGTTTCATGGACAGAAGTCATCTATCAGTAGAGTCCAGATTATCAGCACGGTAGAATCAGCGACAGAATCCAAAGTTAGTATTTTAAGAAAATTTCAAACCCAGAACACACGTTTCCTTTTGACTATTCTTTTGCACCAAAATATTGCCCACGCTGTATCGCTCCCGGTCCGGCTGAGGAATTTCTCTCGACACGTTGAGCCCCTCGCAAGGATCATCCGTGCCAAGGATCATAGGCTCATATCTAAGGATCATCAATCAATAGCACCAGTTCAAGGATAGTCATCGCAAGGAGTGTTGCTTAGCATCGCCAGGATCATCGCTTGATGTCACATTTCAAGGACGATCAGTAGACATCGCAAGAAGCCTCACTCAGCAACGACACAACTATCGCTTGATAGAGCTATCATCTCAGACTAACTTAAGGTCACAGTGGACAACTTAAGGATCAGCAGAACACCGTAACGCGTTCACTCGACATCCCAAAAGTCAAGGACTATTGAACCAACAAACATGGGCGTCAAATGGATCAGCTACCGACGCAAAGGAGAGCTGGAAGCTTTTCTCATCGAGTTCGGATTGACCCCAGGAGGGTCAGTGGAGGAAATGCGATCCCGATTCGCTAGTTTCGCTTCACGAGAAGACCACCCCCCAGAGATACTTTCTCGCTTGGCAACCCTGGCAGGACAATACGGAGCTGTGGCCACTACGGACAAGGGACTCGAAGTGAAAGCCCGATCTCGACTAGTCTCTCCGGCTAGCGTCAGCGATACCCCGAAGGAAGTACACATGGAGTCACTTCGCGATTTTTTGCCCGAAGCCAAACCATTGGCACTGACGTCCTCCTTGTCCAAGTCAACGGACCTTATCCTGGAAGTACCACAGAAGAACAGGACACCACCCATGGAGCACCGCCCACCGCATACAATCAATCAGGCGGTGATGGCGAAAAAGATATCCACATGGGGTATCTCTTTCGATGGCACAGCAGACCCGTTATATTTCTTGGAGAAGCTGGAAGTTCGCGCAGCCACCTACAACATCGATTGGGAGTCACTGCCCAACATGATGCCACTTCTATTCTCCGGAAGCGCCGAAGGATGGTGGCAAACGTGTGGCCTACTAAACGTGACCTGGTGTGAATTCAAACAAGAATTCCTGGATTTCTTTTTGCCACCCAGATATTTCGAAAAAGTTGGAGGACGCAATACGCTCACGTCGGCAAAAGTATTCGGAACCCTTCAAGCAATATTTGATCGAGCTACGACTCATGATGCGCCGAGCGAGCTACTCCGAGCTCCTGCATTGGGGAGTAGTTCGCTCGGCGCATCATGAGTCGTGAGGATCTACGACAATCTACAGCCTGATTACCGATTGTATGCCCGACGCATCGACTTCAGGAGCTTAGCAGAGCTCACTAGAATGGTGATCACCTACGAAACCATAAAGAACGGAAGCCCCGAAGGAAATTCTATGGCCTTCGTAACAAACCCTCCTGAGAAGAATGTGCAATTCGTGCCCACCGAGTCAGGATCGGATTCCCCAACCCAGGCAACCGAAGAGACGGGTGGACCTCAAGCGGAATTTAAGATACATTGTTAGAATCTAAGTATTTTTAGAAGCCACACAGATAGGGACATAGGGTTGTAGGATTGCTGGTCAGAGTCTTTAAACATATTTTTCATGCAGCATGACGGTCCAATTCTCCCGCTTTGCCGGGGTAAGTCGGGAGGACGTGTGACGATATATAAATCCATCGACACAACACCTATCGATAGCGATAACGCTCAATGAAGAGCAGTGCTTATTAATATTATTATTAGTATTAAGCTCATATGATTATTAGTATTAAGTTCATGAACTGGCTCTGACCCTATAGGTAGAACTAGTTCTTCTTTTCTTTACAGCGCCACCTGGCCTATCCCACCACTCGCCGCTCACTCGTTTCGCCGTTCAACCATTTCGCCACTCACGGTCATGCTCTTCGCTTTCGCCACTCATGCTCTTCGCTTTCGCCACTCATGCTCTTCGCTTTCGCCACTCATGCTCTTCGCTTTCGCCGCTTTTGCTCTTCGCTGTCGCCGCTCAAGCTCTTCGCCGGTGCTCGGTAGATGAGTCACGTAGGCCACGGGGCATATGCGGCTACGCGTAAGAGAGAGACGGAAATAGAAAGCTTAGAATGGCTGATGCAATGGCGCAGCTGTACCCGGCATCGACGCGTGCCAAAGCTTCGCGGCGAAAACCAGGCCGCAGTGGAATGGAAAATTAGGGCCGGCATTCATTCTAGTATAGACCTCGGACCGAGTCAGAAGTGCCAAAGTGAAAAAGTGAAGTGGAGTGAAAACAAATAAGAAATAAACATAGAACACCAAGCACTAGTCACCAAGGATAACAACAGCAAAGATCAAGGACACCAGATACCACAAGGACTACGCCAAGGACAACACAAACAAGGACACCGGATACCACAAGGACTACGCCAAGGACAACACAGTCAGGATACGGATCAAGGACGATCGACAAGGACAACACAATCAGGACACGGATCAAGGACGATCGACAAGTACTACGATTGAGACACCACGATCAGGACTAAGAGGACGACGGACAAACGAGTCAGCGGAGGGAAACGGCCAGGTGAGTCGGCGTGAGCGCCACGGTTAGAGAGTGTCTCCGGGGTTAGTCGGGGCGGTTAGAGTGTGGCAAAAAATAAATATTTATATCGAGTACCTAATTGAAAAGAAAAAAAAAATAGAAAAGAAAATATGAAGGAATCCTGTGTGATCGAATTTGTTTGTTGGCCCCTCGGTGAGGCCTAAGGACTTGCGGGTCACTGTAGGCTAGTGTTCGGACGGACCGAATAGTGTGCTAGGGCTTCGGAAAGGAAGCGGTTAGTCGGCCATGCCGGCTCGCCAATCCGAATCAGGACCTTTAGCTGTTCGGCTTGGCCGAACATAGGTACACTCGCGCCACTCTCATACATCCTTGGTAGCTAGATTGTTTAGTATTTGTATGTACTCCTTTTGTGTTGTGTGTCAATGTGATGTCCTCATTAACCTAGATCTAAGTCTGTAGCTCATCCATGTATGGCTGGATGCTTGGTCGATACCCATCTCAGCCTGCTGGATTCCCCTCTTCCCCTCTCTTCACCCTCTTTGCCTCAGCTATATACTAAGTAGTCGCCCGGTTCTCTCTAGTCACCAGGTCAATCCTCGGCTAGAGATCGAGCCCGTAGAACAAACTGACCCTTAGAATAAGCAGACGAGTATTTAGGACGCGTCGTGTCTCTGTCCGGGTCAATCCCGCTGAGATACGATCATCATCGCCCTCCTCTTTGCCTCAGCTCATCACAGCTTAAACTAATCTATATGTATTGTATTGATGTCGTCCTGAATGTACCCTTCCACTTTTCCCCATTTTCCAGTGTAGTGGTCCGATCTATAATAAATAATCCTCCCTTAATCTCGAGTCTCGGCATCTTTACAAATATTTTTGTAACGAGATATGTACCCCAGCTGAAAAAACTTCCTTACACTACTTTAAATTTAACAATTGATCTACCTTTTCTTCCACCACTACTTTGGGCTAATATGATACCTCGAACCCGATGCTTTCGTAAAACAGATTTTCCTAATCTTAATGATTTCATTCTTGCTACGGATTGGTCCTATCTGTACAATTGTATAGACATGGACTCATTTATTTCTTTCTTTTATTGTACACTTGATTCACTTTTAGATAATTGTGTTCCTCTCAAGAGACAGGTGGTTTCTAATAAGCCTCCTTGGTTCTCTCGGGAGTTATCCAACTTGAAAAATGTGAAGTCAAGATGCTAGCAGAAGTTTTAAAAAACTCGCCGTTCGTCTGATTTCATTCTGTATTCTGTTTCTCGCTCGAGATTTATGGTTTTTAATATGCAATGCTATAAGGATTATCTACGGCGCTGCAAATGTCAGTTTTCTCGTGATCGTAAGCAATTTTATAACTTTGTCAATACTAAACGTAAGACATCAGTGCATCCGTCTTCCTTGTCGTTTGAAAATAATAAAGCTAACACTGATCAGGCAATTGCCGATATGTTTGCTGATTTTTTCAAGACTACCTACTCCTCAACGGAATATCATTCAAGTCTTCAGTATCCTTATAAGTTAAAAAAGACGAACTGTATTTTTAATCCAGTGATTGATGAAAGTTCGCTTCTCAGCGTGCTTAATTTAGTGAAACCTGTGTATTCACCAGGACCTGATGGTATACCTGGCTGCGTACTCAGGTTTTGTGTAAATGCTTTATGTAAGCCAATTTTGAAGTTATTTTTGTTGTCTGTTGACTCGTCCTCCTTCCCAGCTATTTGGAAGGAATCATATATTATTCCTCTCCATAAAAATGGTAAAAAGTCGGAACCTTCAGACTATAGGGGTTTTTTTAAGTTGTCTGCCATTCCTAAAGCTTTTGAAAAGATAATTAATTCTCAATTGCAACACTTCTGTAGGTGTATTATTTGGCCATCCCAGCATGGGTTTGTGAAACGTAGATCCACTACCACTAACCTTTTAGAATTCACTTCTTTAACAATCGATGGATTTCGAAATGCAAAACAAACTGTTGTCATATATACTGATTTCAGTAAGGCTTTTGATTCTGTTAATCATACGCTTTTGCTTAATAAGTTGAGCGACATTGGCTTTCCGCCAATTTTTCTCTGTTGGATTCGCGAGTATCTAACAAACAGAACACAGAAGGTACTTTTCAAGTCCTTCTTTTCCAGTTCCATTCATGTGACGTCTGGGGTGCCTCAGGGTAGTCATCAGGGCCCGCTGCTTTTTACACTCTTTATTAATGATCTTCCCTCAGTTATGATACATTCGCGTGTGCTTATGTATGCTGATGACGTTAAGCTTGGTTATAGTTATAAAGATATGATTTCGCCTGCTTGCTTACAAGCCGATCTTAACTATTTCGAGTCTTGGTGCCGGCTCAACTTGTTAAACCTCAATAGTACTAAGTGTAAAGTAATGACTTTTCATACTTAGTCCTCAACTTGTAAACTATTTTCTTAATCATAGTCCATTGGAACGTCTAACTGAGATGAGCGATTTAGGTGTGCTTATGGACAGCAAACTAACTTTTAATACCCACATTTCCAACATGGTCGGTAAAGCAATGGGTGTTCTTGGTTTTATAAAGCGGTGGTCGAAGGAATTCACCGACCCATATATAACCAAAATTCTCTTCACATCACTTGTACGGCCTATTCTAGAGTACGGTTCTTGTGTATGGTCGCCTCAGTATGAGACGCACCAAACTAGAATAGAATCTGTACAGAAACAATTTCTGCTTTTCGCTCTTCGTGGCTTAAACTGGAATATTATCTCAGGTTAATCTATCTGTTCTATGTAGACCTACCAGAAACTTTATTCCTTTATCTTTGACTCGCTGTACTACTAACTATGCTTTGCATGAACCCTTTCGTGTCCTTTGTGCTGACTACAATCGGTTGTACCGAGCGATCAGCACAGAGCCCTCTCTCTTCCTATACTAAAAACGTCTATTTTATGTTACTTAGCTCGTAATTAGCCTTAGTTATTAGATTTTATGTTTCTTGTCTTCGGCCACGCGATAACGTGTCGTACGTAATGCGACTGCGCCCCTCGGTCGGTTGGGCGAAGGTGGGCGGAACGCCTGGGACTCGCGCGAAAAAAAAAATAAAGTAAGTAAGTCGCCGGGCCGACTTGGATATACCATGCATTAGGTGAAGAGATATATATTAAATTTCTTTCAAATGCTATCTCTCTTTTGTGGAAACGAGCACTTTAGCGCCCCCCGACCAAATCGGTGATTTGCAGCATATGCTATCTCGCTCTTTTTCGCGTGCATCTGTCTTGCACCGCTATGGGTCAAAAACGTTTCTATGTATAACTCGGCTATTTTTATTCCGATTCTTGTGATATTTGGTGGGATGATAGATATACGTGACATGTATTAGTGTGCCAAATTTAATTTCGATACGATAAATATTTCGGCTGAAAATCGAATTTTTCGAATTTCGGGGGCGGAAGGGGGCGTGGCCAAAATTTGAAACAAACTTGGTCTGCGTGCACACTGCACGCATCTAATGTCCAAATCCGAAAGCTCTATCTTTTATAGTTCCCGAGATATGGAGGCTCAAAATATTGTTTTTCAAATAGCGGGGGCGGAAGGGGGCGGGGCAAAAAAAAAAAATAAACTCGATCTGCCTGCAGAGCAAACGGGTCTACATGCCAAGTTTGGTAGCTCTAGCTCTTATAGTCTCTGAGATCTCGATGATTCTTCAGACGGACAGACGGACAGACAGACGGACATGTCTCAATCGACTCGGCTATTGATACTGATCAAGAATATATATACTTTATAGGGTCGGAGAAGCTTCCTTCTCCCTGTTACATACATTTTGGCGACTTTAATATACCATTTCATTCTACGAATGCATGGTATAATCACCGATTTGGTCGGAGGGCGCTAAAGTGCTCGTGTCCACATAAGAGTGAGCGAGATAGCATATTAAAGAAATTTAATATATATCTTTTCACCTGATGCATGGTATATCCAAGTCGGCCGTGCTTCCTTCTCCCTGTTACATACATTTTGGCGACTTTAATATATCATTTCATTCTACGAATGCATGGTATAATCACCGATTTGGTCGGAGGGCGCTAAAGTGCTCGTGTCCACATAAGAGTGAGCGAGATAGCATATTAAAGAAATTTAATATATATCTTTTCACCTGATGCATGGTATATCCAAGTCGGCCGTGCGACTTACTTACTTTATTTCTTTGTTTCTTGACCGCTTGGTGCAGTTTCGAACTTGGAGAAATTATTGATTTTACTGGAATGGTTGTTTTTCCTCAGTCGCGAGAGAAATAAAATATTGTGCTACTAAGAACGCCATGTCAGCTAGTTTTTAATCAATTATAATTTTTGCCTTTTATTTTTACTATGTATTAATGTTCGTTGCCCACCCTCATGCGTACAAAACGAACGATTTGATGAACACCATCGAGCAGTTTTTGGCTGGCTCTGTGACAACCTTATACATAAAACGTTTTATACGACAACTCGATTTTTATGCGTTTTTTTTTTTAAATAGTATAAACTCAAAACAGGTACATATCTTTTTGTGTTTTTTAAAATGGTCGTCTAAACAACGACCACAATTAGCTTCTGCAAACCAGCCATAAACTGTCGTTTTTGGTGCTTTCAACATACAAAAAACTAAATTCATCGACCCTCTCGAAAAAAATGTGTATTGTTTTGGCAATTTAATCTTTTTAACTTATTGTAAACAAAACAAAAACCAATTGTTCATAAAAACATTGTAAGTACATATATGCTAACAAATGACAGTTTATTATGGCGCTGCTAGATTTTACGCATTGACATTATTATTGCCAGATACCAAAATAAAAATAGCAGCCCTCGTATATTTGCTTAACTAGAATTTCTACTCAAGAGTTTGATGAATGCTTTTAAGCAGTTGCTAACCCTCATTTCTGAAGAATGGATCTTCCTCTTTTTGAGAGGTCGTGTTCTTACTAAACTCACTAAATTGTATTGCGACAGCCAAGCCTTTGCGGCTGATATATTAACAGGTTGAAACTTGGCTTAACTATTCGTTATTAAATAGCGAAATTCTTACTGATGAGTTTGTTTAAGAAACAACCTTGTAATCATTGCTGTTCTTTCTTTCCTCCAGCATCTGATATTTCTACATACATGAACAATGCATCTGCGTTGGAAAATATTTCTTCTTGTCTTAGTGATCATGATTTTCTTTTAGTTTTAAGTGATTTCAACTTACCAAATGTCTCTTGAAATACACCCCTACTAATCCAATTAATAGTACCCTTGCTGTTCGGCGCAGATGCTTGCTTTCGCAGAACATAATTCTCCCTTCTAAACAATTAGCTCTATTAATTGGTCATTACTATTTAGTTGTTCCGAAGCTTAACTCTAGTCTGCTCTAATTTTTATACCCTTGCAGAGGGTATTATAAAATTGTTCAGATGTTTGTAAATTGGCATGCCTAGTATTTGGCGATTGACTGGACCGAACAACGGAGAAGCGGTGGCTAAGTGGATATAAGTCTTGCGTATGAAACGAAAGGTGCGGGTTCGAATCTCGAACGCCGCATAGATTTTTTTTCATATTTTTTTTTTATGAAGAAAATAGATTTTGATTCCATCAAAGGCCGATGACAAATATTTTTGTGTATTTAAGGTATTGCGTCATTGGATTAACACACAAGAAAAGTTTTTTCAAACATAAAATGTAATAGTCAAGGGCTGCAAGGGTATACAAATCTAGATGCTTTAGCTTCTTTGATATTTTTAATTGTTTCGGGCGTTCCTTATACGTATACATGTAACTACTGGTTACTGGCTTGGTTTACTGGTAGGTTATCTTATTTGCGAAAATAAAATCGATATGCTTTAAAAGGTTAAAGAACAGGCTCTCCTGTTGTCTGCTAAATCGCAACAAGTACATTATCGGTTGTTGGATAAAATTTTGTAAAAAACAGAATGAATTTTTATCTGAAAAGTATGTCCAATATTAGTATTCAGTTGTAAAAATTGTAAAAATAACTGAAATACTTATTAGAAACGTTTAAAAAATACACTAAATTTTGGTACTTCTTTGAACTTTAGTGGGATAGAACTCGGAAGTTTCACGAAGGAATGAAAGATGAAATATTTACTTTTCGTATGTGTAATCGTAATCTGCGAAATTAAAGCAAAATAGCAAAAACTAGGTATACCCAGCGTTAAAAACACGCGGCAGGAAGCAGAGCACATGCAAATTTGGCTGTAGCGTGTGTGTGGATCATTGATAACATTGCTAAGCGTTGTACCTACGTACTACCTGACTATATTAAGTTTTTGTTTTTTGCTTAATTAATTCAAAAAGGATTATCCCAATAATGCTTTTTTAACTAATTAATTCAAAATATGTGGTATATTGTGTAAGATATCATTTGATTGCGACAGATAGTTCTAAAGTTCATAAGAGGAAACACTATAAGAAATTTCCAGATTGAATAGATTTTTCAATAGAATTCACGAAATTTTTAAGACTTTTGAAGTTTTTCGTGCTTCCCAAAATTTAAGGGATTTTTTGGATTTGATGGATCACACTCCGATGCGACTAGTTGAAAGTTTGCCGGATGGAGATGTCGAGCTTCTTCCTGAAAAGCTGATTCTACTCAATCAGGGGTGTCACAGAAAACGCTAGCGATTTTGGCGACGTTTGAAATGTAAAACGCCGAAACCAAACGTTGGTGTCATGGAAATCTCCGACGTTTCATTTTCGGCAACATTTTCGGAGCCACAGCCACCCGTTGGCCCAGCAGCTGACTCCATCGCCGCTATTTCGGTATTTCTATTGTCGATAAGTGCAATAGGGTTGTGCAATTCAAAAAAAATTGTCGGTGCTTTGACAACCCTATTGTTTACATTTACTTTAAATTTGTAACTGTAAACAAATTTTGACAAATTAACCAAAAATTTAAGAACAATGAATTAAATACAACAAGATGAATACAATGCATCGATAACTGCAAACTATTGCGTTTGTAAGCCTACATTCTCTTTTCTACACAATTTATTTTTCGCAACAATGGCAACTGTTTTACCCCAGAATAAAATTTCGTCCATGCGATTTCTAGGTATTAGCTCTGTTCAACAGGTCATTGGATGCAGACCTGGAGGTGATTAGAACAAATGTGAGCGAAATAATTGGGAATATTATTTAATCGAGACTCTTGCTTCTTTTTAGCAAGCGATTTCCATTTTTACAAATCTTCAATTACAAGTGAAATAATTTAAAATTCGATGCACATATTCAAATGCAAATTTAATGCAGTTTATTCGATTATATTAGAAACCTTATCCATCAGAAATCCAATCCAATCCAAATTTCAATTCATTTTAAAAAAGGCGACAACTGCAATTGCATTTTTTACAGCTGTTTACATTGCTTCTTCTTCTTTGTCTGGCCAAGATAAAAAGAAAGACGTCAACTTGGTGCATTTTTTCGACGTTTACATTAAATTTATCCATGTACACACAATTTAAAAAACTTTCTTAAATTTGGTCGTAATCCATAAAATGTATGCTTACTTGTGGCATATAACAAACTAAAATTGGAAACACAAATGTTTTGTCCGAAAATAAGTTTCTGCCATTTTCAGCAGGATGGCAGCCTTGCTTATGGGTGATTTAAGCAAAAACGACGCGTGCTTGATTTTTTCATAGGCGTTTTCGTAAAATAATAAATTATATATGAACACAAATATTGCCAGCGATTATTTGAATACAATTCCATCCAAAAATAATCAAAGTTTATTTCAACACCATTCTTTTTTCAACATAATTTGCTGTAAGCGCAAAATTAACCAAACGTTGGAGAAAAACTTGTAACTTTTCAAAACTGTCAAAAGAGGTTTCTGTGACACCCTACATTTGCGTTTGGGGCGATTTTGGGGCGTTAGCGATTTCTGTGACACCCCTGAATAAGTGGGGATGTGGTGGATTGTCAGGATAAAGCGCATACAAACAAATTATAAACACAGAAGACAAAACAATTTCTGACGAAAATATGTTCTGTAGTTCCTTTACGCCTAAGGTGTACAACTTCTGAACATTGTCGCCCTATTTTCTTCAAATAAGCGAAGGAGTCCTCGGAATAGATCAAATCAACTGTAAGCGACATAAAAAATCAAATCAAAAGTGGGAAAACATTTACGGCTAAGCTTAATTTTTTCCTGACAATGCTTGATGGAAAATTAATAAACAAACACCTCCTCAACTTTGAGGTGTCCTGTTTGTAAAAAAAAAACAAAAATTCAAAAAGACTTTCATAATTTAGATGACTCAATGAGTGAGGAGAACTGCTACGAATATGGAATTTCCCCGTTGGATTGTTGAATAAAGTGTATGGTATTTATTCTGAAGCTAGCTTACACACTTCCTCGACCAGGAGAAACAAAACCGGATAATACACCTCGTGAGGATATACAGAGTAGAAAGGAAGTTATACAATCTGAATTTTCTTGGAAGCTTAAAGTTGACTGCCCAAAGCACGGAAAATAAAGGATTTGGAACTAACTATAGTTGCGAAATGTTAAGTTTATTAGATATTAACCTTAATGTTGATGATTATTTTCAGGAAAATCAGTCATCAATAGCAAATATTAAAAATTATGCTCCAAGAATCACCCAAAAATTAAAAATTTTAATATTATGTATTTAAGTTAGAAAATCGAATAAAAACAAGTAAATATGTGATATAGTTACTGAAATTATAAAAAAATTTCATCTATTATAAAAAAATATCAAAGAAGCAAACTTCGGCTATGCCGAAGTTTGTATACCCTTGCAGCAATTAACCATTACATTTTATTTCCTAAAAAATTTGTTGTGTGTTAATGTGTTAATAAAGAAATATTTTAAATACACTAAAAAATTTGTCATCGACTTTGGTGGGATTGGAACTCGCGTCTATTCGTTTAATAAACAAAAAAAAAATAAATAAGTAAAAAAACATATTTATATCGATAACGTTTTATACGCAAGACCTCTATCCACTAAGCCACCGCACCTCCGTTGCTCAGGCCAGCCAATCGCCAAATAGTAAGCGTGCCAAGACAATGTGGCGATTGATATTCATATTCACACACACACAATCGCAATTTTGACACATATATGTGCTTCACTGCTTATGCGTGTGTGTATATATATGCAAGTTTTATATCGTCGAAATCAGGCGTTACGTTTATCCGATTGTTTGAAATTCACGCATATGATGTAATCCCTTTATACTTATGTACGTAATCAGTTTGGATAAGATTGTTCAAAAAATAGATAAGTTATTCGCATTTAACGTTTGTATTTGTAAGGGAGCTATATGATATAGTTGTCCGATCTTATTCAAAATCGCAGATGTGTAAGCGCCTGCATAGAAAAGCTTATATTGAATGTTATAGCTCTAAAACTGTGGGACTAGTTTGCGTAGCACCAGACAGACGGACATGGCTATATCAACTCGTCTTCTCTTGCTGATCAAGAATACATATACTTTATGGGGTCGGAAACGATCCCTTCTCTGCGTTACAAACATCTGACCAATTTTATAATACCCTCTGCAAGGGTATAAAAATTGCAAACATAAGTTTGTATGTCTGAAAATGAGATTTTTCCATTTCCACCACGATAAGAGGTTTTGGGCAAAAGTAACCCTTGATTGATTTTTTCCGAGAATTTTC
This sequence comes from Drosophila sp. 14030-0761.01, assembly GCA_018150735.1. NCBI lineage: Eukaryota > Metazoa > Arthropoda > Insecta > Diptera > Drosophilidae > Drosophila > Drosophila sp. 14030-0761.01. The sequence continues at coordinate 31,414,098 of JAECWO010000031.1, forward strand.
AATCTTAATCAATAAATTCAAAATGAAATTGTGAGAGGGGGAGAGTCATAAAAAGGAATTCTCATTGCTTACCGTTTGTATTTGAAGCCTTTTGATATCCATCAATACCTGAAATATTGAAGGAAATGTTAATGTAAATGAATGAAGATAATTATTTGAAAAATGTTAAAGATATTGTTCAAAATACCGTAGTTTGTGCTCGAGAGAGTTGAATAATCTAAGAAATTCTCCGTTAAAAGGCGTAGCTTATCTTTCTTGGTGGAGTATTGCGATAGATCAATGTTACAACAAGGCTATTTTATGCAGATTTAAAATTCTGGTGGACGTGCCAATAATTTGAAAATGTCTCTCTCACGTTCGTCGTCGAGGCGGACTGCGCAGGTTCCCATCCTGCGCCATGCGCTTACTTAAACAAGGATCAAGTGATTATTGCTGTTGTGGTTTCAGTTTCTAAAACATATAAATATACTTCTTGCAAATATGATAGCTGTAGTTTTTATAGTTCCCGAGATTTTTTTCAAATATGGCCGGCAGAAGTGGGCTTGCCAGAAATAAAAAAAAAATGTACGCTGGACACACTAGACAAATCTGCGTTTGGTAGCACCAGCTTTTATAGTTCCCAAGATTTCAACGCTCATACGTCTGTACATGGATATACCGACTTCTCTTGTCGTGCTGATCAAGAATATAAAGCAAAAAAGAAATAAGCGGCAGATAAACGGACAGGGCTATTATAGGGTCGGAATTGATTCTCTCTGCCTGTTACATACATTTTGGCGACTTCACTTTACCATTTCATAAATGGATGCAAGATTTAAAAATTCAAAAACATATATGTATAAAATTTTTTTTTTATTAATTTTGAAACACTCAGAAATTTAACTGGTAGATCTCAAAACCTGATATTTTTGATAAATATCGGTTAATTCGCTAGATTAGACGACTTTTATTTTGAGCAGATAGTATTTTGTTGAGGTTTTTAATTTTTATACCATGCATCCATAGGATCTCGGAGACTATAAGAGCTAGAGCTACCAAACTTGGCATGTAGACTTGTTTGCTCTGCAGGTAGATCGAGTTTTTTTTTTTTTTGAACCGCCACCGCAATTTGAAAAACAATATTTTGAGCCTCCATATCTCGGGAACTATAAAAGATAGAGCTATCGCATTTGAACAATGCACGCACGTATGCACGCAGATCAAGTTTGTTTCAAATTTTTGCCACGCCCCCGAAATTCGAAAAATTCGATTTTCACTAATACATGTTACGAATATCTATCATCCCACCAAATCTCACAAGAATCGGAATAAAAATGGCCGATTTATACATAGAAACGTTTTTCACCCATAGCGATGCAAGGCAGATGCACGCAAAAGAGAGCGAGATAGCATATGCTGGAAATAAGTGTCTGCCAACAGTTTTGGGACTATATGTCATAAACTTTTTGGCCGGAGCACATTATTGTAAAGAAATATACTGGTGTGTCAAAAAACTAGATTCGTCCATCAATCTGAATTACCAGAATGTGAGAGGACTGAAATCAAAACTTACTAATCTCTATGTAGATAGCCTTTCTTTTACGAATAATTTTTAGCTTTTAGGGAGACGTGGCTAAAACCTGACATTGCTGATGCATCTGTTTTTGCTTCAAAATTTTCTGAAGATGTGATCGAACTCCTCGCGTGGGTGGAGGAGTTTTGATTGCTGTTGACGCTGCTTTACCATCTGAACAGATTCAGCCTTGTTATAATCAGGAGATTGAGTTTGTCAGTGTTAAGGTAGATTATCATTCTTTTTCCGCCTACATCACTTGTTCTTATATTCCACCGCAGTCTGACATGGTGGCTTATTTAAATCATTTAGAGGCAATTCGATCTGTCTCTGCTTTAACTTCTAATCGTGATATTCTCATTGTTCTAGGTGATTTTAATGTACCTTCTATACCTTCTTTTGTTCTTCCGGAAGATAAATTTCATCCTACTTTAAATTTAACAATTGATCTACCTTTTCTTCCACCACTACTTTGGGCTAATATGATACCTCGAACCCGATGCTTTCGTAAAACAGATTTTTCTAATCTTAATGATTTCATTCTTGCTACTGATTGGTCTTATCTGTACAATTGAATAGACGTGGACTCAGTTATTTCTTTCTTTTATAGTATACTTGATTCAGTTTTAGATTATTGTGTTCCTCTCAAAAGACAGGTGGTTTCTAATAAGCCTCCTTGGTTCTCTCGGGAATTATCCAACTTGAAAAATGTGAAGTCAAGATGCTATAAGAAGTTTAAAAAAAACTCGCCGTCCGTCTGATTTCATTTTGTATTCTGTTGCTCGCTTGAGATTTATGGTCCAATGCTATAAGGAATATCTAATCAATACTAAACGTAAGATATCAGTGCATCCGTCTTCCTTGTCGTATGAAAATAATAAAGCTAACACTGATCAGGCAATTGCCGATATGTTTGCTGATTTTTTCAAGTCTACCTACTCCTCAACGGAATATCATTTAAGTCTTCCTTATCCTTATCAGTTAAAAAAGTAGAACTGTATTTTTAATCCAGTGACTGATGAAAGTTCGCTTCTCAGCGTGCTTAATTTAGTGAAACCTGTGTATTCACCAGGACCTGATGGTATACCTGGTTGCGTACTCAGGTTTTGTGCAAATGCTTTATGTAAGCCAATTTTGAAGTTATTTGTGTTGTCTGTTGACTCGTCCTCGTTCCCAGCTATTTGGAAGGAATCATATATTATTCCTCTCCATAAAAATGGTAAAAAGTCCGAAGCTTCAAACTATAGGGGTATTTCCAAATTGTCTGCTATACCTAAAGCTTTTGAAAAGATAATTACTTCTCAATTGCAACACTTCTGTAGGTCTATTATTTCGCCATCCCAGATGAACGATTTAGGTGTGCTTATGGACAGCAAACTAACTTTTAATACCCACATTTCCAACATGGTCGGTAAAGCAATGGGTGTTCTTGGTTTTATAAAGCGGTGGTCGAAGGAATTCACCGGCCCATATATAACCAAGATTCTGTTCAAATCACTGGTACGGCCTATTCTAGAGTACGGTTTTTGTGTATGGTCGCCTCAGTATGAGACGCACTAAACTAGAATAGAATCTGTACAGAAACAATTTCTGCTTTTCGCTCTTCGTGGCTTAAACTGGAATCGCAATGCCAATTTGCATTTGTACTCCATTAGACTTCTTTTGATTAACCTTCCTTCTCTCATTAACCGTAGAATTATGCTTGGTGTAATCTTTATGCACAAGCTTTTGAATGGTGATATAGATTCGCCGGAGTTATTATCTCAGGTTAATCTATCTGTTCCATGTAGACCTACCAGAAACTTCATTCCTTTATCTTTGACTCGCTTTACTACTAACTATGGTTTGCATGAACCCTTTCGTGTCCTTTGTGCTCACTACAATCGGTTGTACCGAGCGATCAGCACAGAGCCCTCTCTCTTCCTATACTAAAAACGTATATTTTATGTTACTTAGCTCGTAATTAGCCTTAGTTATTAGATTTTATGTTTCTTGTCTTCGTCCACGCTTTCGATAACGTGTCGTACATAATGCGACTGCGCCCCTCGGTCGGTTGGGCGAAGGTGGGCAAAACGCCTGGGACTCGTGCGAAAAAAAAAAAAAAATCACCGATTTGGTCGGGGGGCGCTAAAGTGCTCGTGTCCACATAAGAGTGAGCGAGATAGCATATAAAAGAAATTTAATATATATCTGTTCACCTGATGCATGGTATATCCAAGTCGGCCCGGCGATTTGGTGGGATGATAAATATACGTGACATGTATTAGTGTCAAATTATATTACGATACGATAAATATTTCGGGTGAAAATCGAATTTTCGAATTTCGGAGGCGGAAGGGGGCGTGGCAAAAATTTGAAACAAACTTGGTCTGCATACTGCACACATCTAATGTCCAAATCCGATTGCTCTATCTTTTATAGTTCCAAATAACGGGGGCGGGGCGAAAAAAAAAAAGAATCCATCTGCCTGCAGAGCAAACGGGTCTACATGCCAAGTTTGGTAACTCTAGCTCTTATAGTCTCTGAGATCTCGATGATCCTACAGACGGACAGACAGACGGACATGTCTCAATCGACTCGGCTATTGATACTGATCAAGAATATATATACTTTATAGGGTCGGAAAAGCTTCCTTCTCCCTGTTACATACATTTTGGCGACTTTAATATACCATTTCATTCTATGAATGCATGGTATAAAAAATTAGATTTCTCACTGAATTTACAAATGTTCGTTAACAGAAATAGTTTCATTATGTATTCTAATGAAAGCTTGAGATACCAATATCATAATCGAGGGTTAACAAAACAATAAAATGAATTAATGAATCTTACCATTAAGTAAATCGGGCAAATGGGAAGAAATGGCGCTACTGATTTGCGATGGACGCAGTTCCGACTCCAGTTTTTTTTTTAATATAAACGATTGGTGGAATGTTTGTGGCGTTGAGAAGTAGCTATTAGTGTCTTCAAACAGGTTAAGTTTAGCGACCATATCTGAAACCAATATGAATGAATAGATATATATATATATATTTCATTAGCATTAAATAAGTATGCATGAAATAGATCAAGGTTGAGTTGAGAACTCGAACTAAATGTGACTTGCTCACATGTACATATGTAGGCGCCGTTGTTTGAACAGTTCAAACGAGTAACGTGCACAGATCGCCTGTCTGTTACATACATTTTGGCGACTTTAAAATACCATTTTATCGTATGCATGCATCGTGTAATGAAATATTTGTGCATTATTACTCGATTGAATAGTCCAAATGCCCGTTATGATTACTTTTATTCTTCCACAACTCTTGTATGTACACGAACCTGAAATTTCTTTTGTATTTTCATCGGCTGAGTTGGGATTAGTCGTGGGACACTGGCTCTTATCTTCCAAAATGGGAACATGTTCAATTTTTCTGGTAACGGAAAAGTTGTTGTTCCCAATAGCATGCAAATCTATAGACTTTTTAATATCATTCTCTTCCAATACATTGTCATCAGCAGTTATTGTTGAATGGCACTCAGAAATCATATTGTTAGACTGGCTGTTCTGATATTCACCAGATATACTAGTCTCACTGACACTGCTTACTGAGACGTGATCTTCGCTTTTGTCACTGCTAGAACTACTTAGCGATCGTTTTGCACTAGATCCAGAAATATTCCTTTTTTGAGATAAAATCATTTCACTGTTGAACTCCCGGCTATTTTCTGCTGTTTGTTTATTGCTTTCGCTGGTATGAACTTTTTCATCCGTATTCTGTTCTAGCTGTTTCGAATTTATCAGGAGTTGCGGCTCTATTGAAGATGTTCGATTAGACGAGGATCCCGTTCTCGTTATGGAGGTCTTTTCTCTATCTTGTCCGGTTTTTTGACAATTTGAGGAACTGTTTACGTTAGTATTAGTTTCAGATACAGTACCCGATGCACATCTATCTCTGGTCTGTCTACTATCTGGTACAAAGTTCTCTTTGTTTGATATAATTGAAGTACTAGAGCTTTGGATTTTGTGTTTACTTTTATTTTTATCATGCCGATTTTTTTCACTTCGACACTTTTCTTTCTTCGTTTTGCCGTTCGTATTCAATTGGCCACTTCCAGTTGCAACTGAATCCTTGACATTAATTGGTGAAACAGATAAACTGGGCCATGCTTCCTTTTGTTGCGTATTTGTCGAATTAGAAGCGTGATTTGCAGCTGATGACGACGATGCTGAAGATGTCGTTGATGATGATGACTGTGACGATGACATCACTATTGAGACTGTGAAAGAAAATAAACAGTTATTACGTGAAGCCTTTCATTAATAAAAACGAAAGCAATTTTATGTACCATTTGACTTTGTGACTCCACCAATACCTCCACTGTGTGCACTGACTGTACCAATGTTTGATACATTAGTCGTTGGCCCAGAAGAGGCAATAAGAGTGTCATGTAGACGTTTTTCGTATTCCTGATGCTTGCCTTGATGCATTTCCTTCAATTATATGAAAAGAAGCACAATGTCATTTAACATAAAAATATTTTTCGAAAAATTCGAAAGCATGCTTTAATCGTCCAATCCAGTTAGACTATTAATAATTTTGGTTGATATCCGATTCGGTATAAAAACTCTAAGGTGCAGTCCCTTGTCCCTGTTACCAAAAAATTCGGTAATGGACAAACTTCTATTAAAAAGCAAACAAAACAATTTATTTGGAAATATTTGAGAAATGAAAATATTTTTGAATAACATAAGTCACAACTTGAAATTCAGAACTCCTTCCCCAATATGCACAGGCAACTATAAAACAGGGAAGAGGTTCGGGAATGGTTGGGGCTGTATGGAGTCACTGTATATATTCTATGTAAATAGAATTCCGTAAATTTTGTGTAGAAGTCCCGAAGAAGTCTTAGTGACAATTGCTCAAATGTCCGTAAGACGTTGGCAAAAAAAATTGTTAAGACATTCTTAAAAAACCGTCCCCATTTTAAATGTGACCGCAACTTTATCAGACTTATTTTCTTTCCAATGACATAAGTTAGATAGACAGAAGCGAAAAAGCTTCGTTGGCTCGATAGAGATAAATTTATTTTATGCTTTGGCAAAAAATATTACTTTCGAAATATTTAAATTGTACAACAAATTTGAACGTGCATAAACCCGATTCTCTTATTGTCACTTTAAATAAAAGTCATATAGAATTAATTCACCATTTTGTGAATTAATTTGATGGTTCAGCCAGCGAGTAGACAAATAAATTCAATAAATTCGATTGAGGTACGGTCACGGTAAATAAACAAACAAAAAAAAAACGAACGCATCTTTCGTTTTATAAGGAAGACCTCTATCTACTACGCCACCGCACTTCTGTTGTACAATCCAGTCAATCGCCCAATACTAAGCATTCCAAAACGCTGCAACGATCGACATACATATTAACACACACATACACATTCATGTAGTGCTTTATTGCGTATGTTTGTATGTATTTAGGTAAATTTTGTATTTATGTACATAATCATCAGTTTGGCTAAGATTCTTCAAGAAAAAATAAAGTAAGTAAGTCGCCGGGCCGACTTGGATATACCATGTATCAGGTGAAAAATTATATATTAAATTTCTTTTAAATGCTATCTCACTGACTCTTATGTGGACAAGAGCACTTTAGCGCCCCCGACCAAATCGGTGATTTCCAGCATATGCTATGGGTGAAAAACGTTTCTATGTATAACTCGGACATTTTAATTCAGATTCTTGTGATATTTGGTGGGATGATAGATATTCGCAGGTAAAAAATTCGATTTTTTTGAATTTCGGAGGCGGATGGGGGCGTGGCAAAAATTTGAAACAAACTTGGTCTGCGTGCATACCGCACGTATATACTGTCCAAATCCGATAGCTCTATCTTTTATAGTTCCTGAGATATGGAGGCTCAAAATATTGTTTTTCAAATAGCGTGGGCGGAAGGGGGCGTGGGCGGAAGGGGGCGTGGGCGGAAGGGGGCGTGGCGGAAAAAAAATAAACTTGATCTACCTGCAGAGCAAACGGGTCTACATGCCAAGTTTGGTAGCTCTAGCTCTTATAGGCTCCGAGATCTCGATGATACTACAGACGGACATGTCTCAATCGAGTCGGCTATTGATACTGATCAAGAATATATATACTTTATAGGGTCGGAGAAGCTTCCTTCTCCCTGTTACATACATTTTGGCGACTTTAATATACCATTTCATCCTATGGATGCATGGTATAATTAAGTTATTCGCATTTTACGATTTTACAAAATAATAAAAACTGATGAAATCTAGAGGTGATACACACATTCTGAGAGTAAGTTAAAAATCAGAAATGAGTAAATTAGTAAACGACAGTAGATAAACTTCATACAACAGAAATGCTGTTTTCCGTGTATGTATTTGTAAGAGGTAAATACATAGTAACTACATAGCAGAAATAGCTAATTCACTGATCCTCAAAGATCCCCTTATTATTATTATGTACCTCCTTGGTGAAACTGGCCTCTGGATCTCCCAGTTCATGTAAATACATGCAGTCGCTTTTGGGGCATTGCTGGTTTTTCATAAAGTGGCTACAATACTTGGTCGTGCCGAGACTTGTCTTAATGAGTCGCCCGTCTATCATTATATTATTGACACTTTGGATAGCCCTCAATGCATCTGCGTTATGAACATAAGTGACATAAGCTGACGCGGATGGACCCTATAATGCGAAAAATAACATTGATCATAGTAACAAACAATATTGCATTAGCAGGACTCTTACCTGTATTCCAGCATAAGTTGTGCTTGGATTAATAACTACCTTATGAATTTTCCCATATTTACCAAAATACTCATGTTTTTTCAATATCTGCAAAAAAAAATCGGTTATTGCTCAGTTTGATTTTAAATCATTTTAAAAAGCCCTTACATCTGCATCAGCAAGTCGTGGTGGTAAGCCAACAACAAATACCAAATTCTTTTGAACTACACGAACATTGGCTAAATGTTTTCGATTTTCAGTTATTTTTTGCTTGCGTTGTTGGTCCCTTTGTCGTTTTTGAGACTTGAAGGCTATCATCTGTATTATATAATTTTGTTTTTTTAATATAATTGAAAATATTAGTATTCAAATATCCACTCACTTCTTCTTGAGATAATGGTTTGAAATCTGCGGGATTTTCTGGATATTCTTTTCGACACGCAGGACACAACTTGTTTTCATCTGTACGTATTCTGTGCCAGCAGAATCTACAAATCTGCACATAAATTTAATAATTATTGCGTCTTTGAAATAGATTAAAACACTTATCAACCTTACCTGGTAGCCACAAGTGCATGGAAAGAATGTTAGATCATCTACCTCTAAAGGTTCCATACACAAGGGACACTCGACAGCGTCATCATTACTGTGGCTTGTCATACCGTTCATTATTTAATATCCTTCGCTACTTCCGTATAAAAGTAATAAAAATATTTTTTTTTCAAAGGTAATTTATTGATCCTATAACTCTGATGTTATTTAATGAGAGAGAATCGCTGTAAAAAATATAGACAATGTTTCAATTTATTATTTTTATATGAATCATTTTGGAACACAAAAGACAGAAAAATCAATTTATTTGTATAGGTTTTTGTAAGGCTTATAGATATACGTATAGCAAAGAAATTATGAAATCAATCGTTTCACTCGTTGACAAAGACGAACGTGTTTTTTTGACGTTTATAAACTTTTGTTCTTTATGTCGCAATAGAAAATCCTTCAGCTTTTTAATAATCAATTAATAATTGAATTAATTTCCGATTTGTATTTTCATTTCGCGTTTTTGTTTTGTGTGTTTAGTTGTGCAAACGCACAACTTTTGTTACTTCTTTTGCTCTTGCGTTTTACTTGCGTTTTACATCTTCCCGCTCATGTGTTCAATTTGACGCGCTCTATTTCGCGTTCTTTCCTATTTCCTTTTGTTCGCGTCTATTTCCTTCTCGCGTCTGAGTGATACGTGATTTCTTATTGTGTTCTTTTTATTGTGTTTCTCCCAATAAAAAGCTTTTCTCTTACGAGGTAAACGTTTTACTTTGTAATTTTAACCCTTGAGCGATCTTGTCAGTATATTTTTGTATAATTTCTCTTTAATAATTCAAAGCAAAGTTTCAACTGCAAAGTTTCCACCGAAGCTAAGGACTGTCAGGAGTATATCCTCTGTTGGCTGTGTGAGAATCCCGTACATGTTCAGTGTGCGGGTCTCACATCGAGGATTAAAGACAGTATTAATATTTTAAAATATTTTGGACACTATACGTCATGAACGTTTCTGGCCGGAGCATATTATTGTAAAGAAATATACTGTGAAAAAGAAAAACGGCCTCCGATTCGCCTGCCAATTGCTGCTCAAATTACTAATACTGTTTCGCGCACACCAGTATCTGCTAGATTCGTCCATCAATCTGGGTTACCAGAATGTGAGAGGACTGAAATCAAAACTTACTAATCTCTATGTAGATAGCCTTTCTTTTCCAAATAACGTTTTAGCTTTTACAGAGACGTGGCTAAAACCTGGAATTGCTGATGCATCTGTTTTTGCTTCAAAATTTTCTGTATTCAGATGTGATCGAACTCCTCGCGCGGGTGGAGGAGTTTTGATTGCTGTTGATGCTGCTTTATCTTCTGAACAAATTCAGCCTTCTTATAATCAGAAGATTGAGTTTGTCAGTGTTAACGTAGATTATCATTCTTTTTCCGCCTACATCACTTGTTCTTATATACCACCGCAGTCTGACATGGTGGCTTATTTAAATCATTTAGAGGCTCTTCGATCTGTCTCTGTTTTGACTTCTAATCGTGATATTCTCATTGTTCTAGGTGATTTTAATGTACCTTCTATACCTTCTTTTGTTCTTCCGGAAGATAAATTTCATCCTACTTTAAATTTAACAATTGATCTACCTTTTCTTCCACCACTACTTTGGGCTAATATGATACCTCGAACCCGATGCTTTCGTAAAACAGATTTTTCTAATCTTAATGATTTCATTCTTGCTACTGATTGGTCTTATCTGTACAATTGAATAGACGTGGACTCAGTTATTTCTTTCTTTTATAGTATACTTGATTCAGTTTTAGATTATTGTGTTCCTCTCAAAAGACAGGTGGTTTCTAATAAGCCTCCTTGGTTCTCTCGGGAATTATCCAACTTGAAAAATGTGAAGTCAAGATGCTATAAGAAGTTTAAAAAAAACTCGCCGTCCGTCTGATTTCATTTTGTATTCTGTTGCTCGCTCGAGATTTATGGTCCTTAATATGCAATCAATACTAAACGTAAGATATCAGTGCATCCGTCTTCCTTGTCGTTTAAAAATAATAAAGCTAACACTGATCAGGCAATTGCCGATATGTTTGCTGATTTTTTCAAGTCTACCTACTCCTCAACGGAATATCAGTCAAGTCTTCCTTATCCTTATCAGTTAAAAAAGTAGAACTGTATTTTTAATCCAGTGATTGATGAAAGTTCGCTTCTCAGCGTGCTTAATTTAGTGAAACCTGTGTATTCACCAGGACCTGATGGTATACCTGGTTGCGTACTCAGGTTTTGTGCAAATGCTTTATGTAAGCCAATTTTGAAGTTATTTGTGTTGTCTGTTGACTCGTCCTCGTTCCCAGCTATTTGGAAGGAATCATATATTATTCCTCTCCATAAAAATGGTAAAAAGTCCGAAGCTTCAAACTATAGGGGTATTTCCAAATTGTCTGCTATACCTAAAGCTTTTGAAAAGATAATTACTTCTCAATTGCAACACTTCTGTAGGTCTATTATTTCGCCATCCCAGATGAACGATTTAGGTGTGCTTATGGACAGCAAACTAACTTTTAATACCCACATTTCCAACATGGTCGGTAAAGCAATGGGTGTTCTGGGTTTTATAAAGCGGTAGTCGAAGGAATTCACTGACCCATATACAGTGGTGCTCATAGACTTAAGCCACTAAACTTCAACCAAGATTTTTAACGAAAATTAAAAAAATTTTTTATTTCACAGCTCCAATTTTTTGTGTCACATTAGTTCTATGTATATGTCAGTGTTCTAATAGAAGAATAACCAAGTTATAAAAATGTGGTATTGAACGAAAAACTTAAAAAATCTGAGACTATCTCCAAAATGTCCTGCTCACATACTTAAGCCACCTGGGAAAAAATGTTTAAAAAAGTTAAAATTTGCCCAATTTTTATTTATTTAGTATAGGATATAGTTGTAAACTATCAACCTAACAATTTTTACAAGCACTAGCAACTATGGCCATCGGCTTAGACAATAACTACATCCATACACTAGCCTGGGATTCGAACCCGGATCCTCGTTGTTCAGTTGTCTTTTTGACAGGGCCACTTAGACAACTCATCTACCGGGGACTGCATAATTTTTATATTTGCCAGAAAACTCTTGAAACAATTATTCCGTATTATTTTAATTAATTTACTTTAATATTGAGTAGGTTGACCTTTCTGCTTAAGAACAGTGGAGCAACGCTTTGGCATTAATCGACAAGACGTACAAGACTTGAGGGGTGGTTTTCTTCCACTCTTCCTGCAAAATTCGCCACAAATCGTTTTTATTTGCTGGTTTTTTTTTGGCCAACGACTTGTTTTAGAATTCCCCACAAGATCTCTATAGGTTTCAAGTCGGGAGTCTGCGGTGGCCATTGCAAAACATTGATTGCCTCTTGGTTAAGCCACGACTTGACTATCTTGCTGCAGTGTTTCGGGTCGTTGTCCTGTTGAAATATCCAGGCAAGTGGCAAATTATCGGCATATTCTCCAGATAAATTGTTAATAAGGATGTCCCTGTACATTTCGCCGTTCATAATGCCTTGTGTCTGTACTAGGGGACCTACGCCCGATGAGGTGAAACAGCCCCAATTGTTTATTGGGAGGACGTCGTATATATGGTTTACCATCACTCCCAAAGACATTAAACTTGGATTCGTCGCTCCAAACAATCATGTTCCAAAAATTTGGACCTTTTTGAATATGCTCTTTGGCGCATTCAAGGCGTTTTTAACATTTTTAACGGACAGCAATGGGTTTTTTTTGGGCAATGCTTCCATACAGCCCGAACTCATTTAGCCGTCTTCTTTTGGTCTGAGCTGACACATTCACGCCATAATCTGCCACCATTTGACCTCGGGTTTGCGTCGAAGTCAAAAACGGGGCTTTTCGCGTGGAATATTTTCCCAGGTTCCATGTTTTTTATAAAATGCAAAGCATTTCGTACTTTGCCACGAGAAAAATGTAAAATTTTGCTAATTTGAAGAATACTTCAAATTTGGCAATATTCCCATATTAGCTTTCTTTCGGCCGGAGTACTATCTTTATCTTTAGCCATAGCGGTGAAATTGTTTTCGGAAAACGTATTTAATATTTAATATTTTAGTTTATAAAATAATTAGTACAACTCTCCCGAAAAACACAAGCTTGGCGATTTTAGCTTAAGGTGGCTTAAGTATATGAGCAGAGCGCAATACTCCTTTTTGACCTTTAGCCAATTTTTTGGTAACCCCTGAATTCCTACTTGTCATTTTTTACTCTGATCAGTTGCTTAAATATTAGCGTTCCAAGATGTAAAAATTTCAGGGCAAAATAAATATGTTTAAAAAAGTTATTAAGCAAATAGTTTATGGTAGTGGCAGTGGCTTAAGTCTATGAGCACCACTGTATAACCAAGATTCTCTTCACATCACTTGTACGACCTATTCTAGAGTACGGTTCTTGTGTATGGTCGCATCAGTATGAAACGCACCAAACTAGAATAGAATCTGTACAGAAACAATTTCTGCTTTTCGCTCTTCGTGGCTTAAACTGGAATCGCAATGTCAATTTGCCTTCGTACTCCAGTAGACTTCTTTTGATTAACCTTCCTTCTCTCATTAACCGTAGAACTACGCATGGTGTAATCTGTACGCACAAGCTTTTGAATGGTGATATAGATTCGCCTGAGTTATTATCTCAGGTTAATCTATCTGTTCCATGTAGACCTACTATAAACTTTATTCCTTTATTTTTGACTCGCTGTGCTACTAACTATGCTTTCCCTTTCGTGTTCTTTGTGCTGACTACAATCGGTTGTACCGAGCGATCAGCACAGAGTCCTCTCTTCCTATACTAAAAACGTCTATTTTATATGTTACTTAGCTCGTAATTAGCTTTAGTTATTCGATATTATGTTTCTTGTCTTCGTCCACACATTAACGTGTCGTACGTTATGCAACTGCACCCCTCGGTCGGTTGGGCGGGAGGTGGGCGGAACGCCTGGGACTCGCCGAAAAACACATTATTAAAAGCATTTTTGAAAAGAAATAAATGTTGGTGGACCAACTCTTTACTCTGTACCACTAAGGAACACTTATATAGTTTAACAAGCGTAAAATATCAATATCAAATATTCTTAATCAATATATCAGCCAATCCGTATATGAATGCAGCTCAAATTTGCTTTCGACTTCGTTACACAAAATCCAACAAATTATTATATTTTTTGAAGTAAACGTCATAAATTGTTTTCACTCGCTGACCAAGACAGTTCAATAATCTAATAAATTTGTTTAAATTTTATTTCATTTTTCGTGTTTTTGTTTTGTGAAATTGTGCAACCGCAAAATAAAACTTCGTTTATTACTTTTTATTAACAAACAACGAAACCTTTTCTGCCTTTCTTCTGCTCATATTAGCAGCTTAAAGCTGTTGAATGAGTCTCCTAAATGTAAAATGATGATTCCTCAAAGCGTATCTCCTTCTCCGCCGGCGTCGTTTCTAGTCTGGATGGAGATTGCCGATAGTTTTATCATAAAAGACCCTATAGTGGGTTTGCTGCGTCAGCACTTGCCACTCCCAATGTTGCAGCTGCGTTTGTGGCACACCACGATAATGCATTTTATTGGTGTTCCACCAAAGAAACATGTATTTGTTTCTAGGCTTGACTCTGAGGCCACATTTGATGGTGTTATAGCCCTTATTCGGGCTATGGTGAATGACCCGAATATAAATTTTCGTATTCCCGTGACATTTCGTCTTTTAAAATAAGTGTTTTTTGCCAACAATTTTGACATAAATATAAATATATTGTCATAAATGTGTTTGGCCGGACCACATTATTGTAAAGGAATATAGTGTGTCTCTCTATTGAGACATCCTTTCTTTTGACAAAAACATTTTAGCTTTTACAGAGATGTGTTTATTAGTGTTAAAATACACTTTCGATATTTTTACGGCTACTTTACTTGTTCATATATTCCACCACAGTCAGACATGGTAGTTTATTTAAATCATTTTCTTCTAGTCGGGATATTCTTAAAGTTCTAGATTAATGATTTTAATTTGTTGGATTAGGTTGTTGGATCTGATATTTGTACTTAATTTTTCCAATTGTGCTGTTTGCCGGAACGAACCTTTTGTTTCATTCTTTCTACTGATTGGTCTTTTTCGCGCGAGTTCCAGGCGTTCCGCCCACCTCCCGCCCAACCGACCGAGGGGCGCAGTCGCATAACGAACGACACGTTATCGCGTGGACGAAGACAAGAAACATAAAATCGAGTAACTAAAGCTAATTACGAGCTAAGTAACATAAAATAGACGTTTTTAGTATAGGAAGAGAGGACTCTGTGTTGATCGCTCGGTACAACCGATTGTAGTCAGCACAAAGGACTCGAAAGGGTTCATGCAAAGCATAGTTAGTGGTACAGCGAGTCAAAGATAAAGGAATAAAGTTTCTAGTAGGTCTACATGGAACTGATAGATTAACCTGAGATAATAACTCAGGCGAATCTATTTCACCATTCAAAAGCTTGTGCATAAAGATTACACCAAGCATAATTCTACGGTTAATGAGAGAAGGAAGGTTAATCAAAAGAGTACGAAGGCAAATTGACATTGCGATTCCAGTTTAAGCCACGAAGAGCGAAAAGCAGAAATTGTTTCTGTACAGATTCTATTCTAGTTTGGTGCGTCTCATACTGAGGCGACCATACACAAGAATCGTACTCTAGAATAGGTCGTACAAAAGATGTGAAAAGAATCTTGGTTATATATGGGTCAGTGAATTCCTTCGACCACCGCCTTATAAATCCAAGAACACCCATTGCTTTACCGACCATGTTGGAAATGTGAGAATTAAAAATTAGTTTGCTGTCCATAAGCACACCTAAATCGTTCATCTCAGTCAGACGTTCCAATGAATTACGATTAAGAAAATAGGTTGCCAGTTGAGGAGAAGTTCTATGAAAAGTCATTACTTTACACTTAGTGGTATTGAGGTTTAACAAGTTGAGCCGGCACCAAGACTCGAAATTGTTAAGATCGGCTTGTAAGCGAGCAGGCGAAATCATATCTTTATAACTAAAACAAAGCTTGACGTCATCAGCATACATAAGCACGCGCGAATGTATCATAACTGAGGGAAGATCATTAATAAAGAGTGTAAAAAGCAGAGGGCCCAGATGACTACCCTGCGGCACCCCAGACGTTACATGAATGGAACTGGAAAAGGAAGACTTGAAAAGTACCTTCTGTGTTCTGTTTGTTAGATACTCGCGAATCCAACAAAGAAAAATTGGCGGAAAGCCAATGTCACTTAACTTAATAAGCAAAAGCGTATGATTAACAGAATCAAAAGCCTTACTGAAATCGGTATATATGACATCAGTTTGTTTGGCATTTCTGAATCCATCGATTGTTAAAGAAGTGAATTCTAAAAGGTTAGTGGTAGTGGATCTACGTTTCACAAACCCATGTTGGGATGGTGAAATAATAGACCTACAGAAGTGTTGCAATTGAGAAGTTATTAACTTTTCAAAAGCTTTAGGAATAGCAGACAATTTAGAAATACCCCTATAGTTTGAAGCTTCGGACTTTTTACCATTTTTATGGAGAGGAATAATATATGATTCCTTCCAAATAGCTGGGAAGGAGGACAAGTCAACAGACAACAAAAATAACTTTAAAATTGGCTTACATAAAGCATTTGCACAAAACCTGAGTACACAACCAGGTATACCATCAGGTCCTGGTGAATACACGGGTTTCACTACATTAAGTACGCTGAGAAGCGAACTTTCATCAATCATTGGATTAAAAATACAGTTCGACTTTTTTAACTGATAAGGATACGGAAGAATTGAATGATATTCCGTTGAGGAGTAGGTAGTCTTGAAAAAATCAGCAAACAAATCGGCAATTGCCTGATCAGTGTTAGCTTTATTATTTTCAAATGACAAGGAAGACGGATGCACTGATGTCTTACGTTTAGTATTGACAAAGTTATAAAATTGCTTAGGATCACGAGAAAACTGACATTTGCAACGCCGTAGATAATCCTTATAGCATTGCATATTAAGGACCATAAATCTCGAGCGAGCAGCAGAATACAGAATGAAATCAGACGAACGGCGGGTTTTTTTAAACTTCTTATAGCATCTTGACTTCACATTTTTCAAGTTGGATAATTCCCGAGAGAACCAAGGAGGCTTATTAGAAACCAACTGTCTCTTGAGAGGAACACAATTATCTAAAAGTGAATCAAGTGTACTATAAAAGAAAGAAATAGCTGAGTCCATGTCTATACAATTGTACAGATAAGACCAATCAGTAGCAAGAATCATATCATTAAGTTTAGAAAAATCTGTTTTATGAAAGCATCGGGTTCGAGGTATCATATTGGCACAAAGTAGTGGTGGAAGAGAAGGTAGATCAATTGTTAAATTTAAAGTGGGATGAAATTTATCTTCCGGAAGAACAAAAGGTTCATTCCTGGAAACAGCACAATTGGCAGGATCAAGCACAAATATCAGATCTAATGATCTTCCATTTATATTACTCACTAAATTGACTTGAGATAGAGACATCTCAAAAAGGCCGTCAACAAAGTCATGTGACGTGGAGGGCAACAGTATAGTAGATTCATCCGCAAGGGACCATGCTATAGAAGGTAAATTAAAATCACCTAGAACAATGAGAATATCACGATTAGATGTCAAAGCAGAGACAGATCGAATTGCCTCTAAATGATTTAAATAAACCACCATGTCAGACTGCGGTGGAATATAAGAACAAGTGATGTAGGCGGAAAAAGAATGATAATCTACCTTAACACTGACAAACTCAATCTCCTGATTAGAGGAAGGTTGAATCTGTTCAGATGATAAAGCAGCATCAACAGCAATCAAAACTCCTCCACCCACGCGAGGAGTTCGATCGCATCTGAATACAGAAAATTTTGAAGCAAAAACAGATGCATCAGCAATGTCAGGTTTCAGCCACGTCTCAGTAAAAGCTAAAATGTTATTTGGAAAAGAAAGGCTATCTACATAAAGATTAGTAAGTTTTGATTTCAGTCCTCTCACATTCTGGTAACCCAGATTGAGGGACGAATCTAGTTTTTTGACACACCAGCAGATGCTGGTGTGCCCGAAACAGTATTAGTAACTGGAGCAGCAATTGGCAGGCGAATCGGTGGCCGATTTTTCTTTTTCACAGTATATTCTTTTACAATAATATGCTCCGGCCAAAAACGTTTATGACATATAGTGTCAAAATTGTTGGCAGAAACACTTATTTTAAATGACGAAATGTCACGGGCATAAGAAAATTTAAACTTTTCCACTGCAATATTCGGGTCTTTAACCACAGACCGAATATAGGCTATAACGTCATCAGATGTGACTTCACGGGCAAGCCTAGAAACAAATACATGTTTCTTTGGTGGAACACCAATAAGATCCCTTGGCGGGTGTGCTACAACGGCAGCTGCAACATTGGGAGTTGCAACTGCTGACGCAGCAAACCCACTAACAGGGCCTCCTATAATAAAACTATCAACAATTTCCATTCGATTGGAAGACTGCCCGGACAAATCGGATACTACGCCTACTATCGCATTAGATGCGAGGTTACTACCAGGCGATATGGAAGTAACCTCAATGCCCGGAATTACCGGGCTTTTAAACCATATTAGGCGCTGGTTACTGGGTGATGATATGGCATGAGACCCGCCAGGGACGAGAAGAGACGCCGGCGGAGCAGGAGATGCACCTCGAGGAATGATCTTTTCCGTTTAGGAGACTCATTTAACAGCTTTAAGCTATTAAACTGAGCCTCCAACGCCATAAATTCCGATTGGAGTTTATTAAAACCAGCCCTCATAAAAGTCCGCATCTCGTTCTCGATACCGCGGCACGAATCACAACCATATTTCAAACCTCCACCGATTCTAATACTGTCTTTAATTTTCAATGTGAGACCCGCACACTTAACATGTACGGGATTCTCACACAGCCAACATAGGATATACTCCTGACAGTCCTTAGCTTCGGTGGAAACTTTGCAGTTTCGTTTTCAGCAGACAACCATTTTCACTTTTTTAAAATTAAGAATTGAAAAAGAGAAATTATTCAAAAATATACTGGCCAGATCGCACAAGGGTTAAAATTACAAAGTTAAAAGTTTACCTCGAAAGAGAAAAGATTTTTACTAAGAGAAACACAATAAGCAATCACGTATCACTCAGACGCGAGAAGGAAATAGACGAGAGCGCGAACAAAAGAAATAGGAAAGAATGAGAGAGCGCGTCAAATTGAACACATGCAACAACAATTTGTACGCGTAGGCGCGAGAGTGAGTTGCAGCGGGAAGATGTAAAACGCAAGAGCAAAAGAAGTAACAAAAACAACAACACCGCAAAGGGAGATTTTGCTGTATGTTAAAATTGTTTTCTTGAAATTTGATTTTGCGTTTGTACAACTAAACACACAAAACAAAAACGCGAATTGAAAATACAAATCGGAAATTAATTCAATTATCCCGAATTGATTATTAAAAAACTGAAGAAGTTAATTTCGCGAGGAAAAGAATAAAAAGTTTATAAATGTAAAAAAAACACGTCCGTCTTCGTCAACGAGTGAAAATTAAAATTCTGGAATTCTGTACAATTGTATAGAAATGGACTCAGCTATTTCTTTCTTTTATAGTACACTTAATTTACATTTCGATAAATGTGTTCCTCCCAAGAGTCGGATGATTTCTAATAGATTTAAAAAAAATTCTATTGCTCGTTCGAGATTTTTGGCTGTTTATATGCAATGTTATAAATGGTATGTTCGGCGTTGCAAATTTCAGCTTGATCGTGATCCTAAACAATTTTATAACTTTGTCAATACTAAACGTAAGACATTTGTGCATCCGTCTTCCTTGTGGTTTGAAAATAATAAAGCGAACACTGATCAGGCAATTGTCATTATGTTTGCTGATTATTCCTCAACGGAATATTATGCAAGTCTTCCGTATCCTGATCTGTTAAAAAAACGAAATGTATTTTCAGTCTAGTGATTGATGACGTTTGCTTCTCAGGACCTGATGGTAACTTGGATGCGTACTCAGGTTGTGTGCAAATGCTTTGTTCCTAAAGCTTTCGACAAGATAATTTTTTTCTAAATTGCTATTATTTCGCCATCCCAGCTTGGGTTCGTAACACTTAGGTCTCTACTGTCACTACCGAGTACCTAACAATTATGACACAGATATACTTATTAAGTAGTTCTATTCATGAGACGTCTGGGGTGCCTCAGGGTTGTCATCTGGGCCCTCTGCACTTCATTAATCTTCTTATTAATGAGCTGCTTCACTCAAATTTGATACATTCGCGTGTGTTTATGTATGCTGATGATGTTAATCTTTGTTTTAATAATAAAGATATGATTTCGCCTGTTTGCTTACAGGACGATTTTAATAATTTCGACACCAAGGTGCCGGGTCAGAAAATGAATTTTCATAGAACTTCTTAATTGGTAGCCTATTTTCTTAATCATAGTCTATTGGAACGTCTAACTGCGACGAATCATTTAGGTGTGCTCTTTAACTGCAAGCTAACTTTTAAATTCCATATTTCTAACACTTCCCATAAAGCAATGGGCGTTCTTGGCTTTATTAAGCGGTGGTCAAATGAATTTGATGATCCATTTATAACGAATATTGTCTTTACCTGTCTTCTGGGACGGGAACGGGTCTTATGTACGGTCGTCTATGGTATGAGACGCACAAAACTAGAATCAAATTTTTTTTTTGTTTTTTTATTTCCAATGATAAACAATTGTTTTGCGAGTATGTTCAAGGCAAGACCCAAAAAATGTTTTTGTAGTTATGCTCAAAATACCAATTTCCACCGTAACTGAACAAAGAATTCCGAACAAAGGGTTCAAAAACATCAGTATCATATCTCTTACCGTTTCAAAGTCTATAAGGAACAAACAGGCAAACATTCGTTTTTATAGATACTTATTCATGGATGGCCATGTTCTCGAACGGGATACAAAATGTCCGTCAACTCCTGGTTTTAAGCTACCTCCCCACCCATTTCCAGCCAAATCTTCCAAAAATATAAGGGGTGCAACGAACACGACATTGTTTTAGTTTAGCCAAAACTTTGAAATACTCTGTATGTAACTAAGATTTACCAAGCTTGTAACAATGACTTTAAACACGCAAGTACCACATTTGCTGTTTTTTCGCTGATCAATTAGTCACTGAATGTTTTTTACTACATTTTGCCATCTAAAATTCTAACACACCAGACTTAAAGACGTATAACCGATGCGCTGAAACAACTCTAAATTAATAATAAAACTCTTGGTTTTGGAACATAAATTTTAAATTTAATTTAATTGAAATTGATTTTCTTTCATTTCAAGGGCTTTTATACCCTTGCAAAAAGGGTTTATTAATTTTTGTCAGATATGTGCAACGCATAGAAGGAGGCATCTCCGACAAACCGAGTTTTCATCCGCTTGTCTGTCCGCCTATCTGGTCAACAGCCTCCCGTACTAGACCGCTAAAGCTAGAGTGCTGAAATTTTGCCCGAGCGCACAAGAGTGTTGGCGAGTTTGACCTTTTTCTCTGCCCAATCTCTGCCTATATGAGCCATTACGTGCTTATAGTTCTAGGTGATTTTAATTTGCTTGCTACTCCCACGACTTTCGGAAGCAAAGAAACATTGTAAATATTAAATAAATAAAACAAAATGAAATTTCGTACAATTCCCCACATTCATTTTTATACCAATATAATAATATTTAATAACCAGAAAGCCGGGCTACAGTCATGCCGAAGTTTGTATACCCTTGTAAGTTCTTGCGCTACTCAATGCCTAAATGGTGACAGCAAAATCAAAAGGCTTTTTTGTAAAAGCCCTGTATGTAGATACAGTGGTGGCCATTTATTTGTTCAATTCAGATTTTCTCGAGTGTTAAACAATTTTTTGAAACAATTTTTTTTGCAATGTGTTTGTCAATATATTGAGATGATGCACCGTAAATTTTGTTAAGTTGGCTTTAGCCGTTTTTTCCCCATGTGCATTTGATTGGAAAAACCCCCCATTTTTTGTGGACAAATATTTGGCACACTTTTCCAGAATCGTTAATATTAAAGATACACCTTTGGACCCTAAGAAGAAGTTAAAGAACTAGTAAAACTTAGAAAAACTGCATACCAGAAATTTTCAATTTATCCCCAAATTGAGTTTTGGAGCCAGTTGAAGTTGCGATTTTTGCTCCTAAATTTGGGTCTTTTCACTTGGCGGCGTTTTACGGCACTAATTAATGCTAAAATACTATTTCCTTCAAAGAACGGATTAGAGGAGATAAAATTTCCCGTCCAATGAGGTATTTTGCATTAAAATCGGATGACGAATTAATAAATGACTCGCCTCGCAATAAGTGTATTTTTTATGCGAAATGCCTTATTCCTTATAACCCAATCTTCCATCTCTTTCTTTTTCGTGCATGCAAGGACGCTACTTAGGCAATAAGAGACAATGCCCGCAGGTGTCATAGCCAAATAATGCGCCCACAAGCCGTCAAAACATTTTTTCACGATAAAGGAAAGATGCGTCGCTAAAGCGAAAAATTGAAAATTTCTGGTATGTAGTTTTTCTTAGTTTTACTAGTTCTTTAACTTCTTCTTAGGGTCCAAAGGTGTATCTTTAATATTAACGATTCTGGAAAAGTGTGCCAAATATTTGTCCACAAAAAATGGGGGGTTTTTCCAATCAAATGTACCTGGAAAAAAAACGGCTAAACCTAACTTAACAAAATTTACGGTGCATCATCTCAATATATTGACAAACACATTGCAAAAAAAAATGGTTTCAAAAAATTGTTTAACACTCGAGAAAATCTGAATTGAACAACGAAAAAAAATATGTGCCAAATAAATGGCCACCACTGTATGCAGCATGCAATATATTCATTTGTTTGTATGATAACTAAATCATCTACTTATCCGATGATCAAATTTGGCAGGATTATATTCTATTATTAGCCAAGCTTGTGTATTCACCAGGACCTGATGGTATGCCTGGCAGCATACTTAGGTTTTGAGACAATTGCTTTGTCTAAGCCTTCTCTGCGTTGCACACTTCTGACCAAATTTAATAAACACATCTTCCAAGCTTATTAATTTCAGTTCTTCATGTGATTGAATTTTTTTAAGCGTCAATTTACAATTTTTCCTTAATGAATGAATGAATATTATCGCCGACTTACATATACCCTGCACCAAGCGAACAATCTATTTCGAATTCCATATTCTATGGCATAGCTAACACACGCTATCACCCTTGCGTTTCTTTGAGTTCAAAACGTTTTTACGCATAACTCGGCTATGTATAATCCGATTTTTATGAAATTTGAATGACAGATACTCATAACATGTATAAGTGCACTTTGTTCGAATTCCGGAGGTGGCAGGGGACACTTGGTAAAAATAAAATGACGTAAGAGAGTCGTCTCGCCGACTTGGATAATGGTAATGCATCGAATGGAAACACTACTTTAAATTGAAAATAGCAAATTCATTAATTTATAATAACACATGCTATCTCGCACACTTTTAAAAGCACAAGAGCGCTTTGAAAAAACAAAACAAAAATTTGCTCTAGCTTTAGTAGTTTCCGATTTATTATTAACTCTCTGCAAGGGTATGAAAGTAAGGGGTAGGTTTTTTATGCAAACGTGTATATGTACATTAAACCCGAAAAGTTGATCTCTAATGATTTTCCCAAAATATTGTTTAATGCAAGGCTGGGCACGTAGTGGCTCGCTTGGCTCACTTAGGCAGAGGTTGGGACTGAGCTTCGGCAGAGAAAAGGGATAAACTTGTGCGCTCGAGCTCGAGTTTTATGAGGGGCCATAAAACATTTTTAGAGTCAACAATTGACACCCATGCAGCTCGAAAAAAAAAAACAAAAAAAAGGGACAAGCTTGTGCGCCCGAGCTCGAGTTTTATTGCCCTGCAATAAAATCTTTTTAGGGTCAAAAATTGAGACTCGACCGATCCTCGATCCAAAAATACAAGAAACACATGGAAAAATTACTAAAAACACCCATGCAGTTCGAAAAAAAAAAAAAAAAAAAAAAAAAAAAGGGACAAGCTTGTGCGCCCGAGCTCGAGTGTTATTGCCCTGCAATAAAATCTTTTTAGGGTCAGAAATTGAGACTCGATCGATCCGCGACCCAAAAATACAAGAAACACGGAAAAATTACAAAAACACCCATGCAGTTCAGAAAAAAAAAAAAAGGGACAAGCTCGAGCTCGAGTTTTATGAGGGGCAATAAAACCGTTTTAGGGTCGCGAAATGAGGATATGAAAAATATTATTCAGGAGTGACATAAGTCGCTAACGCCCCAAACGCAAATGTAAGTTGCCACAGCAACCTCTTTTGACAGTTTTAAAATTACTATAAATTGCAAATAAAATACTGTTGAAATAAATTTCGATTATTTCTGGATCGAATTGCATTTAAACAATCGATAAAAATATTTGTTTTCATTTTAAATTTATTATTATTTTATGAAAACTCCTGCCTCTAAAAAAAAATAAAGCAATGATCGTTTTTGCCCAAAAAACCATGCCAACTGTTTTTATCTTGGCCAGCCAAAGGAAAAGAAGAAATGTAAACGGCTTTAAAAAATGCAATTGAAGTTGTCGCCTTTTTTAAAATGAATTCTATGATTTTTAATGTAATCGAATAAAAATTATTAAATTTGCATTTGAATATGTGCATGGAATTTTGATTAATTTCATTTTTAATTGAAGATTTGTGAAGAATGGCAAAAGCGTGCCAATATGAAGTAAGAGTCTAGATTTCGCTCACAGTTGTTGTAAACACCGCCAGGTCCGCATCCAATGACCTGTTGAACCGAGCTAATACATAGAAATTGTATAGACCGAACTGTCTAGAAAAGAGAACGTAGGTTCACAAACGCAATAGTTAGCCGCAAGAATCCTTATTGATGCCTTATGTTCTTCTTGTTGTATTTAATTATTGTTCTTGAATTTTTGGTTCATTTGCGTAAATGTATTTACAATTGCCAAATTGAATTCAACGTATGCAATAGGGCTGTCAATGCAACGACAATATTACGCGCTATAATAATTTTAAATATTTATGTGTTGCAGTATGATAACTGTACCTCCAAAAAAAGTCAATTTTTTCTTGTTTTATAATATTAGCAAAAATTTTTCACGTAAAACGTATAAAAATTATAAATCCAAACATTAATATTTTTTTTTTAAATGCACAACCCTATTGCACTTAGCAACAATCGAAATAGCTGCTATCGGCAGCTGATGTGCCAATCGGTGGCTGTGGCTCCTAAAGTGTCTCCGAAAATGAAACGGAGATTTCCATGACACCAACGTTTCGTTTTGGAGTTTTACATTTTAAGCGTCGCCGAAATTTGTAGAGATTGCTGTGACACCCCTGAATATATGAATTTGGTTTTATGAATGTGAGGGAATTTGTTCACTTGGTGTGCTTGGTATACTAATTTCGTTTTTGATATAGAGAGGCGTATGTAGAGTATATCCTGTAACGTTTATACTAAATGTATTAATTATTCGAACAGGCCCCATTTTTTTTTTTTGCTGGTAACAAAATAAATAGCCACCTGGTGTAATTATCCTTTGCTGGTCAGTGTATTGAGAAGGATTTTTTCCCATAAGAAGAGACGAAAAATAAATCAATATATTTACGCGTGAATTAAAAACAAGCTTTTACATAGTACACGAGTCTACATTCTAAATTTGGCACCTCTATCATTTATAGTTGTATCTGTGTATATCTGTGTACTCTTACGGACATGATAATTGGGTCAAAAAGAACGAAGTTATTGATTTAAATCTCTTTTTTCGACCGATTATTCCTATGCGAGGTTTATGATATAGTCGTCCGATTCGGATTAAACTAAGAAATACTTAGTTAGTAGAAAACTAAATGCCTGCAATACATACAGGACTTCATAGAAAATTGCAGCTCAGTAGCTTTAGCGGTCTATGAGGAGAAGCTGTTGATCCAGACAGACGGACAAACGGATTTGAGCTCGTCTTGTTATGCTGATCAAGAATATATATACTTTATATGGTCGGAGATGCCTCCTTCTATGCGTTCATTATCATTTAGAAGTAAATTTAAGCAATTTATACTCTTAGAAAAAATTTCAATTTATTGTTGCATAATAATACAAATACCAACAAAAAGAAGTCCAGAGACGGCGAGGACCAGTTAACCTTGTAAGCTCCACGAAAAAAATATAGTTAAAACCAAATATTAGTTGGACCGGCGGAACTCATCAATAAATATTCATTCATCGATAGAGATCCGTATTACCTTTATCGGAACACAGTGGAAGTATAGCGACGGTTGGAAGAGTTATGAAAACATTACTATAAAATAAAGTCACTGTAAGTGGCCCAACTAACATTGCCCGACAAAATTTCCATACATACATACATACATATGTACATAGATATTTAAATATGTCATATATGTAGTTAACGTATTCATCCAAAGTTCATTTATTGCTTTACAACCTTAAGTCAATTTATAACTAAAAATTCGAGAAATGGGAAGCAAACAAGTTGGAATTCATTAAGGTAATATCACAAAACACCTTGAAAATATTAATCTTATACATATGTACCTTTCCAGCCACAAGACAAGGATGTACATACATATGTATGTATGGATATGTGTAGATATATGTACATATGTAGGGAAGTACAAGGTATATGTACATACATACAATAAAATCATACATACATATGTAGAATGGAGGACACATCGATATATGTATGTATGTACATATGTTTGATGTGTGAACAATATGCACTAGCACTACATTTTTTTTTTAACACATACATACAAAGGTACAAATTTCATTGCTAACGTCACGAAAATACCATATTGCAATAAACAAATAATAAACAATATACATATTTGTATGTACATAAATAAAGAACTACAATGGTACACATTTTATGTATGTATATGTACATATAATGGAAAATTTAAATATATATAATGTATGTATGTATGTATTTACATTTTATCCATGCACAAACACATCTCGCATAATGTACCAATCAATTGATGAATATCTACACATAAGTAAATATATATATATACACATGTATGTATGTAGATGGATCTGTATCCATTGATAGATGTACGTAACACATACATGCATAGACACAAATGTAAATTTTTTTTGTTTAGCCACATTCGTTTCACCAACACTTATTTAAGTATGTACATATGCATACTGCATGAAAGGATATATATTAATGTATACTTAATTACATTTGTTAAACATAAACGGACAGCAATTTTAAATAATCGTTGACTTTTTATTTACTTGCTATTAACACTAAAAGATTCTGCACTTTAAAATAGTAGAATTAAACAAAACTTTTGCAGTAGGGCCGAAAGTTGACTCAAAGCAAACGATTAATTGGGTGAAAACTATATCGATATATTCGGCACTCATTCGATAACTAATAAATCATTTTTTAACTTTCACTCATTTTAACTGACGCCAAAAGAATTATTCCCATTTCCATCCAGTAACATTTAGCAATCATGTATGTAGGTATAACTACTTTTATTCCAGGTTTATGTGCCTTTTTTTGAAAATGATAATCAAATTGAGAAGGCATAATTGTTTAGTGTCTTAAGAATTGAAAATTTAGGTATTGAATTGACTTTTTATACCCTTGAAAAAAGGATACATTTATTTTGGTCAGAAGTGTGCAGCGTTCACAAGAAGGCATCTCCGACCATACTATAATGTATTTATATCTTGATCAGCATGACATGACGAGTTAAAATCCGTTTGTCCATTTATCTTTCTGGATCAACAGCTTTTCCCATAGACCGCTAAAGCTTCAGAGCTAAAACTTTGCGCGAAGTCTTGCAGGTAATCTACATCTCAGATTAATCTGGATCGGACGATTATATTATATAGATTCCATAGGAACCATCGGTCAAAAACAGAGTTTTAGTGTTATTACGGGATTGTCATGAAGCTTAGCGTTTGCAGGTTAACTATATATCTAAAAGCCCGCGGCCAATTTGGACAAGTTCGGAGTACTATATCATAAAGCTTCCATAAGAACTTTTGCCCATAAAATTGAATGTATACTCGCTTGTTCTGGAGGCAGATCAGGTCTATTTTTTTGCCATGCCCCTTCCGCCCACGATATTCCAAAAACAATATTTTGAGCTATATAAAAGCTAGAGCTATCGTATTTGGACAGTAGATGCGTGCAGTATGCACACAGACCAAGTATATTTTTAATTTTTGAGCGAGATAGCCAAATTTTTTTTTTACTTGTGAGTTTTTTGCGCTTGTTTGAAGTCAAAAATTGAAAATTAACCAAAAAGATTCTTAGTTATATAAAAAAACAACCTTAATGTAAAATAAAGTAAGTAAGTCGCCGGGCCGACTTGGATATACCATGCATTAGGTGAAGAGATATATATTAAATTTCTTTCAAATGTTATCTCTCTTATGTGGAAACGAGCACTTTAGCGCCCCCCGACCAAATCGGTGATTTGCAGCATATGCTATCTCGCTCTTTTTCGCGTGCATCTGCCTTGCACCGCTATGAGTGAAAAACGTTTCTATGTATAACTCGGCCATTTTTATTCCGATTCTTGTGATATTTGATGGAATGATAGATATACGTGACATGTATTAGTGTGCCAAATTAAATTACGATACGATAAATATTTCGGCTAAAAATCGAATTTTTCGAATTTCGGGGGCGGAGGGGGGCGTGGCCAAAATTTGAAACAAACTTGGTCTGCGTGCACACTGCACGCATCTAATGTCCAAATCCGAAAGCTCTATCTTTTATAGTTCCCGAGATATGGAGGCTCAAAATATTGTTTTTCAAATAGCGGGGGCGGAAGGGGGCGGGGCGAAAAAAAAAAATAAACTCGATCTGCCTGCAGAGCAAACGGGTCTACATGCCAAGTTTGGTAGCTCTAGCTCTTATAGTCTCCGAGATCTCGATGATTCTTCAGACGGACAGACGGACAGACAGACGGACATGTCTCAATCGACTCGGCTATTGATACTGATCAAGAATATATATACTTTATAGGGTCGGAGAAGCTTCCTTCTCCCTGTTACATACATTTTGGCGACTTTAATATACCATTTCATTCTACGAATGCATGGTATAAAAAGTGTGTTTAAATTTTTAAAAGAATCGGTTCAGTAGTTTCTGAGCTATGATGGATACCGACTTTGAAAAAGTAGTTTTGAGAAAAACGAGGAGCTGCGAATATAATAACGATATGGTAAGTGGCAACAGTGTCAGCAACACCATGAGACGTATACGATCTGACTGCCATCAAACTCTTGTAGAACTATTATGCCCAATGGTTCTTTGTTTCTACACCTGCACTATGGGCATAAAGTCCACACATAGAGCTAGGAGCTTAATTTTTTTTTTATATGTTACTAATATTTTAGTTTGATTTCGGATTTTTTTTAAGTCAATTTGATCACGCCTTTATTTTCCCCTTTATAACCCCGGCAAAAATTTGTACAAAATTGTACAAAAATTTCAATTTTTATTATAAAGCAAAGCATATAAATAGAAAAAATAATATTTTACCATGTTTTAACGATATTCCAAACTTAAAAAAACAAAAAGTTAATAATCTTCTTCATCCAAAACAAAAGAATTCTCATGTCGCTTTCGTTGTCTGATTCGGTGTCTTCATCATTTAAAAAATTGTTTGAACTCAGCTCTGATGTTGCACTTGAAGTGCAATTTTTTTTAAAAGGAACAGCAAGGAGCAAAAAAAAAATGATTACTACAATAAACTAGAAACATTCGTTAATAACTTGCCATTTTTAGTAGCATGTTTTGATATGCACTTTTTAAGAAATACTCCTCGGAACACAATTAAAATTGTTAGATTTTTGCTAAAAATACAATCAACAATAACACTGGACATTAAAAACACCAAGAACATTTATACACATATATCGTAAATAAAAGATTCTTAATAACTTGAGCTTTGCTATCCATATTACACTTATTAATTTAAACGAAACCAATAATAATTTAAGCACTTTCAACAGCATGAAATTTTTCACGCCATTTTATATAATTGCGAGCTTCAACAGATCAGCTAGTTTTGAATGGTTGCCACAAAAAGAGAGTTGCCACCCGATAAAAAAAATCCTGGAAATCTATGCAGCATCTGTTTCTGTTGGTGGTTGAGCGCAGTCTCCATAAAAATGGCCGAGTTATACGTAGAAAAGTTTTGTACTCGTAAAAGTTAGCGAGATAGCATGTGCTAGCATAGAATGGTTGACATACGAAAGATTTTATTATTTGAATTTAGTTTTATAAATTTGAAATAGGGTTTCCACTTTGGGCATGCCATATCCAAGTCGGCCACGCGACTTACATATTTTATTTTTATTGCGCTTTCCACCTCGTGAAAATCTCTTATTATCAGTTTTTGTTCCTCGTCTCCACTGGAACTGTCTTAATTTTTCGTCATTTCTTCACATGAAAGCTAACAACGAGCATATCATATATTAAAATGCTCTTAACAATGGTATAATATGTATGTACACTCAGTCCAAACTAAGCGAGTAACAAGCGTTCAATGTCAAAAAAAGGGAAATTTTTGTCGTCTTTTAATCATAGCTCGCAAATAACTGTTAACCGTTTCACACTGTCGCGAAATAAGTGTTCTTCACTGAGACTTTGAGCAAAAGGTCTGAGATCAACCGATTGGATTGTTCGTAAATAAATTTTGCTCGCGCTCAGTCGAAGAGCACTTTTTTCTGTTCTCTTTTGCTCTGCTCATTCCGGGACCGTTTGCTTCTGAACGACGATTCAAAAAGTCTTTTGCGCATGTATGTGTGTATGTGAAGTTTCGTGGGTTTTACGCGTCAATTTGCTTTGTGAGTTTCGATTGAGCACAGTGGTTTTAACAAAATGGGACGTGAAACTAATAAAAAAGTGCATCAATTTTTTCAAGAAGATCTAAAGTGAAATTTAATGTCGCAATTTTACACAACGTACCACTGTGCATCGAAAAAAAGACAAATAGTTGAAAAGACAGTTTGCGTTGAGTTTTTCAGTCAATCGGTCTTTTGGTGAGCCTCACTGTGTGAGCGTGAATCGTTTCACTCTTTACGCGCTGTTCACTCAAAGACCGATAAGCAAATTGCTCAACTGTTAGCGCTCAACCGAAAACCGAATCGAAAACAACCAAAGGGTCTTGCTCAGAGCGAGAGCGAGAAAGTATGATTTTCTTCGGTTGTTCTCGCGAACAGAGCGTAAGGAAAAAAACGGTTAACAGTTATTTGCAAGCTATGCTTTTAATTTTACGAAACTATAGTTTGTTTTTTAACAGCTCAAAAATCCTTACAACTTTTTTAGCTTTAAGGTAATACAAATTTCCTCCGTGAACATTTTAAATCTAAGATCATAAAAATCGGGTTAGAAGTGTACATGTTTTTGGATTTTTCGTCTTTGGACCCTTGTTACTCGTCTAGTTTGGACTGTACATACATATGTATAGAAAATAACAAAGCATAGCTAGTGATACAGCGAGACAAAGATAAAAGAATAAAGTTTCCACTAGGATTACATGGTACAGATAGATTCGCTAGAGTCAATAACGCAGGCTAATAAGAGAAGGAAGGTTAATGAAAAGAAGTCTACTGAAGTACGAAGTTTGGTGCCTTTCATATTGAGACGACCGTACACAAGAACCGTGTATACACAAGAACCGTATATAGTATAAGTTGCACAAGACAGGTAAAGACAATCTTTATTTTGTTAGAAACTCATGAATCCACCAAAGGAAAAGTGGCGTAACCCCAATGTAACTGATCTTAATAAGTTATAGCGTATGATAAACTATCAAATGCCTTGCTGATGTCAGCAATCAGATTGACATCGGTTTTTTTCACTTCTGATTCTATCGATCTTCAAAAAAGTAAATTTTAAATAGTTTGTGGTTGTCGACGTACATTTCATAAACCCATATTGGGATGACAAAATAATAGACCTACAAAAATTTTGAAAAAAGTAATTATGTATCTTTTCAAAAGCTTTAGAAATAGCAGACAGTTTGGAAATACCCCTATAGTTAGAGGGCTCGGACTTTTTGCCATTTTATGAATATAAATAATAAATGATTCCTTCCAAGGCTTGACTTAATTAAGCTCGCTAAAAAGCGAACTTTCATCAATAAAAGAATTAATAAAGTAAAGAAGAACTCTACTGGAGAACAAAGGGAAATTGACATTGTGCCGACTGGAATATACCAGCTTTGCATCGGTGGAAAGAATCTGAAAGGTAATTGTTATTACCATAATTTCATTAACAAACATCACACTATTAATTTTTCGCTACTCTATAGCCACTTTTCCAAATAACCCATATCTAATTTCGTGTACATATTTATGTACGTACGTCACTTCATACATACATACAATAACCATTACTTGTTCATGTAAATTCATCAAAGTGATGTAATCCCAGTTTAAATAAAGAAGTACTTTTGACAGTATAGTCCTTGGTTACTTAACCTTCGTAAGGCATCGTGGTCCAGACAGACCTTTTTTCAAAAATTTCATTTCCTTTCACATAAAATTGTATCTAAAATTATGAGGATACCTTTTTTTTCGCGCGAGTCCCAGGCGTTCCGCCCACCTCCCGCCCAACCGATCGAGGGGCGCAGTCGCATAACGTACGACACGTTATCGCGTGGACGAAGACAAGAAACATAAAATCGAATAACTAAGGCTAATTACGAGCTAAGTAACATAAAATAGACGTTTTTAGTATAGGAAGAGAAAGGGCTCTGTGCTGATCGCTCGGTACAACCGATTGTAGTGAGCACAAAGGACACGAAAGGGTTCATGCAAACCATAGTTAGTAGTACAGCGAGTCAAAGATAAAGGAATAAAGCTTCTGGTAGGTCTACATGGAACAGATAGATTAACCTGAGATAATAACTCAGGCGAATCTATATCACCATTCAAAAGCTTGTGCATAAAGATTACACCAAGCATAATACCACGGTTAATGAGAGAAGGAAGGTTAATCAAAAGAAGTCTACTGGAAAATTGGCATTGCGATTCCAGTTTAAGCCACGAAGAGCGAAAAGCAGAAATTGTTTCTGTACAGATTCTATTCTAGTTTGGTGCGTCTCATACTGAGGCGACCATACACAAGAACCGTACTCTAGAATAGGCCGTACAAGTGATGTGAAGAGAATCTTGGTTATGTATGGGTCGGTGAATTCCTTCGGACACCGCTTTATAAAACCAAGAACATCCATTGCTTTACCCATGTTGGAAATGTGGGTATTAAAAGTTAGTTTGCTGTCCATAAGCACACCTAAATCGTTCATCTCAGTTAGACGTTCCAATAGACTATGATTAAGAAAATAGTTTACCAGTTGAGGAGAAGTTCTATGAAAAGTCATTACTTTACACTTAGTAGTATTGAGGTTTAACAAGTTGAGCCGGCACCAAGACTCGAAACTGTTAAGATCGGCTTGTAAGCAAGCAGGCGAAATCATATCTTTATAATTAAAACAAAGCTTAACGTCATCAGCATACATAAGCACACGCGAATGTATCATAACTGAGGGAAGATCATTAATAAAGAGTGTAAAAAGCAGAGGGCCCAGATGACTACCCTGAGGCACCCCAGACGTCACATGAATGGAACTGGAGAAGGAAGACTTAAAAAGTACCTTCTGTGTTTTGTTTGTTAGATACTCGCGAATCCAACAGAGAGAAATTGGCGGAAAGCCAATGTCGCTCAACTTAATAAGCAAAAGCGTATGATTAACAGAATCAAAAGCCTTACTGAAATCAGTATATATGACATCAGTTTGTTTTGCATTTCGAAATCCATCGATTGTAAAAGAAGTGAATTCTAAAAGGTTAGTGGTAGTGGATCTACGTTTCAAAAAACATGCTGGGATGTCGAAATAATATACCTACAGAAGTGTTGCAATTGAGAAATAATTATCTTTTCAAAAGCTTTAGGAATAGCAGACAATTTGGAAATACCCCTATAGTTTGAAGCTTCGGAATTTTTACCATTTTTATGGAGAGGAATAATATATGATTGCTTCCAAATAGCTGGGAAGGAGGACGAGTCAACAGACAACAAAAATAACTTCAAAATTGGCTTACATAAAGCATTTGCACAAAACCTGAGTACGCAACCAGGTATACCATCAGGTCCTGGTGAATACACAGGTTTCACTAAATTAAGCAAGCTGAGAAGCGAACTTTCATCAATCACTGGATTAAAAATGCAGTTCGACTTTTTTAACTGATAAGGATACGGAAGTCTTGAATGATATTCCGTTGAGGAGTAGATAGTCTTACAAAAATCAGCAAACATATCGGCAATTGCCTGATCAGTGTTAGCTTTATTATTTTCAAACTACAAGGAAGACGGATGCACTGATGTCTTACGTTTAGTATTGACAAAGTTATAAAATTGCTTAGGATCGCGGGAAAACTGATTTGCAGCGCCGTAGATAATCCTTATAGCATTTCATATTAAGGACCATAAATCTCGAGCGAGCAACAGAATACAGAATGAAATCAGACGAACGGCGATTTTTTTTAAACTTCTTATAGCATCTTGACTTCACATTTTTCAAGTTGGATAATTCCCGAGAGAACCAAGGTGGCTTATTAGAAACCACCTGTCTCTTGAGAGGAACACAATTATCTAAAAGTGAATCAAGTGTACTATAAAAGAAAGAAATACCTGAGTCCATGTCTATACAATTGTACAGATAAGACCAATCTGTAGCAAGAATGAAATCATTAAGATTAGAAAAATCTGTTTTACGAAAGCATCGGGTTCGAGGTATCGTATTAGCACAAAGTAGTGGTGGAAGAAAAGGTAGATCAATTGTTAAATTTACAGTAGGATGAAATTTATCTTCCGGAAGAACAAAAGGTTCAATCCTGGAAACAGCACAATTGGAAGGATCAAGTACAAATATCAGATCTAATGAGCTTCCATTTATATTACGCACTGAATTGATTTGAGAAAGAGACATCTCAAGAAGGCCATCAACAAAGTCATGTGACGTGGAAGGCAACAGTATAGTAGACTCATCCGCAAGGGACCATGCTATGGAAGGTACATTAAAATCACCTAGAACAATGGGAATATCACGATTAGAAGTTAAAGCAGAGACAGATCGAATTGCCTCTAAATGATTTAAATAAGCCACCATGTCAGACTGCGGTGGAATATAAGAACAAGTGATGTAGGCGGAAAAAGAATGATAATCTACCTTAACACTGACAAACTCAATCTCCTGATTATAAGAAGGCTGAATCTGTTCAGATGGTAAAGCAGCATCAACAGCAATCAAAACTCCTCCACCCACGCGAGGAGTTCGGTCACATCTGAATACAGAAAATTTTGAAGCAAAAACAGATGCATCAGCAATGTCAGGTTTTAGCCACGTCTCCTACATAGAGATTAGTATGTTTTGATTCTCACATTCTGGTAACCCAGATTGAGCGACGAATCTAGTTTTTTGACACACCAGCAGATGCTGGTGTGCTCGAAACCGTATTGGTAGCTTGAGCAGCACTTGGCAGGCGAATCGGTGGCCGATTTTTCTTTTTCACAGTATATTCTTTAACTATAATGTGCTCCGGCCAAAAACGTTTATGACATATAGTGTCAAAACTGTTGGCAGAGACACTTATTTTAAATGACGAAATGTCACGGGCATACGAAAACTTAAACTTTTCCACTGCAATATTCGGGTCTTTAACCACAGAACGAATATAGGCTATAATCATCAGATGTGACTTGAGGAGCAAGCCTAGAAACAAATACATGTTTCTTTGGTGGAACACCAATAAGATTCCTTGGCGGCTGTGCTACAATAGCAGCTGCAACATTGGGAGTTGCAACTGCTGACGCAGCAAAGCTACTAACAGGGCCTCCTATGATAAAACTATCGGCAATTTCCATTCGATTGGAAGATTGCCCGGACAAATCGGATACTACAAAAGCACAAAACGAAAGCACGTATCACTAAGACGCGAGAAATGAATAGACGAGAGCGCGAACAAAAAGTAATAGGAAAGAGCGGGAGAGCGCGTCAAATTGAACGCATGCAACAACAATTTGTTTGTCCCAAGAGAGATTCAAAAAATGCCATTTTTCCACAGAAAAGCGATTTATTTCGTGTCCGTAGATTCTTTTGCGGATCCCGTATAAAATTAATTGGAATCCTACCGACTGCGCCAATTAAATTATTTAATTTAATTTTATTTCAAAGTTTTATTTCACAGTTTTATTTTCTTGAATTAAGTCTTTACTATTGAACAGTAGATTAGCGAGAGAATCGACTAGCAAAAAAAATGAAATGAAAAAGCAACATAGGCGTACGTGACTTAGTGCAGGCTGTACACACTCTTCTTAGTTCTTTATGTTTCTTTATATTTACAGTTGCACTAAGTCCATATTCCAGTGCAAAGCATACAAGCATAAATTCTAGGGTAACAGAAGGTATGATGAGTTAAAGGTTTGTTAAATATATAACTGTATATAATTTGTTACATATGTATATAATTAGTTATAAATTTATTTATTCTGATATATGTATTTTATGTGGACCCGGTGGCAATGGTAATGTGAAATAGGAAATTTTTGTTTTACAATAGGGACGATAGGGAGCGATAAAATAACTTGTTGTTTTTATGTTGAGAATATTAATTTTGTTAGTACGCTATGTACTGTAGCCACGAGTAGTACATGGCTAGAATATGCAAGCTAAGCAATGAATGCATAAACAAAATTTGTTTGTACGTCAACGGTTGAAGGCAGTTGACTCGTTCGTAACTATCAGTTATCAGGACTTGAAGTCTAAGTCGTAACACTATTGGAATGATATATTTTTTATTTATATTTTTTTTTTAACTTTATTTTAACTATTGCCTTTTTTTCCTTTTGTACACTATCAGATATCAGCACTTGATGTCTGAGTCGTGATAAAATTGATTTATAATTTTTTTTTTTTTTAAACTTTATTTTAACTTTTGTTTACCTTTTATTTTCCTTTTGTTCACTATCAGTTATCAGCACTTGATGTTCGAATCGTGATACAATTGGATTAATATTTTTGTATATTTTATTTTTTCCTTGTACAACTTGCGGTGATTAACACTTGATGTCCGCATAGTTGTACAAAAATAAATTTTCTGAGACAAAATTACTTTATCGCACACTTCAATTATTTTTCTTTTCTATTTATTTAGTTCGATTTATTGAGCACAAACAATTTTCACTTTCTCACATTGCCACTAGATTCTCGCCTGTACATTTACATAGCTGTTATTATAAAAAGGGTTGTCCTCATTGTCCTTGCGATCCTTGTTTTTTTCTTTTTCAGCTGCGCCAGTCATCTCCCTCTGTATTTGGAATTTGGAGTTTTTGTCTTTCAGTTTGATTAAATACAACTTTCCTACCTTGATTCAAAATCAGAAGTGTCTTTTTTCGTTTCTAAAATCTCTCAAGCCTTTGCAGAGGCTCTTCTGCTTAATATCTATGTATATAATGTATGTATGGCTATGTATTAAAGTTGCTGGGTCGTCATTCTGCCGTCGCGGCGTGTGTGGATTCGTTAAATAATTCTGCAGACCAACATCCGTTGGATTTGCTGTGGTGAACAAAGTGTAGCAATGTTGCAGTCAATGCCATTTTTCCTGTCTGGGTCGATGGCTGTTTTGTCGTCGGCAAAATAACGTCGTGCATAATGAAAATAATAATGATAAACAATAAATGCAAAAGCCCAAATATGAACAGCTGAGCATAAACAAATGCGAAATTCAGAAAGACTGATACAAAAACTAATGCAGCTGTGCATAAGCTAAGGGCTAAGTGAGCCCTGTACAAAATAAAGTGAGGGCTATGCTTGTCAAAAGGGGGGAAGCGGGGGGTGATAGAAGCAGAATAAACGAGAGCGAGGCCGTATGGCGGGGCGGCCAATAAGATCGAGGTGTATATCGTTGGGGAAGCCCAAGATACGATACCAGAAAGGCAAGCAAATACGATATGATGCAAGTTGTTGATATGATAAAAGTTGTTGGAGGTCGAAGAAGGAGCAAGAGGAGGAAAAGGAAGCGGCGATCTCACCAACACAAGACAACACATGGGGTACGAGGGAGATGGAGACAAACAAAGGGATGGGCATGCAGAGAAAGTTGTCGCATGCGAAACCAGGAAATTTACGGGACTTTCACCACGCATAGCAACAGCGAAAGTGCAAGGGTGAAAGTAAGCGCCAATGGAAATGTACTGGCTGCATAGCGGTACTGCAATAGCTGCATCCAGGGGCCAGGAGGCCTATATAAAGGCAGCAGCAACTCAAGGAGGGCATTAAGTAATCTTGAAGGCTGGGACGGGTTCAGGACGTATCCTGGAGATAACAGGGAAAAGCGTGTATGGAAAGACTCAAGAAATATCCTTGAACAGATTAATAGGGAGCGAGATATATCCGTGAACAGCTTTAGAGGGTGATAAGATAGATCCTGGAGGAGTATTTTGGGTTCAAGAAGTATCCTTGAACCAAAATAAGGACCTCAGGATATATCCTTGAGAGGGGAAAATTAAGGAAATATCCTAGAACGGGTATAAGGGAATCAGGAGGCATCCTGGAGGAATATTTTGGGTTCAGGAAGTACCCTTGAACCAAAATAATGACCTCTGGAAATATCCTGAGGGAAAAGGCATGAATTGGGCCGGAAACGGAAGTAAGGAGATATTAGGAGATCAGGTTAGCTCGGTAGACGGAGTAGAACCCAGGTGAAGGACCTCAATCATCAGCCTCATCGTCATGGAAGGAGACAGCGAAAGACAACACACAAAACAAATAAATATACTAATTTCGATAATATAAAGGTCTATGGACTGTTTTTATTATAAAAGGTTTACCATAAATATATGGTTGGAAATGGGTTATAGCCCAATGGATTGCGGCTAGCTCTTGTACAAGTACTTTTATTACTTTCACCTTTGGTGAATGAACGGGCAGCATATGCTACTGTTTGTCACCGTAATTTTGGGTTAAAACTTTTCCACAGGTATACTTACTAGCATCCGTTATTATGCAAAATTCTTTGCTAAAATCTGTAGACTTTTAGTAATGTTGGCTTCATTAGAACTTTCTTCAGATATTCGAAGGCAGTTTGGCATTCGTCAGACCATACAAACTCTACATTCTTTTTCCATAGTCTCGTGATCGGACGTAAATATACAGCAAAATATTTGATAAAACTTCTATAATAATTGCAAAAAGCTACGAATCTTCTAGCTCTATCCGCGTCTGTTGGGACTGGATATTTTTCAATGACGTTATACTTATTGTCATCTGGCAATATTCCTTGATCAGTGCACTTATGACTTAGGAAGGTCACCTCGTGCATGAAGAATGAGCATTTATCTGGATGTAGTTTGATGTTGTGTTTCCCGCATAAATCAAAAATGTTCGTCAGGTGTTTGATCATATCATTTTTGGAACAAACGGTGACTATTAAGTCATCCTTATACAAGAATGAATTAAATCTAAACATGAAAAATATTTTGCTCTGCCTAGTTAGTCAAGAATATCGTCAATCCTTATTTGGCGATAATCTATTATTAATTAATTAATTAAAATAGTACGGCGTCTTTTTATCTGAACCGGGTAAATCCCTTTTTTTTAGTACTTGTAGTAGTGATATTGATCTGATATTGATGCTATTGATATCTGCTATATCATCTAGAATGAGTTTTTTCAACTTGTCTATTAACTTCTTCTTTGTGAGTATGAGGAATTCTAAAATTGGAATTGACTTATCGGTAAAGTCGTACTACAAATACTGTCACCGGACCTAGGATTGGGTGGTCCTCTGTTTTAGTTTTCACTGGAACATGTGTGTTTAACACAATCACTTTTTCTTGATTCATATTTCATATGTTTTTATATACTCGTATTCAAAGTCGCTTATTGATATGTATTCGCGATAAACATCGCACAAACGTGCAGAGTATTAAATTTCAATATTTTCTACACTACCTAACTTTGAAATTGAGTTCGACTTCATACATTCATTGAAAGTTTCATGTTTTAAAAATTTTTTTTTATTCTGACTTCGTTTTTAATTAAATTTAATTAAAGTTGAGATTATCTTTTAATTTATTCTCAATATTTAGTTGAAAGAGTCCACTATATTTCATTACGTAAAAAATGCCATAAATATTTATAAATGTATATACAGGGGTGTCACAGAAATGGCTAACGCCCCAAATGCAAATGTAAGGTGTCACAGAAACCTCTTTTGACAGTTTTCAAAAGTTACAAGTTTTTCTCCAACGTTTGGTTAATTCTGCGCTTGCAGCAAATTATGTAGGGAAAAAAATTCTGTTGAAATAAACTTTGATTAATTTTTGATGGAATTGCATTTACATAATTGCTGACAATATTGGTTTTAATATTTTATTTATTATTTTCTAAAAACACCTGTGAACAAATGAAGCAAGAGTCG
The DNA here is from genome assembly GCA_018150735.1 of Drosophila sp. 14030-0761.01. Taxonomy (NCBI): domain Eukaryota; kingdom Metazoa; phylum Arthropoda; class Insecta; order Diptera; family Drosophilidae; genus Drosophila; species Drosophila sp. 14030-0761.01. The sequence continues at coordinate 31,454,583 of JAECWO010000031.1, forward strand.
TTTTTGCTTAAATCACCCATAAGCAAGGTTGCCATTCTGCTGGAAAACGATAAATGTTATTTTCTGACAAAAATTTTATGATTGCAATTTTATTTTCTTATGTGCCACAACAAAGTATTAATTAAGTAAAGTAAGCCCTAATTTACAGAAAGTTGGAGAATTATGTTTTCTGGATAAATTTAACGAAAACATCGGAAAAATGCACCAAGTTGCCGTGTTTGTTTTTATCTCGGCCAGCCAAAGAAGAAGAAGAAATGTGTTCACGTCAGATCGTGACCAGCAAGATGTGGAGAGGGGGATTTCGGAAAGGGAGGGCAGTCACACTGAAAGGAATGACCGGCAGTATTCCTGGAAACCGCCATTATATTCGGACGCGTTCGACCCCGATGAAAAAACCAAGTTACTTTTTCCAACCCGAAAGCCCCAGTTTTGTGTATACGCGAGTGCTGAAATAAAGTGGTCTTATCAAAACGAGAATCCGTGCGCTTTAAACCCCATTTAAACCCAAACAGACTCACCCACAAAACCCCCAGCGAAGAACTTTTCATTATCGGCAACCGCCAAATAAATAACTGAAGGAAGTTTTCCGCCCCCCTACGAACATTTGGTCCTTCTAGCCGGATATCCTTCCGCTCATCCAGCATCGCATCGGTGCAAATCTGGTAAGTTGTATATTTTATTATTATTTGTCACTAACACATATACACATACACACTTAAATTTTTGCTCCACTATAGCGACTTTTCCATCTTCCAGTGCTTGTATGTACATACCTGACCTCTCCACAGGTTTCATGGTATCCTCCGAACTATCCTGTGTCTGTCCATTGTGATAAAGTGCGCGTTGATTATCCATTCCATTCACATATATATGTATGTATGTACATCCGTACATCATTACATACACATGTCCAGCAGCCGCCATCTGCAAAGTGTGAAAAAATTAATAACGTGTTGTTTATGTCCCAAGCCACTTACCGTGGGCTAATTGTGTTATGCGTCCTTGTGGGCATAAGCCGTGTGCGCTCCGAGATTTTCCAAAATAAAGTCCAAAAAAATTGTGGCCGCAAATTCTCAACACCAGCAGACATACTTGTCATATGTGCACCAGTGTCTTTTCCTTGCTCCGTCACTCGCACTACGGTCAAGTACTCATTGCAGCCACTTCGTTTTTGGGTTTTCGCAATTGAATCCCACGCAACACAACGATTTTCATTCACAACGCGATAAAATTAAAATTTTTGGTGCACATTAAAATCAAAACAAAGGCCTACCACCTGATTCGCTGTTAGTGGTGGCCCGCGAGTCCAAGTCGTGACTGAGTCACGATTTTAGCCTTTTTCCGCTAAAGTCACATTTAGTGACTCAGAAATAATTAAATTAACTTCAAGGCTATTTATATTATCGCAAAAAAATATTATTGGCCACATTGAGTAAAATAAATAAAAATACAATTATTCGAATAGTGGGTTCCGGTGTGAACGGCGTACAAAAGTGCGAGAATTTAATATTTGGTTTTTGTTGGTGCTTCAGTTAAGTCCGAATTAAATAATTCCATTATTTTTGTTATAAAAAAAAATTCATCGGCAATTATCACGAGGACGCGCCATATCCTAGCAACCTTAGTCCTATCTTTTTCCGGCCAAAATCGCCAAAAGAAAAAAAAACATAAAGAGAAAAAAATAACGTCTGAGGTCAAAGAGGTTATATATCCTTATAATAAAAAATTTACCCGATATTTCGATATTTGCTTATATATCCTTATAAGAAAATTACCCGTTTTCTCCATCCTTATATTATAAATTGAACTAACAAAATTTCATTATATATCCTTATAAGCGAAGTTTACGCTTTCCTCCACAATTATAATATAAAATTACGCTTCCTTTCCAGCTTATTATATATCCTTATAATCACCGATTTTCGACGTGTATACTCGCGTACGGTCATCCTCCATACAGTCCACTCGTTTTTCCTTCATTTCGCTATGCATTAGGGCAGAGAATATCCTCTCTCGGTAGCCCTTATACTCTTCGACGACGTCGATTATGCCAATCGACCCCTCCAAGGCGAGCAAGAAATCCGCTAGCCTCACCGTTCCGGGTCGCACCGCGTCCCCTTCAACCCCGCCTTCTAGACCCAAGGCGCTTAGCACGCCCTCCACCATCAGGCGTAAACCTTCCGGCTCACCGTCTTCATCGCGGCCCCGCAGCGCATCTCGTACTTCGCGCTCTTCCTCCGGCAAATCGGGATTCACCAAATCCGCTTCTCGCGTTCCCCGCGAGTCACCCGCGATCACGCGATCCCGATCGCAAGAATTTCGCGCAAGTGCCGACATGGCTCTGGCGGATTTTATTGCCGTATGCGACGCCTTGACGATTTACGAGGCGCGAGAGAGCGCAGGCCTCGAACAAGATGTGCCTTTATATTCAATCAAAATACACATGGAGCAAATTAAGTCGCTCTGGGCCAACGTTGAGGCCGAACATGCGCGCTGCCACAAGGCCTTTGCGGCCAAAGACGACGAAGACAGCCAAATGATGCTAAACACGGTTAAGGCTAAGCACGAGTACTGCTACATGGTGTACGTTCGTGGCGCTACAGCTTTCGGGCAGCGAATCGACCAGTTAACGATTGAAACCGCTCCCGCTCCTAAAGCTCACTCGACTTCCGCATCCCAAGGCCATCGATTGTGAAGTCGAGATATTCGAAGGCGATAGCCTGGCCTGGCCTACGTTCCGTGACCTTTTTACGGCCATCTATATAAACAAACACGAGGGGAAGTCCGGGGGATCGTGTCCAAATCCCCTCTGACCAATGAAGGGTTCCAGTCCGCATGGGAGAACCTTTCCGCGCGTTATGAGAACAGTCGGTTGCTCATCATGACGCAGGCCAAGCAGCTCCTACAAATTCCTGTGG